>OX376241.1:7540000-8790000 GCA_947364205.1 Agrochola lota
GCTGGCAATGTGTTTTGGAGTAAAATAATTGGTTTTAGGCACTTCAACTTATTAAGATCTAAGAAAGAAAGTGTTTAACATCAGAATGGATTATTGACCGTTCGAGGGTCCGAAACTGTACCCCCCCCCCCCTTACCCTCCGACTTCTAAGTCGTGCTGGTTCTTTGGTGAAAGTGTTTGCTTTAGTTCATCTTTCTTGTTAAAAACTAAGACACTAAGAACCAATTAATTATCGGTTCTAGCCTAAGGCGTAAATTTTACCCCCCACCCCCGTGCCCTGACCTGACTGGACCAGAGCATTGTGTCAACTTGAATCCCTAGTTTCAATATACCAATTAATGAACTCATGGTATCTACGGTTTGGTTTTTTGTAATATTTGCGTAATTATAATACTTGGTTTTTCTTTCTTCGGTAGATGCCAGCGCGTCCTCGCTTCGCCGCCGCTGCTGCGTGTCGTGCGGAGCGGGGAGAGCTGGTCCTTCGATCACCGGAACTCCGGGATAAATTGTAAATAGTGTCCTTTTTATTTCGTAGGACTGAGCACTTTGACGTACTCCGTTCTTAATTTTTTATTTCCGCAAACATTTTTTTAACTTAATAACTCCTTAAAACATGGAAATGGATTGATGATCGCAGTATAACAAAGACGAGTTCTGAACTCATCGTCGTTCAGCTGTTTTACATAACGGAGCTGTTTCGTAAAACAGATAGTGGTTGTGTAAAACAGCGAATTCTGCAATCCATCTGCGACACTTAAACAATGTTTAAATAATCATAATAGGCCTTTGCCTTCCGGTGGGACATAAGCTTGTATACCTTTATCCTACCACAGCGCAAAGGCCTATTCTCATTCATACAAGGTTTAACATATCATTTTTCTTTTGCAGGTTTCATGATGATGTTGATTCATTGCCGCCCAAGTCTCAACCTGTCCGGCTAAAAGGCTACTAAACCAAATGTACTTGCCACAATCAGCTTTCACAGATTATTTATTTCTAATAAATAAGTAATCTCTGAAAGCTGATTATCTTGTTCGAAGCAGTCGCGAGCAATATGTTGGCAATTGTTGTTGCGATCTATCAGATGATAATGTCATCAAATAGGGCTAAAAAGCTGAACGCAAATGGTTGTATCAGTAACTTTGCGATTTAGCCCTCGATTTGATTGAAAGGACTAGACAAAATACTGGGGCCAATATTTGTATGTGTTTTTGCCTGAATAGTTGTCAGATAAAAACTCTTAACAAATACCCCTCTTGGTAAACGGAATCGTTCTAGCAGCTTTTATAAAGCGAAAACCTAAATGGGTTTGCAGGTCATCTTTCTTTAGAATCCCCTCGTTGTATGTTACGTACGACACGCTCGGGTAAAGACGACACTGATTGCACCAGTTTAAGTATTGATGCGATCAGTATGCAATAAATGCAACAATCATACCTCAATATTTAAAGCTCGTCTTCAGAACAATTTGTTAATCACACGGATACGAAATTATGACCGGATATGAAATGACTGTCTATGCAAATAGATAACTATGACAGGCGCGGATCCAAGGGGAGGGGTTCTGAGTACCCCCTCCCTCCAAAACATATAAAAGCTTTGTTTTGGAGTTTTTGGTCCTTTTGACTTGAGACTTGGATACGCGCCTGATATTCATTATAATAGTTATTAAGTTGGAATTATGGAATATAATATTATTGGGATATGCTAATGTTCTTAAATAAGGTATTGTAAGGAATCTCTGGTGTATTTTAAGGAAAAACAGTCTACTAGGTACCAAGTCATTTCTAAAGATAAACACTAATTAATTAACTGTACATAATGTTATTGTTTTATTTGAAACTACCCCATCCCATGAGCAATGAACGGGATAAGCTATGTTCGGAGGGTGGTGACCAGAGTGGGATGTAAATGGAAAAAAATCTGCATTCTCACTGCGCGCTCATCATAGCAATAACGACAACAGGTTGGCTTTAAAAGCGAGGTCGTTTATGGCAATACTCCTGCAAATGACGACTGTCATTTGCAGTTGTCTATTAGGAATGCGTGGCTCAACCAAGTGTCTGCTGCTATCTTTGTCTATGATTTATAATATTGTATGTAAGACAGTTCACGATTAAATCTAGTAACCCTAGCAGCTGACTCCGCGATTGTTTACGAAGGCGTCCTACCTATTCTGGTTTGTGACGAACTCCAAGCCTTGTCTGCACCAACTCAAAGAGTCTGCAGCAAAAAAAAAACAAAGTCATGAAACTATTACTCATCCTCTACTACTACCTCTAAACTATTTATCATCATCATCTTCCTGCCCTTGTCCTATGTTACTTGCGGGCAACACGTTTTATCCGTCCAGTCTTCCCAGCCGGCCGTCACTCTATCATTCACTCCCTTTTCTTTCATATCATCCCTCACCTCAGCACACGCAATCCATCCATCTTCCTTTGGTCTTTATTTATCAACGTATATTACAAAAACAGTAAGAAAAGGAGAAGCGAGTCAATCTAGCTAGCCTTTTCCCAACTATGTTGGGGTCGGTTTTCAGTCTAACCGGATGCAGCTGAATACCAGTATTTTAAATGGAGCGACTGCCTAGCTGAATTTCACAAACCAGTAACTGGGTAATATAGTAATAATAGTAAGTCTTAGTTTTTCGGGCTTCTGACGATCCGTAACGACTGGCGAAGATCCACGAATGACAGCGGGGACCAATGGCCCGCCGCCGTTACGCCGCGGGGTAACGTGCTTTCCGAGGCACGGAGGAGTCTCGGTATAAAAAGATGGTCACCCATCCACGGATCAACCACGACGAGCGTAGCTTAACCTGATGGATCAACCCGTACGGTTGTAATTACTTAGCCACGACCTCTACAAAAAAAGTAAGCCAGTGGTGTCTTCATATGAGTATATTTGCCAAAACCAATAATCATCCTTTAGTTCTGAATAAAAAACGCAATGCTAAAATTACCATGTGGTCTGCGAAATGAATGGGAACTCTACAATCGCTCATGTAGCTTAGGTACCACAGATGGCCCGAGTCGGTTTGAAGACGGATTTGATATGTGACTTGCCTAGTTCTTTTCTTGTATTGATGCTAACTATGTTAACGGGAGTAAGGTCATGCCGTGGTTAAATTATTAGCCAGTCGAAAAGGTGATATTACGTGTAAAATTCTTTGTCAAGTACACGTGGCTACCTGTAGCGAGTCGCCCAGATCGACTCTACTATCGGACACACCAAATTGGATCGTCTGTGGACTACATTATCTACATACGTTGAACGTCACACGATTATAATCAGTGATCGGAGTAGGTAGATTGATTTTTAGTACTTGTATCATAAATGCACACAGAAAGAATAAAATGGATAAGCCATTTTTCCGGAAAGTAATTTCGGTATTTCCGGATTCAATTAAATATTGTTAATGTTGGTAGTGATATTATTACTACTCAATTCAAAATTTAAAGGAAGGCATCAAAACTAAATTAATTCATTATTTATCTGTTGAATAATAAAAAAAAAAATGTCAAATCGTGACAAAAAAAAAAATAGGAAGAATAATAAAGAATAAAATTGCTCATTTTATTACAATTCCTACCTTTTTTTTGAGGATGGCAAATCATCAAATGACTCCTTCCACTCTGGTAGAATACAATTCCTACATAAGTTCCGGTTTTTTTTAAATAATCCACCAATTCCGGAGGAATGTCCATAGTAATATATACGTTTCGGATCAATGACCCCAGTTCAATCTACCTACTCCGATCACTGATTATAATGAAAGTTATCTCTAAAGCCGCGTCCCCATTAGGGCCGCCCGGCTCCGTGAGGCCAAGCTGCGCGGCCGAGCCTCGTAAGTTTGTAAAAGTCCATACTCTCGAGGCTTGGCCGTGCGGCTTAGCATCACGGCCCTAGGGGACGCGGCTTTATAGAATAGAGCATTTTGTGTTGCCAGTGTACATAATATAAAGTGGACATAACCTTAGCGACAGTGGCGTCCCCACTCATTGCACAGATAACTTCGACAGTCGAGTGAAGTATACAATTAGTGCTGCCCTCATATACCGTATGCGGAACTATCGACAACTCACGCAAAGGTACGCTACGAGCTGTTCACTTGCGTTGAACGGGTTATTATGTTCAGAGAAAGGTATATCATGTGGATCCAGCACGCATTACCTACTATATATCGGAGTCCACTTTTAGGTGTAAAGTCTGTTACCTACAATTTTAATTGGGAATAATTAATTTATTAGATTAAATTAGAGGACACAGCTTAGCTCAGCTTTCCTGAAATACAGCTACCTATTGTTATCAAGGAGTAGATAGGATAGGTGTTGCCAGAATTAATCTTTTTGATAAAAAAAATCGTGTTATTTATCACAAGGATGCGAAAGAACTTATAGCCACTTACCTGGTTACCTCTTTGAGCATAGCTTATCTCGTCCACAGGGTAAGGGGTAGTTTTAAATAAAAAAACAAAAATGTATCTACATTTGTTTAGTTTATCTTAATTATTTGTAATATTGTGTCTTCTGTAATTATTATTCTTAATACATACCAGAGATACCTACCAATAAATAATAAAAATACTTACTTAAATATAAGTGCTGGCGCGTACTCAACAAGTCACTAAGACCAAAAACTCTAAAACAAAGCATTTGTTTGTTTTGGAGCAAGGGGGTACACAGAACCTCTCCCCTTGGATCTGCGCTAGTGATAGTTACGTATCCATTTGTATAATATACAAACACATAGGTAACTATCACCATGTCATATCCGGTCATCATTTCATTTCCGTGTGAATACCATTTTTTTTAAATTGTAATTTAAAAATTATATATATTTTTTTACATATTAATAATGCATATTGATCACATCAATACATACATTGATGCTATCAGTGTCGTCCTTACCCGAGCGTGTCGACATACGACGAGGGGATTCCAAAGAAAGATGAACTGCAAACCCATTTAGGTGTTTGCTTTATAAAAGTTGCTAGAACGATTCCGTTGGCCAAGTGGGGACCTACCTGTTAGGTGTTTTAACCCGTCCCCTTGACGTAAAACACTTACAATTAGAAACCCCAGCATCTTGTCTGATCCTTGCAATATTAAACATCTATTCGGGGACTAAATCGCAAAGTAACCTTTGCTTTTAGTCAGATAGCCCGATTTAATGACAGAAGCGCGACGCAATTTATCTTGCAATATTCACAAAGAAACACATCGAACTACAGAACCAGCTTTCACAGATTACCTATTTTAAGTCAAAATAAGTAATCTGTGAAAGCTGATTCTGAACACGTCAGATTAGGTATAGCCTATTCGCCGGAGTTGTTGAGACATGGAAGGGAATGAAGTTTCATCTTCGTGGTTTGTTGGCGGCTTAACTCATCTACGACCTGTAAAGGAATGCTTTATTTTAGAAGATTGTTCAAACGGTCGATAAAAGTGGAGGGAAGTCGATGACTTGAACATGAAAGTTAAAACCTTCCTTTGGCAATCTATATCTATACTAATATAATAAATTTGAAGAGTTTGTTTGTCTTTGTTTTGTCTTTGTTTGAATGCGCTAATCTCTGGAACAATACCAGTCGGATTTGAAAAATTCTTTCAACAAATTTTGCATATGATCGACCAATTCTTGAGGAAGGTTTCAGGCTATTGGACGTAAAGCTACTACTCTTATAGCTCTTGTTCAACGCCACCGTCAACGGGATGTCAACGAGAAATGAGATTATACGAACAGATCGTGACGTCCCGTTGACGGACGTGCGGTGGATAAGCGGCCATAGTAAATGTATGTATCGCTACTTCGGCGTCGACATCTCGTTCCCGTTGACGTCCCGTTTACGTGGCGGTGGACAAACGGCCCTAGGAGCCGAACAAAAAGATAAAAGTACGAAAGAACCTGTTTTCCGTTTCACGGCCATTCCCCTAATAAATAACTCAGGGATACTGGATTACTGGAAGTCTGCGAATAGAACCAACAGCGATCAAAGCCATCGGATAATATTTTTGTTATCAGTTAATTCAAAAATATTTTCCATTATCTGGCAAATGCTTATTTCGCTGCCATTTTCTAACTGTTGAACTTAACACCATGAACTTCCCAACATTAGTTTTGATCACACCAATCACATTAGTATGTTGAATGAATGCATGTATGAAATGCACCGAACCCAGCGTGAAATTCAAAATTCAAAATTCAAAAGTCATTTATTCAAACTAGGCTGAGAATCAGCACTTTTCGAACGTCAAAATTACATAAGACAGTCCCCCAAAACGCCCACCCTTCACCACTTCCTAGTGCATTAGCTAGGAAGAAGAAGTGGCGCAACAAACTCCCCAGCAGCACAGCTGTCTGTTCAGATAGAAGAACAAAAAAAAAAAAAAGGTTCTATATTATTATATACGTAATTTAATCAGACTGGATAAATCGAATGAACCCCAAGATTTGCACTAGCCCCTGGAGCCTCATGCTTTATGCTCATGCCGAGGTTGCCTGGAAGAGATCGCAGTAAGCGATAAGGCCGCCCATTGTATATTTTGTAGTGTATTACTTTTTCTTTATGTAATGTATAATCTAGTGTACAATTAAGTATATAAAAATAAATAAATAAATATGGGGCTATAGAGACCATTGCATATCAAGGAGTAGACCGGGGGGCGCGGTAATGGTAGAGAAGACGTGCCCTCAGGATATGGAAGGATTTGCGAGCCGTACCGGATATGCATCCGAGAGTAGGCAATGGAATAGTGAAGAGATGGGTGATATTTATTTAGGGATGCCAGGCCGGTTCAGGTCCAGCTTTACCAGTGCATCTGCTCTTTGCTGTTTCCAATGTTTTCGTCTGCGATCTCGCCGCTATCCGTTTCAGGGTTCTTGTAAATCTCGAAGTCTTTATACTCCTGTCTTGGTCTTCAGCCGAGTCCATCCAAAAATTGATTTCCTTGTCGATAAGTCATGTCCTGTTTTAGGTTGTCATTTCATGAGTAAATAGGCCGGCCGACTTTCTTGGATTGGGCCTTATACTGCATGTAACAGGTGTGGTTTGCGGCGCCTATGAACATGTGCGAGAGAGCACATCCTGTCGTTCTTGATGAGTTTGGATACAGTTTTTCCGTTTAACATTAAATTTCATGTATTCTCTTTTGTCTTGGTTTATTCCTAACGTGGTTAATCAAGTCTCGCCAAGTTGTTTCAAGCCCAACTTCACCGGTGAATCTTTTGGCGGTGTTAAACTGCTTTCTCGACTCTTTTGTTCTTCGTTCTGATGAGTTTTCAGTTGAAACGATTGCAAATATTATAGTCGTATGGAAAGATCTCACCAAATTAGCCTGCACAGGGCCAAACTCTGTCGCACCGGAGCACCTCTGCCCCGCTTCAATGTAATTCATTTTGTGGCACAGAGCCACCACCACCAAAACAACAGAAACAATGTTCGCTTGACAAACACCAGCTTGTAAGCATGTGCCGATGCTTAGCAAAAAGACTGACGGAGACGACCGCTCGCCTCGGCGTCAGACGTCACCCGAACGAATAACACTAATGACGAATATTATTACAGCTAACGATAAGAACAAAGTCATAACGACAAGTAATGTTCTTTCACGAGTCTTTTAAACACAGGCAACGATTGCGCGCGCTTTATTGGAACTGGTAATGCATTCCACAAACGAGCAGCCTGGACAGTAAAGGATTTGTCAAGGAAAGTTGAGGAATGCATTGGCATTTTAAGCTTCAAGTTATCTGATGATCTTAATAATTTCGTGTGAGAGTCACATAGAAACTGGAAACGTTTCTTGAGATACAGAGGGGTGGAAGGGGAAAAGAGGACATTATACAAAAGGGAAAGAATATAAGCATTCCGGCGAAGGCGAATTGGTAACCACTTGAGCTTGATTTTTGATAGTAATGAACACAAACTTTTAATTACTATGTGAAGATAACAACAGCATCAATTTGGATAAACTGGATTAAAAACCTTTTAAATTATCAATGCTAAAGAATCACGGAACTCGGCCCAGTAATTACTGAGATATCGGTGCACATACAATGAAAAAAACAAACTCGTTGAATGCAAAATCTCCTCCATTTTTTTAAATTGGTTTGGTTTCCGTGGAGGAAGTACGACAAAACTGAAAATGAGTACAAATAGGTAGATATATTAGTCAGCCACAGTTTGAAGTGATGGGGTCCTGTATAATTAGGCATTATGAAGCACAATTTTATCAAAAATAATTGTCAGTGACATTTACTGGATTTTTATTTGTAATGAAAAATTTAATGCCAAATTAATGAATTATTATTATTTTAGAAATGTCTTTGACATATCTCGGGACCCTGGCGTCCCAAACCATTGGAAGGTGTACTAGGAACCGAAGCCATCTCGCAGAAGTCCCTAAGATAATTTTAAATTATTAAAAAGCACCAACCGACGCTTACCCCGTTATGCACTATGCAAGTGCACCCAAGGACAACCCCCGGTGCAGGACTGCAGAACATAGAAACAATACATATCGGGCTATAGGTTTGGGTGGCTTTAGTGAATTAGGTACCTTAAACTATGGAAGAACTATGCCTGACCAATGTTATATAATATACACGGCTAAAATGGCAGGGGGTGACTTGCACACTCCATAATAGGCCCCCGAAAACGGTCGCTAGCACTAAATGTCGTAGTAATAAGGGGGCAACATGTCCTTATAGGTGCTTATGAGGAGTGGAGAGGTATTCTACGGCTATCAGGACAATCCTGGAAGTATGGTCAAGATCCATACCAACATCTTACTGGAATACTTCGTTCCTCCGAGAACGTTGCTCTTGAGAATCTCCACTCAAAATGGCCAATAAAGGCAAGAAAGAGGTGGGAGCTCTGTTCCTCATCAGTATTCACTCAGGCCAGCCAATAAAGGCACACCAGAAGTGAAAAACAAGACTTCTCCCGGGAGGGTCCATAGAGTCTGTGGGGCCGCAACTGCAACAGCTCGCCACATGCTGCCCAGTCTTGTTCTGGCTCCTCACCTAGACCTGTTGTTTTAGCAAAGTAAACTCTACCGGCACAGACCTAGAGTTCAGGAGCGCGCAAGCTCTACCACGATGTCAACGTAGAGATACGGCGGTGGGGTTATTATTATTATTATTGAGAAGTTTTGGATCGTGGTTATATTAGATGTTAACGTGGTGTAGACGAATATAGTGAAGACTTAGTTCATGTGCCTTCACTTCTCTCCATAGTGTAATTGCCCATTCCCCATTCTGTGGTCATTGATATGAAAGTGCCATCAGAGGTGAGAGGTGGTCGTAAGCTTGTGTTTCCAGCGCAGTCAAAACCTAATCAGATAAAAACAGCTGGAGCCAAAGGTCCTATATGTCGTGGTCAGATTTAGTCGTACACACACAACAACATCGTCTTCAGTCGTCAGTTGTCTTGTAACAGAACAAGCTAAGATCTTTGGGGAATATTGCCATGATTCGGTAGCTTGTAAGAATAAACAGCATTTAAATCGACCTTTCATTTTCCCACTGCTGGGACATTATCCTCCGCTCAATGAGAGGGGGCCGTAGATTCACCACGCGGGCCCAGTGCTGGTTGGTGGATGTCACATTCACATGTTGGCGATTTCTTGGTTAGAAGTTCATAACTATTAACCGGTTTCCAACCGATGTTTTTCTTCACCATTTTTTGCCAGTGGTGATTAAATAAATTGCACAAAGTAAAGTGCTTTCTTGCTTGGGTTCGAACCCCTGGGCCCTGGGCCACGGCCCTGGGCCAATGCTCCCACTGGACCTGGACTGGTCTCAATTATTAAATAGGTGCTTGCAAGATTCCTTTATCACCTCCCTTTGAACCTTGCTCATCCCGTTGGTTATTAGTGGGGCAGTTACAAATAAAACAAACATGTTTTACATATTAATTATCTTTAGAAATGACTTGGTACTTATCTACTGTGAACGTTTTTCTCAAATTACATATTATCTAATTTCTTAAAATACACCAGAGATTAATATAATAATAACCACATATTTAGTCAAAAGAACCATCCATTACATTACATTACATTACATTACATTCGATCATTATATATTACATTACATTACATTACATTATTATATATTACGTTACATACATATCAACCATTGTGTTTTATGTGTTATACTTATCCAACATAGATACTGAATATTTTCTTAAAATACACCAGAGATGCCTTATATTATCTTATTTAAGAACAATAGCATATCCCAATAGAATTATCTCGATATCAACATCTTCATCACAATGGGCGCGTATCCAAGTTTCAAGTCACCAAGGACCAAATACTCCAAAACAAAGCGTTTGTTTGTTTTGGAGGGAGGGGGTACTCAGAACCCCTCCCCTTGGATCCGCGCCTGTCATAGTTATCTATTTGCATAGACACTCATGTTATACTTATCCAGTCATATTTTCTGTGTATTCCGTGTAATTAATTAATATTTAATTGTAATTGATTATGATAATGCTGATTAATGAATCTTGCTGAGATTTTGTTTTGTGCAACTAAGTGCATGTTAACAACACTGTACGTTGATGCAATCAGTAAAGTCTTTACCCGATTGTGTCGTAATACGACTGGAGGATTCTGAAGAAAGATGCACAGCAAACCCGTTTTGGTATTTGCTTTTAAAACATTGCAAGAACGATTTATTTGGCCAATTGAGGTAGTTATCTGTTAAGAGTTTTTACACAAGATTGACCCTGGGGAAAAACAGCTACAATAAACTGAATAACCCCAGAATAATGTCTGAATTGAGTCATCAAATTGGGGGCTAAATCACAAAGTTACTCATAAGAGCCGTTGCGTTTAGCCAATTGGCCCGATTTTATGAGATTAGCATCTGTTAGACGGCTACAATATTAGACAACATATTATCTTGCAATAACGTTTTCCGGGAAATCAGCTTTCACAGATTACTTATTTTGTGGAAATAAATAATCTGTGAAAGCTGATTCTGACAAATAAGTTAGTTTAGCCTATTCGTGGGAGAGATTAACACTTGGTCGGATCTGTAGCTGCATTTTCTCGGGAACCTGGAAAAGTAAAAAAAAAAACTTTCATTATATTTTTTGATAGGTATCAAGACGTCTTTAGTCTATGGGAGGACCGCTTCGAAAATTCTGATTTCTAAAGTCTAGATTACCGAAGAAAGAAAGGAAAGCATTAGAAAACTAGAGACTCCAGAGATCGTCGATAAATAATTACTTCTGATGTAAAAAAAATACTGTTTGTTAATAGAAAAGATGAAATAAAGCAAAAACTTCCACAAAAAAACCTAAGATTCAGCGGTAAAAATTAGTGGGTCAAATAATTGCATCCTCTAAGAAACAGCTATCAAAGTATCATTATTTTTGTAGAAAGAAACACACTCTCGATAGTCCACTGGTAAGCTTTCTTCCAACATGGAAGGTATTATAAAGCAATAGGTATAGCTGCACAGCAGTTAGAATATCGAAGTGCTTATTTTCACACGTTCAAGCTGCCAAGTACCAATGGGTAAACCGAGTGAAAACTGATTCGGGCCATTCAACGTTTTCTAAGTAGTTAACTCTTAGAAAACGTCGATGGCCCGAATTCAACGTAGCACGTTAAGAGAGGTCGTTGTTGTAATTGAAAGAATTAAATCAAAAACCTTACAATTATTCCGGAGATCCGGTGACTCGAAGGACCAGCCCTCCCCGCTCCGCACGACACGCAGCAGCGGCGGCGAAGCGAGGACGCGCTAATCTACCGAAGAAAGAAAAACCAAGTATTGTAATTACGGAAATATTACATAAAACCTATACTAAAACTAGGGACCAAGTCCGACACAGTCCAATGTCAGGTGATGGTGTGGGTAGGAGGGGTGGTAAAATTAACGACGATGGCGAGAACCGATCATTATAATGTTAAACAAATTGTGTCTTATTTCTTAACAAGAAGGAACAACTAAAGCAAACACTTACACCAAAGAAACCAGTACGGCTCAGAGGTGTGAGAGAAAGGAGGGCGGGCCTCGAAAATCATAAATTCAATGTTAAAAAAATAAGTTCTTAATAGAAGAGATGAACCAAACCAAAACCTTCCACCAAAGAACCAAGGCTCAAAGGAGTGGGGGGCCTAATAATTTGCAATTCAAGTGAAACTAAAACCACTAATTAATTTACTGTAAAACACTTTCTCAGTTCTAAATAAGAAGGCCAAACTAATGAAAACACTTACCTTCTTTAATGACCAAGGAAGTTGCGGATGTGAGAACTGGTTGGCAAATCGTGCCGCTCAGTACGGTGATCAGAGGCGTAGTGCGGCATGGTGGTGGCGGCGCCGGACAGTGCATAGCGGAGGTGGTGCAACGCCCACTGACCTCCTGCAGCGCGCAGGTCCGATATACCGGTCGATAATCCGCAGTGTACTATATGATGCAAGTTGTGATCTAGGTTTGTAGACAGATATTTTGTCAAGACAAGGTAATCGAGAGTACGCAGCCGTAAATATCAAAACAAAATTAGATATGAGCAAATAGAGCCAAAAGACCTATGTCGTGGTTAGATTTAGTCTTGCTTGATAGTAACAGAACAAGCTAAAATCGTTGGGGAATTTTGCCAGGACTCGGTAGCTTGTAAGAATAATTGGCCTATAATTTTCCCACAGGGACATGTGGGGCACATGTCACATATGCGGCATCTACATCGCCACATGCTAATTACGCATCACACTGACGTCACGCAAAATCCTGTATCGCGCAAGCAGTTTTTACCGCGCAAGTATATATACAACGTCCCGATATCAATCGTCGGGCAGTTACCCACCAGACACGACACCCAATCTGGTCGGAGGATCGTCCTTTTTCCATAGAGGATGAGTGCACTTTACACCCTGTTCCTCATACCTCTATATCTCTTCTCTGTGAGAGATGGTGGGTCGTCATACACCACGCGGGCTAAGTTTGGTTGTTAGATTTCACATGTCGTAATTTTCTTGGTTCTAAATAGGACATGCCGGTTGCCGATCGATGTTTTCTATCACCGTTTTGAGAACAGTGGTGATAAAATAAATTGTACAAAGTAAAGTGCATGCTTGCTTGGGTTAGAACCCACAACCAGTTCCCGGTACCTCTGGGCCATTAATGCTCCAACTGGGCCACCTGCACTGGTCTCAATTAATTAACAGGTGCCTAATTCTTTTGTCACCTCCCTTCGAACGTTGGTCATCCCGTTCATGGGTCATTAGTGGGGTAGTTTCAAATAAAACAAAACAGTATTATATATGAGTTATTGTTTATCTTTAGAAATGACTTGGTACTTATCTAATGTGAATGTTTTTCCTAAATTACATATAAAATCTTACAATTATTAAAAACCCATCAAGGAAAAAAATTGTTTCTTTCCTTACCTTAATTCCGTAAAATACATTTAGCATTTAATCGCATTTATCTAACATAACTACTGAATAGTTTTCTTAAAATACACCAGAGATGCCTTAAATTATCTTATTTAAGAACAATAGCATATCCCAATAGAATTATCTTGATATCAACATCTTCATCATAATAAATATCAGGCACGTATCCAAGTCTCAAGGCCACAAGGACCAAAAACTCCAAAACAAAGTATTTGTTTGTTTTGGAGGGAGGGGGTACTCAGAACCCCTCCCCTTGGATCCGCGCCTGTCATAGTTATCTATTTGCATAGACAGGCATTTCATATCCGGTCATAATTTCATATTTGTTTGCTTATCTCATTTATCAAAGTTGGAACTAACTAATTAATATTGGTGAGATAAGTTTTTGTGCAAATAAATGCATGTTGATGACACTATACTTTGATGAAATCAGTGAAGTCGTTACCCGAGCATGTCTAAATACGACTGGGAGATTTTGAAGAAAGATGAACAGCATTGCTTTGGCCAAGTGAGGAAATTATCTAATAATAGTTTTTACACAGGATTGACCCCAAGAAAAAACATCTACAAATAATAACTCCCGAATAATGGCCGAATTGAGTCATCAAATTGGGGGCTAAATCACAAAGTTACTCATAGGAGCCGTTGCGTTTAGCCAATTAGCCCGATTTAATGAGATTAGCATCTGATAGACGGCTACAATATTAGACGACACATTATTTTCCTGCAACAACGCTTTCCAGGAAATCAGCTTTCACAGATTACTTATTTTGTGGAAATAAATAAACTGTGAAAGCTGATTCTTACAAGACCAGTTTGTTTAGCCTATTAGCCGGAGAAATTAAGACTTGGTCGGGAGTGAAGCTGCATCTTCACGGGTACCTGGAAAAGTAAAAAAAAAAACTTTTATTAAACCTTTTAGGTAAATAACAAGAAACCTTAAATCTGTGTAAGAACTGCTTCGAATATAAAGTTAGATTTTATGATAAGTGATTGCAAGAAGAAAGCAGGTTGTTGTAAAAGATGGTGTCGTGGATGAAAAAACGATTTTTGAAGGGTCATTAAAAACCTCTTATAAACTGCTATCAAAATTTTTGTTTTTGTCATCCGTTGTTAAGATTTCTGTCAAAATGGCAGGTATTAATTATATAGGTATGAGTACAGCAGTATAGTACAGCATTTAGAATTTCGAAGGAAATAATGGCGTTATTAAAAGTAGGTCCTCGTTCAACGTAAAACCATAAGAGGGGTCGTTGCTGTAACTGAAAGGACCAAAACTCAAATGACTTACAATGTTTCCGGTGACTCGAAGGACCAGCTCTCCCCGCTCCGCACGACACGCAGCAGCGGCGGCGAAGCGAGGACACTCTGGTAGCTACCGAACAAAAGAAAATCAAGAATTAGAATTATAGAAACATTACAGAAAACCTCACTTTAAAAGTCGTTACACACTTTGAAGATAATATAAAATATATATTATCTTCGACATATTGCTCACCGTAAAATTTAATGGACCACCAGTGAAGATAATGTATAATTTTTAAAGGATTTAGCTCGCTATAATTTATATTATCTTCAATGTGTGCGATGAGCTTTAGACTCCGTGACGTGTCTAGCAGTTACTTTAATGGCATAAAGAAATTAGACTGCCGTAAACATAATGTGAGGTTGTGGTCATGGCGTCAGGTGAAGTCGGACGAGAGGGGGGTGAATAAAATTCGCGACTTTCACGAATAAACGAAATATTCCATTTTTCATAATAAGAAAGATGAACCAGATGGCTCAGAGGTATAAGTGGGGGGAGGGGATATAATTTCTGAGCTTCGATAAATTAATAATAAATTCGATGTTTAACTATTTCTCTCTTAGTTCTTACTAGAAGAGATCAACTAAAGTGAAAACCTCCACCTGAGAACCAAGGGACAGAGGTGTGGCCTAATAATTTGCAAGTCAAATTAAACTTAACCAGTGAATAATTTACACTGTAAAACACTTTCTCGGCTCTAATATAAAAAGTATACTGAAAGAAAACACTTACCTTCTTCAATCACCAAGGAAGTCGCAGATGTGAGGCCTGGCTGGTAAGTCGTGCCGCTCAGTTCGTAGATCGGAGGTGCAGTGCGGCACGGCGGTGGTGACATCGGGAGGTGCATAGTGGAGGTACTGCAACGCCCACTGACCTGCTGCAGCGCGCAGGTCTCGAATACCGGTCGATAATCCGCAGTGTGCTATGTGATTCATGTTATGTCATTATAGGTTTGTAGACAGTTAAAAAGGGTGGCCTGTGAACCTACGTCAAAAGAAAAATTTTAGAAGCTTCTCTCCAAGGGCTTCCCGAAACACCCCATCTAGGTTCAGCGATTATTGAGCTAGACGGTTTTATATTTATTGGGAAATAAATCTGTGTCGGATTTTTTAACCCCTGACGGAAAGAGATCTACCAAACAAAAAAAAAACAGCTAAAGAATTATTCATAGAAAAATTGTATTACTTAGTACAAGATTTCTTAACCGATAAGTTATTAAAAATTCGTTTTTTGCAATCTGTTTAAATCATGGATTACTCACAACCTGTAACAACATTTTTTTTTACCTTGGTTATTAAAACATCGTCGTTATTAAAACAAACCGGCATGCCTGAGAGATATTTCTCGACGGCAAGCCAAGTCAGAGCCCCATAGGCGGCGTTAAAACTCTGACACCAGATTAGTCACACGAAAAGAGGAAGACATTCATTATTCGAAAAAAAAAATCTTTTCTACTCTATTCCTTCAAACGCATCTCAGTTTCATGTAGCCGTAAAATCTCATTCAACTTTTATCGTAGTGCAATTGTTACCCGTTACCACTGACTGTACTTACCAGGAAAAAGGGTACCTATAGTTCTGTATAATGAGCCATTTAATGGGTTATTAATTATACAGAAAGTTAAAATTAAATCTAGTTTTCTTAGCGGGATGCATAGTCAAGATATCACTAGCACACTATCATATCGGTAGCACTTGCAGCGTTACGAGTATTTTCGTAGCATCATCAATACGTATCGTAGGATCATAGTCTCGAATATACATAAAATGTATTTATGCCCAGCCCTTGTTCAGCAATGAATTATTCAAAAAATTATTACTGAAATATCATGTGACTTTTACATAAACTGGCATAAAGTATAAATTGCAATGATTGTCGGGGGTGCTCTTGAAATGCAACAACAATTATCATTCTGTGGTTTACTCACTCATTACTTACGAAGTTTATCCTCAATCTGGAGAAAATGAAGGAAACTCGGACTCCTAGCGACTAAACTATTTATGCCCGTTCTCCCTAACACTTCGCGATACCTAATTGCATTGCATTGCGGTTTGTTGCATTTTCAACTCTCGGCGTTAGGCCTCTGATGAAAATCCAACAGTGCGCTTTAGTAGCCGTCTCCCGACGTGCACGGTACCATCGCTATGCATTTAATGCATATCAATCAAAACGCACTAATGCCAATCTAGTGCTATGTTTCAAGTGAAGCTAAGTAATTTTGTCCAAATACTCGAAATGCGACTGAACTGCATTTAGTAGAGAACAGAAGTGTGTGCCTACACATAATGTATTTTATATTTTAGCTTAGATGTACCTAAGTACATCTAAGCTGGTGTGTTGGTGATCAGTCGCCATTCGACTGTTTGCTGGCACCCTTGGAATTCAGACTTTTTACCTACTGCCTGCGCTGCCGAGGAACGATCCATGATGATGACCATTAACACGGGGTAGCTGGCCGCACCTTTACCTACGCAACGCAATGCAATTTTTTACGTTCAAAAGTGCCTTTAATGCCTAATTGAAATAAATTATTTAACTTTGATTTTGAATTTTACCTGCACAACCAACCTTGCCGTTCCAGCGCGCTGAAGAATTTTCAACTTTTAGCGCTGACCCGAACTTTGAAAATCCTACAACGCGCTTTTATTTAGGCATTCATTTATGTGTCACCTAGTGTTACTGAAAACGCGTATTTGCTTGTAAATTACGTACCTGGGTCTCCCTTGTTTCATCGAAAAGAAATTGCCAAATTATCACTTCCCAAACAATTTTCCGCATAATTTCATTTGCCAAATTATTACTTAGCAAAAAATCTCTTCACAAATAGTTGTAACGCAAACCTAATGTTTTGCAAGTGAACGTTTAAACAATAACTTGTTTACCAACTAGTACTTTTACCAATTTTTATGTAGTCAAATATTTCAGTTGGAATAACTCATTTTACGCAAAATAAAGACGTTTTTATAACAAGGGTGTTTTTTCCACTTGGGACAAATTCTAAACAGGTAATAATAATACTACCAGAATACTTCATATTAATAATAACTTTATTTTATTTATTTATTTCTAAAACACTTAGCCTATTTTACAATTTGGTTTTAGCCACACAACGAAAACCTCACAGGTTTTATCTGTGTGCCGGCGAGCCGCTCTTTTAAAGTTTAAAATATTATTTTGAAATGTTCTATAATGATGATAATAGTTCAAACGTACACTACTACATACATACATTAGGAGACTTTTTGTGTAAGGAAACGCTTTGATTTGTACTTATAACTTTTCGAACTCGTTTTGTATAATGTTTGCAAGTCCTCTGGAAGTTTATTAAGAAGAAAAGGTACTAAATAATCTGAAACTCTCATCCCGTACACATTATTACATTTAGGTAGGATGTATTTACTTGTAAGTGGTATCATTCTCAAAAAATCAGGTCTTGTTTTTTCGATTAGCAGCTCAGGTCTTTGACTTCCGCCTCCTTGCCGGACTACCGCCATGGGATCTGGAGGCGAAAGTCCTCGCGCACATGTTGGAGTTGCGCGAGGAGGCGAAACGCCAGGGTGTAACTCCGCTGCCGCGAGAAATCACGGCACAGCGGACAGAGCTCCGGCGGGATCACATGGCGGCATGGAGTGTGCGATTGTCGCAACCCAGCTTTGGGCACGCCACAATTGCGGCGATAAGTCCCCTCTTTGAGGAGTGGCTTGAGAGGCGCCATGGCGTCCTCACCTTCCGCCTGACGCAGGTCCTCACCGAACACGGTTGTTTCGGGAGGTTACTGTTCCGCGTAAGGCGGGAGGAAACGCCCGGGTGTCACCACTGTGTGGATCGCCCGGAGGACACGGTGGAGCATACGCTGGAGGTCTGCCCGGCTTGGGCGGAGCACCGCCGTGTCCACACGGAGGCGATCGGCGGCGGCGATCTCTCGCGTCCGGCCCTGGTTCAGGCCATGGTTCGGAGCGAGAGTGCATGGGAGGCCGTCATCTCCTTCTGCGAGGCAGTTATGTTCGCGAAGGAGGAGGCGGAGCGCGCGAGGAAGATGCAAGCTGCACGCCCTCGCGGCCCTAGTCGCCGCAGGAGACGCCCCGGGCGTCGGGAGTCGAGAGCCTCAAAGAGATGTCAGCACCAACCGACGGGGTCGAAAGACCAATGCCTGCTGGGATTGCGGGTTTGTCCGAAAGGGATATCGCGGCCCCGGCACACAGGCAACGGAAGGATCACGGGTGGGTTTTAGTCAGTAAAAGTCTGACACATCCTCTCGCTCTGCCCAGAGCGGGAGAAGTCATTTGATGATTTCCCATCCTGAAAAAAAGAAAAAAAAATAAAAAAAAGTCTTTGACTTCCACAAGAGTAAAAAAAATAACTTTATTGAACACATTCATAACATTACAGTATTTAAAAAGATCGTCGTCACTGTTTTTGAATTTCTTGTTTAAATGTTTTGGAGCAATTACTTTTATTATTCTTAGCTGTAGCTTATAAATATCTGTCAGGTGTGCATGATGTTCTTCCATAGCTGCTGAGTCCGTAGTTGATAATCGAGTCTGCTAGGGCCATATATAACATTCTAAGCGTTTTTTACGGCAGTTTATATTTAAGTATACTAAGCTTACCTAGAATAGACCTCAGTTTGTTGCATACGTAATCTTTGTGCGGTCCCCAACAAAATCGGCTATCAACCATTAGACCGATATACATGTGTTGGTCAACTACTTCTAAGAACAGGCCATTGCAAGTCTTTGGCGAGCTATGTAGGCAAGTGTGTTCGTGTGCTATAACTGTAGGTTAAGTGGAGCATTAATTATGTGATGAATGTATGTGAACAATTTTTGTTTTTGTTGCGTTTATTACCAATCCTACCTCATGAGCCGACGCATGAGAAGTTACGTTGTAGGGATTCCTCAGCGTCATGGATGTTTTATTAGCGACCAATATACACGTTTCGTCGGCGAATTGGTATACAGAACCTGAATCTATAGCATTAATCATATCATTAACATAAACTAAGTACTCTGTCGGACCTATAATTGAGCCCTGGGCCGTTCCTTGCGTGGATGGAAGCTTTGTACTATACTCATTTTGTATTTTAACCGTGTTGTATCTGTTGGTGTGATAGTTTTTTAATAGTCCTAATAGTGGCCCTTGTATTCCATTATGTGACAATTTGTCAAAAAGTGTATTACAACGGAGCATATCGAATGCCTTGCTAAAATCTATAAAAAGTGTCAAGACATGTTTTTTATCATTTAACTGTTTATTGATTTCATCGGTAAATTCTCGTAATAATAGAGTCGAACTTCTATTTTCGTAGTAACTATTCTGGTGGTATTTTTTTTTTAGTTAGTAGCGTTTTTTTAAATAATTAATCTCGTCTAACTAGTTCAGTTTCGGGTAGCCTGTTTTTTTCCATATTTTTTTCTATATAATGTAGTCGTTTCTGCTACTCGCCGGCCGCTGTCGCGGCACCGCTCGCTCCGCTCGCTCGGCTCGTGCGGAGGAGGTCACAGTTTTAACCTAACCTAACCTAACCATTTATTAACCTACTCTAGCTAGTTCCATAACTAACTGACTTAACGTTTATTGCCTAAAGATTGTTTGCTGTAATAAATCATTTGATTAAAGACCAAATGACTAAATGACATCATCCTTGATAATATTCTGCCAAATAAAAATTTGACCAAATGAAAATGTGCGTAATAAAATCATTCCAAACATTGCATTGGTATAAAAAAAGGTTGCTAAACTTTGTTTGGGTAGTGAAATTTTGGCCAAATCTTTTCGGTAAAACGGCAGGATCCCTACGTACCTACTTACCAATGCCAAAGTACTAAAGGAAATTTTAAATTTGTCCTGCCCCCTTTTTTTTGGCTGGGAAATTATCAAATAACTTCTCCCGCTCTGGGCTGACCGGAAGGGCTAAAACCCAGTCCCTTCAGTTGCCCTTCGGATTTTCCCGCGACCCCGGCAGGCATCGGTCCTGGCAGACCCCTTCCGTTGTGCTGACATCTCTTTGAGGTGCGCGTGAAACACAACGCGCCGTTGACTCTGGCCTGGTCCTTATCGGACGGCGAGCTACCCATTGCTCACCGTCCGCAAGCCTGCGCCTTCGGTGGCCGGGAATCGGCCTGCGATTCCCGACGCCCAGGGCGTCTCCTGCAGCGACTAGGGGCGTGAGGGCGCGAAATTGGCCTCTCCCTCACGCACTTCGCCTCCTCCTTTGCGAGCATTACTGCTTCGCAGAAGGAGGTGACCGCTTCCCACGCCCTCTCGCTCTGTACCATGGCCTGGACCAGGCCGGACGCGAGAGATAACTGCCGCGGATCGCCTCCACAAGGACACAGTAGTACCCCACCCAAGCCGGGCAGACCTCCACCATATGCTCCACCGTGTCCTCCGGGCGATACACACAGTGGTGACACCCGGGCTGTCCTGCCCCCCTTGGGCTAAAAACTGGTTGATTGCCCCTCCATGGACAAACATAAATCTTAATCATCTACCAATCAGCCCATGAGCGTGGACGCCGTATCAAGTGCTTAGTTGGTATTGGTTTTCTAATAAGGAATCGGTATACGGAAGGACGTAATATCTACTCAACAAAACAAGTCATTTACGCTGATATTGTATCCCCAGCTGTGATGATTGGCAGGGGTGTATATCATTGTGTAGTTAGCTACCGAATAATCGTTTTCAGTTCGTTAAGATCAGCGATCGGAATTCAAGTAAGTAATTTCTGGCTCTAATGCACGGTGAACCTGTAGGTAATGACTATATGTTTGCATGATATAGTAGAATGTACAACTATAATAAATATGTTAATTATGTAGGTATTCCCAATCAAAGTAATTTAAAAAACACAACCCTTATTTACAATCAGATAAAAACGCAAACGATCTTTGAAATGGTGTTAGCGGTGAAATGATCTTTGAAATGGTGGAGTTACAATAAAAGACGTAAAATATTATTATTAGTATTTTTGTTTATTTTAACATCTAATGAGCCTTAGTATTCTTAGGATTAAGCTTCAAATAGCGGCGTAGTGTAATAGAATAGTCAAAAATCTGGAGTAGATTTAACAAATAATTATTATTTTAATAGATAGTCAAATAACCACATATTAATGAAACCCAAGGCTAGTGCAACCGTCCATCGGTCGCTATGGAGCGATATAACTAGCTTATGGTAGCGCAAAATTGCTCTCAGTAAAATACAATCAATGAACATGCGATTGCGTCGGGTTTCATTACGAATCGTATAGCAGGAACGCATTATAACAATTGTTAATGTGTTTCTGCATTAGCACATAAAAAAAACCTACTTCATTTGTTTAGTTCAGGCGCGGTCCATTCAAGGGAGAAGCCAGAAGCTCCCAAAGCAAAAAAAAATAAGTGTTCCTTTTGGGAAGGGTCCATGAGCCCTCCAAGAAACCCTTAACCGTGCCTGAACTAAATGTAAAAAATCGCCATGAATATAATGCTGTGTGCTTGACAGCATTTTATTCAAAATTAAATATTAATGATACAAGAAGCATTATATAAAGGCTGCTTGAATGTATTTTATCGCCATTGGTTGTCATCAGGAATGTCATTGCGATCAAGGACAGAATGATGAACGGATAGAGGTGCCAGCAAGCTGCTCCGCTTAGCCCATTTAGTTATTTTGACATAATTCGCCCAGATTACGGCATTCCAGTCAGGTCTCTTCAGGATGTCGACAAAATCGTATACTCTGGAATCCTGCCAAAAACCTGTTAAGACCAATTCCAGCAAATAAGGAGATAAAACATTCTTATGTCTTTAAAATACTTCTTGTAGATTCTGACTTATGTATCACAGATTACTTGGGATAGTCAATAAGTAATTTGTGAGACTAGAGCTGTTTGTGGTTGAGTTTGTAAAGGGTTTGGTTTTTTTGCGTCTTGCATGTTGCGTGGTCGTGTTGTTTGAGTGGGTCGACGGATGCGTCGAGCGAGATGAGCTGATCCATCAGCTTCTCAGAGTGGAGTAGATGACGGAGGATGACGCTGTTTCTGTAAGAAAGAAAACAAGTTTAATTAAGACAATTTTTGAAGAATCTATGTACATTCTACCTAATAAGGTAAAATGTATAGTGGCGTAACTAGTAAAGTTCAAAGTGGTAGGTACAAGACAACAATTAAGTGCAAGAAAAAACAAATAATTCAAAATGGACTATTCCATCGGTAATAAAGTCAGCCCCCAAAACCGAAAGCTTCTTAGAATCAAGTCGAAGGACTAGAAGCGTTGCAGAAAATTTCCTAGCACTGCGTATCAGCCAGTTTCAATCTAAATGCTAAACAGTATACATCATAGTTCTTAGAGCCAAGTATTCAATATCGGTTGACCGAACAAGGGAGCGGCTGTATCACTGCAGATGCGCGAGTCTAGCTGCGTCAGTGGAGGATGCGGGGAGAGGGGAGTGGGGTACCACGTATACTACAGTACTCTCCCTACCTGCAAATACCGACCCCGGGAGTAAGTACGTCATCGCAGAGGCGCGGGGGAATGCATCAGAAGGGGGGAGGAGGTATGCTGCAGTACCCTGCCGCCCACTCCCCGCAAATTCCCCGAATCCCCGGGAGATGTTTCCAGATTGGGACTGATATTTCAAAGGCAATCTAATTTAAGAGCTGATGATCCTACAAAGAAGTGCACCTGCACTTCTTACAGACAGATTCGGACATCGCAATGATTTTGATAAAATAAGTAAATTGAAGATTGCTCAAACAAAGGAGTGGGCGCATCGTTACGACTTTGCGAGGTGCTGCGTCAAAGAGGAGGGGGGAGGGCTAATGCTGTAGTCCCCTGCCGCCATCTCCCCCACCATTTCAGCGTACTCCAGTGATATATTCCTACTGATGGATATTTATTAACAACGTAAGATTCGGTCACCCCAATAGTTTTTAATTAAAGATTGCTCAATCAAAGGAGTGGGTGCATCGTTGCAGAGACGCAGGGGATGTGTTAAAAGGGGAGGAGGGGTGTAATGATGCAGTCCCCTGCGGCCATCTCCCCGCACGAAGTTTGTGTGAGAGTTACGTAACACTATAGGAAAGATCGAAAACAGTCATGTGCCACAAATCTCCTTTTCAAACCTCCTAAAAACTTACGTAATAAATGAAAACCTGTCTACCGCATCTTCAATTCTCTATCTAGATCAGAAGGACCAAAAAAGTTAGAAAACCTACCGCCATCCCTTGAAGAAGGCTGCTGGTGGGCGGTGTAACGGTGGCGCATTGAAGGGTCAGGAACTCCTACGAGGAGTAACTCGGGAGACGACTCCATCTAGGACCAAAAAAAAATTGCCTTTATCATGACGAAATTTTTATGTGGTGAAGGAAAACATCATGAGGAAACCGGCATATCCTAGAACTAAATATTCGAAGACATCTAATATCCACCAATCCGCACTGGGCCCGCATGGTGGATTACGGCTGTGTCCCACCAATGGGAAGCTTATAGGCTGATTATGTATCAAACTTTTATATGGGGCAACTTCGGATGGTCCCCCCCTCCTCTCCTGGAAGCCTTCGTGACATGCAAAATAACTTAAAAACAATAAAATACGGAAGTAAAAATACTTTCACGAGCCTAAATTTTCTGCCAGGTCTGTTAACAGGATCTAGACTAGAGCAATGCAGAGAGGCTGCTAAAATAAAAAAAAACACCAAATCTAAATGTCGTTAATTCTACTTAATCCATTTTCTCGACCAATCCATTGATTCAGCGCCGTCCATTTTCTCAACTAATCCACTGATTCAGCTTTAGCAGGATTCAGGAAGCCACCTGTACTGCCGACACGCTACGTAATCTAAAAAGTAAGTACTTACTTACTTTATGCAGGCCCAAAGACGAGAAATATTGCACCGAGAACTCAGCAAAACTTAAAGAAACTAGTCTAGGAACATACCTTAGTCTCTCGCCTAGAACAGCAAGCCTCTGCTAGCCGCCAGCAACCATCTGCGAACCGAAGGACCAGCACGTCTTGCTCGGTGCACGGTCGTCGACGCACTATTGGTTGCAGCAGGCGATGCGGCACAGGAGCTAGATGACCTAAATGCAGCGCGCAGGTCTCAAAGCCCGATCGATAAGTGCTGCGGCAGATGTGGGTGGTCAGATGCCTAGGTAATATAGGTAGTGGTAGGTAGAAAAAAGGATCCACGTTTTATGCAGGTACCTAAAGGCGTGGCCGTTAATAAGATTTCATCACGAAGGGTCTCTGAATTAGTTTTGGGCTTACTGAAAATGCAACTGGCATTGACAGGGGTAGCTACAATAACTACAGGGGAACGTTCTTAGGAGATTGCCCTTAACTTTAAAAAAATTTAAGCAATTGCTAACCGCATTGCGTCACAAAAACGTGGACATACAATGAAATTGAATTACCACGTAGTTTCAATTTGCATTTTTCATAGTTTATTTTCGCAACTTGTCTGCGTGCTACTACTACAAGATTATTTACATTAAACCAATGGACAACTTTCTTTAGAGCGAAGTTGACTAACTAAGTGTTATCGGCGAATAATACAATCTTGTAATTATCCCTTACAGGATAAGGTAATCAATAAAAATAAGAAACAAGGAAGGACCTAGAATTGCACCCTGCGGACCGCCCATGATGACGGCAGCTGGGTGGTCCAAGCTTGAATAGCGAAAAAAATACTGGTAAATGTCACACCACCCCATTATTTTGTTACACATATTAAGTATCTTTTTACATTTTAGCCCCCTATCTTATGTAGAAGGATGTACTCATCGACTTTGAAATATCTGACTTTTATGAAACATGCTTAAAAGTCAGGATATTAGAAAAAAAAATAAGCTCTTCTCAAAAGTTGATTATTTTTATTCCAAAGTAGTGTTTAATTAAGAACACAAACAATATTATAAATAAGGTAGGACATAAAATATTATTAATTGATACGAGTCCGTTTTCTCAACCTAAACTAAGTTTACAAACGCTTTTTTAGGGTTCCGTAGTAAACAAGGAATCCTTATAGTTTCGCCATGTCGGTCTGTCTGTCTGTCTGTCTGTCTGTCCGTCCGTCTGTCTATCCGCGGCTTAGCTCAGAGACGGTTAGTACTAGAAAGCTGTAATTTGGCATATGTATAGGTACATATTAATCATGCCGACAAAGGGGTAAAATAAAATCATCAATAAAAAAAAAAGTTTTTTTAGGGTACCTCCCCTACACGTAAAGTGGGGATGTTTTTTTTTTCCTCATCTACCCCATGTTGTGGGGTTTCGTAAGGAAAACTATGAGAGCTAAGTAGCCTGTACAGGTTAACGAGAAATAATCAACCAACTTAAATTTGCAATTTGAAAAACATGATCTCCCATACATTCCGTATGGGAGAACACGTTTTTCAACTACAATGTTAAGTTTGTTTTTGGGATAAATTCATCCCAACTACGGAACCCTTCATTGTGCGTGATCCGACACTCACTTGGCCGGTTTTTGTTTAATGTATCAGTATAAAGAACTTTTCGGTTAAGTTTCACGTCATGAACAATGTATTGTTTTTCTTCCCCGTTTTTGGTGAGTATCGAATTTATATTTAGGTACGAGTATCTTCAATAATTTTACATCTCTTTTTTTCAGTATAGTTAACCACATGTAAAGGAGACGGATTTCGCTTTCCTAATCTTGGGCCTGGATGTAGAAATATGAAATTGGTGACAATTGATAGCTACTATATCAAACCATTAATGAAAATTCTGAGGTTTTTGGCAATCTGAGAGCCGAGTTTAAAGAGTGTCAGGAAGAAACTGCAAGAATATGTTATAGATGTTAAGAACTGAGAGCGTTTGCTGTTTTCTCCAAGGCAAATCTTTCTAAGGTGGCCTCAGCGGGAAATTTTGCGAAGCTACCTTGTACTAATCGAGAACCGCCTTCAACATTCATTCTTTGAACAGTCCATTTTCTCGTAACATGACAGCTTGTCGGAAAATGAGGCAAAGGCTAACGCTCATCAACGTAAAATTAATCTATTCATCATTATAATCTTTGTGAATAACTAATTAATTATAATCTAGCGATATTATTTTGGCTAGATTATAAACGTCGAAAATTTTTGAACTGGGTGAAATGGGTTAGGTTAGGTCAGAACTGTGAGTGACCAACCGCGCGCGAGACGAGCGAGCGGTGCCGCGGTAGCATCCGGCGAGATTAGCGCAAGGTGCGTTACGTCGCAAGCAAGTTTGATACCAGTGCACAATTTGTCGGTATTATTTCCTCTAAATCACAAAATAATGCGTTAAATTGTAGTTATCTAATGGTTTGTTGCAGTTCAAAATTTTTCGACAGTTTTTGAGTCCTCCGAGCACCAGATTCCACGGAAACTTTAGCGTTTTTTTTACTTGACGAATAACTAAATACTTCAATTTTCTGCGGCATTTTGTAAACGCGACGTTTGAAATTGTCCATCAAATGTTGTGGCATAGTATAAACTGACAAGGCAATTTCCATTTTCCGGCATATGTCGTTACTGCGAGCGTTTGGCGTACGACGCCGTTTGTAAAAAGCGTAATCATAAGTACCTACAAATTGCGTGCAAGATATACCATCAATCCCTCTCCGGCTACGAGATTTATACAAAATGCAGAAAGCCACCATCGGCCAACTACTATGGTCTTCTTCTTCTTTTCGTGTCGATGGTACTCTTCTTTGTTTTCGTTTTTTATATATGAGCCCTGTAGGTGGCCACGTTGATTGCGGCATCAGTGGCATTCTTTAGGTCTTCCGAGGTGCAGGTAAATGAGTATTTAGGACACTCCAACAAATGTGGCATGGTCTGATCAGAAGCACCGCACTCATACTGCCTGTTGGATGGGTCAGTGATCCCCCACTTCGACAACTTGTGTCTGCAGCGGCCTACTTGGGTACGCAATCGATTGAGGGCTTTCCATATAGGCCACTGCAGATCACGCCCGGGAGGCAAATGTGGTTTAACGAAGTCGGGTAGTGGTGGATTCTTCTCTTCCCACAATTTACTTCTCTCATTAAGTGGTTTGTTCTGGATGGCCTGCGTAGAGCGTAAGAAGCTCTTACGACTTTTAAGCCTACCCGGGGTCGTTGTGTAATCGTAGAGGGGATGTCGGGAATCGGATTATTGGTTCTTTTTCCAGCACGCATGCAACATCCCTTCGTACGGCAGGTGGTGCAATTCCTGCAAGCGGATAGAGCTTATTCAGTGGAGTTGTTTTTAAGCAGCCCGATATTAGATACATACCATACCATTGTGATAGTTACATAAATCTTTGCAAGAAATTTACTATACAGCCACTCATAAATCGTCGTCGACTACCAGATTGCACTTTCCTTTTAAAAATTATGTCGAACAAGATTGACTGTCCTGATCTCCTACATAAACTAAGTTTCAATGTTCCTCAGAGATAAGTTAGATTTAATCCGCCTATCTCCATTATTTTTTCCTCTTCTAACTACAGGCCATGGTGCGAGCGAGTAACGACTTTAAGAGCCTATACAACGTCAGCTCAAATTCAAATTTCGCCCCCACTTCCCCGCGCCACCTCACTATTTATCTCGCTCGCACACTACTGCTCGCGCTCACGCGGTCACACGAGGTCGAAGCGATTTTATTAGAGTAGGTACTACCCTATTGTCGGACGAGTAGGTACTAAGTAATAACATTATCAATCAATTTAATTTGTTATTCAATGAACATACAATTTCATATCGCAAATTTTCAATGTTTATTTATTTATTTATTTTATTCAACCATTTATGCACACACATATAAACATACAAGAAAAATACGTACAAAGGCAATACTTATTTCTAAAGAAAATCTCTTCCAGCATGCCTGCTCGAATGTTCTTAGCTACTTGGCTTACTTTACTTTTACTTTGGCTACTTGTCAAGCTTTATTTTCCAGTATAAGCTGACCTCTCATTGTACAGAAAGCCTATACAATGCGAGATCAGCCTATACTGGAACGTACAGATTGATGTGTAGCCGTGTGCACTATTTTACCTACTGCTATAAAATACTAGTCAAGTTCGAGCTAACTTTGCACTGAGGGTTCTGCACATTGGTTTAGTAGTTGTTTGCGTTTTATAGTTTTCGTCGTGTATGTATGTAATGTGACAGCCGTTTGCATATGTAATTATGTAGGTAGTAGGTCTATGCAAGTACCTACATATACCTACATACATACCTATATGTTAGAAATTTTACAAAACAGATTCTGAACCACTGCATAAATTCTACTGCTCCAAAAAACTAGTCAAGTGCAAGTCACCATTACACTGAGGGTTCTGTACATTGGTTTGGGAGTAGTAAGTTTACGCTTTGCCATTTTACAATCTTTTAATATAGTATAGTTTTCGCCTTGTATTATTAACTTATTATGCATACGTATATAATTATTAATTTTACATACTTGTCACAATCAAAATAATGACAATGCAAATTATGGTAACAGAGAATAAAACAGTCAACAATAATCAAGGTAGGTAGGTAAGTAGGTGTAGGCAGGTTGTGTAGAGTAGGGTAGGGTAGGTAGGTAGGTCGGGTAGGGTATATTATAGGGGTAGGGTAAATTATACCCTGCTGGGGTTGCGGGTTTGTCCTGCTGGGGTTGCGGGTTTGTCCGAAAGGGATATCACGGCCCCGGCACACAGGCAATGGAAGGAACACGGGTGGGTTTTAGTCAGTAAAAGTCTGACACACCCTCTCGCTCTGCCCAGAGCGGGAGAAGTCATTTGATGATTTCCCATCCCGAAAAAAAAAAAACAAAAAAAAAGGGTAAATTATACAACATTTATTTCAATTCGCTTAAATCTCTAATTGGCATATTTCGAACATGTCTGGGATCACATAGCTCAGGCAACATGCATTTTACATAAAAATGTTCTAATTTAGGTTCCATTTGTTCCCAATATTGATCATCTCTCTCTATTATTTCAACTTTGATCTCTTTGTCGCATCCAGACCATACTCCGAAAATACACTGTCGCCTACCGGTGATATGTAATTGTCCCTGCACTTGTATGTACCAAGGGTGTTTTTTATTTAGGACAAGTCCGTTTTTAGTTTTTTTCCAAAAAATCACTTTTTTCTTATCTATAGCTTCATGCAAAGATGTTTTAAATGCCGTAATTGGACACTTGATTTCAACGATTGTGTCTTCTCCCACTATTCCGTCTGGAGTTGCACCTAGAAAAGGCAACTTTTTATCGATGAAGAGACCACAAGGCTCTATTTTAATGTTTAGTTGTGATGCTATCTGTTCTGTAGCTGTTGCTTCATGTTCTATACCATGTTTCAAAGATGGCACATGGCTTAGATTCTTTGGATATATAAGATTCTTTACCAAATTTCTCACACTCGTACCTTGACGCCTATTCACTACTTTGGCGAAATTAGACGCGGTTAAAAGTTTCCTTCTAAGTTCTAGCCACTCGCTCGAATCTCTTTGCAGAATAGTTGATTTTTCTACTAGTCTTCTGTCTTCTTCTGAACTTGGTAAATTTTTCAAAAAGTCGTTTTTGCACCGATTGTACTCCAAAGTTGTCATATCTGGCTTTTGGCAATTTTCTCCATAATCTTTATCGTTTTCTTTGGTTTTCAGAAACAGTTTCCTACATTTCCTTGAGTATTTAGATCCACTCTCTCGTTGTTTAAATCGCTTCTCCTCCAATTTCTTCACTAGTGACGAGGGACTTTTCCCCAAAATAGCTCTATGTAACGTAGTAAGTGGGCGCTTTGTATTAAATGATACCACAGCAGCGTTGCATCGTGAATCATAGCCCCGACGTAAGGAAAAGTTTATGCGTTTCCCGCCAACAAATTTGGCAATAATGCTGTTAAAAGATTCTACTTTATTGCTATCACTATTGTGCATCAGGCTTCGAGCTTTAGCTGCTACAGAGTTTACTATAAACTTAATTCTGTACCATATAGCACACGTCTTCAAAGTTAAAGTAAGATCTTCACTGTTGTTCTGGCTAGTACAATAATATGGTTGGCAGTTCCCGTGGTTTCCGAATGCATGATTGTAAGAATTCATGATATCTGTGAATAGGCTATTAACTTTAGTGTCGAAGTTTGCGTCTTTAGAAATGTGTTCAGTTATGGATGAGCAAATGACTTTACGGATAGCTAGGACTCTTTGAGTAGTAATTTTTTTTCTTAAATTGGAAGGATATTTAGTTTCTGTAGTTATGTTCTTTAGCTTTTTGCACATGTTTCTGAAAATGTGATTTTTGCATTCTACCTTTTCGACGGTGCAATTGGGATATGGACGACCTTCCAAAATTTTTTTATATGTGCTTGAGTCACCGTCCGCCACCATCCGTTCGTACATAAGGTTATGCATGCGAATGGACTGTTTAAATCCTTCTAACAATATTTCAGACTCCATACCCGTAGAAGAACCGCTATAATTTTTATAGCATACATGGTCGCCTGGACTGATACCTTTACTTTGAGCTCGCGCACATATACAGCAATATTTGTTCTTTACCCCGATAAATAATACCTCACCGAACCTTTTTCCAATTATAGCAGCAGCTCCAGACAGTGCTGAAAAATTTGTGTTGAAGGAACGTTTACTCCAGACACCATCTGCAATGACATCTATGCAAGCAATGCCGTTTTTTACTCGCCCTTCTGCAATAGCAGCTTCTCGTTCCCGTGCTGCAGCTGCCTCCATCGCAATTATAGCTGTTTTTCGCCAGTCATCATATGTCTCATTCTGAACTTTAGCGTAGTGCTTTTGAGAGAAAGACGGACAATCCATTGATGCACATAATTCGCTAAATTGGGAATAGCCAATTCCAGAAGATATAATACCAGATGTTGCAGCTTTGTTTAAGTCTAGGTTCGATTTAGGTTCAGAATCAAGATAAACTGTCAGGTTACACATATTGCAGAGTAATTTGTATTTGGAAAGTAGACCTTTTCTTTTTTCTGATACAATGTGAACGTTGCTCAATGTACATCCGAATACCTTATTATGATTGCATATTTCTTGAAGTCTTCTATAAAAATATTCAATATCAATTATTCTTCGTCCTTGTACACAAAAACAGCTTTTCCTTTCTACAGGATTATCATAACTCACTTCGTACCTGAAATGACCAGAGTAAAAATATTTGATGAATTATTGAAAAACTGCATAAGCTACAACCTTTTCATATAAAAATATAGCAATTACCAATTAGTATCATTATCACGTTCATCATCTGATGTATCGTACTGCGGAAGGTTGTGTGAACATCTGGAAAAAAAGGTAATTTTGGTATATGAAGTAAGAAATTATAATTACTAATAAAAGCAGGAAGTATTATTATAAAAGCTTACGCATCCAATATTCTTTCGTTACTATGTGTATTTAGTGAACAGCTCATGTCCTCAGGTGATACTTGTGATCTGCAAGAAAATGCAACATTCATTATAAAAGTACACCTGGAAGCGTAATTTTTTCAACATGAATAAATAATACGGAACCCTAAAAAGTCCAACATTATGAAAAGTTTCATCGTGAACTCGCCAATTTCGTAATAGTAACGTTACACGTTAGTACCAAGCGGTAGTACCACAAACAACATCAAACACGTATAATACTTACAATTCTATATTTTGTAATATATGAAGATTTGTTTCGTCCGAACTTATTTCTATATCTGTCGAAGGTACTTGAGTCCTGTAACAATCACAAGTGGTAAGTTAATAATACCTTTTATTTATCATTTGGATATGGAACCCTAAAAATAGACAAAAGAAGACGAAATGTATATAGGTATATAAAAATGAATTGCTGTTCGTTAGTCTCGCTAAAACTCGAGAACGGTTGGACCGCCGCGGCGCGGGCGGGCGGCGGCGCGCTTTGGGTAATTCTTATTTTGCTGTGTTCGTTATTCTCATGACAAGGTTTGTAGAATAAGTAGGTGTAGTTAGGGTAGGTAGGTTGGTATGGTAAGTAGGTAGGTATATAAGTAGCTAGTTTTCTAGTTAGGATAGGTATGAAGGCAGGTAGGTAGGGTAGATAGGTAGGTAGATAATTAGGTAGGTAGGTAGGGTAGGGTAGGTGGGTAAGGTAGGTAGGAGAGGGTAGGTTGCTAGGGTGGGTAGGTAGGTGCGCCGTAGATAAGTAATTAGTGCTACCCGTGCAAAGTCGGGTCGGGCAGCTAGTCGTGCATAAAAGCAGACTTTCCTACATTTGTAAGACATTTACCCTAAAAACAGCAGAATGAATAACAACATGAATACCTACCTAGGTTTATTATGGAAACACAAATTTGGTGTGGGTACATATCAAGCTGTACTATTCCAGTATAAGCTGACCTCTCATTGTAGGGAAAGCCTATACAATGTGAGATCAGCTTATACTGGAAATTTATAGCATGATTATGTAGCCGTGTGTACTATTATCTGATCAGTTACATGTTTAGGTAGGTACTTAGAAGATACTCACGAATTTACCGGAATATTCTCTTTATCACCATCGACTTCAGCACTGTGTAATAATAGACGTCTTCTGGAAAGATACGTCAGTAGGTTCATAATTTGTATGTAGGTGGTAGGTAGTACTACAGTCGGATAAGTAAATTACAGGTTTGTTTCTTGTACTTAGATAGGTAGGTACTTACCGAACATTTTTTTTTATTACTATCTATGCGCTTGGCGGCTGCTTTACGGTTCGCGGGTTCGATTCCACGGAACAAATTTTGTATGTCCTACAGATAGTTCTGGGTCTGGGCGTTTGCAAATGTAAAGATTTATCTTTGTAATCGCACCGTCCCCGATTCAGGAGAACAATTCCTGGAAACCCCGGGGGGCAACGTTATAAAAATAAAAAACAATTACTACATAGATACCTATTTATTGATTTTAGTCAAAACAAAAACAAACCTAGGTAGCTTTGTATCTTATTTATTTATATAAACTTTATTGTACACCACAAAAATACAAAAAAATATATAATATATCTTTTCTTTTTTATAAAAGTTGCCCCACACCAGGATTTCTCCTGAATCATGGACGGTGCGTTTACAAACACAAATCTTCACATGTGCGACTCCTATGGCAGCAGCCAATCGCTTAGCTACTGCACCAAACGCGTCGCATACTATCCACATAATTGTAATCACTAATACTGTAAGTAGATAGGTCGGTAGGTACTTACTTCTTTACGTCAATCATATGTTTGCCTGTTTCTTTACGCCAACCCAGTCTTTTCTTATTTTTATTACGCTTATTTACCATTGCGCCTATCACTATAAACCTAAGTAATTGAATATTTAAATTTTACGTCGTCCAGTTTCGTAATTGTGTGTGCTGACCGCAAGCAATACAGCTCTCCCGTTCGAAAGCCGAAGCGAGACTGAGCGGGGTGTAGGGCGGCATGGCGAAAGCTTCAAGCCGCCGATATTTTAGGTAATTTCTTTTTACGGTGAAAATAATGGTAATTAAAAAAAAATAAGAAACATAGTCGCTGCTTTATAGCTAGTTTAGTTATTATGTAAAGTTTCACGATATAATTTGAAGTATTTTTTGAATACCAGCGGTTTATTGTTCAGTTTGGAGGTAACTTTGTGATTTTTTTCTATCGAGAAAACTTTATGGAATCGTGTTTTCGTCAAACATAGTACTTAGCATTAATCCTCAACTTTACCATATATTTATTTCAAAATTAATGCTCCTGTATCTTCGGCATAACGAAGGATCATGCTAAGCAATTTGAGGTATTATAGGCTCTTAAATTCTTTGTAAAGAGTTCTCATTTGACCCAGTTAGCATCAATACCTATTCTGCACGCGCTCGGCTAAACGCTGACCTTTTTTAAAGTGCATAGTGCTTATTGTAGCTTAAACAAATATATACATATACTTTATCTTTTTTATTGTACTTATTAGTGATCCTAAGATTTCTACTACTTACTCTGTTTTTACCCGTGAGAACCTGTATGTTTCATATACAACTGTTATTCATTTGTTATACCTGTTGGTTCTCCTATCAATAAATAAATAAATAAATTATCCGACACATCTGATTTACGGCAGTGTCTACTTGCTGGGCATGAGTGGATCGGTGCCACACTGGACACGCAAATTGTTCAGCAGAGAAGCATATGCCCTGCCAGTTGTGCGAAGGACATCGGATAGTGCTCCCCAGTTAGTAGAAATTAGACGACGTAGCAGATTATTACAGGTCCCGACCTTCTGCTTTGTCTTGTAGCAGTGTGACTTATACGTTAGTGCCCTAAGGTCAAGGGCCCGGATTGCGTAGATTTGTTGCGGAGATTGAATGCGCATGATTCTGTCTTGGAGGGGTTCGGCCGGAGAGCTTTGCTGTCGTTATATTTTCCTAGTACGTCGAGTGCCAGTGACAACTTATCTTCTACATCAGTAAAAAACAATGTGAACTTATTGCTTAAGGCATAACGATGAAAAGACCCCACCGCCATCGTCCGCGATGGTACCTAAGTATAGCGTTTCTTTTTTCTATAAACCATGATAAAATCAATTTAATCATTCCTGCTTACCCCTCTAACTTAAAACAATCATGCTTTTACGATTTTCCACGAGTGGGTTAATAGTGCAATGGGGTTCGAAGTTCGAACCCACGACTGCACGCTCTCCGGACCTCCTCTTAAATCCTCATGAATCCTAAAACCGTGGGTAAAAATACCCTACTCCTTAGGGAAATACTATGTTACGCTAATATCATGAATATCCGTCAACAAGAATCCGCCTGCCAAGACTTCCGTAATTAATATTTATAGAGTAATTAAATAATTGTTATCATTATGATATGGTTATTGCCCATTCAATGAGTAGGTACCGTAATCGTTAGTAAATTGCTACCATGTCATATGTGTAGTTCCGGGGCACAGAGCGCACTGCTGAACCACTGGAAATAGGAATATGAAACGTAGACATATTCCTTAGGTGCACTACAGAAATGGGCCCACTTATCTAAAAAGTACCATCGACTCGAAAGAAAAAGACTGTACAAAATGACATCACGCCTGTTACCAGATGTATTCTCTGAAGGCTTGGTTTGGGCCGAGCTCGGCAGAGGTTTACATAGTTACAAAATAGGTTCATAGTATGTACAGAGTAGCTACATTACACCCGCTCACATTTCGAAAGTTGTCTATTCGAATGTAATAGAGGGCCGAGGGCGAGACTTACAAATCCAGACTCGGGACTGCGGCTGAAAAAATAATATTTGAATAAACATGATATGATTATAAATTAAACAAAACAAATTGCAGCTTTTACAATCAATGTTTATTATTTACTTACATCAGTACAACCATTAACAACAAAAAAATGCTATATTTCTCTTTTCCGTAGGTACATTTTAACAATTTCGTTTAATCTCTCCAGATAAAAAATATATTTATGCATTAAATATAAAAATATGTTCAAATGCATTTTTTTTTTGTATTTGCTTTACATTAAATTTATGGAGTTAAAGTCAAAAGCATGTACCATCGAAGAAGTTCATATCTAACCACCGTAAAGTCTATTCTTGCTTGCAGCACTCGGTGGCTATAGAAACGGGCCGGTTACAGATGTTGTCATCGTGTTCACGGGATTTTTGTTTTGAAACTGGTTATATATGAACTTCTTTGTTAGTCTTAAATTTATTACAGATTCTCTCTTTTCAGCCAGCCAATCTCCACTTAAATTTTTAACTTTTATGCAACAAAAACTTCAGTAAATAGACAGATGCTTATTTAATACAAATATAATTATATAAGATTACGAAAGACAAGCTAGTAAACATGTAAACAAGAATATTATTTGTTTTTTAAACCTCCTTTACACAACTCGTCTTTAGCAGCATCTCTGTTCATGGTATGAGTTACTATTAGAACTAGATATTTTGAAATCTATTTGGACTTTGCATTTACAGTGGTAATAATAACATTTGTCTATGGTATAGAACACTAACTAAGTGTAACAGCAGCACGATCGCCATTGCTAAACTAAAATCAACATTACGATCCTTAAAAGAAAGTCAAAAACAAAAAACCTGAGCTCATCTGCTTGCTTTGATGAGTTTTATATATTTTCAACTTTATTTAAATAAGCGCGTCGCCAGATGTGCGCCGGTCGGCCATAAGAAATGCTCACCAATTTAAGGAGGTGCAAGAAAATTCTACTTTACTAGGTATTTTCAATTCAGTTAGTACCTAATATGCAAAATGAATACGATATCGACATGGAAGAATAAACTCACAACAACAAATTCCCAACTATTATCAATAAGAATTGTTAACATTTACCTTTTGATTATTTATGTCTAGATATTGTCGCGCTGCAAAGGAAGTAAAACAAACAAGCCAACTTTTTTATGCTGGTATGCGTGACAGCTACGTGTTGCACTCGCGCCACGTCATTGCGCTTTTCTAGTGTACATTTAGCGGCCAACAATTGGGCGCCATTTTTAACAAGGAGTTCACACCTTTGACCGTCTATCTAGACATATTTAAGTTTTTGCATCTACTTATGAATTACTAATGTAAATCCCAATGGCATGACTTTAGTGATAATAAATTTTTCATAAACATTATATTAAAATATTATTAGACTTCTAAGCATTTGAAAACTATAGTTGCATGATTATGTTTCTTGATTTCTACTGAGATAATTGATGTAGAAATCAAGGTTTCAATTATAATTATGAAAATATTTGCACAGCCTTTAGTACAAGAATAATATTTTTAGGAGCATATAGTTTGCATGGTAGCATTAGTATATTTTTAGTAAGTATCCATAGTAACAGATGGCAATGGCACACTTGATATTAGTAATAATATTGGCTATTTATCACCCAAGTTTAAACAAAATTGATAAACCTCAAGTGCCTCTAATATAAATGCACTTATTTATTATACCCTTAAAATTGGAATATAATTGATGACAACCATTATTATCTGTATGACATTAGTTTACACAGAAAAATGAAATTAATTACTTCTACAACACTCCCTACTAGTATCTTTGCCTTAAGCTAATCCCAGCTAATGTTCATTCTACATATTATACACACTATGTACACATTTTACATCAATTATTTACGTAATATTCAGTTGTTACAGCATAATGCAGGCTTTGAGAGATAATTTTGCTTACACACATTTTCTAAGCCACTTCTAAGTTATTGAGCCATCAACATATTGTACTATATGGACTTTTCTTTGGTTAGCACACTCAAACAATATCACATATTGTCGGAGTGCCAGCATCCTGTTATTTACGTTTACGGTTCTCATACTCAATAGCTCTGGCTTCAGATGCAATTTGCCTCTCCCTATTCAATATTCCATCTAACTGGTCTGTGAAAGCATCAAAGGAGAACTTAGTTTCAAATCTCTTAAGGCCCGCTTCACCTAGTTTTTGACCTAACTCAGGGTTTAATACCAACTTACTCATAGCATTCGCAAAGGATTTGCTGCTTGGCTCGCATAAGAACCCTGTAACTTCATTTACAATTGTCTCTGTGGGTCCTCCGCTGTTCACAGCGATCACTGGCTTCTTGAAATACATGGCTTCTAAGGGAACTATGCCAAAATGCTCATTTGATGGAGTATAAACCAAAGCTCTGCAGTTGAACAAAAGAGATACCTTCTCATCATCTTTGGGAGATTTCATAAATGTAATCTTATCTTCTATATCCAACTCTGCCACTAAATCAGTCAATTCAATGTAATGCTCCATGTTTTCTAAGTTTATTGGATCAAAGCCTCCAGCCATAATTAAATGCACTCTGTTCCAATCAGCCTCGTTCAGAACATGTTTTAAATGCTCAAATGCTCTTAGTGCTAGTTGCAGATTCTTTTTTCTTTCATATCTATTTATTGACAAGAATATAAACTTATCGGTTCCTACTGGAACTACTTCTTTCAAGGGTTTTGGTGTAGTTGTTCTGAAGAACTCAGTGTTTATAGATGGATAGCAGATATCAGGTGTATCTTTGATTCTCTGGAATGCATCTTTGTACACTCTGGCAGTATATTTACTATTAACTAGCACTTTATCTGCTTGTGCTGTTGTCAATTCCTCGAGCCAGTTCAATGGTGCTCTGTATATCTTTTTCAAAATGCCTCCTTCAGCAGACAATAGTTTATCAGGATGATGGCAATAAAACACGACGCGGTAAGGTCCTCTGGCCATTTTCAAGAATGGAATGCAAAGAGATATGAGATCGCAGAATATGAGCGTTGGCTCTTCAGCCGGTATGACGTACCATGCCATGTAAACAGCTGCGTAAACCATGCGAACGTAGGCACACGCGGCTTTGAACCTACCGAGTATAGAGCGCGGTATCCAGTCGCCTACGACAGATACAGGGAAAGTGCCGTCTCTTGTCTCCGCAAAGCAGTGTGAGGGATCATGATGGTTCGTGTAAAACGCTACTTCGTGGCCCTTCTTCTTGAAAGCCAATGCAGCATCCAAAACTAATCGCTCGGCGCCTCCGATACCCAAATCAGGGTGTAGAAATATTATCTTGACCATTGTTGCACCAGTTTTAATATTTTACCACGTTATCACGAATCATTAAACCGTACAAAATTAAAAAAGGCTATTTGTAAATACGGCAAAATTCTTATTGATATTGAATGACACCTTGAAACTTGAAGTTTACCAGACTAGTGCTGCCCATCCAATTCCATCGATAAAAAAAAATTGTGTAAACTAAATATTTACCACAGATGTCAATAGTTAGTCGTCGGTAGATCGATTTATCGCTCGCTTTATTGATGTGTAACATCTTTTCTCTCGCTTTCTTGCAATTTGTGGGAGTGATTTCGTGAAATTAAACGGAAGTGTGTGACAGGAAGCCGGGGAAGCGCGCGCTATTTGATTTGACCAATGAGTGCGCGTGGTGCTACAGTTGGCCATTAGAAATGACCTTGACGAGGCCCCGCCCTTTTTCGGACGACTTGTGTTTAAAACTCGATTTCTCGCTATTTTACGATGAACCCCATATAAAATAATTGATAACTGTAACTGTTTCATTATCTGTATAATATTTCCTATTCAAGATATTTATGAATTTGGTTCATCAGGGTAAGTAGTGAAATTAAAATTTTCTTACGTTTTTTGCAATTTGCAGGTCGTTATCAGGTTGTATATTGATCTACCTGTGCGTTTGCACTGGCGAAAGATTCACGACGAAACATGTTGGAATGTCTATTTTCTGTCAATGTTCTACAAAGAGATTTCAACATGTCTTGTTGCGATGTTTCGCCAGTGCAAACGCACAGTAAATATGATTCGCGACCGGGCTGGCGCATTCCCCATAAGGCTGGTTCGGTTTTTTTTTATAATTCGACCACACTTTCAAAGACAAAGAATATGACATATCTTCCCAATAGTTTTGGAAAACAGTCAATTCGATTTGCCTAGACGGTGTGCTTTTAGTATTTTTATAAATTAACAAAAGCCGTTACTCGTATCGACTGGTACAACATCTACCAACTTATCTGTGAAATGGCGAAAATTGAAACTACGGCCGTTATGTTGAAATATCATTGGGAATGACTTTCGATTGTCTGTGTCTACTACGTTCGGGTTCTCTGGTTGTTTTGTCGTGTTATTGCTGAATTTATAAAGTTAAATAAGCCGAAAGCTATTAAAAGTGATGCTCAAAACATTATTCTAAAGGTTAAAACCTTTTTTGAAGAAGAAGCTCGGGCGGGGTCTCCGATTATTCCATTTAATCAAATATACAAACGAATTTCGGCAGCGACAGGTTAGTGTTGTCAACTTTCTTATTATAAATTACCCGATACTTAACTAATTATTTAAGTACACGAAATATTCGTTTCTATTCTTGCTGCAGGTTAGCATTACGGTAACGTACATCTATTAGGTAACCTGCTAAGTGAGTGAGCCAACTAACCTGCCAGATTTCAAATTTCTACTAACATTTATTTTATTATCTTATATTTCAGGTGTGAGTCAAGGACTAATTTCAAAAATAGTTTAAAGAAGGGCACGCAGCAGAAGAAACTGGTACAAAAATTCGGACACCAGGCAAGGAGAGAAAACGTATAAGTGGATTTGTGCATGTCGATGATTTTGAAATGGGAGTTATACGGAGGAAAGTACATGAATTTTATTCTGCTAAAAAAGAGGTCCCTACTGTTAAAAAGCTTCTAGAGGTCTTAAAGACAGATATAAATTACACAGGACAGCGAGAGAGTCTGCGAAAGCTGCTTCACTAGGTGGGATTTCGTTTTAAAAAATCTCAATCCAATCGGAAGGTTCTTATGGAGCGTAATGAAATATCAGCTTGGAGAGCTAAGTACTTGCATGCAGTGGATAAAAATAATAAATCTCCCCAGCCCCGGCCCATAATTTATTTAGATGAGACCTATATTCACTCTTCGCATACATCGGGTAAATGTTGGCAAGGAGAGAGTGAAGACGGAGTATTGAAGCCTGTATCGAAAGGGCAAAGATATATTATTGTTCATGCGGGAGGAGATACTGGATTTGATGTTGTGGAGTTTTTTGATAAACTGTTTGACAGTGTCAATGGCTACCCCGGTGGTGTAATAAGAGGAAAATTAAGACGCGCCATAATAAAAGACTCACCTCATCATGCATTTTGGATTGAAGCCATCAAAAAAATTAAATCTATAAATTTCATTGACAAATCTAGCAAACGTGCTGTGCAGTCAGGAAGACCTCGAATTGTAAAAGTGCCGTCTCTGAATAGTTGGATCACCACTCTTGAAAGTTTCATAAGGATATTTAAATTATTATTTGATAAATATGGCGTGGACTACTATTACCCAAGATACATAAACCAAGACCCACTAGATTTTTTTTTGGACGTATAAGGGCTATGAATTTCAGAAATGTTAACCTTGATGCAAATACGTTTATTTATTCATTAAATCTTTATTAATTTCAAATGTTCTTAGCCCTCATTCAAATTTTTCTAACTGTGAAGAGGATGATGGAGAGACTTTATTAAATGTTATATGTCTATTTATAAATGAAAAATCAAACAAAGAAAATACAACAACAAGGGAAGAGGATATAGAACTACCAACGCCTTCACAGGAAAAAAAACTCCCATCCTCTTCACAGCAATGCCTAATCGAAAAAAAAACCATGAAACAAGTGATATTTGAAAAAATTAAAGTTCACTGCTCAGCATACACGGCTGGTTTTGTATGGCGAAAAATATCAAAAGCTATAAAATGCCAGGCCTGCTTACAAACATATACAAGCAGGCCAGACGAAAATATCCACAAATATATCCAATTCAGGGAATATAAAAATCTAAGAAATAATAATTTAGTTTATCCTAATGAAAGAATTTTAATTTTATACAGAGATGTGGCTTCGTTAATACACGATTATTTAAATACTAGTTGTTATAAATATAATGTGAAAAGAAATTTAAAAAAACTACTACTAAGCACAATGAGGTATTCCTGGCTGGGGTGTGCAAAGAACCATAAACTAGTCGTGGACATATTTATCAATGTAATTCTAAGGTTACGGGTGCATAATTGGTGCAACATAATAAATAAAATTTTGAAGGGTGCCCTCGAAGAGAAATATGTTTTAAAAATGGGAGAGCCTCAAAAACGGGCATTAGCAAAGTACAAAACCTTTAGGTTAAGAAAAAAAATTCTGAACAAATAAATAAATAATTTATAAATATATTAAATTTGTTTTATTATCTAAATCATATGAGTGAAACTAGTATCCGACAATCAAGCACAACAGGCAAGCACCCGAAAATCGACAAAATAGAACATCACTAGTTATCGATATCAGTTTTTTCTTGCAGTCACTTCATTAAATATGTATAGCTGTGTGACGCTATAGGATTGTAGGTACTCATTATGTCAAACCCGGTGACTGCAGCGCCAAAACGGATCACTAGGAAACTAGCAGAAAAGTCACTGTCGCATCTGTACTAATCTGTGGGTGTACCATAGCGAATTAAATTATACCAATTACCAAACAAATGTACCTAAAATATACTATTTTGTACCTAGCTCTAAAAAATCTGTACCGCCTTCAGAACGAAATTATTTCGAAATTAAGATACACCCGCCATATTGACATCAAGATGGCGGGTGTTCTATAATATTTTATTATTTAACCATTACACATAAAATGTAATTACACAAAAAAATTGTACCAACAAAGTACCTCAAGTAAATAGAAACACACACTTGATCAGTGGGATAGTTCCTGAGAAATAAAACAACCGTGTCTTGTGTATAAGAAAACACGATAATAGGGATGATGCCTGGGTAAAAAGAATGATATTCTAATTAGTCCGTCAGTCAGATAATAAAAAAATATTAGACACGTATTTTTTGTTTTATCATATTAATAAAAAAATACTTAGATAAAACGCATTTTAAGTTGGAGAGTGGGGGTCGATACGTCACTAGTAAGTATAAAATCTACATACTCGTGACGTCATGGCACATTTTACCTCAATGTATCGCCGTAATCTTTAGATTACGTAAAAAAAGATAAAATACGTGTCCAATATTTTTTTATAATCTCAAAGACGGACAAAAAAAAATTTTTTAGTCATCATCCCTATTATCATGATATATTGATATAGTTATACATGGTGTGACAAGACCCTTAACGAAGCCGTCAACCAAGCATTATGTACATCCAACTAAGTAACTTTACGCAAAAATTATTGCTAGGAAACGTCTTCTTTATGGGGGGTGAAAAATCACGTTTTGCGGTAGGACTCAATATAACGCACTCAAAACATCGTGCTGATGGATGGAAAATATATATAAATATGTACCTAGATCAATAATTCATAATAATAATAAACATAAGTAAGGAGCTTCACGGGCTCTACTATCGGGCTCTTCATGAGCCCGGTGTAGATTTCTTAGCGTCCGTATCCTGGTTACGTTTCGGTTCGGGGAAACTGAAGGTTATGTCTGTGCAATTATGGACGAAGTTATCTTGAAGAATAACTACCGGAGACATATTATGAAGGACGGGACGGTTGAGGTGTGTCGGGCATGCCATCGTCCGGGTGAGTCCATCAGACATATTATCTCTGGTTGCTCGCGTCTGGCTAACGGCGAGTACTTACACAGTCATAACCAAGTGGCCAGGATTATTCACCAGCAACTTACTTTGAAATATAAACTTGTTGACTCTGAGGTACCGTATTATAAGTATGTGCCCGACCCAGTTCTCGAAAATGACCATGTCACGTTGTACTGGAATCGGTCTATCATTACTTACAGGACTATTGTAGCCAATAAGCCTGATATAATGGTGATAGACCGATCAGCGCGCCGCGCAATGATAGTCGATGTTACCATTCCGCATGACGAGAACCTCGTGAAAGCTGAGAAAGAGAAACAAATAAATATCTCGACTTAGCACACGAGGTTGTTGACATGTGGAATGTGAGCTCGGCTATCATTGTGCTGATTGTCGTAACGGCTAATGGCATGATGGCCGAAAGCATCGACCAACATCTCTCGAGGCTCTCGTTAGGCGGTTGGATCAAGGGCCTGATTCAGAAGGCAGTACTCCTCGATATAGCTCGCATTGTGAGGAGGTTCCTGTCTCTGCAGCTCTAACCACCGGTAGCTTGGATCCTGCTCCCGACACCGGCGATCCTCTATTTTTTTTTTTTTTTTTTTTTTAATATAAGAGAGAAATATTTAAAAATGTAATTTTATATGTAAGAAAATAAATGAACAACATAAGTAAACGAGACACGGTTGGTTTATTTCTCAGGAACTATCCCACTGATCAAGTGTATGTTTCTATTTACTTGAGGTACTTTTGAGGTACAATTTTTTAGTGTAATTAAATTTTATGAGTAATGGTTAAATAATAAAATATTATAGAACACCCGCCATCTTGATGTCAATATGGCGGGTGTATCTTAATTTCGTTCTAAAGGAGGTACAGATTTTATGGTACACCCGCCATTTTGACTCTCACGGTTACCATAGTGATAGCGAACCACAGACTACATAATATCGTATAGTAGACTTGTTCTTGCTCGGTCATTGAACGGATCGCTCCGATCTAGTACAATCTGTGAAACGTACTAGTTCGGCGTTCTAGTACTATTAGTACACTATCTGAATGAAGAGTATTACGAGTATTGCTTGGATGGTATCACAGGCTTATAGGTGTTTACATCGAACTTTAACAATTAAATCGTATCTACTATCTAAACTAAATTCAAAATGGAAACTAATTAGAACGTAGGTACTTATTATTCTAAGAAAACATTTTTTTTTTTTTTAAATCGGTAACCTCGCATGCCTATAAGTTTCGAAAGAAATAAAGCTAAATACTTAAACTATTTTCGTAATAAAGATCTAAACACCTTGGCAAATCAGAGTTATGAAGTTGTAAGTTTGAGAAGTCAGAGTGAAACAGGGAGTCAAGAGTGCGTCTAGGTCCTCGCTCCCTCGCAACCGGTCTGTTTCCCGCGCGATCCATGAATCGAAAATATGCGTGATCTCTGCGGATCCAAGTCCGAGCGACCGATCGGACGGAACGTGATCGAAACGAAGTACTAAATGACCGAAGTACTATTAAGCTTACGGAATAGTTCATTCTAGTACAATGTCGTGAATGAATTCTTAATAGTACATAGTACATGTACTACACAAGCCTATCGTATAGTATATTCTATTCTATTTTTCCTTATGGCAATGGTGCTGATGTACTCAGAGGTATATAATTACAATACCAATCTAAAAATCTTTGATCAAAGTTAAAATGAAATAGTAAAATAGATATATATATCCCCCTCTGGATGATGTTACCTATCTACAAAGCATACAAATTACCCATAATATTTTTATTTTACAATTTCATTAAAACTGATCAAAAATCTCTGACCGAAGAATTATAATAGTGTAATACCCACCCTAGGGTATGAATTTAATCAGAATCATTTCAGTATTCAAGAAGTAGGCTTGCTGATAATATTATAGAGCTTCATATTTTCTACTTATGAATGACGTGTTCATTGGTTTGCTGGTTGCAATTTATCCAAAATAATCAGAAATCAGACTACTCACCCACTTCCTAAAATTATTAGATAAGGAAAATAAAACTACCAAGTTAATACCTTCAGCAAAATATATTTCATTTGTTCCTTCATAATCATGATATAAAAGTAAAAAAGAAACAAAAATTTATAAAATATAATGGAAACATACCATCTGAATCAATAACAATCATCACCAAACATACATTGCAGAAAGTAAAATAAATAGATAGTTATGCTGAAGGATATTTTATTTAAGTTACAGTTCATCTTTCCTTTCAATTTTCACAAGATCAACATGGAATGTTAATGTAGCAGACTTTGGTATCTTGGGTGGTGCTCCGGCCTCACCATAGGCCAAATGAGGGGGAATGACTAGTTTCCTTTGCTCTCCTTCACACATACCTATCAAACCCTGGTCCCACCCCTTTATAACTTGCCCAGAACCCAAAGTGAAGGTAAGTGGGTTGCCTCGTGGAATGGAACTATCAAATTCAGTACCATCATCTAGGGTACCCTGAAAATTTAAAGACATTATACACGTGTTAGACCTGAAGCAGTACTTGAATTCAAGAAATTGCATCTGATTTATAAAAGATAACGATATATATCATGCAGTCTGCGTGCCACATAGATACTTCATACTTCATTGTATGAGTTTGACCATGGCTGCTTTGTAAGAATAAATAAGTAATAGTAGTTACCGTATAGTGCATGTGCAAAAGGTCTCCTTTTTTGCTTTTTATTGGACATTCACTGGGTCTTTTTTTAACCCCAATTTGCATTTTTTTTTGGGCAGTGTCGGCTACGACATGAGAAATTACACTCATAAAAATCAATAAAAATAGTGCAATTTTGCAAAGTAATATTATTGCTGGCTTATTCATATTTCTTAATTAGAAATAATCTCACGGGTCGACACAGTAAAACTACTGATAAATTATTACCGGGAAGTCCAATACTACGAAACAAGTAGAGATAATAATTTTATTAAAAATGTCAATTGTCAACCAAAGACAACAGAAGATAAGCGAATAAATCTTAGTCTGTGGAATAAATATATATAGTGCGGTAAATTATAAATAAAACTAAATGACTTTTAACGTACCAGCACAGACTAATAGTATTATTACTTCCTTTATTTCATTTATATACATATAATTTACATTTTTAAATATTTTTATAAAAAGAAAACGGAAAACAAAAACATTTAAAAATATAAAAAATAGTAGCCCACCGGTATCGGGAACAGGGTCCAAGCTACCGGTGGTCAGGGCTCCTGAGAGAGGAATCTCCTGTCGATACGCGCCGTGTCTAGAAGCACCGCTTTCTGGATCAAGCCCTTGATCCAGCTGCCTAACGAGAGCCTCCTTAGGTGTTGGTCGAGGCTCTTGGCTATTATGCCATTGGCAGTCACGACTATCGGCACAATGACTGCTGTATCCACTTCCCACATGTCGACAACCTCGCGGGCCAGGTCGAGATACTTGATCTGCTTATCTTTTTCAGCTTTCACGAGGTTCTTGTCATGCGGGACCGCTATGTCAATAATCATGGTGTGCCGCTCTACTCGATCCACCACCACTATGTCAAGTTTATTGGCAACAATAGTCCTGTCAGTGATGATGGATCGATCCCAGTACAATGTGATATTTCCATTTTCGAGAACTGGGTCGGGCACATACCTGTAGTACGGCACTTCCGATTCCACAAGATTGTATTTCAGAGCAAGTTGCTGATGGATAATCCTGGCTACAAGGTTGTGTCTATGCAAGTACTCTTCGTTAGCTAGACGAGAACAACCGGAGATAATGTGTCGGATTGATTCTCCCGGACGGTGGCATGCCCGACAGATGACAACCGTGCCGTCTTTCACAATAAATCTACGGTTTTTTTCGTTGTTAACTGTTGTTAATTGTTCGTTGATCACTTCGTCCATAATTGCACAGACAAAACCTTCGGTTTCCCCAAAGAGTTCACCAAAACGCAGCCAGGCTACGGACGCTAGAAAATCTACATCGGGTCCATGTAGGGCCCGGAAAAAGCGTCCGTGAAGCTCCTTAATCTGCCATATCTCCTTGCGATCGTTAGTGTCAAGCACTACAGGCTTGCGCCAGTTCTCTTTAGCCAAGGAGAGCGGGGTGAGGCCCTTGTCCACAGCGACCACATCTCGATGCATCCCCACGTCGGCTTCTAGGAAATATTCCCTGAGACTGCATATCTCGCGATTGTGGAGGGTCTTAGCGTTTAAAAAACCTCGACCTCCACACTTTCGCGGGATATACAGTCTCATTACCGATGACCGTGGGTGGTGCATCCGATATGCAGTCAGCAGCGTACGGACCCTCCTATCCAGAGCGTCGAGTTCGGTCCGAGTCCATTTGAGTATGCCGAAAGAGTACATCAAAACCGGCATGACCCAACCATTGAAGGCGCGCACCTTATTTCGGCCTGATAGAAAACTATTAAATACTTTCTTCAGGCGGCCAAAGAAGCGCTCCTTCAATGATGGCTTCATGTCAGTAACATTGATGCTCAGCGCTTCCGACATACCCAAATACTTATAGGTTTCGGATGCGGAGAGGGCTCTAAGGTTTATGGAATCCGAGAGTTCGGTACCCACGGATTCCATAATCTCCCCTCGCTTTACATGCATGACCGCACATTTGTCGACACCAAATTCCATCCTGATGGCGCTACTGAAAGTTTCAGTTAATTTCAGTAGCTCCATCAGTTGCAAATTGTTGGGGGCAAAGAGTTTAAGGTCGTCCATGTACAGGAGGTGAGATATAACCTGACCACCTCTCCTCAGCCGATAACCTAGACCTGTATCCTCCAGCAGTGTGCTTAGAGAATTCAGGGCTAAACAGAACCAGAGCGGACTCAAACTATCGCCCTGAAATATGCCTTGCTCGATCCTTATCAGCTCGCTATTCTCTGGATATTTCGACATCCTGGATAGCGAAGAACCGTCCGCCATTGCCCCATACACGACATCAGGAAGGTGCGCAGAGTTGCATCTATTTTATACAGCTCCAGCACCCTCATGAGCCATGTATGTGGCACCGAGTCATAGGCCTTCTTATAATCTATCCAACATGTCGACAGATCCTTTCGGGTACGGCGAACTTGCTGGCTAATGGCCATATCAATGAGGAGTAGCTCCTTAGTACCGCGGGACCCGTTCCTACATCCATTTTGAGAGGCAGACATGATGAAGTTGGTGTCTAAATGTTTGTTAATTTTAGCTCTCAAAATGGATGTAAGAACTTTATAGACCGTCGGTAAACACGTGATCGGCCTATAATTTTTGGGTTACGCGGTGTTAATTATGAATCATCATGTTGTACGAAGGAGTATCCACCTATAATACCAACATCTTTGGAGGCCACTACCAGTCAGATAGGGTATTCTCTTACTGCTGGAATTCATTCGGACATTCTAGACTCTTCAGTTGTAGTTGTGGAGGTCACTCCGGATAACTTTTTAAACTAGTAAGTAAGACAACAGAAGTTACCCCTTCAAATTACCAATTATTATTAGAGAATAATAAAACGGTATCTTCTGGCAATATTACACATAGTAATATTAATAAAAAACCAAAGGCGGGGCAACATACTTTAAAATTATTCAATCAAAATATCCAAGGTTGCTCTTCCAAATTACTGGAAATAGAATTGTTTTTAGAAAATACCAAGTTTGATGTCATTTGTATAACAGAACATTGGTTAAAAGATCATCAAGTAATGTCAATTAACTATGAAAATTATTGTGTAGTTAGCCATTTCAGCCGAAAACGTATGATACATGGTGGGTCATTAATATTAGTTAAAAATTCAATTAAATCGAAAGAACGAAAAGACATAATCGGACTGTCTGTTGAACACACCATAGAATTGTCCTGTGTTGAGCTTGATAAGCATGTTATAGTATGCGTATACAGACCTCCAGGTTACCAGAATCTATCTATTTTTGATTCTGTAATGGAAGATGTGCTAAAGAAACTTAGTGTTAGTAGTAAGTCAATAATCATATGTGGTGATTTTAATATTAATTTATTAGAAAATAACTCTAATACTGTCAGACTATTAAGTCTTTTTAGGTCATTTGACTTGTCAAATGTTTTTATTGAACCAACTCGAGTAACAGCTTCTTCTGCGACTTGTATAGATAATATTTTTTGTAATTGTGATTACTTACATAAAGAAATTGTAAATAAGCTGCCATCTGATCACAGTGGACAAACAATAACATTTTGTTCCTACATGCCTTTACATAAAATTCAAATAAGGTTTAGGCCAATTACATGTAAAAATTTAGATAAATTAAATAATTCTTTGGCAAGTAAATCAATAATGTGTTCATAATTTTAATAATATATGTGACCCAAATGAGTTCTACGCCGAGTTCTTTTCACTATTAAATGAGCAATTTATTGACACTTTTCCACTAAAGACTAAAACTATTTACACAAAGTTCTTATTTAGTGATTGGGCGACTCCAGGTATTCGTAAAAGTAGGGAAAAACTTTTTGAACTTTATGGCCTAAAGCAACATATTAATAATACAAGCTTTCATCAACATGTTGCAAAATATTCAAAAACTTTTAAAAGTGTGTGCAAAATGGCTAAAGCTCTTTACATTAGCAATAAAATAAAATCAGCTGATGATAAAATAAAAACTACCTGGCAAATAATAAATAATGAAACCGGTAGGAAAAAACAGCGTAATACTGAATTTAACTTACAGACTACACATGGCCCTATCAACTCAGATGTAGAAATAGCTCAGGAATTTGAAAACTTTTTTGCTAATATTCCCCTTAAAACTACGGAAACTTTAAATTCCTCACCCACGCTTTCTGCTGCCTTACTTAGGAAAAATGTAAAGTCATGCCCTTTGGAGCTGAGGTTTCAGCATACAAACCCCCAGGCTGTTATAAAAGCTTTTAAAGATCTTAAAATTAAATCAACAGAAGATCTATGGGGAATGTCTGTAAAAGTCTGTAGATCTATCATCGAAACCATTGCGCCTTATTTAGCTTTCATATTTAACACCAGTGTAGACCAAGGAGTCTTTCCGGATCTCATGAAACACAGTAAAGTAATTCCTTTGTTCAAATCCGGTGATAGTAAGGAACCCAACAATTATAGGCCTGTGTCAATTCTGCCAGTTCTCAGCAAGGTGTTTGAAAGGTTGATGCTCAATCAAATGTTACGTCACTTTAATAAGAATTCCATCTTTCATGAACAACAGTACGGTTTCACCAAAGGGCGTTGTACCACTGACGCTGGTGTCACCCTCATAAAGAACATTTTTAACGCCTGGGAAGAAGCACACGATGCCATAGGAATCTTTTGCGACCTCTCGAAGGCGTTCGATTGCGTAGACCATGAAACACTTCTGCTGAAACTTGAGCACTATGGGATTAGGAATACAGCTCTTGATTTACTAAGATCATACCTGAAAGATAGAAAAGTTAAAATTCAAGTAAACGGCGTAAACTCATTGGGGTCTGAAATGGCAATGGGCGTTCCTCAGGGTTCGATATTGGGTCCATTCCTCTTTTTAGTTTATATTAATGATTTACCACAATTACTTCAAAATCAACCTAAGATGGTGTTATTTGCAGATGACACATCGTTGATATTTAAAATAAACCGACGGTCACAAAATCTTGACGACGTTAACAGCTCTATTCTTCAAGTCCAAGATTGGTTTACGGTAAATAATTTGGTACTAAATAAAAAAAAAACCAAATGCATTAGATTTAAATTACCTAATGTTAGAAGTAGCGAATGTGACATCATATTGAATGGAGAAAAACTAGAATTTATTAATCAAACCGTTTTCCTAGGAATCACGCTAGACGAGAAATTACAATGGGGACCTCATATAACAATTCTTGCGGGGCGGCTAAGCTCGGCCGCTTATGCTGTTAGAAAGATACGACAGTTAACAGATGTAGAAACCGCGCGTCTGGTCTATTTTAGCTACTTCCACAGTATTATGTCGTATGGCATTTTACTGTGGGGTCGGGCTGCTGACATTGAATCCATCTTTATTTTACAAAAGAGAGCTGTCAGAGCCATTTATAATCTACATCGTCGCGAATCTCTCAGGGAACTATTTAAAAAGATTAATATTATGACGGTACCTTGCCAATTCATTTATGAAAATATTATGTATGTAAGAAAAAATCTACATATCTTTAATAAAATAAGTGATAGACATAATTTTAATACTAGAAATAAAGATAAAATAGATCAACCATTTTTCAGATTATCTAAAGTACATACATCTTTTATGGGGTACTGTGTTAAATGTTACAATAAAATACCTTGTGATATATTACAATTAAATGAAAGAAAATTTAAAACTCATATTAAAAGTACACTCTGTAAACAAGCATATTACAAATTAGAGGATTATATCCAAGATAAGAATGCTTGGAAACATGCTGGTCCTGCTCCATAGGACAATTTAGAGTCTAGACAAAATCAAACTGGTTGCTTATTTAATTATGTATTTGTTATTTTTTATAACACTGATTTTACATTCTGTGATTTCTTGAACTCACACACTGACTTATTAGTATTACTTGTTAAAATGTTAGGAATATCGTATAATTTTACAATGTTTGTAAATATGTGAGCACCATGTATCTGTCACATATTTAATTTATCTGTAATTGCTTTATTTTTTCATTCTTTTTTACCTATCGCGGTATAGTAATCTTATTCTAGATGCATCGTCTTCACATATAATTATATAATTAATGTATGCAAAATATTGTAAAACCATTTTAAAAGAGTAACGGTGGAGTTTCTTGCCCATTCTTCTCCATACGAAAACTACCTTTTGGAAGGGGCGACTAGAATCAATTCTATTTTTTGTAAACTTGACGTTCATAAGTGCCTTTTATGTGCCTAATTGAAATAAATTGTTTGACTTTGACTTTGACTTACCAGATTTATGGAGCAGGTGGGTAACTCCTGTCGTTAGGAACTGGGGTAGCGAACCAAACTCCAAAGCAGTCTGGTACTGAGCCGCCAAGCGAGCGTGCGATCTTTTGAACCATTTCATCCAGAAATTGTGCAGCCCGTCCGGTCCTGGAGACTTCCAGTTGGGCAACGGACGAACTGCACGAGTTACATCTTGGGGGCAGATGATAATAGCCCCCATTTCTGGTATTGGATCGCAGGCTCGCTCGACTTCCTTAGTCCACCTTCGGTGTGGCTGACAGGTGCCGACCAGATACTCCGCCAGAAAGAACACATCATCACCCGGAAGGCGCGCGTCAACCACGCCTTGGTCCGGTCGCTCCCAAGCCCTATAAACCCGCCTTTCATCACTCTGGAAGGTGCGATTCTGAGCGTATCGCTCCACTCGCCGCTTATACCTACGGATACGGTTCGCCCATGCATACACTTTCTGCTTCAGGAAGTCGATGCGCTCTGTGACACGGGACACATAGTCCTTAGGGCTAATATCAGTCCCTGAGAACGCCTGCCTCACAAAGCGCATCACTTTAGGGCGAGTATTGCCCTCCCTGAAGCAGATAAGTTTGCCGATGAGCGCCCTGGCCCCACCAATACGGCGCTCAATTCTGCACTGTCAAGCTGGTACGGCAGGTTTCGGTCGTGTAACTCTAGATTCATTTGCAAATTTGACGTGAGCTACACGACATGCCGCTACAGCCACGCAGTACATAATCGAATGTGTATCGCTGAGGTCTTCACAGCTGGTTCAAGCACCTGAAAAAGAGAGAGCATCCGAACACGGTACGCAGTCAGATTGTTTCCCCCATCTGTAGCCCCGTAGTATGAGCGCATGACGTTTTCATTGATGGAGCGGGTCCATTTCATGCGCTGCACACTTCCGCCGGGAGCTGGGATCCTATCAGAGGCTGGAGGGCTTCGAGGTCCTAAACCGTCCGGCGGCCGGCCTCCTCCCCGTCGACGAGCAGGTGGTGGCGTCGTGGGCGGAGAGAAATACTCGTCGCTCGAGCTCGACGCAACTACCGCGGCCGGTGTCGTCACAGCGCTCACAGTGGGGGTGGGTACCGGTAGCGGCGAGGCGGAGCTGAGCGACGAGTCCGGAGGTGGTGGGCGTGCTCTACGTGCGGCTGATCGTGTTAACATCTCATTATTTCATTATTTTCTTTGGTGTTTTCGGAGGTGACATGACAGCTGATGTCACCTCATGTTCAGCAGTTTTTGATTTATGTCTATTGGTGTATTTTGCTCTTTTTTGGAATAAATGGGGTTTCAGGTATGTTTTCGGATTCTTTTTTTAACATATAAAAACTATTAAACTGTGTCAGAAATGAATATTATTAAATACAATGAAAAATTAGAATAATAAAATTTTAAGACGTTGTGACACGTTGGTGTTGCCATTATTATTATTATTATAATAGGCACTAGCAGATATTCTTTTACAACAATTGCCATAAGGAAAAATAGAATAGAATAGAACAATTGACACTGACAGTTTGTCAATCAATGACATCTAAATGACATGTTGTTAAAATCGATTTCATTTGCTTCTTGCTTGCGGTGGTAAGAAATCATCATTATTCACGGCAAAATTCCAGCATAAAGGTTTATCAATAAAACTCGCAATGTCGACTGAAAACTATGTACTGGACAAATACAAGAAATTCCTACTCAATAGAGTAACAGCATCTTTAGGTATTGTGGAAAGTATTGAGAATTGTTTACAAACAGAAGATAAAGCTGCCAAACATTATTTCCACAAAATTATGGTAAGTTGTTTATAATACCGCCATGAGACGACGTGAGTCTATATATGTAATACTTGTTCAATAATCAATACTTTAATTTCATTCCACAATTATTTGTATTTAGGTGGTAAGTTAAAATTATATATTGTAATCATTATGGACCCTGTTGGGCCCTGCACTTTGTAGTATCTATTATAATACGCTTGTGTCATAAACTATTTTGTCTCTCATTTTGTAGCTTGCTGTAGTGATTATTATAAACATAATAATATACATACTTAACACGTGCAAGTCAACCATTTGCAACGGGGATCGGAACTGTTTCTCCTAAAAATAGGTTATTTTGTAACATATCTCGTCACGAGAAGCTTATACATTTTGTAAATAAAGAACTACTAAGTTACATCGCGACAATTCAATCAACAACAAATACTCTCAAATTGGAACTCAAACCCGTCCAGTACCACAAGACATTAGACAACAGCTTTATATCGCAAAAATATAAACCAACCAAGTGAAATTGCTCATTAGTTTCGTATTACACATATGTTACTTTGATTTGATTGAATTTGGGATTATTTTTTTCACTTCTCGTAACGGGGACTTTAGGAGAACAGTACGGCAGGCACCCACTAACTAAATTAAGAAACGCAATATTTTTTCATATTACCTTGCCATGTAATCTAGTCCTGGTTGCAAAATTAATGTTTCTTACTTATTATTATTTTTATAATGGTACCCTGGGGTCCCGAACCTTCGGAAGGCATATGTGGGACCAAAGAAAGCTCGCAGAGGCCTGTTACACTTATAATGAAATGAGGCACCAACAGACAAGTATCCTTGAATCCACTACACAAGTACAGCCAAGGACAACCCCCAGTTGGTTCAGGAATATTTCAGAACATGGAAACAAAACATATTGGGATGGCTATAGCATATTGATTACCTTGAACTATGGATGGCGTATGTCCCCTGCCTGTCCAATATTTTTAAATATACATGGATAAAATGGCAGGGGGTGACTTGCACAGTCAATAGTGGGCCCCCGGAAAATTGACACTAGCACATAATGACGTAACAACAAAGGTGCAACATGTCCTGAGTGTTTGAGGAGTGGAGAGGTATTCCATATCAGGAAAATCACGGAAGTCATCATCTACCGTGTCGATAGGGGGGGTTGCTACTGCCCAACTATTGTATTAAAATTTAATCGGAGAGGCAACCGGGTGGCTAGTGGTAATCTGGGTTTTGAAGTGATGCCGAACCCCCCCCGTACCTTCCGAATGGACCCCAAATGGAGGGGGCCAGAGATATTGGGGGGGGGGGGTAAAACATTTTTTTTTACATGGCATTCGAAATTTAAGCTGTAATTCTAAGCAAGGAATTGTGTGAATCAATGCCATCCGGTTTTGATAAAATTCACCCTCATTTTCAATGATAAATCATCGGTAGGGAGTAGGGAGTTCCAAGAATTATATACAGCGTAAGACATTATTTAAATTATATCGATGTTGGGGGGTGGCAATTTTTTTATTATTATATAAATAGGGTATATGTTTCGAAGCAATCGCATTACCATCCGGTTGACTCGTCAAAAAAAACCGCCCCGTCAATTTGGGGTCCATTGGAGAGCCTTCTCAGGTGTTGGTCGCGGCTCTTGGCACAAGGTTCCCGTCATGCGGAATCGTTATGTTAACAATCATTCCGCGCCGCTCTTTTCGATCCACCAGCCTTATTGGCAACAATAACCTGTCAGTGATGATGAATCGATCCCTGTAAAATGTGATATATCCATTTTTGAGAACTAGGTCCGGCACATACCTGTATCTGTAGTACGACACTTCCGATTCCACAAGGCTGGCTACAAGGTTGTGTCTATGCAAGTACTCTTCGTTAGCCAGACGAGAACACCCGGAGGTAATGTGTCTGATTGATCCCCCCGGACGGTGACCATACCTACCTCCCTGCGATCATTAGTGTCAAGCACTACAGCCTTACGCCAGTTCTCTATCTGTAGCCAAGGAGAGCAGGGTGAGGCCCTTGTCCACCGCGACCACATCTCGATGCATCCCCACTTCGGCTTCTAGGAAATGTTCCCTGAGACTGCATATCTCGCGATTGTGGAGGGTTTTAGCATTTAGAAAGCTTAGGGTTTCACACTTTCGCGGGATATACAGTTACAGTACGTACGAACCCTCCTATCCAGGGCGCCGAGTTCAGTCTGAGTTCATTTGAATATGCCGAAAAAGTAACATCAAAACCGGCATGACCTGGTTGAAGGCGCGAACCCTGTTTCCGCCTGATAGAAGACTATTAAATAATTTATTCAGTCGGCCATAGAGCGCTCCTTCAACGATTGCTTCATGTCAGTAACATTGATGCCCAACGCTTCCGACATACCCAAATACTTACAGGTTTCGAATGCGGAGAGCGCTCTAAAGTGTATGGAATCCGAGAGTTGGGTTCCCACGGATTCCACAATACCCCCTCGCTTTTCGCGCGCATATTTTTCCAAACCAAATTCTATCCTAATGGCGCCACTAAAAGTTTCAGTTACTCTCAGTAGCTGCATCATTTGCAAATTGTTGGGAGCAAAGAGTTTTAGGTTATCCATGTAGAGGAGGTGAGATATAACCTGACCACCTCAGGATTAAAGGCTAAAGATACAGAGTTGATTGTTATAACAAAATTAAAAAGTAATAATGACTAAATAAAACAGTTGTAATGATTAAATGTACTATATTCCACTAAATAACATATACAGTACTTATGTTAATTTATGATTATGTTGTCATTTGCAAATATATTTTAAATATAATCGCCAAAACAGAGATCTCATCCCCTATTTTTGTACTTAAATTTAACAAATAAAAACTTTGACTTTGACTAAATACTTTGCATTTAAGTACATGAACCCAAATAGTGATTTATTCAACTACGTATGTTTTCAGATACACAACTGGCAGGATACTTTGCATGAACTGTTTGACAGACTATCCGAATACTTCGGTACTGTTGTAATACCAGTGAAATGTTCAACGCAGGGCGATATAGCCACGTTCTACACCTCCAATTTGACTTTAATATCTAAAATTATAAAATTTGACTTCATGTTTCCGTATAACAGAAACATGTTCAGTGTAGACGTACTTTTTAATGATAAAAGTTCAACGGATTTCTTTGGACGGACTACAATTGAAGAGATCGTCGCTGGTGTGGTAAGCCGAAGGTTCAGTGAAAAATGTGAACTGGACTTATCAAATTTCTGCGATGACCCCGGTAAGTTTTTTTTTTTGCATAGATCACTACTTATTTTAACCCATGGTATAATAATATAGGTACTTCGCCAGGGATGGCATTCCGAAACACAGTGGTCACGTGGGCAACACAAGTCTACGTCATCACACTGTGTTACCAGAGGTTTGTAATAGTAACTCCCCAACCACCTTTATTACCTGTGCGAATTCGATAAAACAATGAGGTTTTAATTAACAATTACGTTGGTTTATGTTTAAATTGAATTGTTTCATTTGATTAGACACACGAAACGACAATTTAAAAGCTTTGTACATATTTTTTAACAGAATGGTTTCTGAAAATCTTTCCTTAATCGGTTTTGTTGCAATAGAGTGGTAACTGGATAGTGACGTAAGCATGTGTTAGTCCCGGAATGCCAGACCTTGTTTTATTAGACCATGTTTTAAAGGAGATTATCTTTTTGAAATTGCAATTGGATTCATTCGTTATTTATGAACAATGAGTTGAGGAAGACACTCATTTGAGACTGTAGTAGAGAACAATAAAAAAAACCGGCCAAGTGCGATTCGGACTCGCACACAAAGAGTTCTGTACCTGCCACCGTACAATATTTAACAAATAAATGAAAATACTAAACGTAGAATATTTTACATCTTATATAAAAAAAATCGCAAAAATAAATTTTAAAGAAAAAATAAAATAAAAATTGTACTCTACTTGATGAGCTCTAGACAATGACACCCCACATCCAGGGCAAGAAAAAGAAAATGTTCATATTTATATCAAAAGTTTATTGTATCTGGACCTGCTTTAATTTTTTACCTTATTAAATTTTTATTATTTGGTGTTATGGCGGCAATAGAAATACACAATCTGTGAAAACTTCAACTGTGTATCTATTACGGTTCATGAGATACAGCCCGCTGACAGACAGCAGAGGCTTAGTAATCTGTTGTTAGTCTGCTATGAGCATTTTTAGGGTTCCGTACCCGGAGGGTGCCAAACGGAACCCTAAAAATGCTCATAGCAGACTGTAGACATATTTGTGTTTGTAGGAATTCATAAAACTACATACACACACACCACCACTACACGTTACATTTCTTTTCCAGAATTTACAAGTAAGAAAATATATTTTTACAAAATATCTCTCCTTGCCAACTTTAAAATACTGATGCTCAGAATGGGAAGAGACACAAAAATATTAAACCTAAGCAACAATAATTTAAGGTACAAATTATACTCCTTCCATGTTTTTATTTTATTGTATTACATTGTATAACATAAAGAAACAATTACAAAGCCTATGCATTTTCAGTTATAACTAATAGAAAATGGTTGATTTAATGAAAAAAGTAAATAAATATACCAGATTTTCTTCGTGATTTAATGTCATTTTGAATTTGCCATTATATTCCTGCTTTTCTCAATTCGTTAGTGGCCTATTTTCTACCTTAAAAATAATGTCTAAACAGTTATAAATTAACATTTCAGCCAAATACCATTAGATGTATTGAACTTTTTCATCAAAGCAGATTTGACAGCTATGAACTTTAGCAACAATAATGTAAGTTTTTAAGTTTTTTTTTAAATGTATATGTTATTATTTCACGTATCAATTACTTTTTAAAATATTTTTATTAAAAAAATATTTAAAAAAAAACAGCTAGCTTTTTTAAAATATTTTTTTAATAAAGTGTCGTGCCCAGTGGTTTCAAATTCAAAATTCAAAAGTCATTTATTCAAACTAGGCTGAGAATCAGCACTTTTTGAACGTCAAAATTGCATAAAACAGTCCCCCAAAACGCCCACACTTCACCACTTCCTAGTGCTTTAGCTGGGAAGAAGAAGTGGCGTAAAAAACTCTCCAACAGCACTGCTGTCTGTTCAGCTAGAAAAAAAAAACTTGATTCTATACAATAGTATGCTAAATAATTTACATTACACAACGCAAAACAGTAAATAAATTTATTTGCCATATTGACAGCTAGCACACGCCAATATACCAACAAAACAACCCGCTTATGTGTCGATCCCGTGGGATTATCCGTTCAGCCGTTTTAGCGTGAAAGCGTACCAAACTAACTCACTTTCGCATTTATAATATTATAGTTAAGGTGTATCCAAACATCGAGCGGCGAGCGCGGCAGCAACACGTTGCGTTTGCAGGACACATTTCGTGCCGCGCTCTAGTTAGGACTAAACTAGGCTTGTGTAGTACATGTACTATGTACTATTAAGAATTCATTCACGACACTGTACTAGAATGAACTATTCCGTAAGCTTAATAGTACTTCGGTAATTTAGTACTTCGTTTCGATCACGTTCCGTCCGATCGGTCGCTCGGACTTGGATCCGCAGAGATCACGCATATTCTCGATTCATGGATCGCGCGGGAAACAGACCGGTTGCGAGGGAGCGAGGAACTAGACGCACTCTTGACTCCTGTTTCACTCTGACTTCTCAAACTTACAATTTCATAACTATGATTTGCCAAGGTGTTTAGATCTTTATTACGAAAATAGTTTAAGTATTTTGCTTTATTTCTTTTGAAACTTATAGGCTTGAGGTTACCGATTTAAAAAAAATATTTTTTGTTTTCTTAGAATAATAAGTACCTACGTTCTAGTTAGTTTCTATTTTTTATTTAGTTTAGATAGTACATACGAGTTAATTGTTAAAGTTCGATGTAAACACTTACGAGCCTGTGATACCATCCAAGCACTCGTAATACTCTTCATTCAGATAGTGTACTAATCATATCATAGTACTAGAACGCCGAACTAGTACGTTTCACAGATTGTACTAGATCGGAGCGATCCGTTCACTGACCGAGCAAGAACAAGTCTAGACTAAACCGACGAATGTTTGCGCGGCAGTACTGCGCGGCACATCCGAGATACACTGCGCACTTCAGCAGAACTAAAATGAAAGCGGTTGCGTGTGTTGCTCTGCTTATTATTCGAAAACTGCAAAGAAAGACTAAAAAGAATAAAAAAAACAAAAAATTGGTTGCCTGTAAAGTCTGTATACGGGCGAAAGTTTTACGTGACAACGACTTTGAGTGGTAAAATAATTTTAATGTGAATATTCATTCGTATAGTAGGAAGAAGGATGAAATAATTCTGTCTCTCTCGCTCTTAGGCGGGCTAACCATGCCCGAGTGGAAGGGACGCGTGCCTCTCACTCGCTCTCATTGTGAGCGCATAACGTGAGCGGAGCGTAACGCAGTTTCTTGAAGTGTCACCCGGCAAACCAATTTATAAGACGTTGTCACGTCAATAAAGCTATAAAAAGAAGTTTTATACTTCTTTTTGGCTCTAAAGACGGAGACTCACTTGCAACGTTTGTTTGTAATGTATCATTCGAGGCGAGCCGGGTTACAATACGGCGATACACAAGATGCGACGAACGCTTCGCTTTCGCTTCGAGCACATGAAATTTTCTCCGATCCGGCGCTTGCATTGAACGGCTCGGCTCGCTGCACTGACTACTGTAACGCGTTACACAAATCGATACATTACAAACAAACTTTGCAAGGCAGTCTCCGCCCTAACATACGCAAAAATACGTCCAAACACAATTTATTTAAACTTTTCACACTCAAAAAAGTACAAAGGCGGACTTAATGCCTTAGGCATTCTCTACCAGTCAACCAAGGGTGGTGAAGAGATTAGATGGCAGGTGCTCTATATGAGAGGAACAAAGATAAATTTAAAAAAATATTCTAATGCATTATAACTAAAATAGGTACAACAGTACAAACTACATACCTACACATACATACATATTTACTATAATATATACCTATATTATATATATACATAAATACGAATTCAAGGGAGAGAGGTGTTTAGATGACTCTACTCTATTTATTTTGAAAATAACTCCGCAATTTCCGCTTTAATGCATACCGACTGGTGGCCGTCCTGATATCAAGAGGAAGTGTATTCCAAAGAAGAATGGACTGAATATGAAAGGAAGAATGAAAAAAGTCAGAAGTATGAGAAGGACAGAGTAGGAGAAGATTGTTAGAAGAACGCAGATTCTTAGTGTGTGAAGAACATAGATATTGGAAGTGAGACACAAGATAAGAAGGAGGAGTGGGAGAGTTGAGAAGCGAGAAAAGCGTGGTCAAAGCGCGCAAACTTCTCCTTTGGCGAATGGACATCCATTTGAGCTCAGACCTATAGCTAGACACATGGTCATATTTTCTAAGGTTGAAAATGAACCGGATACAGTGGTTGAGCAGTCTGTCGAGCTTATCCAGCAAAACCGCATTCAAGTCAAAGTAGCACACGTCACCATAGTCGACGATAGGGAAAATTAAAGTCTGCACAAGCATAGTCTTCGTCTTAGCAGGCAAAAAGTTTCTCAGACGATACAGCGACCGCAGAGTACCGTTGACCCTTTGACTAACATTAGAGACCTGGCGTTGCCAGCTAAGTGTCGAGTCAAGATGCAAACCGAGATCTTTCACCGTAGGGCTAATAGGTATGACGGTATTATTAAAAATTAGGGGAGGAAGAGAGCTAAGTGCCACCCTACCCATCATGCGCGAGCTTCCAATTATAATGGCCTGACACTTTGAGGGGTTTACTGACACCCCAAAACTATCAGACCACTTCTTGATAGCATCTAAATCTCGGTTTACATCTGCTATAGCGTCCGACAAACCCTCTACCCGCTCAGCTGTATATAATTGAAGATCATCGGCATAAAGATGATACGAACACCGAAGACAGTGAGTTATAAAATTCACACAATTACTGACGAATGTTTACTGAAAATGTTTGTGCGCGCGGCAGCCGCGCTCGATTGCCGCTTAATGTTTGAACACACCTTTAGGATTATTATGTCACTTATACACTGTTATTTTATTATTATTATATTTATTTCTGTTTTTTTAGCCTATTCTGTCCCACCGCTGGGCAAATAAGTTATTAATTATTACTCTCTTATGAAACTCTCTACTTCCAGTGTTAAATAATTCTTTATACTTTTACAGATACCCGCAGTTGCAGAATTATCTAGAGTCAGTAGCAAAATAGAGAAGCTCTGGTTGGAAGGCAATCCGCTGTGTGAGGACTTAGATCCAGTGTCTTATGTTAAAACAGTAACTATAAAGTTCCCTAGATTAACTGAATTGGTGAGTTTGGTAGTGTGATATATTTAACTAGCTTTTTCCCGCGGCTTAGCTCGCGTGGAATTCGGAAATTATCCCATGGAAACGTACTGCCGGGATAAAAAGTATCCTATGCGTTAATCCAAGTTATAAACTATCTGTCAGCCTCATCCAAATCCTATTAATAGTATAACATAATGACTGAATACTACCTTTAATTCATGCAAGCCTAGTACTTTTTGTGCCAAGTTTCAAAATAATTCCTCCCTTTTCGCCCCCTTAAAGGTGGAATTTGCAAAAATCCCTTCTTATTGCTCCCCTACATTATAAAAGGAAGCTGTGTGCAAAATTTCACATTCCTAGTCCCAGTAGTTTCGGCTCTGCGTTGATATGTCAATCAGTCAGTCAGTTTCTCCTTTTATATATATAGATGAAGGCAGCTTCTCTTGCCCCCTGTGGCTGTCAAATTATCAAGAAGATTTGTACATCTGGACATACGGCAGACTTGAAAAAAAAGCTAATTCTCAATCGCCTTAACCTATCATAAACATTCAATGTAAAAGTGCAAAGGCAGCTTTTGGGTTTGCCTGTTCCATCTTAGACCCCATCCATCGCTTTCCTTCAGATGACGACAAGTTTAAAAGCAGTTCCCTTGTTGTTGTTTTTTTTAATTATTTATTTATCCACAACCGGGAAGCTCTTGGCTTGCATCTCACCTAATGGTAAGTGGCCGGAGGTGGAAGCAACCTTCACCCTGAATCCTCTACCACAAAAAAACTGGCTATCTTACCTCCAACTTTCGAAACACAAAAATGTTGTTAACATTGTTGTTATGACGACAGACCTAGATGAGATGGTGGTAGCTAGCCAGGCGGACGAATAAGCCCTACCATCAAGCAAATCGAGTACAACATTTTGTCCTCACTGGGAATCGAATCCGGGAACCTCAGGTGTGAGACAGGTGGTCTGACCACAGACGCGGTTAGATTTAACATCGTAATATTTACTTTTCAGGATGGGGTAAAGTTAAACCAACATGGCATAGTATTTCCATTCTTCAGAAATTATCTGTGCCATGCAGATAGAAAAACAAAGATGGTTGTAGAAAAGTTTGTGACGTTATACTTCTCTAACTACGATCAGCATTCAAAAAGACGCAGGAAGAGGATTGAACCACTTTATGACACAAACGCAATATTTACGTTATCCTCCGATTTCTTAGGTAAGTACTGGTTTATCGATACTGATTGTGTTCATTCTCATAAAAAAAATCGATAAAAATGTTGCCTGTATAGCCTGAAAATATGTTTTATTACAGATACAGAAACAGCCGTTTCCCACTACTTAACATATTCGCGAAATGCTCTGAATCCTTCAAAAAAACAAGTACGAAAAGCTACGGCTAAAACATATACTGGTAGAAAAAGCATTGCTAATATCTTGTCAACTCTCCCAGAACCTATACATGATAGGAGCACATTTACTGTGGATGTACTTCTACATGATGTAAGTAAAGGAGCTACTTAACCAGTGGTATATACTTAAAGTGGGGTCCGAATTTATATTCCTGCCCGTAGGGAATTCGGGAAATACTCTTCTTTTTTTTATCTGCATCGTCTACACATATGTTATTTAACTAATGCACCTACATATAAAAAATATTGTAAAACATTTTAAAAGAGTAACGGTGGAGTTTCTTGCCCATTCTCTCATACGAAAACTACCTTTTGGAAGGGGCGACTAGAATCAATTCATTTTTTTTTCAGACAAAGTCATTACATCTAAACATAGACGGATTATTTAAAGAAAAAATCAGTGGGATGTTGTTTCAATTCCGGAGAACGTTTATATTCAGTATTTATACGATACGCGATAACTCGGTGTATCATATAACTAATGAAATGTTTAGCTTGACCCACGCTAACGAAGACCAAATGAGATACGGCTTTCAGGTAAAATATTTTTTGATCTCTTATTTTGTACTAGCTTCTGCCCGCGACTTTCATCTGAAATTTCTTGTTCCCAGACCCACCCCGTCGCAGCGCATTGCCTGTCCGCGCTATTACTTCGTTTTCGCTTAGCTTTCTTTCTTTATTTTTGCTCGTCTCCTAAGTGTCCTAGCGTGATGTTAGCCTATAACCTTCCTCAAGAATTAGGCTATGAAATGCAAAAAGATATTTTCAAATCCGACTGGTAGTTCCAGAGATTAGCACATTCAAACAAACAAACTCTTCAGCTCTATTCTTAGTATAAATTTGTACAGGTAATCCAGAAAAGGTATGCGTTCCCTCCCGCTTTGGTATTATTTCCGAACTTAGGCGATGTTTCCCGAAGCGTTTACTTTTCCAAAGTTTTTTTTTTTCTTTACTTTTCTTTTCTTGGGGTATGTGGTTTGGACATTTAGACCTGTACCTTTTACGATAAATCGGACACTTTTCGTTATTATATTCCAAATCCAGCCTTGACTAATTCCAGAATCTAATTGGAAGATCAAAGCGAGCTCTTCCATTATTAATGGTGTTATGTATTAATACAAGTGTCAGTAATACTTGTCTTTCTTTGTTTCAGAATCCTATAAGAAACATGAACTCGTTGACGCTTATAACCCCCACACCCGATGAAAGCGAGGCAATAATTAAAGCTTTTCAACATTTGACACAGCTGAGGAAACCTGAAGTTGAATTGTAAGTACTGAAATGATACCAAAATATTACCATTAGGTCTGTTCTGGAAGGAAAAGGTCAGACGAACAATAATTTCCAAAAAAGAAAAACCTACCTTAAGCCCACTTCTGTTTCGACGATAATTATGGCATTGGAGCCCAGATAATTATGGTGGCCCGTGGAACCGGCCGTGACTTACCGAGTTGTAGGTCGTGGGTTGAACCCAGGCAGGCGCTTTACTTTGTAAAAATCAGGGACCGAAAACCTTTCCAAATTACGTACAGGTATCGAAGAATTTTGGTTACTTCTACGACTTAGGTTACTGCTAACCAAGAAAAAGAACCTCTGACTAATGCCGACGGCACGTGTAAGATAGAAGTAATTTTTATTTCGGTAACCGGTATTAATACAGGTTGTATTCAATGTAAGGTAACCTAAAAAAATACCTGTAAAAAATATAAATGTTGTAACCGAAAAAATACTCGTATTGATCATACCGGTTTCGGCCTGGTGTAAATAATTTCTTCGCCACTGCTCTCAAAATGGTGAACGAAAACATCGTGAGGAAACAGGCATGTCTTAGAACCAAAAATTCTAAGACATTTGACCAACCCGCACAAGGCCAGCGTGGTAAATTATAGCCCACTCCATCGAAGAGAGGAGGCCTGTGTCTCGTGTCTCAGCAGTGGGAAAATTATATGCTAATTATGAATAGCATTGGATATGATTGTAACAAAAAAAAGTTACCGCAGCATACTTCAAGGTGCTGTGAAGAAATCTGCGATCCCCGATATTCCTAAATTCCTAGAATAAACATATTATTTTCAATTAATTTCAGGCGCTTGAAGTATCATAGCTGGGATATCAGAGAAGCATTGAAAAGCTTCTTAGCGGATGCAAGAGCCAAAAAAATGTCAGCAGAATTATTTATGGATTCTGATTTTTCTGACTCTTCGTCGTTATTAGATGAAATTGAGTATTGAATAAATGAATGATTATAATACCAGTTTACAAGTTGGCTTTATTTTTACAATTAAAAACCTTGCTTTGTGCCATAACAGTACTATCAGGCGCTATCCTAGAAGAGAGTCCGGGGGGATTTGATGAAATAGCGAAGTTTAGGTCAGTGGGTCGTCTTAGGAGGAAAAAAATCATGTATCATGAAATGTACCTAATGGGATTGACTGATTTTTGGACATCGTTCTTGGACGCTCGGCGCCACAGTCACGTTCATTATGATCCACATAATGTCAAGCCTGTTTTCTCGGCTTAGTGTTAGGCAGAGGTATAGTACACCCACATTTCGCCAGTCATGCCTAGTCCCATTTATAAGGTACGATTTAGAGCGTTTATTCTCAAAGTGGGCAACGTCGCAAATTGATGTCAGATATTTCACTGTTTTGATTAATTTGGCAATATTACTGTATGGAAATATGAAATATGGCTAACTAGTGAAAAAATCGGCTGTTTCATGGCAAAGTGCAATACCTACGCGGTCAAAATGTATGGAACAGCAGATTTTTTTTAATAACCGACGAAACATCTCAGTATTCAGAATCATGTACTCAATAATGGTATCAGTTTTCGCGTCGATGTCCCTGCTTCCCTGTATATTACTATACTAGCTTACGCCAGCGACTTCGCCCGCGTGATACGAGGGCGAGACTGAAAGTTTTTAGACACACTAACATAACTAACGTAACGTGCACTAGCAATTGTTTGCCACTTGTCTTGGAAAAAGTTCGGGAGAAACGACCCAGTAGGAGCCTCTTTCACCCCGACAACGCCTCGACGCAAACCGCCAAGCAAACAATCGACTACTTGGCGACGTTAGACGTGGAAAATTACTGGGTCACCCGCCCTATAGACCTGACCTCGCACCTTGCGATTTTTATTTATTTCCGAAAATAAAACAAAAACTTCGAGGAAAATGTTTTATGGACGCCGAGGAAGCACATGGATACAGGATAATGATACATGGTGACACCCCTGAAAGTAAAAAACTTTGAAAATTTTAAGAGTATTAATATTGATTGATTTTTGTGTAAAAACTACAGGCATTCTGGGGTTTTTAAGGGTTGTGGTCAGTGGCGTAAGTATAGGGTGGCAGGGCTGGCAAAATGCCACGGGCCCCCGACCCGACAGGGCCCCGGCCCAAGAGGCCACGAGCTCAGAAATAACCTAAAATTTTTAACAAAATTATAATTGTTTTAAGTACTTAAAATCAATAGGAAATTGGGCACAACTAAAGACCATATACAAATTCAAACTAATCATTAAAATTTCAACAAATTCAAAACAAAAAGATGTCGATTTTCAGAACGCATCCATTGGTTGCTTAATTTTTTGTCGCGGTACATTGGTGACGCGAGCGAGCTAGTGACGGTCGGGGAATTCCCTCATTTTGTTAACCAAATAGGCTAGAAGCCGGTGACCACACCGGTGACACAGAAAGTCCTGTCATCGCGGATATGATTTTTTAAAATGTAAATTGATAGTGAACAATTATACGAATAAAATCAACTTGGTACGCGTTGACTTAGTAAGCCAAAAATATGTTAAATAAAATTTATTATAAAGCAAATATGTATATTATTGTTATCGCGGATTTTGATGAATTTTAGTTCTTTCGATAGGAAATTTCGCGATTTAACCGAAAATTTTGCTGACAAACTTCATTTGGCCGGAAGGGTGTGCCGTGCCTATTTGAACGGTGTGATAGGGGGTAAAAAAAAATCTCTTAAATCACGAAATTTCCTATTGAATGCACTAAAATTCATCCAAAACTGCGGTAAAGTAAAACATGTATGTTTTATTATAATAAAAAAAATCATTTAACATATTTTCAGCTTACTAAATCAACACGTACACACGGCTACACATCAAGCTATACATTTCCAGTATAAGCTGAACCTCTCATTGTACGCAAATCCTATACAATGTGAGATCAGCATAAACTGGAAATGTATAGCTTGATGTGTAGCCGTGTGTACCATTAACTATCGATTTACATATACACTTTTCAAATCCACGTGACGGTACTTTCAGTGTCATCAGTTGTATTGGTTTCAGTGTCTCGGAGAAAAGTTTTATTAATAAAAAAATCTTATTGAAAGTAAATTGTTATTTCATTATAAATATTTGTATAAACCTATGCTCTTGAAAATAAAACTTATTAGATATTTAACTAAAATGCAAATAATATTATTAATAATTTTGGGTAACTACTTACATCTGTGGTTTATTAAAATTAAATTCTAACGTGACTATTTTTACTGGGACGCTGGAAAATGGCTTTCAAAAAATTTACCACGGGCCTCAGATGGTATAGTCACGCCACTGGTTGTGGTGGATAGCAGTGCTACTTAGGTTGCCGATATAAAAAAAAACAGAAATATTAGAAAAATTGTGGTCATGGTAGTTAAAAATATCATACCGGTTAAGGGGTGCCAATTTCCGAAGGATTTCAATGTATCTTTTTTAATTTCCAAAAATGTTTTTTTTTTTTTCATTATATTTTCTCGGGTACTGATGAGTAGGTCCACCGTCTGGTGCCCGCTTATCGTTGAATTTTGGGACACGTTGTATATGGTGCGCCTGGGGGTTTTGACCTCGGATTTTTGCTTCAGTGAATGAATGTTTAAGATCAAGTTGGGATTTTGTTTTTTATATACGTATAAATTGCAATGGTTACCAATTTTTTTTTTATGCTTTTGATTTTTAGCATAGAAAATGCTTTTCGATCGTTTCAGTACGGTAGGTAGGTACCCGTTTTCAAGAAAAGTGCGACCCCGGATAACAAAAGATGCGTTACTGTAAGGATACTGGTAAAAAAATAAAAAAACTATTACCAGTAGGTGGCTCCGCAAGTAAACATCTACCCTTAATTATAATCCTATCGAAATCAGAATGGTGTTTTAAAGACTTTTAAATTCTCCAGGATTTTATTTTTTCGATATCTCTTTTCGTTTTTGAGAAGTTTAAGATTATTTGAAAAAAGTTGCAAAAGAAACGATCAATAATTGGCGTGATTTTTTTTTATGAAAAAACAAGAAAGTATTTTACAAACTTTGTATGTACTGCTGACTGCTGACCCTAGAGTATTAAAACAATGAGGATGAGACGGGTCGCACTATACTCAGAAATGAGAGGCCATTTTGGTAGGCTCTCTAAGCGTCGGGTCACACCGGAATGGCAGCGGCCGGCATGGGCAGCGACGCGGCGAGCAATTTCTGTGTGAAATAATTTTAAACTTTACCTAAAACCAGTATCGCTTGAAAAGCTTGAAAAGGTCGCGAGGCCGCCCGCGGTGTCGCGAGCGGCCGCGCGCCACGCGCATCTTGTCGGTGGTTCTGCCCGCGGCTGCCAGCGGCGACGCGAGGCCGCTCGCGGCACCGCGGGCGACCACGCGTATGTAATGTAGAAACTAAACTAGTCAAGAGGAGACTAGGCACGTGGGATCTGGAGGTCACGCAAGGCTGCCAGTGGCGACGCCAGGGGTGCTGGCAGCCGCTGCATTCCGGTCTGACTCAGCCCTTTTAGGGTAGCATGGAGTTTTTGTGCTGGCCGTCCTACTACTACTACTAGTTTCTTAAGGAAACTTGTAGTATGCAGCTGCAGTCCTTCATTTGTATTTTATGTAGTAAGTAAGTATGGTGTATTGTAAGTAGTACCTATTGATGGCATATTTTTATGTAGTGTCCGACCTAGGGTTCGGTGTCGGCCAAAAAATCAGAGGCTCGCTTTAAACAGGTCGTCTTGGCGCTCTACTTTTCACAAAAATATCAAATCTTTCAAAGAAAAGCGACACAAAGCTATTATCGAAAAGCGTCAACTACGTAAAGAGAGGCCAATTTTATTGTTCTAGTCGCGACCGGTGCTCAAATCGAAATTCAGTCTAGCGAGTCATCTAAGGGCACACGCAAGGAATTGACTTCTAAAAGCCCCTAAACTCAGTGCCGGCGGCATTGCCGCCCTTTTGCCGAGCGGCACGTACCACCGGCTTTTACGCCTCCATTTCCTTTGTGATCATTTGTGCGGCAGGGCCAGGCGTGCCGCGGCTTGCCCAGTGGCAAGGCCATGCCGCCGGCATTGTGTATAGGAGCCATAAGGATCGCCGTTATCCAAACATTTAATATTATACACTACTAGTTGCGCTCCACGGTTTCGCCCGCATAAGACTCGATCTCATGAGAATATCGGGATAAAACGACTTTCCTATATCCTAACGTAGGTCATGATCTACCCATGTGCCAAATTTCATCCAAATCCGTTCCGCCGTTTTAGCGTGAAAGCGCAACAAACAAATAAACAAACTCACGTATTTGTAATATTACGTATAGATAGGATTTTTTGCCGTTTTAGTAGACGGCAAAATGCAACGCTGATTTTCCTGTGCAATATGAGGGTTTATTCCAGAAATCTTCCATGTGTATTTTTAGTAATGTTATTTAGACGATTAGTACGATTGCGTTTTGTAGAATTGTATTAATAGTAAAGCAAAAAGCCCTACGGCCTGGGTACACAATTATTGCGATCATTGAGATAGAAAATATATACCTATGTCTATGATTGGGATCCGCTGTCGATAATTCTTGTCTAACTGTCAGTGTCACTGTCAAATTGTGTTTTGCAACAAAGCATTTTCTAAATTGAAAAGCATTGAATTTATTCTGAAGATAAAAACGTTGTTATAAAAGGCATCAACATTTTTTTCGTCATGGCTAATAACTCCATGGGCCAAGGCGCCAATATGCCCACGATTGGGTCGATGAATCAAGGTGCTATACAGTACGTAAACAATCCGATTCCGAGTCCTCAGTTGCAGTCGAGCTCGCTTCAAGGCTCTCCATCGCAGCACAGTCCTATGGGCACCCAGTCCCAAGTGGGGGCTAAAGCCAACTTAGCCAACCAGAGCGGCGGAGGCGATCAGACTACGCAGGTGTGTGGTTCTTGTCAGAATAGGCATTTTTGGCGGAAACTATACGCTTGTGGCTGTAATGGATCTTACGAACTATTCTAATTCCTGCATGAATTTCGTAAGGCATTTAATTTACTACCTAGTGTGAAAGCCTACCTATATGTTAAATACTGTATATAGCACATATGGTAATATAATTCATTTTATACCGGAACAAATAATAAATATTGAATATTCAATTCCCATTTTCACCCCCGACCTACAGCATCGCATCCCCGGCCCTGATTGCTCGGCTCCCAAGGGTTATAGCGTGATGTTAAATAGCTTATAACCTACCTTAAGAATTAGGCTAATAAACGCAACAACAAATTTTCAAATCTGATGGTAGTTCCAGAGATTATCGTGTTCCAATAACCAATCTCGATCAAATGTCCAGAAGCCAGTTTAGAATTAAGAATTTTGTTTACTGACCCAATTTATTTCCTTAGTACTGTTAGTTGACGACACGGTTGGCGCAGTGGCTGAGCGATCGACTGCTGCGCAACATGTCGCGGGTTCGATCCCCGCACGGAACAAATATTTGTATGATCTGCAAGTAGTTGTTCCGGGTCTGGGTGTTAGTGTATGTGAGTTTCTATGTTTGTAAATGCACCCACGATACAGGAAGAAATTCTTAGTGTGGGGCAACATTTTAAAAAAAAAGATAAGAAAGAAAGAAAAGTTAACTGAAATTCTAGAATTTCTTTGAATCTCAACTTTGTGCGCTCTTATATTTTTGTTAATCTCTACATTTTTGTATCTTTTAGACTTCAAAAAATTTTCTAAGTATTCTTTGTAAATATTTCAGCTGCTTAGTCGACCCCGTCTCCAAGAGCTGGTCCGTGAAGTGGACCCGACTGTGCAGCTTGATGAAGAGGTAGAAGAGATGTTGCTTCAGCTGGCGGATGACTTCATAGACACTACTCTGAATGCAGCCTGTGCAATGGCTAAGCACAGACATGCACCCAATGTGGAACTAAGAGATGTACAGCTGCATTTAGGTGAGGAAATATCAATTATCAATTAAAACATGAATGAAATCAGCTAATAAGTGTATAATGGATTTCCTTGTGCAAGCAGGGCCCATTATTACTCCTCTTATGTCTGCCCCGGATCTGGGGGGGGGCAAACCGGGGCCTGTGCCCCGGGCGCCAATGTCATGGGGCGACAAATTCGGGCGTGGCAAACAAGTGCACCACCCAGCACAGCAAGAAATGACATGCACTGCATTTATAATCTCTCTCTGCGGGTGGTGCACTGAGGAAATCACGGATTAGTGTCGGTATAGGTCGTGTAACGGTGTGAGCGGGTTGTAAGCGGGCGCAGTTAAATTCTACCAGGAACTCTATGAGCGCCTCTGACGTGTTATATTGCGTAGCAAGGGTGCCGGGCGTCCCGCACTTGCCGACGCCTGTATGTGCAAAGGCGACACGATTTCCTTTAATTTTTACCACAGTTTTGACGCCCCTGTTGGATAGGCGCATTTTCGATCGATAAAATTTGATTAACATGTTTATATGCCAAAATTTTCGAGCTCGCTCTTGTAGCCTAGTAACTCCTAAAATAAATAAAATCTAACTTATCTCAGACAGGGTGCTAAAATTTTCGTGCTCGCTTCGCTCTCTCTTGCATTCAAATCGAAAATTGGACCGCACGTCAGATTAATATGGCTCGAATAGAAAAATTCTAATATGCTATAATCTCACGACTTATTTCAAACCCTATCCTGTCCTTGCCTAAAAAGGATTGTCGGGGGCGGCTGGCGTCAGGTTTCGCCCCGATTCGAAAAATTCTAGATCCGGGGCGATCATAAGTACCCCAAATAACTTATCAAAGTACAGCTGATTGTCCTCAATAAGAAACAAATATCCTCCAAAAACCCTCCTTTCTGAATCTACTTATTATGGAAACTGATTTTGCAGGTCTTGCCTTGCTACCAATATCTTAACACTTTGCATGACACTAAAAGTCCCCAAACGTAATAACAATAAACTTCTATTGTGTCTGGTTCAGTGTCCTTCAACCGATTAAATACCACACAGTAGTCCATACTGGGTTTGTGCACGGTTGATGGCAATACGCTCGCCCCCTATTACATGGGACAAAGTCAAAGTCAAACAATTTATTTCAATTAGGCACATAAAAGGCACTTATGAACGTCAAGTTTACAAAAAATAGAATTGATTCTAGTCGCCCCTTCCAAAAGGTAGTTTTCGTATGGAGAAGAATGGGCAAGAAACTCCACCGTTACTCACCGGACTTAAACATAACTGGCGAAATGTGGGTGTACTATAGGTGCACCTCTGCCCAACCCCTCGGGGAAAACAAGCATGATGTCATGTTAGTCCATACTGTATGTAGCAATACCTGGTTGATACTACTTGTATTCATAGTTTCAGTAGATCTAAACAACTTTATGAAGTGTACATGGTATACTATTTACTTTTACAGAGCGCCAATGGAACATGTGGATCCCAGGTTTCGGCAACGACGAGGTGCGGCCATATAAACGCGCGGCCGTCACAGAGGCGCATAGACAACGCATGGCCCTCATCCGCAAGACTATCAAGAAGTACTAATAGCTGCATTTGTGTCTGTGGTAGTAATTTTAATATTTAGGCTAAGATTGAAATTGATTAAAGGAGTTTGAAATTTTCTAATAATCTGATGTGTTTTACCAAGTCTCGACTTGGAAGATCAGATTAGAAGTCGTCAATGACCAAAGCTTGTGGCAGCAACGCGACGGGTCCAGTAGGTAAATGTAAATGCTCTAAAGCATACACTACCTACTCCCGAGAGTAGAAGGGCATTTCGGGTCGCTTCGTACAACCTCAGCTAGGACTTGACTTGGGTCAACATCGACGTAGGGGCGTAGCTACCGCCGTATCGGCCATATCAATGATACGGGGCCCCCAGGTGTGTAAGCAGTTATGTTCGCGAAGGAGGAGGCGGAACGCGCGAGGGAGATGCAAGCTGCACGCCCTCGCGGCCCTAGTCGCCGCAGGAGACGCCCTGGGCGTCGGGAGTCGAGAGCCGACTTCCGGCCACCGTAGGCGCGGGCTTGCGGACGGTGAGCAATGGGCAGCTCGCCGTCCAATAAGGACCAGGCCCGTGTCGACAGCGCGTTGTCTTCCACGCGCGCCTCAAAGAGATGTCAGCACCAACCGACGGGGTCGAAAGACCAATGCCTGCTGGGGTTGCGGGTTTGTCCGAAAGGGATATCGCGGCCCCGGCACACAGGCAACTGAAGGAACACGGGTGGGTTTTAGTCAGTAAAAGTCTGACACACCCTCTCGCTCTGCCCAGAGCGGGAGAAGTAATTTGACGATTTCCCATCCTTTAAGAAAAAAAAAAAAAAAAAGGTGTGTAAGCAAACATTTGTACAATATTATCCAAAACCTCAAATTCTTATTGATGGCCCGTACTAATTGCTGGTTAGTTTTGTATTACACGTAGGTACGTTACTTTGAGTTGATTGAATTAGGGATTATTTGTTTCGCTACGTAACTTAGTAGAAGTTCTTTGTTTACAAAATTTATAGCTTCTCGAGATGGGGACCTTAGTTGCATTAGTACCTAATTATAGAGGAATTGTTTATAGATTTCAATAAAACAAAACTTAATTATTTATTAAGACACGATTTATTTAATGATTGTGATAATATGACAATGACAACGACAAAATTGAAAAAAAAAACACATTAAATCACATACTTAAAGTACAAAACTTAAAACGGTCATAAATAATTAAAAATACTTAACACAATACTGGTTGGAACAAAAAAACAAAAATCTTTGATTAAATTAATCAAGACAAAAAAAAAATCACAGACATTATGGTGCACTGTTAGGGCCTGTGCAGAAGGCAGACAATCCGCGACGCACTTTATTTTCCTTCAAAAGACACAACACAAAAATTATGCAGATCTTCACATACTTCATTAATGCGCCGCAGACCCGATCTTACAATAAGTCTGCATAGGGTCTTAAAAATAAAATACGTCACATAATTAAGTAGTTATAGATGATGCCATTCACGCGCCCCACTCCGCTCCGCTCCGTACTAAAGTACAAGTTACAGTACAATTATCGCGGAGTGGGGCGCGTCTGTACATGAAGTACACAGAAATATTTTGGAATGCATTAATACTATCAATACTAGAAGACAACCATTTGGTTATGACCAATGCCCTAAAGTGATTTTTATAACCAATATTTCTCTAAACAGGCAAAAAGTTTGTTCTGCTACGCTAAGTTACATCTAAGTCATGGCTAAGCCACTTATTTTACTGGATCTACTTAGAATCGGTCGCAGCTGTATGTGATATGCTCTAGGCAGCTTTTCTTTAACTTAAAGTGGCCCATACATGAAAGCTGTTTTTTTTTTCATTTAAAAACATGGAATTTGTTCTTAACTTAAATAAAATGTCATAGGCCTGCCGTAATTAATAAAATTTGTTCTAAATACTGCACTAATATTTTTTTTTCTAATTTACACTCGAAACTGGCGGTGAATAGCGTAAATCGGTGAAAAAACAAAATAATCTAAATTTATTTAGATAATGTTAAACATGGACCTTTAATTAAACACACTTATCATTTATCGTCACATGCAATCCTAATATACTTACAAATAAAAAATTAAGTACATAGAATACTTTATAAAATTAATATTTTAAATAATTTTATGAAGTGTAGACATTTCTTGTCTAACCAGTCCCTTTCATCAGTTCACTTTGCCCTTAAGAAAAAAATTGCTCTTCAATTAATACTCTAGATATAAATTAGAGATGACACTCTAATAAAAAATCCTTGCTACGAAATTGTATCAAGAACAGGCTAACTATCAATTATTTTTGACTGTCAATTCAGGCGTTGCTGAGGAGCTTGAACTCAAATTCATTACAATAATATGAATTCATAATTTTATAGCCGAAGTGCAGAGCGCTTAATTTAAAAGCTGGTGATTGGGTGCAATAGGTACTAAAGAGTGTAAGTTGTCCTATAATACAATATGACTTCTTCTGGTCATGTATAGGTCCAAGCGTGCTCCATATTGAAAAGGATGTAATCTACACTTTGCATGCGGTGCCTTGCTTGCCAGGGATGTAGAGGTGGTCAGATGGGCCCACTTTCTGCCAGTGAAGAGACTTGGACTTAATTGTCACTGGTTCCTGAAATAAAAGAAAAATAAATCGTTAGAAAAACTTTTTTGAGATCTATTTGTAGTCTGTGCGTGTTTTGAATCTCGAATTTCAAGGGTTTGGCAAATATTCAAATTCGGAATGTTATATCTATTGTGCCGGAAGAATGAGATCATGTTTTATTCAAATTAGATTTAGCTTTCAAAGTCTTCACGATGCTGGTCCTGGAAAAGTACTGCGTAGTGTGCCCGCGGACTGCAATAGAATTGCGGTTTTATAAATTTGTCATACTTAATAAATTTACAAAGGGTACAAGGACGCGATGGTACATATAGGAAAGGGCGACAGGGTTAAGCTAGGTAAGTTCAATAGAATAGAATGTTACGAGTATTAGTAGGTACTTATTTATTTATAAAGTATATATTTACGTAATAAATATAGAACAATATTCTTAACTAACTTTTTTTAAACAAAACAGTATTTTTCAAGTTTTATTTATAATAAACCGAAACTAGTTGACTTCTTGTTTAAAAAAATGTTCCATTTCACGCTACGTTTTGCATTCTACAAATATGGATCCCAGCTAAATGGATCCTTGATTCAGCACCTTCAATTCTGCATCATTAATGGCATTGAAAACTTTCTGCTTCACTTCCAATTGTACTCTCTGTGGTAGCCTTTTCACATTAGCAGCCATTGCCAAAAAAAATGTGTCTATAGGATCATTTTCTTTTTTTGCCTTGGCGTCCAGGTAATTTTGTAGAATATCCGCGACGGTTGGTGTTGCATCCCTTGATGACGATGGTTTTGAATGTGGAATAGCAGTCGTTACTATGGACATTGGCTCGATTTTTATTGGAGGAGCTGTAGTTAATTCATCGAAATCTATTGCTATGTCGTCCGAGTACATATCTTGGTTTGCATAACTTTCAGCTGTGCAACTACTTTCAGTGGCAGCTGTATTTTCATAATTGACCATACAACTCGAGTTCTTTATTTCATCGTAGTATTTCACATAAGGTTTTAGGAATTCTAAATCCCATTCGTACTTTAGGGGACGTCGTCTGGCAGCAGCAGACTCACTTTTCTCCCGGGTTTTTAAAGCTTTCCTGAAGTTATCCCTGAGTCGCTTCCATTTGATTATACACTGTTGAACTGAAAATATACAAAACAGGCAATCATTAATTGGTGTAAGTATTGGGTATCGGCATCTTAATAGCAAAAATAGCAATCTAAACGAAAAGTTAATCGATGTTGATTTATTACAAGCTTTTATATTTAAGCAAGTAAGTGTACTTAACAAAAGTTACTTAAAATAAATAATTTTTCTTACTTGAAATTCCCATTTCGAGACTTATTTCGTCCCATGCGTTTTGTTTGCTGAGTCTGTCACTGTATTTACGAGAATTAACGTTATAAAGACATTCATGTTGTTTTACTAAAGAAATAAGCTTTTCATCGATATCCATTATTAATATTTAAGAATAATTACTGACGTCAGACTAATTCACGATTCACAATGTGAAAGACTCAAACAAAATGGCGGCCGGGCTGCGAGCTGCAGCGCGCCGGAAGAGCCGACCGCATCCGAGCGAATCCGATCGAAAGCCGCGGCAGCCGGGGGCACGCCGCGCGCCGCACCGCGATCGACTTCATTCCGCAGAATGTGCGGTGGAACGCGTAGATTCTTATATCATGCAAATATGAACTTTAAACACTTAAGTGGACGATTCAATTTCCTACGTTGCCTTGTTAGGTCTGTTATATGTTCTGTTAGGTCTGAATCGATAAGTCTAGCCTAACTTGGCCGATGGAATTTGAGCTATTCAAATTTGTAAATTAATAAGTACCTTTAGCTAAGTAAGCTAAGTAGGCTGCGGTGTGGGCTGCACTTTAGGAAGTACCTTATAAAAAATATGCCATAAATAATAAGGATCAAATTGAGGAGCTCGTGGCTAAGTAACAACAGCCGCACTTGTCGATCCATCAGGTTAAGCTACGCTTGCCGGGGTTGGTCAGTGGATGGGTGACCATCTTTACATACCGAGAATCCTCCGTGCCTCGGAAAGCACGTTAAGCCGTTGGTCCCGGCTGTCATTCGTGGATCTTTGACAGTCGTTACGAGTCGTCAGGAGCCCGAAAGTCTGACACCAGTCTTACCAAGGGGTATCGTATTACCCAGTTACTGGGTTGTGGAGGTCAGATAGGCAGTCGCTCCATGTAAAATACTGGTATTCAGCTGCATCCGGTTAGACTGGAAGCCGACTCCAACATAGTTGGGAAAAGGCTAGGCAGATTGAAATAATAAGGATCAAATTCAAGTTGACACTGCACTTCGTGATTTTACCGTGACATAGAGAGAAGTTAATCTCATAAACTTAACTGACTTAGAACTATTTATGACTAATAAAAAATCATTACCAGCTGAGGTGTCGACGAGGTCGACTCATCCATTGGCCTACCTCCACTGATAAGCCGCTTGCACAACTTTATTGACATTAATGATAAAAATGTTTTTAACGAGTCGAGTACATTAATAATAAAAAAAATAACTAGGTCGTTATTTTCATGCAGGTGCTTTTATTACTCAAAGAAAATGTGTGTATGATTCAACAACGAACATTCTAAACACGGATGACTATCACAATAATTTAATGAGCAACATCGTCCGAAGTTAGGACCTTTCTTTTCTCGAAAGAGTCTCGAAAAATCGGAACCTCAATCATCCGGTTCCATGGTGTAATGGTTAGCACTCTGGACTTTGAATCCAGCGATCCGAGTTCAAATCTCGGTGGAACCTACCTCTTTTTGTAGATTATTTTCAATGTAGTTCGTAGAGCGATAACGGAGCGAGAATTCAATGAATGGTTTGTAAACAATGCCGGAACAAATCGTTTAAAAACAAAGTTGATGTGTACAGTTAGAAGTGCGCAGTGGATCTTATGGCAAAACATCGATTCGACTCTAATAAAGCAATGGTTTTAAATCATACAAGAATGCTTCACTGATTTTTTTATAGGTTCTTTTTGAATTGATGGTTAATATTGTACTTATTTTGTTAAATGAGTTGGGCCAAGTAGGTGGCCCATTTTCTTTAAATCTTATCATCTATGTATGAATACAAGATTTTACTACCTATGTATTTTTCTGAACTACAAAAATCATAGTGTACTCTCCGTTTACTTATTATCAGAAATCTGCTAGTGGGGTAATTGCGTAACACACAAAAAATTACAATAGATCGCAATGGGTTTCATTTTGACAGTTCACCGACGTCCATTGCGTTATTTATGTTGTTGAGGATACGAATATTTCAAATCTACAAAGCAATGGATTAACAATATCCTTCAACTCTCGAAGTGTGATTCAAAATGTGGATATGCAATTAGGTTGGTCCTTTTAAGATGCATATTAGCAGTAAACAAAGAAACATTATCATGTGCATGCAAGCTATTCCATCGATTAAAACCCAGATTACGAGAAGCATAAAGAATTTAGATAAAACAAAATGGAAATAGGAACCTTTTATGAAAAACAATCGATAATCATGACTGCTCGATTATCGATGAGTCCAATGTAGTAACAAAACGCGTCGTAATAAATTAGTAGTTCTCATCCTGTTTTCGTATTACTTGTTACTGGGTTTTTCTAGTAATTATTTTATTTGTAATTGCACGAAATAGCTGATGAGTCCTAGTTTTTCAAGTAAACATGGACTTATATGGCAATAAGTTAAATGATTAATGGAATTAGCATAGTTGTATATTAAACATACGTGCGTGGAATTCAATAGCCTTAGGTAAGTCTAAACATTTTTTTTTTCTTAGATTCCAGTACCCTAATTGCGTAATACACGATCAATCAATGTGAATCATTTTGAAACAGATTGCTAATCCATTGCTTCACAAGTTCGAAAAAACACCGGCCAAGTGCGAGTTGGACTCGCACACGAAGGGTTCCGTACCACCGTACAAAAAAAAACTACTTACTAGATCTCGTTCAAACCAATTTTCGGTGGAAGTACATCATATATTTTTTTTTAGTTTTATAATTCTCATATTTTAGAAGTTACAGCGGGGACACACACATTTTACCACTTTGGAAGTGTCTCTCGCGCAAACTATTCAGTGTAGAAAAAAATGATATTAGAAACCTCAATATCATTTTTGAAGACCTATCCATAGATACCCACACGTATGGGTTTGATGATTTTTTTTTTTTAGTTTCTGTTCTAAGTAAGGGGAACCCCCAAAATGTATTGTTTTTTTTCTATTTTTGTGTGAAAATCTTAATTCGGTTCACAGAATACATCTACTTACCAAGTTTCAACAGTATAGTTTCGGAAAAAAGTGGCGGTTACATACGGAAGGACGGACGGACGGACGGACGGACGGACGGACGGACAGACAGAGAGACATGACGAATCTATAAGGGTTCCGTTTTTTGCCATTTGGCTACGGAACCCTAAAAAATCTGCTCAACAAAGAAAATAAAGTAATGAATGTTGAATTGTCAAAATGAAACAGATTAGTCTTAATCGTTTACGAAATACGATACACATGTAAGAAAAACTCTAAATCTGCAGGCAGGGGAATAAATGGAATGTAACTTTTTGCGCATGTCTACGTCTAGTCTACTCACTCAGCCAAGTCTTTAATAGACGGTCGATATCGATTTGTACCGTACTCTCCATTAGATAAGGTAGGTAGAAAATATTGAAACCTGCGACGAGGTCAGAGGTCTCTAGGCGAGGAGTAATATGCACAAATCGATACACATAATTGCCAGTGCTACGATGAAAAATGATTTTTATTTCAGTTACATTAATACGTCGTATCAGAATTTGTTGAAATGTTTTCGTGTCGAAATCACTTTGTTTTGATCAGTTCGACTGAGATTTGAGATATTGATTTTAATGAGTAATATTATAACTGCGCATTAAAAAAATTAACATGAATTGATTAACTAGACGTAGGTATCTAGCTAGAAAAACAAATAACACAAATACGGAAATGTTTAAGTACTTACCTATTCAAATACCTATGCACATGATAATACATTTACATGAACATAATTTTGATTACTAGAACAAAGTCCGTAATAAATATTGATGATCAAAGCACGTTTATTTGTTGTTATAGTCTCGATTTTTTTTTTTTAATCAATCAAGTCAGCCAAAATTCAATACGGGTTGACAGTTACATATAGCATGGCAATCGGCCAATCAATGGCTTTCTATCGAGACACACCTCACTCATGTTTTTTGTAAGTCAATATTTACATAAGATTATTTATAGAACTACATAATGCCAAAACTTCTTTTCATTGTTGCAAGGGCTATTTTAATCATTTATGGAATCAAGTGCGAACGCAATCACTACCCTAATTGCGTAATACACGATCAATCAGAATCTGAATCGTTTTGAAACAGATTGCTAATCCATTGCCTCATAATTTCGAAAGAAAAATCTGCTCAACAACGTAAACGAATGTTGTTGAACTATCAAAATGAAACAGATTAGTCGTAATCGTTTACGAAAATATGTTACGTAATTAGATAGTAGGACTGCAACCTCCCTGCGGATGCGATCAGCGGCAGTGATCTCTCGCGTCCGGCCCTGGTCCAGAGCAGTGCTGATCCATGGTACGGAGCAAGAGGGCGTGGGAAGCCGTCACCTCCTTCTGCGAAGCAATAATGCTCGCGAAGGAGGAGGCGGAACGCGTGAGGGAGAGGCAAACTTCGCGCCCTCACGCCCCTAGCCGCCGCAGGAGATGCCCTGAGCGTCGGGAATCACAGGTCGATTCCCGGCCACCATAAGCGCGGGCTTGCGGACGGTGAGTGAGCAATGGGTAGCTCGCCGTCCGATAAGAACCAGACTCGACGGCGCGATGTGTTCCACGCGCGCCTCTAAGACATGTAGTGCACAACGGAAGGGGTCTGCTAGAACCGATGCCTGCCGGGGTCGCGGGAAAGTCCGAAAGGGATACCGTGGCCCCTGGCAACGTACAGGCAACGGAAGGAACACGGGTGGGTTTTAGTCAGTAAGAGTCTGACACGCCCTCCCGCTCCGCCCACAGCGTTATTTGATCATGTCCCACCCTAAAAAAAAGGCCTGCATCCTAATTTTCACTTTCCAATTACAATCCGAAAGATTTTGAAGGAATGTGTATTTTTTTTGCATTATATGTTTGGAAAAAACTAACGCAATGAATGATGTTGAATTCAAAATAAAAGACATTGCCGTTGTTAGTGTGTTATGCAATTAGTCCTCAGGAGTTGAGTAGAGCTCATCTTCAGCAAACAGGTTCTCTGCTGAATATGATCATTCCGATTCAGCGGGTAAAGATTTTTAGGAGTGAAACGTTCTCTCTTCTCATTTCATGTTTCCGGCCACATATGCCTTTCAAAGTTATCTTGGAGACTTCCAACTCGGTCACTTTGAGTTATTTTATCACCACGTTCAGCGATCTTCAAAGAAGGTTGCGCTTCATTAATTCGTATTTTAACACGTGCGTCGGCGCTGGCGGGCTAACATCATTAAAGATCGAAATAGAACTGCACTAGGCTTCCGAGTGAACGGCTATAGTTCACCATTCTCTAAAATTGCTTCTGGTTTGTTTTGTTTGATATATGTGCCACGTGGCACTCAAATAAAGGATAGCCACTCCTATTTCCCTGGGCTTGGCATACTAGAGTCAGCGAAAAAAAGTGGATCGGTAACAAAACTGCAGACTTTAACATTCTTGACAGCTTACTACTGTTGCCAGTCCGTGACAAGCGTGTTCTGGCAGTCAATTAGCACGGTCTGGACCTTTCAGGACTGTTCGTTTATTAAAGGCTTATTCAATATCAGCTGTTTTAACTGCATAATTCCTGATCGTTAGCTTCTTTCTTTATTCTGTTATTCTAATGCACTGGTTTTATGCTCTCGAAAGTGTTATTTCTTGATTTCTTTATCACTACCTCTAAGTCCATTTCGCAAATATTATATTGAATAGAAACATAGTATCGATTGGCAGACAGACAGTGAAAGCTTTTAACTGAAACAAAGTTGCACGAGTTTATCATAAACTGACAAGTCGCTCCGAACAAGTCTGAAAGCTTGGTACTAGGGAATTTTCTAGAACATAGGTACAGGAACATAGGTAGGAACGTAGGTATTATATTTGTTTGTTTCGTTAATAATTCATGGAGTAGATGGAGTGAAAATAAGATACTCAATGAAGTTAAAAAGAAAAAATGTGTCTAGTGTGCAGTCAAAGTAGCTATGGACTATGGACCCAGGGCCAAAATAGGTATATCACCTGTTTTATTGCATGTTTTTACAGTAACCGTCATACTCATAATAATAAAACCGGCCAAGTGCGTGTCGGACCACGCACAATGAAGGGTTCCGTAGTTGGAATTAATTTATACCAAGAACAAACTTAACATAGTAGTTGAAACATGTTCTCCCATACGGAATGTATGGGAGATCACGTTTTTCAAACCGCAAATTTAAATTGGTCGATTATTACTCGTTAACCTGTAGAGCCTACTTAGCTCTGATAGTTTTCCTTTTAATTTCGTTATATATACTACTGCTGTGAATTTTTTCACAAGTCCAAGTACAACCATTTAGCAAGAAGGGGGGGGAGGGGGGCACTTGACTCTAACAAAAAAAATCAGTTATAAGCTTAATATTTCGCAAACAGATCCCTGAATCTAAAAATCGTTTCGACAAACTCACAATATTTTTGAAAGACCTTTCTAAAAATACCCCACATCATGGGGTAGATGAGGAAAAAAAAAACATCCCCACTTTACGTGTAGGGGAAGTACCCTAAAAAAAATACTTGATTTTATTATACCACTTTGTCGGCATGATTAATATGTATACATATGCCAAATTACAGCTTTCTAGTACTAACCGTCTCTGAGCTAAGCCGCGGACAGACAGACAGACAGACGGACATGGCGAAACTATAAGGTTTCCTTGTTTACTACAGAATCCTAAAAAGGGCATACAACTGGGTCGTAGCTTGCGTCCACATATAAAACCTGTTACCATGAAAGAAAAGAGAGCAAGGAACTTTACGACAAAAAACGTAACACGTGCACTCGGTACTCGTCTCAAGGGCAAGAGTTTTTTAAATTATGAATAGTAAGATGTTACGAAACTACAGGAGAAGAATTATGAATGAATATTGAAAGTGTGAAGAAAGAAAAGAAAAGAAAGAAAGAAAATACGTTTATTTGCGGTACACATGACGCAAGGTAAGAACAAAACACGAAAATAAACAGTTTGGGGGAAAACATGCGTCACATCCACGCAAAACGGCCATCGCTCAGCATAAAGCAAAACAATAAAAAATGCAATGCATGAAGAAATTATGACACAAGCTCACAAGTAACACGACAGTTGTGGTCCATGTGGGCACTGTGATGCACTAGATATCGGAGCGAGCAGCTGGTAAAAGCCTGTCTTTTGTCATTATTTACTGCGTCATAAACGAGTTAAGATTTGATAATCTTGGCAATAGTGAATTCTGAAGAAATATGTGCAAATGTTAGATTAGTTGATGATAATAGAATATTTCCAGTAGCAAGTGTCGCGGATAACGTAATCCTATACTTAAGTACTGTTTATTGTTGTAATTAAGTCGTTTATCTTATATGGATTGAAAATAGCTACTGTATTTATTGTACTACAATAAATAATACTAAACATGGTCTTATAAAAACGAAAGGTAGGTAATTCCTTGATGTAATTATTGGACAAACATAGTTGAAAAATTTCTCGTATCAAAGATTAAATTGGTCTATTTACGAGTTTTTTTTTTTCTATTGTCTATGAACACAATACCGGGAAGTCACTAGTTTCATCACCACTACGGACAGACTACAGCAAAAACTTTGAAAAAAAAATATAAAAAGGCAATTTGTCACATAACAATCTATACGACAATAGATGTCCTTAGCGTATAAGGAAGTCTAGCAGTCCAGAATTGTGTAGTAGCAGCGACAGGCTTTTGGCAAAATTATAAATCGGACCATATTGAAAAAATCGCAAGACTGGCTGGTGTCCGCAACTCTACGTCCAACCGCTTATTTTGGGAAATCGTAAATAATAAGTATGTTTTGAAAGAGTGCAATCAATATTATTACTTCTCATATCAATATAATTAATAATCTTGGCAAGCTTCTAAACGCTAAAATGTTTGATGCCAGGTAAATTCTTGGAGTCAACCAGTGGGCCGTTTGCCAAAGATACTGACTCTGAGCTTCAAAGTGAAACACAAATTAGGATCAGACGATTTGCAGACACTCGTAAATAAGAATATCTTGAAGCACAACAGAATCATGTTGGTATTGGCGTTTTCAATAAGACCAATGTAAGTAGTTAGGATAATTCACGCAAAGTTTCTATTAGCAGCTTATTATGCACTGAAACAAACTATACAACATTTTATAATGACCGGACATGGAGCACAGTTCGATGAAAAATTAATTGATTTTAATGGAAGAATGTTTTACAACTAAATTTACTCCTAATGATTTAGTAAAAATAAGCGAAAATAATCCAGTCAACATGTTGTCGGGAATTACTTTTACATATATATACTCAATGAGATGAGAAGTTATGAAATCCACACAATCAAGAGTTAGTAGTTCTAATGAATAACATTTTCATTCTTATTTATGACTTTATGCTTCACACCACTTACGATTTACGTTTAATCCAGGCTATAGTGTATTGGTACAGACATCTGCAAGGAAACAGACGTAAATTGAAGAGGGAAGTATATTTATTATACCTTTCATAGTGGTATTTAGATTTGAATCATCTTTAGAGTGCGTAAGAGTAATTCATATAACAATATTATCTATATGTTTATAGACTTGAAGAGTATGTTTAGTCTGAATTACGTGTAACAATGCAGAGTTCGAGAAATATGTTATAGTGAGTGCATTAAAAGAACCACTATCTATGCTATGAAGGAAACAAATCAATAGTTAACTAGAGATAACACCGAAGCGATTGTTGGAAAACTAGTTTACTATGCGGAAAATCACACAATAGTCATCGAGTCAAGAGCAAGATTTGTGTTTTTGTTGTAACTTCAGTGTTATTTTTCCTGATGATGTAAACGAAACTGCAAGCCCAATGAGTGTGTTATTAGCTTAGAAGTTAGACTACGACTCAGACAAAGATATTCTACCTAAACCACACAATAGTCATCGAGTCAAGAGCAAGATTTGTGTTTTTGTTGTAACTTCAGTGTTATTTTTCCTGATGATGTAAACGAAACTGCAAGCCCAATGAGTGTGTTATTATAGCTTAGAAGTTAGACTACGACTCAGACACAGATACTCTACCTAAAATTTGGCCTTGGTAAGACAAATAGTAAGATATTGAAATGACTTTCATTGGTACGAATATAAGATTATACCACCATATCTTTTTCCAAACCAAATAATTGAGCAATAGCACCTCCAATAGAAGAGAACCTATCACACGTTTGGCAAATATTCCGCAGAAATATAACGTCCACTTTGACACAGTTATACCCTCGGAGGCGCAGACCGCATGTCGGTCGTGTGATCGTGTCGTGACGTCACTTATCGTACTAGTTGTATCTGGGTCGGTTTGATTCGGAACCAAATCATTATATCGGATAATGATTTGGCTGACTCGAAAAGGCTTCTATTTTATTTATAAACTTTTCATAGTTCAATCGATTTTTTATCTGCCAACTGGAACGATGATATCTATATGGAACATATTGTTTGTGAAAATTACGTGGAGCAACGAAATCGGACTCAAAAACTGGGAACCATGAAAGAAATGTAGGTGTTGTTGCAGTGGGCCAATTTTATTATAAGGCCTTGAATGACTCCAAAGACGCAATGGTGCAAAAAAATGTCAATGTGAAATAAAATTGCCGTTCCATTTCTTCAGTTCTGTCTGTGCATCAACCAGACCTCAGCTTGAATTAATCTAGTTAATTTGAAGAGGATCCGATGATTGACAGTTTATATATATTAAAACCGAACTACCAATGAACCAGGTTTTTCTCTGCCTATAAGATATTTTTTACCTTCTAATGTAACTCCACTAGCTTTCTTATTAGCTTCTTATCTAACTCCGAGCAAAGTTGCTGTTGAAGCCATAGGCTCAAATATACATACTGTGATGTAATTTTTTTAATACAACAAACTATTTTTGTACCAAGAGTTGGATGTTTTCCTCGAGGTCACGCGTGGTGTTAACGTAATGAGCTTATAGATCACTCACATGGTGCATGATACATGGTAACAACTAACAAGCCTACCCGCATGAAAATCATACAAGCAATAACAGCTCCTGCTATGTGTAACAAATTATCAGCTGATGCATCACTTGGTAAAAACCTAAGTAAATACTTATGTCAAGCAGCTGCAGGGTTTTTTAATACCTAGTCTAAGTAAGAGAGTACTGGCCCGACAATGGTCGTAAACGGTATAATAGACTCATTACGAGTCGCAAAGATTTCCTTTGGGATACTGTCACAAGAAAAGTGTTGACTCGGTCAGCAAATCGTAATACACCGGGTATTACGATTTGCTGACCGAGTCAAAACTTTAGGTCTAAACATAGATCACTCGATCGAACTTGATTAGTTCGCTGAAAAGTTTGGTTAAAAAGCAAATTCCATGTTCGGATTGGCAATGAAACGGTTAATAAGACTAACGATTCATGATTGATTCCTAAAATCAAGCATTTTAATGCCATTTAGCTACACCGATGCATGTACAAAACAATTAATTTCATCAAAACGCTTTCTAACTTCAAACATATCATAATCAAGTGCAGCCAATTGAAAATCAACGTGATTATCACCCGGAGCATTCATGACAATGAGACCACGTAACCACAGTACCGTATTATTGGTAAATGGTCGCGATAAGCAGAGAAAATCAAACAATGTGTCATTTTCAGACCGGTATCACACATAATTTTAATAGATAGGTGATTCAGACTCGTTTTCCTCGGAACGCTATCTGTTTCGAGGGTTTTCTCGGTATATTGCGATTCGCGAAGTTACGAATGGAAATGGTCAATCATGTGATTGTTAACATTATAAGTTATCGATTTTGATTTGCGATAAGCTTCTGCAGTCTTACTTCGCGAATTATTAACAGAGTTACTGTCTAAATATTGTTACTACTGATCATCCATTTAATTTTTTTTTGCATGAATTTCAAACTTAATTACATTTGAGCTGACTAGTATACACAGTTACTTCAGGGTTTTAAAGAAATTGCTAGCTCTAGTCCCGATCTATCTTGGCTTACCACTCCTACTCTAATTCGTCAAGCTACAACACACTAAAGGACAGGGACACCTAAACTACCAGTAGTTAAAGTACTCTAAAGACAAAACAATGCGCTCGCTGCTCATTATTCAAAGCGAGTCTAAAGAGTTTTATACATGGAACTGGTTCCTCTATGGTACTCGGTAGCTACGGCCTTGTAGACGCTTGTTTCCTTCATATAACTAACAACGGTATTTGTTTTGATGATACTTTCAAGGCATGTGATTTTTCATCATCATCTATGAAATGTATAAGAACTCCGATGGTTTACTTAGTCAATCTGTGGGAATATACATACATACCCACAAATAGTGGCAGGATTATCAATCGACTAGTAATGTCATTATCAACGTTTATTGCACTCACTGGTCCCGTGAAGCCGTTTCTAGAGATTTGAGCGGTCTTCTTGTTAAATATAGATAGTCTTACCTTAGCAATAAGTTTTCCATCATCTCCAATCAGGAATTCTTCCAAGCCAAAGACGAGGGGTGAAGCGGTTCCAAGATGGAATATCCTGGAGGATGTCCCTCTTGTTACTCTGAACTCGATAGTCTTTGCCATGAGTACGTTCGTGATCATGTACACTGATTTCTTGTCTTTCAGATCTGGAACAAAGAGAGGGGTATTTAATGAACGCATGAAATCTATACATTCGTGTCTGTCTTTGTTACCGCGTTGTTCTTCCAAACGCAACGGATTTTGATGCGGTTTTCATATCAGTTATAGAATTTATTCTGGAAGGTTTAAGTGTAGTACAGAAATATCGATGTTTCGACATGTGGTCACATCAGTAGATTGTATCATTGCGAAGCATGGGCGAGTCGCTCGTAATATATCCTTATGCAATTGGTTGTTCTCTCAATAATATTTAAGCTCAACTGAGTCATATTTAGATTACAAAAAATTTGAACGGCTGCGTTCCGCTTCTGAAGCTGGTCATAATATTTAAAATAAACTAATTAATGATAAGCATACCCGCGTTGCCAGTTTGTTAAGTTATTTCTTGAAACAAAACCTCGGATATACTGCGCAAATAAGATAATACAATCGATAGGATTTGTTTACGACAAACTGTTGATAGACACGTCCTCCAAAATTCGAATATTTTATCGACCTTCGAATTTTCTTCAGGTCACCTTTAGTCACCTATGCTAGTTCTCGGATGACCTGACGAGAGACGACGATGGTCAATTATGCTATTTATAAATTAATTACCCATACCTTCATTATTTTCAACATCCAAGTAGATATTGTTAACGAGATCCTTGTCTTTGGGTACGGAGGTTCTAGAAAAGTTCACCATGATTACTCTAACTTTGTTCTTGATGGCTTCATCTTGCAGTGTGATCTGTAAATAAAATATCTGGTTAAACATAGTTCATGGGTTGTTAATATAGTTATTATCTTTGGCATAAGCTATGGGAGAACAATGAGCAAGGTCACTGTAGATATGGGCATAACGATTACAACGATTGCGTCATTCAGTATCCCGCAAAGTCAGTCCCATTTCTAGACTAGTTTAACAGTCCTTATTGATATATGCTTCACTTTCTGTATATTGATACTGTTATTTATGTTGCGAAATTCTTCACAAATGCGAGTACTGAATCAGTGTAACAGACTTTCGATAATTTTGAAGAGTATATCGTATATAATACTAAAACATGTGGCGTTTGTCTAAAAATACTCTTATAAGTTTAGTGTTTCCAGTGTTTTGCATTTATGTAGTTAGGTTGTATCTCTGTGTATTCTCGTTTCGGATGCTCGGGTGTGAATTACAACGATTCTCGCCAGTTTAAGCGTCATGTAACAGGGCATTGACCGATGCGACAGCAGTATAAAAGTTTTTTTTTCATCTAGTCAAGTGGGATCATGGAACTGTGTTTTTTTTTCAAACTTATGTTGTATCGTGAATACGTGAGCGAATGAAACAGAATGCTGCGCTGGACTAAATAAAAACTGCTCAGTGTTAATTAAGGATTTTATAGCTACAACTTTACTGCCTGGAATTACTAATAAAATACGTGGACTTACGGGAATTTCAAATCACAGGAGTTTATTAAAAGAATTCTCGATACAGATATTTTTGGAAGGAGGGCGAATAAGTATAGTATTTTTATTTGTGGACATTTGAAATATTTTCCTCGTCTGAGGGATTTTTCAGCCAAACACCAACAAAGAGCTTGAAAATATACGTAGATTTAGATAGTAAGTTTGTTAGATATATATTATTATCGGATTATATAAATCACTAATAACACAGAATTTAAACCTTTATCGGTTGAAATGCAAACACAATGCAGATAAGATTAAAAGGTATTCCTGTTTGGAAGACTTTAGGTATGCACTTAAAACAATGTAAAATTCTGAATATAGATAAAATTGAGGTTTTACAGTCAGTAGCAACCAAAGATATTAGAAGTTCTAGTTTGTTTGGTATTTGGTAACAACTCTTTTTCTATTTGAGTAAACATTTTCAAGACTGACTGTAAGAATTTGTTAGGCTCTTGCTCTAAAAATAAATATTATTGACAGAGAAACCTATTTCCTGTAATTTTCTACATTGACAACATGATGATTAAATTATCAACCCACCATTAACTAGTTTGCATCTATGCTGAGTGAGTGGAAGCAACCGAGCTCTACCAACCGTCCAATATATATAAAAACTGAAGTAAAAAAGTATTCGGAATTCTTTTTACTGTGCTTCTAACGTCACATGTTTTTAAACTAATCAGTAAAACTCTTTTATTTATTTCTCTCTTTGGCAAGAGCAGTTGAGTTGACCTTAGATATGTTCTATGAGCAGATCATTAAAAAGTTGACGATTTTATTGTACTAAGTTCTAAGTATCGCAGTTGTTTTTGTTGGATGTAACTGTTGGGTTACATTTACGGGAAACGATTAACCTGAACAATAACCTGGCAAATAAGATCTGGCTAATCGTAATCGTAGGGAGGCTGACTATGGGCACGCCACAATTGCGGCGATAAGTCCCCTCTTTGAGGAGTGGCTTGAGAGGCGCCATGGCGTCCTCACCTTCCGCCTGACGCAGGTCCTCACCGGACACGGTTGTTTCGGGAGGTTCCTGTTCCGCGTAAGGCGGGAGGAAACGCCCGGGTGTCACCACTGTGTGGATCGCCCGGAGGACACGGTGGAGCATACGGTGGAGGTCTGCCCGGCTTGGGCGGAGCACCGCCGTGTCCTCACGGAGGCGATCGGCGGCGGCGATCTCTCGCGTCCGGCCCTGGTTCAGGCCATGGTTCGGAGCGAGAGTGCATGGGAGGCCGTCACCTCCTTCTGCGAAGCAGTTATGCTCGCGAAGGAGGAGGCGGAGCGCGCGAGGGAGATGCAAGCTGCACGCCCTCGCGGCCCTAGACGCCGCAGGAGACGCCCCGGGCGTCGGGAGTCCAGAGCCGACTTCCGGCCACCGTAGGCGCGGGCTTGCGGACGGTGAGCAATGGGCAGCTCGCCGTCCGATAAGGACCAGGCCCGTGTCGACGGCGTGTTGTGTTCCACGCGCGCCTCAAAAAGATGTCAGCACCAACCGACGGGGTCGAAAGACCAATGCCTGCTGGGGTTGCGGGTTTGTCCGAAAGGGATAACGCGGCCCCGGCACACAGGCAAAGGGAGGCTGACTAACCTCACGTAAGCACTTGCAGAATTGCGCAACCTAACGCGGTTCTGCGTCGGACGGAATTAGGTCAGGACGATTTAATATCCAGATTGTTTTCTGGATTATGGTGTAGAAATTGTATATTGCACGTACTGTGCTTGCATAGTGAATCCTGATCAACGCTTTTATACTTTTTCATGCAGTGATACAGAGAAGGATTGGAGCCCACTTACCCTGCTGTCGGGCAATAATTGGCTTTAACTTTCATTCTAAGGTCTTCATTAATTGACAGTTCAGCCAAATCTTTTTCGCAGAAGACGAGCTTTGCTGTAGGTTGGTGCTGCGTTATTAGAAGAGGGTTTTGATTGGGATATTCTTCCTTAAAATGGCTGATTCTTTAAATCAGAAAGAAGGATGGAACGGAATGTCTGATTCTCACAAGGAGAACAAATTGGTGTTTGAAAGGCGTTTATTATACCCGAATGTAATAGCGGCACTAATTGAGTTTACACTTGGCACAGCTCAAAGTCACGTTTACTAGAAGCTGATGAGGAAAAAGATCGTGGTATTATTTGATTAGACTATAACTGACAGTTTTTATTTTACGCATACTAATGATAGGTAGCTTAGATAGCACAAATTTTCCGTTGACAGTTGCAGGATAGACAAACAGGAGTGGTAGTAAGGTGAAAGATACCAATAGGAAATAAACGAGCTTTTAGTGAAAGCTGCAAATGAGAAGCCAGAAGTTTTGGGCTTTATCGACAGCCAAAATGACAGATATTATAGCCTAAGACCAGCAGAGTAAGATACGGAGAACTGTGGATGAACTGCTGATACCTAAGCAACTTGGAAGAACCCAGGAATTGGAAAAGAGGGATTTTTCTTAGAGTAGAATGATTTGAAAAGTTATACTGCGACTGCGTATAATACTAAAGCCGTATTATTACGTCGTGACAAAAAACTAATCAAAGTTTACGGGAGCATTAAATCCAATAAGCTGGGGACGTATTACATTTTACGCTTGTGTGATATTCTTGATTAATATGGCTTGTTACATTACTTTCCTATTACATTTATGTAGCTAGGTACTAAAAAAACCCTGTGTGTGTGTGAGCTAAATTAAATAAATGCCAAGAGCTCTAGGGTATATTAATTTTAAGTTCAACAGTGATAGTGTGAATATTTTTATAGGCTCAAATTAAGGCTGATTAAGCTAAGTTTTAATATAAAAAGAAGAAGAAATTGTGTGTGCAAACCCAATGCAGTTTGCGACTGCATTATTTTCAAAATTTATTGGGCAGCTCTAGCTTCAGAATCAAAAATATATAAATAAAAATAATATACTTATGCTACTTTATTTTATGGATTATCTATAGAATCAAAGTCTACAAGTGATACGGAAAATATGAAGTATACTGATAATAGCAATTCCCCAAATTGTTTACAATATTATCATTTTCTTCATCTTGACTTGCGGGAAGTAAGCACTTACTCAGACATGATAGTTCCAGTAATCATAATAATTATGGCTACTTTAGTAAAGATGTCTAGATAGATAATAAGGTACTTAGCTACTACCTAGATGGTTTAAGCCTTTTAATCCATTTATATTGAAGCCACAGTAAATAAAAGGTTGTTGACCAAAGGTTTGTGAGTACTGTGACGTGAGGGCTTCTCTTTCAAAGGATTTATTCCTAAACTGTGGATCATTTCTATGGCCTTCACAAGGTCATCGGTCTACCTTATTGGAGGCCGAGGAATTAGGAATCCGCTGGACACAGGAAGCTCAGAACAGGTCAAAGTGGCGGTGCTTGGTAGACCTATCCTATATCCTATCCTGACGTCCAGCAGTGGACGTCTTTGGGCTGGAATGATGATGATGTGGATCAAACTTATCAAAATTTTCTCCAGTCTGGTAGTATGAAGGATTGATGGCAACAAATTAAGAATAAGAAAATACAAGTGATTGCTAATGATGAACAAACGGATGCTTAATGTGGAGATAGACTGACATAAAAAAGAAATTGCATAGATATTCAATTTATTAAAATAATTTCAAGGTTGCCTGGAAGAGATCGCAGGAAGCGATAAGGCCGCCCATTGTATATTTTGTACTGTTAAATTTATTATTTACTATGTATTTTCTGGTGTACAATAAAGTATATATAAATATAAATAAATATTAGTAAATCAATGGTCACCAAGCTTTTGTAAATCCTTGACCTTAAACTTTTCCCTTAATTGTCAAGTTTTATCCCTATAAATAGTTGTCCTGTTTACACAGGACCATGGCAACTAAACTTTTCCTTTCAAAGCATGATAATAAGCCGTTAATTATACCTAAAACAATCTGAATCTATTAACACTAATGAGATAAACTTGGCTGTGTTATTTATAACTCTATATTAGCAGACTGGGTATAATTACTGCAGTGTAAATTATGCTACAGTCCAGTAGGATAAAAGGTTGAAACAAATGCACAATAAGGTGACCTTAGTAATTAAACTCATAGATTATGCATGACAGGCATTAGGTGAATGAATGCTGCATAATTTAACACTGATACTGTTGGCGTATTCAATGCTGCCGTGAGCAAAGGTACTCCTATGTTTTATTTTTTGTTGTAGAGGAAGGCAATAAATAATGTAATTTATACTACAAAACTGGCCAAAAATAATGAGCTATTTAAATGTGAGGATATAAAGTGAAGAAAACTGACTCATTCATTGAGTAACACATCCAGAAAATATGTAAATTCAAAATGCTAATGCTGGATTAGAATTCAGCCTTCATTATGAGGTTGGATGTCGTTGTAAAAATCGTGAATACCAACTGGCATGCAAATACGTGTTTCTGCGTCAGTTGATTCTACCATAAAAACAGGACATGGACACACCAAGGTCAGATATAGATAAGGGGCAGATTTCGTAATCAGTGGGTCTGTGTGAAACACTACGCCGAAATTTGCTACTCAAAAGAAAGCCCTTTGATTTAATTTACACTACTAACCTTAACGCTTTCATGCGGGAACTTAAAATCGGCCTCTTGAAAGTCACCTTCCTCCAGCCATTGCACATATTCGGAGTTTGATTTCTCTTTGTTTACATTCTTCACCAACTCGCCGAGCGGTGTAAACATTTTACCGTTTGTTTCCTTTTCATTTGGAACGAACAGAGATGTAACTTTATACAAATCCGCTTCGGTAATATGAGGAATACACACCAAATGACTGCTGCCGATTTCGATCTCAATTTCGTCTCTGATAAATGGCCAAGCATCCTCTAACTTGAGTGACTTTAAGGTATCCAAGCTAACATCTTTGCGGATCTCATGAGAATACAGCGATTTCACCACTACTTTCAGTTTTTTCGGCATTTTAAAATATTTGAATTTCTACGTAATTTTCAATACACAATACTTATGTACTCACGCAGTAACTGTCAAACAACGACTAACTTTTTTTCTCTTTTCATACTGCACATGTGCTAACATCTCAGAAAGAGATAGATAGACATAATCAATACGAACGAATTGAACAAGAGAGACGGAGAAAGCAATATCGGTGATACCACACGCTTGTAAAAATGTCCCCGTAATTTTTTTAAATTTTTTATTTAAGTTTTCATTACTCCAAACAAAAATGCTGTTCTATTATGTTCTTGTGTAGTTATTTAGTTTTCTAAATGTTCTATTTTCGAAAATTTACTTTCAATGAGCATCATTGTCTCCGCACCTTGTCGGTGGTCGCCTCTGCAGATTCTACAGGAGTAGCTGCAGCGTTTTTATTTTATATTATTAAATAGGAACAACAAGCAGTTATATTATGCAATATTACAAACAGATAATTTGGGCAAAGTATGGAGGGTGTGTTAAGTCAGAGGTAGGTATATTCATAGGTATTGTTCGTCTGTTCATAGAAAAGATAAGAAAGATAGAGAGAGAGGATCATTCGCTATACGCTATAGGTACCTACACTTTATTTGTTCGAGGATTTTAATTCTGGAAATCGTTTATTCTTATGCATCGTAACTTTTCTTACTGATAAACATTTCCAGTTATAATTAAATTACCAAGTAACTCGATTATGAGGAAAGAGCGGCATCACTTATACGTCACGTTGTTGTCACGCGTTCCTCACGCAACCACAACTGTGTTTCGAGTCTGCTTGCATGCAGGATGCATGTATTGAACCGGTGCTGACTCAGCCAGATCATATTTTTCGCACAGTCTAATCCGTGCCAATTTTTTTCATGGTTTGACGCACAATGACGCAATTTAATATTTGGCTAGCGCTATGGGCCAGCAACACCACGAGACTTTCCCGAGAGATTTTAGTGAAATGGCGTGATTCCATGAGTCATAGGTTGTTCCAGCCAGCTAGCTAGCTAGTAGTCTAAAATATCAGCCAGTGCCTTTTTGTTTTTTTTTGAGGGTGGGAAATCATCAAATGACTTCTCCCGCTCTGGGCGGAGCGAGAGGGCGTGTCAGACTTTGACTGACTAAAACCCACCCGTGTTCCTTCCGTTGCCCATGTGCCGGGGCCGCGATATCCCTTTCGGACAAACCCGCAACCCCAGCAGGCATTGGCCCTAATGGACCCCGTCAGTTGGTGCTGACATCTCTTTGAGGCGCGCGTGGAACACAACGCGCCGTCGACCCGGGCCTGGTCCTTATCGGACGGCGAGCTACCCATTGCTCACCATCCGCAAGCCCGCGCCTACGGCGGCCGGAAGTCGGCTCGCGACTCCCGACGCCCGAGGCGTCTCCTGCAGCGAATAGGGGCGCGAGGGCGCGCATTTTGCATCTCCCTCTCGCGCTCCGCCTCCTCCTTCGCGAGCATAACTGCTTCGCAGAAGGAGGTGACGGCCTCCCATGCACTCTCGCTCCGAACCATGGCCTGAACCAGGGCCGGACGCGAGAGATCGTCGCCGCCGATCGCCTCCGTAAGGACAAGGCGGTGCTCCGCCCAAGCCGGGCAGATCTCCACCGTATGCTCCACCGTGTCCACCGGGCGATCCACACAGTGGTGACACCCGGGCGTTTCCTCCCGCCTTATGCGGCACAGGATCCTCCCGAAACAACCGTGTCCAGTAAGGACTGCGTCAGGCGGAAGGTGAGGACGCCATGGCGCCTCTCAAGCCACTCCTCAAAGAGGGGACTTATCGCTGCAATTGTGGCGTGCCCAGCGCTGGGTTGCGACAATCGCACTCTCCATGCCGCCATGAGATCCCGCCGGAGCTCTGTCCGCTGTGCCGTGATTTCTCGCGGCAGCGGAGTTACGCCCCGGCGTTTTGCCGGACTACCGCGATGGGATCTGAACGCAAAAGTCCTCGCGCACATATGGGAGTGTCGCGAGGACTTTTGCGTCCAGATCCCATCGCGGTAGTCCGGCAAGGAGGCTCGCCGCATCGCGGGAGATCGTGCGGTATCTTCAGACCAGCCTAATGGCCATGACCCTTTGGGACGCGTTCAACCGCTGGGCCGGTCGCAGCCTCAATGAACGCGACCACACCGGTGCCCCGTAAAGGGCCATGGACGGCACGACCCCCGCGTACAGCCTCCGGCAGGAATCAGCCAGTGCTTAGTGCCTTCTGTGGAAGCCCTCGTCAAATAACCTAGGTACCTTTTAATAAAAAAGTTATAAATTACTAGCTGCCCGCCCCGGCTTCGCACGGGTAGCACTAACTATTTATCTACGGCGTACCTACCTACCTACCTACCCAAACTACCTACCCTACCTACCTACCTTACCTACCTACATACCTGCGTATCTACATACCCTACCTACACCTACCTACCTACCTACCTTAGGGGTATGAAAAATAGATAGTAGCCGATTCTCAGACCTACTGAAAATACATTTAAAATTTCATAAAAAAACTTTTTTATGTAGTAGTAGTAGTGTTTTTTTTGGAAGTTGGTTTTTTTTTGTTGTAAAAAAGTTTTTATTTTTCGCTTTTTAGTGGGTCAGTTTGTAATTTATCTAAGTTACAATAGCCTAATGTTGACTACTCATCACTTTTTACAAAATATTGCTTTTCCCGAAGCAGGGACGTTAATCGTTGAGGAGTTCTCCTGGTACTTCACCATCAGCTCCACTTGTCCATATACATTGTGAAGTGCATAAATTGCTTGGTATTTATATTAATGTAATCGAATAGCAACCCATGAAATACTTATTATTGAGTAGTTCCGGTGGCCAGCTGTGGTCTTCATCATCAGTTCCACTTCACCAAATGGTGCTTTCCAAGAGGAACTGCACGTGTTATTATAAAAAATACCCAAATCGCTATAGGTGTGCCTGTAATATTTGAAGAGTTATCTCGATTTTTCCAGGATCTCATCATCAGATCCTGACCTAATAACAATGGGACCATCTCGGAAGTATACCCTTTCAAACAAAAAAATAATCACAGAGACAGAAGACAGAGTTATGGCCGAACATACATAAAAAAATATATATATATATAAACAATCGAATTGATAACCTCCGCCTTTTGAAGTCGGTAAAAAAATCGGTCAAGCCGTTTCGGAGGAGTATGGTAACTAACATTGTGACACGAGAATTTTATATATAAGATGATATTTTTTAACCGACATGAAGAAAAGGGAGGAGGTTGTCAGTTGTAGCCCGATTAAGTGCTCGAAGATGACTGGACCAATTCGGAAAATTCTTTTTTTGTTTGAAGTTGGTGCCTTCGGTTTTTTATTTTCACTTTGTAGTGTTTTGTTTGTCACTTTTTAGTTGCTACCCCACACAAATTCGAATACTACTTTTTTTTTTTTTTAGTGTTGGAAATATAACTTCTCCCGCTCTGAGCGGAGCGGGAGGGTGTGTCAGACTTTTACTGACTAAAATCCACCCGTGTTCCTTCCGTTGCCTGTGTGCCGGGGCCGCCATATCCCTTTCGGACAAACTCGCAACCCTGGCACCCTGCCAGTGCCAGTGGTATTCCCTAATACCACTACCTGCTAATGTAAATAGGAGTGACAGATTGTTATTATAACATTATCCACATAAACTAAGTGGGAAAAATACGTATTATTAAGGCTACTTAATTAACCCAAAAACCAAGCAAAGTTAATAAAATTTATATGGAAAGTTAGGATTTTTTTATTTTTTATTTAAACGGGCCACGCTTTCAAAAATATAGTATTTATTAATTTTCCTAATTGGACCACACATCGAGTAATCGGGGAAAATACATTTTTTTAAAGAGATTCCGACGTACATACTGAGAACCTCCTCGTTTTTTTAAGTCGATACTGATTTAACATCAGTAAAACTTAAAACTTTCGACTTGAAAGTTATAAACAAATCGTTTACAAAATGAATACGAAACTGGGCCACATAATTATCATTATTGGACAGGTAGTTCTTATTTTTGTATCTTGCAACATTTTTAGTATAGTGCAGTGGATTTGTTATTTTTAACATAGGAATTAAAATAAAACAAATACAAGTTAATTATAAATTATAATACTCATAAGCTTAAAATTAAAAGAATTCATGAATAAATTAAACATAAAAATTTTTGTTTAGAGAGCCTGTAGAGATTTTCTCTAAATATTAACAAATTCAAAAATAAAATGGAATGTTGATGCATGTGAATGAAATATCAGCTAGAAAGAGAATTGAAAATATAATTATTATTTTATTTAAAACTGCATTGTTTATAAATATGTCCTTGTTTCTATAAAATACAAAGGCAAGAGTTTATTAAATTGCATGTTTGAAAACCTTAAATCTATTTTATATTAGGTATACAATAATATAAGTGCTTTATTAAATTATAATGACAGCATTGATTTTGAAGCTAAGCCTCTTTACAACACAAACTCATTGCTTTCAAGTTGACAGCACACATTTAAAGGCAGTGCGATTTTTGAATGAGCCCTTCATTAATATTTTAGCTTTACAAATTATTATTCAAGCCTAGATTGCATTGGTAGAGAGAGAAGTCTAATTGGTATACCAATCTAATTTCCATTGAACATAGTTACTTTATTATATTTCCTGGTATTGACTATTTCATTATTTCTTCAGTTCTCACCCCCTATTACATGGGACTTAAGCATAACTGGCGAAATGTGGGTGTACATAGGTGCACCTCTGCCTAACCCTTTGGGGAAACAAGGCATTTTGTTATGTTCTCACTTCGCTAGTTTGAGTATTTCAGACTGCTTACTTTACCAATGTGAACTGGGCTTTACATTTTTGAATATTTGTAGCTGAAAGTCATAAAACCTTTTCGGAAAGGTCCAAATGCATAGAAGTAAAAGTTATAGCATTTTCATAGCACTTTCACTGTGATTTTTTTAAAATATCACTGAAAAATTTGGTGAATTGAGCTGTCAATAGTGTCAATTCCTAGTGTTAGGTAGAATGACAGCTCACTTCAAAGTCATTTCACTTAACCTTTCACAGTGAGATTTTTACAGAATAGGAAACCAACTTATGCTTAACTACACATGCATAATTTGAAACACTTTACTGGATACAATAATTTATAAGCAGCACTTTTTGAGATTCTCTTTGATTTTTTCAGAACATGTAGTTTCTATTCAAGTTTATTTATGTAGGTGAAAGATGTTTATGACTTTCGGCTATACAAAATTCAGGTATACAACAAGTTTACATGTAGGATGAGATCACATTAACCTTTGCATAGCTGTGCTGATGCACATGCTCCACTTGAGACAAATGATAATGTGACATGCCCCTTATTGCTGTGTTCATCAAGTAATTTTACTTCTTGACAACATTTGGGGTGGTTGATTGGAAAACTGATGATGCTGACATTAAGTTTTCTATGTACTGTCCCAGGACTTGGTTTTCAGAGCGTAGTTTCAAGTTTTCTTCTTTGACTGAATCTACCCGTTGTGACAGATCTGTAATTGAATAGCTTTGTTTTGATATCAGTGAAGTAAAATAAAAAGAATTAAATGCTCAATACTTTATTTGCATTCCACAATGTGTACTTAGGTGGTAAATTCAAATTATATGTGATCATTATGGACCTGTACATGTTCTTTATAATTAGAACAATATTTTGAAAATCACTACTCTGCAAGCTCAGCAATAAATTCAAATTGATTATTCCTTGGAAGTAGGAACAAAGCTGTGTATAAAAACGATACAAAATTCTTGGTCGGTGGGCTTTGTTTATCTGAATTTAATCAAGCAGAAGATCTGTTAAAGATATTAGATTATATTTACCATCTAAAGTGTTCTGCAGTTCCAAAACCTGTGATATTAGTCGGGCTTTCTCTTCCTGTTCATCAATTCCGGAGTCTGGCTCGAAACTTGGCGGGCCATTGAGGCCAGGGCTTGAGGAACCACCAGTGTATGAACTCGGTAATGAGTCCATTGAACGACCATGATCCAAATGATTGTTTTCTATTTCGTCATTTATTATAACCTGTGGGTCGTCGTCTGCTAAAGGAATATTGTCATCGTTACACTTCTGCATGATTGATGGATATTAAATGTTATCCAGTCGTTTTTAAATTATTGTACTCGTAGAAACTAGGGCGACAAATCGATTTTTCGTTTTATTTTTTGACGTGAGTAGTGAGTGTGAGTGCGTGACGTTTGTTTTGACATGTGTGTAATTAGAGTGCGTTTAGATGGTGGGCAATATTTATTGACTGTTTTTCCTTAAACAAGGCAGTTGTAAGTTTCTCGACTAAAACTAACCACGCTTTCAATATTTCTAATGACAAAAAGATAACACTTTTTATTCAAATGTAATTTTATACCTATAAACTGTATCATTTTCGTTAAAATGTTATTGTGTGTAAGTATAACTGTCTTTACAAATGACAAGCATAAACACGTTTTATTAATTCCTCTGGAAGAGAAGATAGTTAAAATTATTACATTTTGTATTGTGTCGGTAGTGTGAAAAGTTAACATGAATTTTTCATCATAGCATAGTGTTTATGGCGAATGTTTGTGTGTGTTGAAAATAAATTATTTTATTACCGTACCGTATTTTATTATAAAAGTGAACTGTGTTGAAACTGGTTGAAACGAAACGCATGAACCGTCAAACTACTGAACTACTGCTTCTCTCTTGTGGTTTTAGAAGGAATGTTTTATTTTTATTTGAATTAAAATTCCTTGAATAGAGAATTGCTAATATCAAGACTCACGGATACAATGGCTTTAGCTATTAGACGATCTTCGAGTGAGGTTTTTGGTGCAGCGAAATGGTTCATACGAAGAGGTTAGAAAAAAATAATCCTCTTTACATTTCATAGGTCTTATGGCAAAAATAGCTTATTCTGAAATTACCTTACAGATTGTCGTGCCCTATCAACGTTACCGGAAAAGGCCGAAGAAGTTTCTGTTGAAAAAAAGCGGGCGAGACCGGCGACATCGCGAATTAGGACGAATGCCAGTAATCCTAACTTGTCGTTAAGACATGTTTACCCTGAGTTTCTGCCTGACCCTAACCCTAAATGGAGGAACAGCCTACGTGAGAAGCTCGAGAGAGTGGATATGCTAAAAAGGCGCAAACAAGTTGATATACCAGAATTTTATGTTGGTAAGTTACCTTCCCATAATCACAAAAACAACTAGCTTTGTAGTGTAATCCTTTTTAGTTTCGTTAAGTTTTAAAAGATTACTTGATGATGTGGATGAATTCAACAACCATTATTCAGCAATTGTTTTGTATGGAAACTTATGACAAAATTAAGCAGCTGAAAAAGAAAATACATTTGTTTAGCCATTATTTTGGTTTGTACTTGTTACGTTATCGTCCCCAGGGTCAATACTAGCAGTGACAGTAGCTGACCAACATGCTCAAGGCAAGACTAACAGATTTGTTGGCATTTGCATTGAAAGGAAGGGAAGTGGTTTGAGGGCCGAGTTCACCTTGAGGAACGTTGTTGATCATCAGGGTGTTGAGGTATCTATACTGTATTTAAAATACGGGTAGGGAAGGGACATCGTACAAGACCTTAGATATGATCACATAATCATAACTATCTGTCATATAATCATAATCATAGCATAAATTTATAACTTATAATAATAACCAGCTGTCTTCCTGGCTGTCTTTAAATAGTAAATCACAACCTAGTCAAAGAACTTATCTATTTATTTATATAAAAATTAAATTTTTGTTGATAAGCATATCACTTGGGAGCGGCTGGACCTAGTTGTAAATTTTTTGTTTTAAAATGTTCATAATTGTCATAATTAGGTTTTTATGGAAAGAAAAATTGGAAAAGTCGCCTGTAATATTGGAAAATTCGGAGATGTCCTTTTTATGGGATTTTTGTATGAATTATTAAAATTTGGATAGGACAACGTCTGTCAAGTCAGCTAGTTAAATATAAAATTGTCTAAATCAGATTACTGGTCCTAAATCTCGACATAAAAGCCCAGTAAAAGACAAATCAAATCTTTTTGACAGGCAAAGGGTAGTCTAAGGTGGTGCTAATTCTCTATTGTTTATATGCTCCAGGTGCGGTATGACCTCTATGACCCCACAGTACACAACATCCAAGTTCTCCGTCTTGAGAAGCGTCTGGATGATAAACTGCTGTACCTGAGGGATGCTCTACCAGAGTATAGTACATTCGCCTTCGATATGGACCCTGAATTGTTGCCTGATGGAAATCCCGTGCCTGTTAATCCTGTTCAGGTTTGTTGCTGCCTCAGTTTTTACTCTGGTGGTCTATTGGTGAGGCTTTCAAAAGCATGAGAATGAACTATTATTTGAAGAAAAAGATTGAAAAGGGTGGCAGTAATACCAATAATCTGCTATCACTATTGTATACAGATTACTGATTCTAGTTTGTAACACCTTGGCCAATCATGAGTGGTTATTGTTTCCATATTCACCATCCGCAGAGGATGGTCAAAAAGTATTGGGAGGCTCGTGCACTTTTTATGCCAGTCAGTATCTTTTATAATCATAGTTCAATTGTAAAGGATTCAATTTGTTTTTCCAGGTAAAACTGAAACCAAGACCCTGGCTGGAAAGATGGGAGAGACAAGAGCTGCAGGGTGTTTCCAACATTGAAGAACACCTGAAAGAGAAGGATAGAGTCAGGAGAGAGCTTAGGAAAGAACCTTGGGAGAAATATGACTTGATGAAGCAGTACAGGTAAATTCTTCTATGTATCAAAGAAATGCTGCCACAAATGAGGATGATGATGTCTTATAGGTCCACTGCATTTGATGTCTTTTGGTAGTGGAGAGCTTACATGTCCAAGGGCAACAGTCCAGCAAAATAATATAAATAAAATGCCTAAACCTCAACATGTTCAACTAATGTTGCTTACATTATTTTGCAGGAAAACAATACCAATAGAAGACCAGAACGACATTTGGGCGGAAGTTAACCACCAGTTGAAACAACTGCAACTCACGCGCAAGAAGATGTCAAGGAAACGCACGTTTAGCGCGCCCAAACCGCAGCTCGGATAAAAACCTAGTTTTATGCATTGTGTTAAAAAGTAGTTAATTAAAGTATACGTTATTAATACTGGTTTTACTGAATATTGATTTAAGGCGAATGCAAATTATCCTTATAAGAGTATCTGAAAAAAGCCGGATTCCTAAATCTTAGGTACGTACTTATGTAGGTACTGGACAATAATGAATTAGTCTGTTGAGATTTGCTATTTCGCCAGTCATAGCATTCCGAGATACTGTGGTCACGTGGGTGACACAAGTCTACGTCATCTCATTTGTGTTACCAGAAGTTTGTAATAATTACTCCCCAACCACCTTTATTGCCTGTGCGAATCCGATAAAACAACGAGGTATTATTTAACAATTACTATTATTTCGTTTGATTAGACAAACGAAACGACAATTTAAAAGCTTTGGTTTCTGAAAATCTTTCCTTAATCGTGTTAAACTTTTAAATTGTCGTTTCGTGTGTCTAATCAAACGAAACAATTCAATTTAAACAAAAACCAACGTAATTGTTAATAAAAACCTCATTGTTTTATCGGATTTGCATAGGTAATAAAGGTGGTTGGGGAGTTATTATTACAAACTTCTGGTAACACAGATGTGATGACGTAGACATGTGTTGCCCACGTGACCACTGTGTTTCGGAATGCCATACTTGGCGAAGTATATTAATATACCATGGTAAGACCATGCTAGTACGTAGGTTAACGGCAACTCTGCAATAACAAAACGGATTACTTGTCATGGGTTTTCTCATCTGTTTACTAGATGGCGCTACAGGCACAGAGTACATTATATATAGGGGTATAGAGTATTCAGCTGACCTCTACGTCATGCGCCATCTGGTGGCTAACGACAACAACTTACAATTATACGCGTCTATAGCTATGCATATATTATAGATATCGTACCCAGCTTGCTATAGCTATACATACATGGCAGTTTATTTTTGTTTCTTCACTTTTATTATTTATTTCGTTAAAATGAAACACAAAATCAAATATTAGAACAAAACTTTATTTGTTTAAGAAAACAATACACAACAAAAGTGCCCAAAAAACAATGCTCAGAAATGTTAGGGCGACCAGACTTGTTCGACTTTCTGTGATCTTTTGCCACTGTAAGGGCGGTTATGCACTACATCCGATCCGTGTCAGTGAAATTTCAGTTCCGAAATAGCCGTAGTACTTCTTTTAGTCCAATAAACGTTGCAGGGGTCCACGGAAAAATTATATGTTCGTCGGAGGTCAGGAGAGAGCGCAGGTAGACAGAACAGAATGAAGTCACAATAATCCAAAAAACATAGCCAGGTCGTAAACAAAATCCACAGTTCAAAGTTCCGAAAAGCATTCTACGGGTTCGAAAAAACACCAAGAATGACAAATTGATAAATAAACATGGAATGGCCGACCACGACGTTCCTTTATCAAAACAGTTTTTAAGGTGCCAAAATTTTACTTGAATTTATAATTTGTAAACCATGTAATACATTTACGGTGAATCTTTAATTGAGAAAATAATACTAATTATATATTAAATTTTTCTTTCCGAGATGTTGAAACAAAAATAATTTCGATAAACTATACCTTCTTTGCCGTTATTTTCTATAAAATGAAATGAAACATTTCATGGTTTTTGTTTCAGTGTTGCTACCGAAATATATTATATAATTCTATATACATTTTTAGATTAAGTTAGTTACAGTTAATTAGATTAAGTTTATATATTTAAAATTTTAGACATCTTCAGATAATATTTTGAGATTTTTTGAATTTCATAAAGGATACAGATACGCCATCTGTTGTGTAACGAGCAAACCATACCCCGAGCATTTTTCTCCATACAAACTAAAAATGTACTAGGTGAAATGACCGTGGCTACAGGCATCGCTTTGAATATAAAAGCCGCTTTACACAACACATTTTATTGTGATCCTTCATATTCATTTCCAAATCTTTATCATTACCTTTAACGACATAATTAATCAAAATAGCTTTATTTTTTCTTTGTAAAAAATATTTATTGGCAAACAAAGATTTACACAAAAGCTCAAGGTGTCGTGGTGTGTTTCGTCCCGAAGGTTGTATGCACGTAGAACCTTCGCACAATTAAACCAAAATAGCTCTTATGTTCTCAGTATTACCGGTCATATTAATGTCAAAACTGTGATTGGTTCGAGTTTTAACTTTGCTTGCGTGCGGCGCGGGCGGTCCGCGAAGCGAAGAAGTTCGCTTATTGTTCCTAAATGCACTTTTCTTGTATGATTCCAAGCAAATCGAATAGGAATACAAGAGAATTGAATAGAATTCGTGTTGTTTGTGCTGATTCAGTGAAGTGTACAAGAGTTTTAGTGAACTTGTTGGTTACAGTGTTGAAATTGCATGTTGCATTCAATACACCTGTCGCCCGGTAAGTTTTAATGTTTATGTGCTTAATTTTGCGAAAATATGTTCAGAAGAGAGTGCTAAAATGATCGTGGCACGTAATTACATTGGGGATACCGTTATGAGCATGTGTGAAGTTACGGTATTATTGTTGTAAGTTACGGATTCTTAGTGTCATAAAATTGCAACTGCAGTCAGACCAACCAGTATTTATCGATTGTGACGCGTTGTAACTGGCCAGTAGCTGTTACGCCTTGATTTTACAACAAACGTTATCTTGAAAGATTTACTTTGTTCTGTAATCTCGGTTAAGTTTGAATTGTTTTGCTAAATTGCAGTTAAAGTAAACAAAAGTTTGTTGTGTAACTGTAATTGGTATTAGTACATAAGTTGGTTGCAATTTGACCTTTGTTTTATGTAGGTAATATGTATAATTAACCATATTTGAAACATTTATGCTTCCTTTCAGAGTAAAGTCATTGTTTTTTTTTTACTTTTATGTCATCATTTCTTTGCACAAATTGCCTAACATACATCTGATAGAAAATAGCATTTATCCTTGTATTTATCACTAACGTTGGTTGACATTTTTTATTTTTTATTGTAAAAGTCATCAGAATTTTAGTTAAAGTCAAAGTCAAAGTCAAACAATTTATTTCAATTAGGCACTTAAAAGGCACTTATGAACGTCAAGTTTACAAAAAATAGAATTGATTCTAGTCGCCCCTTCCAAAAGGTAGTTTTCGTATGGAGAAGAATGGGCAAGAAACTCCACCGTTACTCTTTTAAAATGTTTTCACAATATTTTGCATACATTAATTATATAATTATATGTGAAGACGATGCATCTAGAATAAGATTACTATACCGCGATAGGTAAAAAAGAATGAAAAATAAAGCAATTACAGATAAATTAAATATGTGACAGATACATGGTGCTCACATATTTACAAACATTGTAAAATTATACGATATTCCTAACATTTTAACAAGTAATACTAATAAGTCAGTGTGTGAGTTCAAGAAATCACAGAATGTAAAATCAGTGTTATAAAAAATAACAAATACATAATTTAATAAGCAACCAGTTTGATTTTGTCTAGACTCTAAATTGTCCTATGGAGCAGGACCAGCATGTTTCCAAGCATTCTTATCTTGGATATAATCCTCTAATTTGTAATATGCTTGTTTACAGAGTGTACTTTTAATATGAGTTTTAAATTTTCTTTCATTTAATTGTAATATATCACAAGGTATTTTATTGTAACATTTAACACAGTACCCCATAAAAGATGTATGTACTTTAGATAATCTGAAAAATGGTTGATCTATTTTATATTTATTTCTAGTATTAAAATTATGTCTATCGCTTATTTTATTAAAGATATGTAGATTTTTTCTTACATACATAATATTTTCATAAATGAATTGGCAAGGTACCGTCATAATATTAATCTTTTTAAATAGTTCCCTGAGAGATTCGCGACGATGTAGATTATAAATGGCTCTGACAGCTCTCTTTTGTAAAATAAAGATGGATTCAATGTCAGCGGCCCGACCCCACAGTAAAATGCCATACGACATAATACTGTGGAAGTAGCTAAAATAGACCAGACGCGCGGTTTCTACATCTGTTAACTGTCGTATCTTTCTAACAGCATAAGCGGCCGAGCTTAGCCGCCCCGCAAGAAGGGGAGGGGGGGGGGGGGGGTAAGGGGCTCAAACCCTCCAAAAGCGTCTGAGCCTTTCCATGACAATCTTAAAGTGAACTTGATATTATTCTAATTAAACTTTTTAGCAAGCATTACCCTGCCTAATGTACAATTGTCATCAATTAAGTATCCTTAACTTAATAAGTATTATGTTTTTAAGTTTTTTTTCTATAAAGTGTTTTGTTTATATGACGAATTTTGAATCCGCGCGCCACTTTTCTGGCACTCACTATGCCCGGTTTGGCCGCCATGAGATGAGATATCGCTGGTAGTCTACAAACCAACGAAGTCAGTAAGATAGTAATAGGGTTTTATCCGAATAGGGTTGTAACAATTGTGTGCTTTTTTATTTTATTCTTTATGTACAGACAGTAAAATACATATAGATACAACATAGTTATAGTTTGTAGTAATATTTTTTGTTTTTAGTGTTTACTTTGCTAAAACCTACCCCCAGTGGGGTCAAGCCCCTCCCAAACGACAATCCTGGATCCGCCACTGCTTAGTACATTAAAACAATAAACAACATGAATTTTAGTTTATATTTTTTGTTATGTTTCAGAGAGAAAAAATAAACTTACTATGTATCTTGCTACTTAAGTATAAAGTATATAGTATATAGTTAAGTATATAGCTCAAAGAAATGCTATTGTAATGCTGTAACCTTGTAATCTGGTTTTGAAATAAATTATTGTTTTGAAACGTTTGAAATTGATTTATCAATTTGAACAATCAAAGTAATTAATGTTCTGAAAGCCAGCAACTGCAATTCTGAAGGTATTGTCTCTGTCGTCGATTAATAAAGAAGATTATTATTTATTTATTATTTGGTTACACACACTAGCAGCTAATTAGCTGAAGCGTGTGTATCAAATAGCTTGGAGATATTTAATCTATCCAGTCGATTCTTGAAGCAGTTCAGCGAGGGAGCCGTCACAACACTCTCCGGGAGCCTATTCCATGCTGTTACAAAGGCTTTTTCTTAGATGAATTTTCCCATAACTTTAGGGAATGCCCACGCAAATGTTTGTTGGCATTCAGAGTGTAAAGGTCTTGAAGGGTAGGCACTTCGTAGTGTTCAGTAAGTATTTTGTACGTCTCAATGAGCCTACCCCTTTGTCTACGCTAAAATGTGTCCCATTATATCAAGCAAAACTTACTTTTACAAAATTGTTTTAAGTTGATTAACCTGCCCATTTCTTGCCTCAATATTATTAACTACAGTTCCATATTGGCTAATAAGTCAATATGTATGAGTCGTCTTGCTATCATATGCATTAGCATTCCCTTGCCATTTTCCTTAAGGCTATTCTTAGAAGCATTTTCAAACCCATGCCTTAATGACTAATCCAAGTCTTTAAGTCAATTTAGTATACTTTTAGCATTGATGTAAACATAAATGACTTTTAACTATTAAGGACTAATTTCACTATTGGAACTGAATGCGATCAACACATCTAAACCGCGGTCAACAGCTGTCAGTGTCATCATTGTGGTGGAATATTGACACTGACAGCTCTTGAACGCAGTTTAGACGTGCTGATCGCTTCATTCATTTTATTTTTTTTACTGCTCAACAACGTAAATAACGCAATTAATGTTGTTGAACCGTCAAGCCAATTTGCTGCTGTTTAGTGTGTTACACAACTGTGTAACACACTAAACAGTAGCATATTAGCTATTTATGATCAGCAAGGTAACTACCCTGCTGATCATAGTTTACTACTGTTATTACACAGAGGGCTGAATATAGTCCTATGGGTAATTAAAAAGTCATAAATTCGTACTAGAAGGGTAGTAAAACGCACGTGTGTCGTTGACACATTTTATAACACCTTGGGCGATACCATTCACGTGTCTACGGGTCATTGACCGATAATCCTATCACTAATGACAGCTTACGACTCTGTTACGACTTACAGGGAATGTTACACCATGGGATTGATGGAATTTGTTTTGTAATACTTTCAAGCTCTAGTTTCGAATGTCTCTGTTATTTAATTTCTTCATGACTGGTCAAAGCCCGATTTTTCATTGAAGAAAAGAATCTTGTCAAAAATGTAGTTCATACCAGTTTACATGTAGGTCGTAGGTACTATCATAAATTATCTCATGACATACGAGTAGATGAGATCTCCTTTAAAAAGGAAGCTATTAGGAATCTATAATAGTTCAATTCTCGTGTCAACGAACTAGCTGTTTTCAGAAAACGATTTAACTGTATAACGAATACAGTTAAATCGTTTTCTGAAAACAGCTAGTATAAAGAATTTAGAGAAAAGTGGCGAAATGGACCACTTCTCTAAATTAATCTCTTAATTCCATACTCCAGTTTTCACTGTTCCTTTCCAAACACCCTTTTATGACCTTAATTAAGTTTTAAAAGATAGTGCTGCTCTAAATCAAGTAGGCACTAAAATTCTCAGATTTATGTAGTGCGTGCTTGTCACTTAGTTTGATGCAATACATGAACACGTGTGTTACGAAAGCGGAAGGCGACAATAAAAACAATATGGCGTCGTTATGATGCGCCAGAGTACATCGTACACCTGATTGAAGTGTCACTAAACTTTACTAAACTTTCAGCGTATTTTTAGTTGCGTAACGATGTTGTATACAAAGTTGGTTAACGTTGCTTACCTAGCTCATTTTTAATGCAGGTAGTTATTCGGTGTTTTTGATGATTTAGTTTAGACCAAAAATTGCATTGTTTCGATGGTCTAGCGATCGCAAGCCACTCATGCCTCAGTCATGCTGAGCATGAGGTCCGATTCCCACGTCGGGCAAAGTGTTATTGGGCGTTTTTCATCAGGAATTTCTCAGTAGCAGCCTGAAGTTTGGATTTGTGCCAAGAGTTTCGCCGCATATTACATGGGACTTGAACATAACTGGCGATATGTGGGCGTTCTAAGGTACACCTCTGCCAAACCTTCCGGGGATTATAGTCGTGATGTTATATTATGCGAAAATGAGCAAGAATTCTGCCCCGGATTTCTAGGAATTCCGTTACGATCAGTTCCAATAACTGCAAAAAATCGAGTGCTTAAATTAACCCAAACACACATACTTTGAACATTACTTAAAACAATCCGGTATAGTTTTTGCCGACTCCACAAGTATATCTAGCTGGACGTGATTGTATTAATAAATCTCATTTGCGACGCGTTAGACCAGAAACTGACATAAACCAATTTTAGAACGCCTGATTGAATTTCGTGCATAGTAACGACAGACGAATATTGATGAAGTAATGTAACTGAGAAAATGTGTTATCAAATATATTATGTAGACAAGGTTTCAAGTCAGGTATATAGGTCACCTGCTGGGGTTGCGGGTTTGTCCGAAAGGGCTATCGCGGCCCCGGCACACGGGCAACGGAAGGAACACGGGTGGGTTTTAGTCAGTAAAAGTCTGACACGCCCTCTCGCTCCGTCCAGAGCGGGAGAAGTCATTTGATGATTTCCCATCCTCAAAAAAAAAAAAGAAGGTATATAGGTCAGTTTAGTTTACAAATGCATTACCTCTCGATATCAGGTCGGCGACCTTCCGTCTGCCGGTCAATTTAGAAACTAACCAATCCCGTGCTCTACCAGTTTCTGTACCACTTTCTAAGCTTAATTACTCGCCTTTTCCAGCTCTTGTTTGGTACTACATATTGTCAACGTTCTTCCGCGTCATTATCGCGATTCAAAAACCATTTAAACGTTGACCGTTTCTTGGGAATGAAAAATCGTTTTCGTGCTTTCTTGTTTTATGTGTTTCTTTCTTCAAAGAAAAATGCAAAAAAGAACTGTTTCCGCCCGGGATCGAACCGGGGACCTTGTGCGTGTGAAGCACACGTGATAACCGCTACACTACGGAAACCACATTGACATTGCGCGAAATTAACTACTAATTTACATTACCAACTTTACAAACACTGCAATCATACGGGGACTGCTCTGAATCCCGTATTTAAGGCCCTACCTTGAAAATAAATGGTTGCTTGATGGGCGTGGCTTATTTCCCCCGCACGAGGGGAGTGGTGGCTCCATCTTCCGTGGTCAGCCGCTACGTCGCCGCCACAAACTTATCTGAACCGATGGCCAAAAGTCGAACTAACGAAATCACCGATCGAAATATAAAAACGTTACATAATTAGCATGGACTTTGGCTGAGCATTATTCTTGTTACTGTCGCACTACTGTCTAACTAAAAGTGCGCAAATATGCGAAATATCTAAGGAAAAAGTGCGTGCTAGGTAACGTTAATTTATCTCGGTCTATGCAATTTTTGCACATATCGAACTATGGAGTAGAGTAGACAGATATGTATGTAATACAAAATATTTTATTAACAACTAAAATATTTATTAATTATAATACTCTATTAAATTAAAAATTATGATTTAATCTTTATGTATATTAAAAAAAATCAGCCAAGTGCGTGTTGGACGACACACAATGAAGGGATGTATGGTAGTAGGGATGAATTTATCCCAAAAACAAACTTAACTTTGTAATTGAAAACATGTTCTCCCATTCAACGATATACGTCACGAACAATTCTCAAACGGCAAATGTAAGTTTGTAATCGCATTTTTTTTGTATGGTAATTAGTGACTGACCAAAGCTTCGTTTTCATTATCAGATATTTTCGGCCAACAAATCATGATTCGGCCATAAACCAGCCTAGGCTTCGACCAAGCCGAAAATCAGAAGTTCGTGAATTGTCACGCGTCATTCGGCCTACTTCATAAAGGTCGGCAATATCAGGGGATGTTCAGCTAACTTCGTGGTGAATCGGTTGAGTGTAGTTTGAAAGTGGGCAACGTCGCAAATTGAGTTTTAGATGTAAAAAAAGTATTTGGAAACTTTCCAAATGCCTTTTTTATACCTTAAACGGGTACAACTTCAAATTCAATGCTAAAATTGCAATTCATTATTCATATTCTAGTTCGCTAGTTACCTAAATTTCTTATTTCCATACATTATTATTGCCAAATTAATCAAAACAGGTAAATTTTTGACAGTTATTTGCGACGTTGCCAACTTTTAAGATAAACGCTCTTAAACAGACGCGATTTTGTTTTGGTTGTGAAGCGAGGTTATTGTTGTATTTGTTCATCACGTGCATACATTTTCTCTACCAAGATGTAACAAAAAACAACCAAGATTCAGGTACAGTGGAAAAATTAGTATATTTTAATGTCTAATCATTTTCGTTTTCGACTTCGCTTTCGGCCGAAATTCTGACTAAAGCCGAAGCTTTTTTTCCTTTTTGGCTGAAAATTCATTTTCGGTCGGACAATAGTGATAATGTTACAAATTAACGTTTTTCGGAATGTTTCCTTTACTTGTACTGTGAGACCTTGCTTCTTGTAAAATTTCATGATTCTAAGTCAACAGGAATTTACTTAGGTATTTGTTTTTTTTTTTTTCTTACCTATTTTATCATACATTCCATCAATATCGTAATACTCTTAACTTTTCCATCGTAGTATTTTCAAGTAGGAGTACACTACACTTCAGTGTTCTCTTTCAAGACAGACTTTTCGGTGCTTGTAAGCATTCCTGTTGAACTATACAAATGTTCATTTTGATATCCTATAACTCTGGGGTATTAATGAGACCATGTGAAAGAATCACCTAGCATAATATTTTTTGTCCTATTTTCTAATTTTTTTAAGATAACGAAAGAAAAGTAATCTGACTTAAATGTTTTTTTTATTTTTTATATTTTACTCAAGGGTTTTTTACATAAATGATCGTGATTTTGTCAAATTACTTGGAATGAAAAATTAAAAAAAAAGAAGAAAAGTATAATATTAATAATAGACATACCAGTTTTCTTTAATAAGGTCTCATTTATACACACATAAAAAAAACACCTTGTATATTAATTCCATGCAGTATATTTATGTATGGTAAATAAATAACATATTTGCCGGTATTAGCGGAAAAACATGACGCTTCCAACCATACCTCTTTTGTTCAAATACCACGAGTAATTTAGGAGTTATGAGGAAACAGGTGAACATACATACATAGCCTGTTAAAATCATAACCCTTCTTTGGCTTTGCTGTAGTTGGGTAAAACTCACCTTATTTCACAATTCAAATGCGACTCCATTCCTTTTTTGTGCTCTAACATTCGTAGTGACAGTACTTGACATATTGATGTATTTTTGACGTATTTCAAACCTAAAAACGAATTTTATATTTTAGCCTTAATTATCATTATTTATCTTTAGATAAGTTGTAGGTATAAAAACAGACGTTCTTAGAAATTATAATGCTTACCCAATATTACTTTGCAAGGCGAGAATAGATTATTGTTGGTTATGGTGGTTGGTGAAAGGTGGTGAATTGGACTCACTATTATCATCTTATTATTTACTGCATTGATTGCCCTGTGGAGATATTGGCGTATCTGACTGTACTCCAATCTGTGTATCCTTCCATCCTAGTGGCCGTTATTTGTCGGCCCCTCCATAACGGCTGCTAAATAACGGCCGCCATATAACAACCGCTACATAACGGCCACTAAATAACGGCCGCTAAATAACGACCGCTACATAACGGCCGCTAAATAACGGCCGCTAAATAGCGAAAAGAAAACACACCCACTTCATTTCATAAATAACGTCTCAGTGACGTCATTCGCCGGTAAATTGCAGACGCCATTCGGCGGCCACCGCTCATTTAGGAAACGGTAGCGCTTCTTCTTAATTTTCGTGTGGTTAGTGACTAACCGTGTCAGAGTTTTTATGCCGCCCATGGGCCTTACGGAGAGGTCGGGGAGAGATATTTCTCGACGGCATGTGCCGTCGAGAAATATCTCTCAGGCATAACGGTTTCCTCACGATGTTTTCTTTCACCGTTTTTGAAGCAGGTGATAAAATAATTATACAATATTCCCCCATAGTATTCCTTTTTTCAGGATACCAGGCCACATAATCAAAAAACATACACCAAAATATTGAATCCTTATTCCATAAACTTAATAAGGTACGCGATAAAGAAAAAGCACATTTTTTCAATATATCACCTAAGTGTATGATCTATGACTCTGAAGTAAGACATCCGAATGTTCGGGACCGACTGGAACATGACCGAAGTTTGCATTGCTGTCCTACTGAACAAAGTTCGGATTGGTTCGGGTCAGTCGGCACTATAGTCAATATTCGGAAGAGTGTTGGACCAAACGAAATATACTTAGAGCTAGAGTTTACCAATTTATCGCTTTTGGGTAGACCCCCTATTCAAGACAAGTTATACAGTGCGAAAGTAACATTCAAAATTACTGGTAACTGCATAGGAAATTCTTTTCAACCACTTTCATAATGAAAAATAAACCAGTAATTAGTCTCCACACACTTTTCAATTAAGGCCGACGTGTTGTAGATATAACATGAAGAGTTAATTGCAACAAAGGGCGCTAAACAAAAGGCTCCTCTCGATACAATACAATACAAAGTGTCGATTCATTGCGTTCTTGCAAAGGGTTACACGCGATGGTAATGGTGGTCGTAAGATACTTTAGAGACAAAAAGTTAATAAAAGACTTAGAACCTATAAGAAGTTGTAGTTTTATTACACGGGTAAAATACGGCTTTCAATTTCAGCTAGGTATTTGATTACTGTTTAATAAAGAAATAAGTTCGTTAATAAATCAACTCTACAAAGGGCGTTTTGACGTAAGTACCGGCCACTCCTTTAACATACTTTATTATTTCCGCTGCTCCAACAGCTCCCTATGCTTCACACAATGTAATGCTGCTGAACTTACAAAATTACTTTGATTTATTAATGCTTAAAATCCATAACAGCTCTGACTTCCGATTCGAACATGATTAGAACTCTTAGATTTCCCGTTGACATTATGGACAAAGCCAAACACATATCTACTTATTATTTACATTTTTAAGTGCTTCTTTCTTCTGCTGTCTTTCTGAGCGAAACTATGGAGCTGGCCGCAGAACGCAGCTGTCGGAACTTACCTAAACTTCCGAACTAGGCACGACACTAGACGATTTGATATAGTAAAGAGAATGATAGCTTTTACTATCCTAATACCTAATCTGGAATGCAGAATATGGACCAATAAATACTAACCAAGTCTAAAGTTAAATAATTTATTACCAAAGTATGCTGACCACATTTTAAGGCCCCTGTCAAAGGCAGTCGTGTAATTGAATTGTATAGGCATTGGCTCGATAATGACGCCTGATCCGATAATACTTGCGCAAGCATCGACCAGCCAGCTATAATTATGTGCACAATGCAGACACTGCACATAGTGATGTCAAGGCCAATATTCTTTATATGAGCGAGTTATATACTTTGTAACCCTAATTGATTTTAATTAAAAGGAGTGGAAGAGTGGTTTTGCACGACAGGATTGTGTAATTTTGCTTTTCTATGGCAGTACCGTCGTTAAAACAATTTCATTTCATTAGAAGTTTGGATCTACGGTAGACCATTGGGTAGGTTTATGTGATTCGAATTGAACACATCTTCCTGGTACTGAGATTGGTTGCCCAAAACCGAACGGACTCCCAAAAGTAACCCACGGAACGATCTTATCTACTTGGTGCTGCCCTTCGTCTAATTTCTTTTTTCCAAGAAACATGGGGTCCCTTTGTACCTACCTATCTAATCATTATACTTAACAAGCAGTAAATGTCTTCCAAAAGCATTGTTACAAATAATCGAATCAAAATACAACGCTTGATTTACGGATTAGAGCACGCAGTAAATAAATATGTAAATATGAAGACAAGATAATTATGTTGACGTTAAAATAAAATTATTAATATCCCGTCTTACAGAATTAGAAAACGTGAGACTGAGACTAAACTTGGAGTTATTGTTCTGATCTGTCTGTTTAATATTCTGCGTCCAAGTACGGAGATACCTCCTGTTATGAATACAATACTAGGAGTGGCTTACATTTGATATTCAAAATAAACAAGCCCGCTGTCCACACTTACACCGTGTTTGTTATACGTTACTTACAATAATGGTAAGTGGATTGAGTTTCATATTTCATTCATTGTATTTTACTTTAATCATCAGACACTATGTGAACAACCATAACTACAATCAGCCTAATAATGTTCCCACTGCTGGGACATAGGCCTCCTCACTGCGAGAGGGAGTGGGCCATAATCAGCGTTGCCAGACATCCCGATTTCGGCGGGATGTCCCGATTTTTTTATCAAAATTAAATGTCCCGCGCCGGACAGGCTCAGTCCCCGCTTTTCGGGGATAACTCGACCGTTTGTGCAGCGTGTACACCACTGCCACCACCGCATAGAAATGGCACCAGCTCTTTCAACAGTTTCCAAAAAAAGATAGGTACCAAGAATATGTTTAAATATTCACAGAAATATCATGAATAAGTAATTCTTTCTCAATTTTTTTTACATGCTCACAGCAGTTTTTCCAATCTTGAACTGTTAATGAATTAAAATCTTCTATTGTTTGTGAAGCATATTTTTCTGAAGAATATTTTTTTTTTGTTTGTTTTTTTTTATTATTCAGAAGACAAATAAGACTCAATTATTTAACGATAGGGTAAATCTGATTTAAAATATAATAATATATAATTTAAAATAAAACTATCATATTTTTATTAAAATACATTTTCTATGGCTATTTTTGCTATCTATTGTCACGTAAACGTAATTTGAACTCAAAAAAAAAGATAAATATTTAAAAACTTCTGATTATACGTATATACGTTTTTTTACTACGCCCCGCTTTCGACGGTTTTTTCGCCCAAAAAGTTTCAAAATCCCGACTTGGCAAAAACAAAATCTGGCAACGCGTGGTGGATTATGGCCAGCCATAATCCACCACGCGGGCTTAGTTGGTGGATGTCACATGAATGCTTTGATAATTTCTGAAAGAATTTATGAGAAGATTGCATTAATGGAGATCTGAGTAAGATATCGTAAAAGATGTCTGCTTATTGTACCCTATAAAATGCAGCCCAGAAACCTATAATTATGAAAGAAAGGAAAGAAAGAAATAGTAGATTATTAACCAAGGGGATAAAGCAGTGTCTTCTGTCGCGGGTGACGATTTAAATCACGAGCGTAACGAAGGACTCGAGGTTTACTCCCGAGCGTAGCGAGGGTGTTAAATACTTAAATCACGAGCGAAGCGAGGGATTTAAGACGAGTCCTGAGTGTAGCGAGGGATTTAAGTTCACCCAAGACTAAGACAGCTTTATCACCGAGGAAAATACTCTACTTTTCGTACCATTTGCGAAAAAATTAACACAATAATAATATGAGATAAGCATTTATTAAAAATAATGACAGTTAAAAGTAAAAGTTTACATTCGAAACATTGGTCCAATTATTGATAGAGAGAGTTACATTTTTGTTTGGTACATTTATTGTTGATGAGTTGATTTGAGTATTTCTCTGTTCTTGCGTCTGAGGAACTTGCGTTTCATTGTAGATAGTATACGTCGGAGATAGTGGTGGTGGTGCATCGTGAGTTACGGACGAAGATAAGATGCCGAAATTGATGGTTGTGGCTCTGATGGATTAAGTTTTATATTTTTGTTAATTTGACTGCTTAATATGGTTTTATTCGCCATTGAGCTTTCGATATAACCCTCAGCTACTCCATCAGAGCTCCAACCACCGTGTCTTTTTACTGACGTAATTTCCGCCCCTGAATCCGCCAAGAAAGTCGCCGAAGTTCTTCTAAAGCAGTGACCGGTGTAGAGTTCAACATCTTTAAGTTTTAAATATTTAGCAATTTCCTTCGGCATATTGCTAATTTTATTTTTGCCGATGGCTTGTCGAGTACATTTCCTATTCCGATAGTTTATAAAAAATCTATTGTTTTCCATGTTGGTGGGACGTAATGCTTGGTATTTATGAATGATTTTAGTATATTGTCCTTGTACAATGAATGACCGATTTTTCTTTGTCTTAGTTTCCTTTACATTAATCAGCAGCAACTCATTAGAATGATTTTCAACGTCCTCCACCTTTAAGTTTACAAGTTCACATCCGCGGCAAGCACCATTGAGTCCAAAAATTAAGGCCACCTATAACAAAGATAAAAAACAGGTAAATATATAGAATAATTACCATTACTAAGATACGAAATATTCATAGTTAAATCATGTATGGCCAGAAAAATTTCGTCAGGAGCTTCATTCAGAAATTTTTCCACATTTTGAGTCGTAAAAATTTTAGACTTCTTTGCGTAATGCCCTTCTGATTTTCTTTTTAAAAAAGCCAGTAATTTCGTGAATCTATTTATTTCAATGCTGTGTTTGATGCTTATTGTAGCTTTCAGTTTTGAGTATATGCACCAAAGTGTATTCGGATTCTTTGTCTTGGATAAATAATCAAAATAGACAAGAAGTACTGATTCTGAAATTGATAGGACTTTCGCACTTCTCCACGTTGAAAATTCTTCATAAGTTTTTAAATAATTTTCCTTGGATTTTGTTGGAAGCAAATTATTTATAATTGCGGCAGCATTTGCACTGATGGAATCCGACAATTCACTGTCACTGTCGCTTTGATTTAACATCGTAACGTATTTTTAGAACATTAATTTATTTATAAAAATAAAATTAAAATAAACTTACGTTTATGTATTTGAAGAAAACAAAAACGCGGCAAATTCCTAGACTAATATTGTTTGGTCGGAAAAGCAAAGGCATCAAGCTCTTACGGCCTCGTCGGTTTTCGTAATTTTATTTAATAATCATAATTGCATAATAAATGCGTATTCAAAAAGATGGATAATGCTTTATATACAAACTCAATGGTGTAAACACAGATGTAGTTCAGTATAAATTTCGGTAAGTATTCCAAATTTAAATCACATTCTCCCCCTAGAGGATGAATGAAATTCAGTACAATTTTCTTTCCCTGTTTTTAACAGATTAAAAATGACTATTGTTATGTTCGCTTTTTGTGGCATAGAATGTCACTTTTTTGAGCAAGTGGTACGAAAAATAAGTTTATTTGTCACAATTTTATTGTTTTTTTTGTTTGTTTAGTTGTTGTATTTGTTTGTTTGTAGAAACACGTGCATATAAAAAAGATAATAAACTCGAGTAAAACAAGAAAATAAAACACAATAGATTTAAATACAATAACGAGCACAAAACAGAAATAGTCGGCAGCTGCTGGCACGTCATGACTGCGACAAGAAGGCTTCCACTCAGCATGATGCGCTTCTCACTGCTCGTCATCGACATGCCCTGTCCACAAAGTACAAAAAAAAAGGCCTTATTTTATTCAAACCTGCCAGTAATACGCACTTTATAAAAACAAATGCTCAAATGCACTCTCCTTAATTAGGAAATGCTTAGAGACTTGTTATGATTTCAGTTTTGTTGTCTTTGCGTGCACCTGTGAACTATTGCATGTTTATACCCCGTAAATATTTCGTGACGTGGGGGTTTATGATCTTCGCGTGGGGCAATATTTTATTAGGGGTGTTTTGGGTATCATTGACCTTTTTAGACGTATTTACTTCCTAGTTAAAGATCCATTAAGGATTCTATTATTTTTGGAGGAATGTGAACGATTCTGTTTCTTTGTTGTTGACGTAAAGTGGCTGCCCATTTTGGACTAATTTAGTTTCAACCGACTCGATTCAACCATTGATTGTAATCTGCATCTCAACTTTTTAAGCTTTTTGGTATAGTATTTACCATCTCTGGCAGCCAATGCTGTCTAAAACTACGCTACTTTAGGTGAAAGTATGTTCAAATCGTGTCTTGGCAATATGAATTTTGATAACAACCATTTTGGGCACTTGTTTTGACAATGTTAAATACCTTATTGGGCATTCACCATATCTGTATATCTAGGAGATCATGTTACACTGGTTATTTTTAAGTTATGCGAACTTAATCGGATTATTTTGGGCCCAATTGTTTCGTAAGAACCATTGTTATTATGTTCAAATCATGATTTTGATATTTTGCGTCTGTGGTCTATGGGATGGGCGGTTGTTGCGAAATTTAGGCATTGTTGCAGAGAATCATGTAAAGTACTTAGTAAAGTCGTGCACTAAATTACAGACAACGCACTTTGAATAATAAGTACCTTTCATGATATTTGAGGGTAACCATCAATATAAGGTTTGAATGTGATTGCCGTGACTGCCATATGATATTTTGGAGTTTCTTGACTGAAGTAAAGAACAGCTGAATCTTCGGTCGATTTTCGGGTTCGAAATTCTTAGCATTAAAAAAAACATGCGGGGCAGTCTTTGGGACTGGCGATAGAAGTGAAAACTAAGTAACTTGTGAATTGTATATCTATGTAATATTCAAAGTATACATATAGCTCATGGGAAGCGTGCGGTGACGATGACGCGAGTTTCACGCTTTTTTGTGCACCCAAAAAGTTTTGAACGCGCCTAAAGAGGTTTTCACTTCAAAAAAAACTTAAAGGTAGGTACGATTACTTATCAGCTAAGCGAAGAGGGGAAGTAAGAATGCCCACCGATACGGAAGCAGCTCAGTGGTCGCAAAACCAGACATTTCACACAGACTGACGAACCTGATTATGCCTGGGAAAAGTAAAGTAAAAGTGCTACATACCAGCTAGTTAGTTAATTAACTTGTCCTACATGGCTAGATTCACGTTCTAGAATGAATTAATGAGAGCTAACCGTCCTTATCTTGGAATTCAACAACTAAACTCGATTTGTACTAAAGATGAGACAATTTGTGCACATAAATCTTCAGTTATTTCCCACCACTTGTTCACAATGTTTGCATACGGTACGTTTTGATGTCGTATCCGACATCTCACGACTTTCCGACTTTCTATCGTACGAGTACGCTAAAGGTCCGCCCTGCTGTTTCTATGGTACACTTATCATGTCCTGATTGTGACCGTTTTGTAATGTGAATTTTGTATGCTGTGATTTGGTCCTGATTTAAATGAGAAGTTTATTCAGGAAGACCCAAAGGATGACCTGCCATGTTCTGAACACTGTGCAGTAGTACTCGTAGAGTATATATGTTCTGTGACACTGTGTGTCCATTGATAGACGCCAAAAGCTTGACATGGAACTCAAAATTAATTTTACTCACTGGAGATATTTCGAAGAAAGAATTGCTTGGGTAACAAATTCTAAAGTGTTACCAAATTTGGCAACAAATAATTTGGCATGGTTCACTTACCAGAACTAAACCAAAACATGAAAAAGTATTGCGTGGTTGCGCCAGAATACGAAATTGCAATTACCCATCCTCATGTCTTCAGTCTCGCGTTATTTCGATCCAGTGCTGTTTCCATGAATAAAGAATGGTATCCTTGAGTGCCAAAGGTCGGTTGTACTGCAGTGTACTTCATTCTTTATGCATGAGACAGAGTGCTTCAGTCAAGGGTAAAATGAAAAATCTATATAAATAATAGTTCTGGGAAATAAAACACGTGTTCGAAGTCGCAGTATTAGTAAATTGTTTACGATGTTTTGTTCAACGAGAATTGAGGCATATAATTAGCTAGCAGTGGGTAGATACTGGCTGTAAAATTAATACCACATTTCGCAATGAAGATGCTTTCCGCATTGTGCTTTTGACACTTTCAGAACTCAGATTTTCAAAGAAACTTCAATGTTGTTCATATTGACTTACCTTCTAAGTGTGGAATCGAGTTTGTTGTGCTGTGAATGCTTTAATACGTTAAGATATCGATTTTAAATTCAAGCTCGTAAAAGAGTGTTTTTTTAATGTAAAAAAAAATCTAAAATGCATTTCCACGGGCTCGGTGCGAAGCTACTAAATGAAACTAAACATTATTGGTGTTGCGTGTAAACAAAAACGTGTAGGTAGCCAAATCCACCAATTACAGACTTCGACTGCCGGCATCAAACAAAAACAAAAAAAAACAATTTTGTAATCCAAGTGAAAGAACCTCAGTTCTCACCATTAAGTTATTAGATCACAAACCAGTCCCCTATGACCTTTCAAATAGACCAGACATTTGCTAGATAAAGATCTTGGCTGATTTCTCGTAACAACTCGCGTGTTTTTATGCCTGATCGCATGACGCTGCGGGAGTCGGCCCAACTGGACTGTTGTTTACAGACCAAGGTGCTCGTGTTTAAAAATAATATTTGATGTAAACTGTCATGAGTGGGGCAAGGAGCTAAAATGAGTAATGCCGTTAAGTTTCTAAACGAGTAAGTAAATTAGGGATTGTGTTTTCTGTCCCTATGATATGAAAGAAAAAGCCAACAAATAGATAAAGGGATGTACGAAAAACAAACGTGCGGCGCCAACCCCACATCAATTGGGATACGGGCAGGAGTCTGAATTTAGGAAATAAAAGCATAAACTTAGATACTTAGGGAGCATTCAAGTATTACGTAACGCAATTTGGGGGGGGGAGGGGGTCTCTTAAAACGTTACGATGCGTTACAGGGGCGGGAGGGGGTCTTTCTTACAAGACGTTACGTAACATTGTTTCTTTTTTTAAATAAAAATTTAGGGAATTAAAACTATACCAAGGACAAAAACTATAACAAAACTTTTAGCGCCTTTAGGGTGAAAATGGTCACTTGAGTGTTACGTAACGTTTAGAGAGGGGGAGGGGGGGTACAGAAAAACGTTACGGTGCGTTACAAGGGGGGGAGGGGGAGTCTAAAATCTTCAAAAATTGCGTTACGTAATACTTGAATGTTCCCTTACCTACATAACTTGTAAGCAACTTGTTCGGACATCGGTTACTCATAGGTTATTTTGCCGTTTAGATGATAAAATAATACAACGCAAAGACTGGTTAACCTTACGATTGAATAAACGTTTTTTTTACGTAATGATACAAATGATAAATGCACACTAATTTTTCACCATTATCTATGGTTGTGTAAACTAAGTTCCAAGTTATTTGAACGACGCATTGTTTGCTCTACAAATAATACGGATAACGCAACCAAAATAAATATCAACTTTACCATAGAGCACCTTGAGATAAAATCAAGAGATTCCTATTTCGAAATCGTATAAAGGCAAGCCCATACATTATTACCATGTTACCATGTGTTTCGATATTGTACCAATTAAGTGTAACCAAGGAGATTGACAGAAGAAAGCATCAGGGAGTAGGGAATGACGGCGAAAGTGGAATGTTCACTCTTACTGTTTGTATACAATATCGGAATAATGGTCATTGCTTACTATTTCCCCGCCCTAATGTCAAGTTGTGTGACTGTAAGTAGTCATTTGTTTCGAATGTGTTAACATTATTGTGATACGTTGATTCTGATCAAAATGATGGCTATTACCAATAATGTGATTGGAACTGTCCATTTAAGTGAGTTTTCGATTGTTCACTACCTACTATGTTACTATGTACCTACATAATTATTCTTTGTTTGGAAAAATCTAAATTACTATAATATAAAACATTTTTGTCTATCCTTCTGTTTGTTTGTCGCATTTTCATAGAAGCTTAAAGTAATGCTAAGTTTGGTTTAGCCCAGAAGTAAGTTATGTAAAATACTTAATCCTCATACATAACCTTGTATTTTATTCCGAGAAAATTAAGACCGTTTATCCTAAAAGTTGGCAACGTCGCAAATAGCTGTCAAAAACTTATCTGTTTTGAAAAATTTGTAAATTTTACTGTATGGTAATAATAAATGTGCCTAATTAGTTAACTAGAATATTAATAATGAATTACAATTATAACATTGAATTTGATGTTATACCCGTTTTAGGTGTAAAAAAGCATTTGGAAAGTTACCAAATACTTTTTCTACATCTAAAACTAAATATTCGGTGTTACGATATTAATTAGTGCGTTTCATAATCAATATACGACACGACACGACGACACGGTTGACGCAGTGGCTGAGCGATCGACTGCTGCGTAACGTGTCGCGGGTTCGATCCCCGCACGGAACAAATATTTGTATGATCTGCAAGTAGTTGTTCCGGGTCTGGGTGTTAGTGTATGTGAGTTTCTATGTTTGTAAACGCACCCACGATACAAGAAGAAATTCTTAGTGTGGGGCAACGTTTTTTTTTAAAAAAAAAAAAAAAAAAAAAAAAAAAAAAAAAAAAAAAAAAAAAAAAAAAAAAAAAAAAATATCTTAGTTCGCTAGTTAGCCACATTTCTTATTTCCATACAGTAATGTTGCCAAATTAATCAAAACATCGAAATACTACCATTAGAAATTACACGTTTCCTGTAATATCAACACACGGTTACATAAACAAGCGTTTCCATTCAAGATTAATTTTACACAACTCCTTACAACACAATGGTGTTCGGAATAAATACAATTATAACACGACGCCTTACGCCATCTATATCGGATGCACAACACTACACCACCTGATTAGATCGCATCACAAACAAGATCAACCATCGATTAGACGATAACAACAACAGTACCTACAGACTACTAGCGACATCTAACATTGCGTGACGTCAACGAAGGTTACAACCACATACAAGCATGAGATGGTGAAGACACACACTAATCTGTCAAACCGACTATATAAACGGTCCACCATGGAGGAACGAGCACTCGCTACTTAGAAGGCACAGTGGTCGATAGCCCCGCAGTCACCACTGTTGTCATAAGCTAGACCTGAGCGGAGGCCCCGTCGCCCTCAGGAATAGCCTAGCTAGGAGGTTAAGGGATAGGATAGCCCCGCAGTCCATCCCTAGGACCACTCATAGGTTAACCTCAGTCTAACTTTGTTTGCTAAAGTCTGTCACATGTTTGAAGTAAAGTGAATAAACACCTATCTGTCATCCAACGTTGGTTTTATTCCACCGCCACCATTATATTGGCGCCCAACGAAAATCTTCTCCTACCCGCAACAATTTTATCGGAGTACCCACATTTTTTGACGGTGTACCCACATATTGGCGAATAAACAGGAGCCTACCCTCAAGAGAATTTATATTATTTTGACAGTATTGACATGTCTGAAAAACAAGCTATGGTGATGATGACTCAGGAGCAGTTCACTGCGCTCATAACAAAGGTGACAGAAGTGAACGAAAGTGGAAATAGACATTTTAAAAGTTTTGCTGCGTGCACAAAGCGTTACGACGGTGAACGAAATTTTGATAAAGTTGAAGAATTTGTGACCGGTATCTCAGTTTACAAAAAAATTGAGAAAATCCGTGACGAAGACGCCCTAGAAGGTTTGACTTTGTTATTGTCTGGCGCTGCTGCTACGTGGTGGAACGGTGTAAAAGGCGACATTAAAAAGTGGACCCAAGCTCTCGACGCCATTAAGTCTGCTTTTGCGCCGAAAATGCAGCCACACGAAATTTATTTGGAAATATACTCGAAGAAGCAAACAACTGAAGCAATTGACGCGTTTGTGTGTGAAAAACGTGCCCTACTCGCTCAGTTACCTGCAAAAAGGCATAAGGAAGAGGAACATTTGGACTTTGTTTACGGACTTCTCAATATAACCTACAAAAAGGAGATTGCACGAACGGAAGTGAAGACGTTTGCTGAACTTCTGGATCGTGGTCGTCACATTGAGAGTCTACTCAAGGAAGCTGGTGAAGTAATGACATCAACACAATCAGAACGGAAGCCGCTCAAAAGATGTTCTTTTTGTGGCAAGAAGGGTCATCTATTTGACGTATGTCGCAAAAGGATGGCAGAACAAAAGGAAACGGCATTATCTCAACCAGAAAAGAAGTCAGTCATTACGTGCTATGGATGTGGAGCACCTGGTGTTTACAGAAGCAACTGCAGTACCTGTAAAAATAAGGAAACGCCACCGAAGCCCGTTGCATTTTATACAGTACAAAATAGCTTGAAGATACCAGCCAAAATACCAACGATAAAAGTAAATATAAAAGGGGACGAAGGCTATGCATACATAGATACTGCTGCCCGTCGCAGTGTTGCCAGTATGCAACTGTATAAAACGTTGCTACGAAAGGGAACACAGTTTGACCAGCGAGTAACTGACATCAAATTAGCAGATGGAACGGTGAAAACGTCAAACTTATTGACAACGACAACTGACATACGTATTGGAAAACGCACACTACCAATTACTTTGTCAGTCATACTAGAAGCTGTTGACAACCGTACGCTGTTAGGTATCGAATTCCTAGAACAGGCAGGAATCATACTTAATGCACCGCAACGCAGTTGGAATTTTATTGACGAACCTCAAACAGTATACAACTTCATCCAACTCAACAATGATGCCATACCAATGAAGGCAGTGAAGCGGATGACATTTGAAGTGAAAAAGGAGCCAGTGGAAATAAAGGCAGTGTCGGAGTTCATCCGTTGGGCTAACGAGCTGGACATGTTGTCACCGTTACCCATAACACCGACAGTATCCGACGTACAAGATAGTCCACCAGTAAACAAACGACCAAAATGGACATTACACAAATTGGGCACGCCACCAGGTCCTACACGTCCAAGAGAACCCGCTGACAACCAATCTTGTGTGGATCCACGTAATGTTTATTTACCAATAAACCCTACTTCTATGTATTCTGTTGATCTTTATCTAAATCCCGATGAAGGAACCTTACTTACAAACAATGAGCAAAAGATGTTCAATGAATTGTTAATTGAGCACAGCGACATCTTTGAGAAAAACACGGAACCAACTCCATTTACACAACATAGAATCGACACAGGCAATCATCCTCCTATTAGTGTTAAGCCCTATAGATTATCACCAACAAGGCAAAAGCAATTAAGAGAAAAGCTGGATAATATGATAAATGATGACGTTATCGAGGAATGCGGTTCCCCATGGTCAGCACCTGTAATTCTAGTTCCAAAAGGAGAAACCGATGTTCGAGTTTGCGTAGATTATCGACGACTCAACGAGATAACTAAACCTGACAGATATCCGTTGCCTCGTATTGACGACTTATTACATCAGGCAAAAGCGATGCCATACATGTCAACAATTGATTTACAGTCAAGTTACTGGCAGATTATGGTACATCCAGATGATTACGATAAAACAAGCTTTGTATCACCATTTGGAACGTTCCGTTTCAAGCGAATGCCATTCGGTCTTCGAAACGCGCCTGCTACGTTCCAAAGATTAATGGACAAATTCATACAAGGATTGCACGCGAAGTGTGTATTAAGCTATTTAGATGATCTAATTATAAGATCTATTACTTTCAGTCAACATATAAAAGACATAAGAGAAGTATTTATTAAACTGAGAGAATACAAGCTACGAGCCAACAGAAAGAAATGTAAATTTATGTGTTCAGAAATTAAATATCTGGGCCACCTAATAGTTTCTGACGGTATCAAAACAGACCCAGAGAAAATCTCTGCTATTGCAAACCGCCAGGCGCCTAAAAACTTAAAACAATTAATATCATTTTTACAAACCGCATCATGGTATCGGCGATTTATTCATAATTTTGCAGACATTGCTAGACCACTTACTAACCTAACGAAGAAGACAATAAGTTGGAAGTGGGAACGAGAGCAACAAGAAGCATTTATGAAATTAAAAAATGCTTTGACTACGTCACCAGTGTTAAAACAGGCAAGTGACGATTTACCCTTTGCTATCAAGACTGATGCCAGCCAGTATGCCATTGGCGCAGCTTTAGTGCAGGGGGAGGGAGATAATGAGCACCCTGTTGAATACGCAAGTAGACTCTTAACACAAGCTGAACGCAATTACAGCGTCACAGAAAAGGAAGCACTAGCCATAGTATGGGCTATTTCAAAATTTCGTGGTTATATAGAAGGAACAAAGTTCATAACTATTACAGATCATCAACCGTTGAAATGGCTAATGAATCTTAAAACACCTACTGGTCGCTTAGCACGATGGGCACTACAGCTGCAACCATACGAATTCAAAATCCAATATACTCCAGGACGAACTAATGTAGTAGCTGATACATTGTCTCGACCACCGTGTGAGCAGCATGATGGAAAATGCATCATATGCAGCACAGAGTTAGATCTACCTAGATACAATGAAAAACAGTTAAGAGATGAACAAATGAAAGATGACACCCTTCAAACTATTATAAAAATATTAGAAGAAGGAAAAGAAATACCAAGTTATGTAGAATACATTAAGAAAGGGTACTTAGTCCATAAAGGTGTCCTGTATCTGTATATGCCGGAACAGGAAAACGACAATGCAAAGTTAATAGTTCCACGTCATGAAATACAAAACGTACTGAACGATTACCATGACTCACCTACTGCTGGTCATATGGGAGTAGAAAGAACAGTGCAACGTATAACAAATAATTTTTATTGGACGGGACTACGAAAAGATGTTATAAAATACGTAAAAACATGTGTTGAATGCCAAAAATATAAGCCCTCTAATAAGAAGCCAGCAGGATTATACCAGTCCACCCCAAATTCTCAACGATTTGAGGTACTGTCCATTGATCTTTTTGGACCTTTACCAAAGGGACCATCAGGAGAAAAGTGGATTCTGATCATAGAAGATACTACTTCAAGATGGGTTGAATTATTCCCATTAAATGAAGCAACTAGTGAAAATTGTGCCATTATTTTACTCAATGAAATATTTCTTCGGTATGGGTTGCCAAGGAAAATTATCAGCGATAATGGAGTTCAATTTATATCAGCGATAATGCAAAAACTAGCATATTGCTTAGAAATCCAACAAATATTCACACCCGTATATCACCCTGAACCAAATGTGGTTGAAAGGAAAAACAGGGACATGAAGTCACAAATTGCAATTATGGTGAAAGACAAACATAAGAACTGGCCGTCGACTTTACCAACAATAAGATTCGCAATGAATACAGCTAAGTGTCAAACTACAGGCTTCTCACCATCTTACCTTACATTTGGGAGAGAATTACGTACACCATATGAGTTGACACATGATCTAAGCTCGGTTGTAGAATCAGAAAACTTTGTCGCAGAAATCACCCCACAGTTAAAACAACTAGCCCAAGACTTGGAGCTAGCAAAAGAAAATATAGAGTGTAACAAAGAAACGACACGCCAAAGAGCAAATAGCAAGAGAAGACCTGACCCAAACTATGAAGTTGGAGACTTAGTCTTGATAGAATCTCATCCCGTGAGCAACATGGATAAACAGTTTACTTCGAAATTTGCTCCTCGACGAGATGGACCGTATGTTATATTAAGGAAACATGGAACCTCCACTTATGAAATTGCTCACTCAGAAACTCCAGACAAACCGATTGGAAAGTATCATACGTCAGCAATAACAAAGTTTCAAAAGAGAGATAACGTGATATCCAAACCAACTTATCCGATACGCCGAAGAGGAAGGCCGCGGAAACAATCTGGTGCTGGTACTCAGTCGGGACGACCATAGAGTACCAGAGGGGGAGAATATAACACGACGCCTTACGCCATCTATATCGGATGCACAACACTACACCACCTGATTAGATCGCATCACAAACAAGATCAACCATCGATTAGACGATAACAACAACAGTACCTACAGACTACTAGCGACATCTAACATTGCGTGACGTCAACGAAGGTTACAACCACATACAAGCATGAGATGGTGAAGACACACACTAATCTGTCAAACCGACTATATAAACGGTCCACCATGGAGGAACGAGCACTCGCTACTTAGAAGGCACAGTGGTCGATAGCCCCGCAGTCACCACTGTTGTCATAAGCTAGACCTGAGCGGAGGCCCCGTCGCCCTCAGGAATAGCCTAGCTAGGAGGTTAAGGGATAGGATAGCCCCGCAGTCCATCCCTAGGACCACTCATAGGTTAACCTCAGTCTAACTTTGTTTGCTAAAGTCTGTCACATGTTTGAAGTAAAGTGAATAAACACCTATCTGTCATCCAACGTTGGTTTTATTCCACCGCCACCATTATACAATGCATTATTTAGATTTCTTGTAGGTATCTATCCTTTTACGGAAAAACTTCGTGACTATTAAAAACAGTATAATATCGTGCTTTCAAAAGAAAGTCAAGCGTTCGGGAAGGCGTACATTACCTAATGACCAGTAATGGCTTAATTTTTAATCAAACCGTAACTATAGGCCCCTTTGTACTCACGACAACCTGCTATTAACTTGTGCTAACGAGTGTCGGATCGAGGGTCTTAATAGATAGACATAATACATTTAAATGAACCATTACCGGTACGCGCAGCGTATACGCACGTATTTTTATCGTGGTGCCGCATGTGTGGTCATTTTGGGTCGAAGGTTTTCTGGAAAGGATTTCGTTTTTTTGCTGTCTATTTTTAGATATTAGATATACGTATTATGTAGTACTTTACAAACATTTGGATATTGTATCTATCGTAGTAGGTATACATTGTTAAAATATTAACAGTAGGTAGATATTATTCCAATTATCGAGTATTAGGTATCGACTGGTAAATTGACTTTCGAAAGGAATTTTATATGTTGCTAATAATTCTTAAAACTAAATTGCTACCAATTATAAAATTAGAGAGAGAGTGCTTCAAAATAGAATACTTACTTAGCCTAAATTATAAAACAAATTATATACTTAATAGAAGAAAAAATCTAGGCCACTGGATCTTCTGATTCCTGAAACAGGTAAGCACTATCTCATGACGTCATTGAGTCGTCATATACATGACGTAATGAAAAGTATTTACCCTAACGCAAACAATAAATTTATGGTAAAGTGCTTACAACCAAGGGAACATAATGACCTGATAGATCTGCCTCCTAGCCTCATCCCAATTTATTTGGGGTAATAGATGAACACATTCGTTTTAAGATCAACTACATAGTTTAATGAGTAGCCTGTACATAAAGTTGATTACATTCAACATCGAAAGATAGGTAGTGCAGCAGGAATTATAATAAAGGGACAGGTGATCATTACAGGTCATTATGATGACCCGAAAAAACGAATGGTTCCCACCAACGAATCGTGACTAGATAAAAAATAGTTGAAACGTAATTAGGAATGTAATGCCCTTCTTCAAAGAATTTCGGTGCGTTCGTCATTTTTTAAAGTTCATAGAAATCAAGTTGAGATTAGATAAATTGAATTAATTATAAGGTATAAATAACTGAGTATTTTGATGAGTTTAATTGGGTAACTAATTTTAATTAATGAAGATTATTTGTTTAACGAGTTTAAATGGCGTATAGATTTGAAGCTAAAAGTAACAGATACAAATGACTCCATATGCTAGTGACCTCAAAAAGGCGATGGACTTACTAATGTGGAAGATGTCAAACCGGGTGTTGTGAACTGATCATTTTCCAGCAGATACTACGATAAGCTGAGATCATGAACACACTATCGTCGCGCTCAAGCCTGAAGAATGCAACAAGATTGTCTTCGATTTCATCGTCAGCCTGTAGCAGTCTATGGTCTAGAATCTGTCATTGCTAATAATCGGAAAGTCATTTCGATACTCGGCTACTATCAAGGCTGACTAAACATGAAATAATTACTGATATGTTACTCCACACGGTGTCAACGCCCGCATTGTTGAGTCAATGTTATTCAATAAGGCAGTTAAACCTTCACTAGATTATCGCCCACTAGATCTCGAGGGGTTGTTTTTTGCCCCGTTCCGTCCCCAAAGGGCGTAATTTGTTGCTGCAATAACAATTTTTGGAATTGAGACACGCGTGTGGCTTGGTATGTGTTTACGGGAGATGATTAGATTGTTTTGTTTTTCTTATTATTTTCGAGGTTTTTGAGTGGAGTACGATTGGTTGTGTGAGAAGCAGTGTTTTTAAAGCTTTATTTATTCATAAGTTCTTAGCTTCTGTATGGTATTTCAGAATAATGGAAATACCAAAACGTTATGTATGTAAATTACTTTCACAATACATACATTTGGACACATTCTCAGCGTCACTTTGAAGTAAACTTCGAGAAAATGTCCTAAAGGTAATTGTATCCTATTCATGTTTGTTCAGTTGTTAAGGTTTAAAATTTCAGAACTGAAAAACAATTCATTTTGTTTGATGTTGCCCTCTTTTGGATCGTAAAGCTATTGCTGAACGTTAGAAGAAAACAGGTGTTCAAACATCATTTCTTATGAAAGAATGTTTCACAATTGAACTGAAAAGGGACGTACTCTTTCGTTCGCTCAAAGTGGATATTTTTCAAATGATTCATTTTAGTTAGACCTAGTTTTAAAGGAGTTTAGTGGGAAATCAAAAATGGCGGTAACTTTAAACGACTGTGGAATCTGTTTCAAATTAATGTCAAGCCAGAATTTTCAGATTCATCTTGTACGTTTAAGATCTCTATAAACCGGGTTACGTCACACAATGGTGTCTCAAACAGACCACAAAAGGTCTTATAAAACGGTAGTTCTAATGAAAATGACGTTTCGCGTTATTGTTTTCGTCGTGGCAGCTGCGCTTTCCCGCCATGCAATTTACAACATTCGTGTTTGTGGGATAACGTTTATTTTATAAGCGCCGTTTGTTCTTACCTGACTTGCTGAACGCCGTTCAATGTGGATAGTTTGATGTTTATGGTACATACCGTTGTTTCTGACACAACTTCATTCAAGCATAATGCTGTTCTAAAATTAAGTGTTGGGTTGGGAGTTAGTCCGCAGATTTTGACACGCCAATGTACTAACAGAGCTCAGTAGGTAGGAAAAACTAGAACGTTCAAAGCGTCAATAGCATTACCTATGAAAAATATGTCTTAGTTGCTCCTAGACACAGAGCTTACTCCTTCATTTCTTAAACGTAGCAGTTAGCAGTAGGTAAGTAAATGAGAATTGTGAAAGAAAAAGCAATAATTTGACAGTTTACCTACTTACTAGTTACCGTATCTGCAACACTGACTCTTCAGGCTGATGGTAAAGCCACAACCGCAATGATGATCAATTATTTATTACTATTTTACTACCCAACACAGACACAAGGGGAAACATACAATTTATTGTTTATCTTTCTGGGACAGCAGTAAACGTCAATTGGGAATATTGGTTACCCAATTAGGTTAGAATAAGTAAGTGCACGTACCAGTAAGTACAAAAATAGGCCACTCTCTTAGCCCGAGGGTGTCGTAAATTGCAAATAAGGAATTTCATTGCGTAGATGGGTGGCATGCGGCGGTTGATCACGTCTGCTTACTGCATTGTTTATAGCATCCGTCCCCGCACCCCGAGATCAATACTTTGGTTGGGATGCTTCATAAATTCGTTGAATATTACTTATTCAGTACCTGGTCGACCGAACTCTGCTCGTGTGAAAATAGAGAATAATCATAGTGTAGTATAGGAATAGTATAAGATAGTTCATACTAATTCCATGTTGCCATGGCAGTAGGTATTTACTGATTCCGTGCTACCATGATAGTAGGGTACTTACTAATTCCATGCTGCCATGTCATTATTTTAAGGTGTCATTTCTTGTTTTAAACTATGGACGACCGAGCTCTGCTGCCGAGTGCTGCTAAAATATGGAGAAAACGAATTTTCTCAGATATGAGACCTAGCTAGATCGATTTTTCGCCCCCGTAAACCCCTATATTGCAACTTTCATCGAAATCGTTCGCCATCATCGCCGTTTTCGAGAACCTGTTTACAAATATATATATATACAAATATTGCTCGTTTAATAGTATAGGATTAATTTATTGTTGATGTCGCAACTTAGGGTAAATGACATTGATCACCGCACAAGTTACTCATTGAGTTTTGTCGATTTTATACAAGAAGTTCCAAACAGTTTTGGTATCGAATGAAAATGGAGAAAATCATTACCTAGGAGTACCTAGGTAATGATTTTCTGGGGAGTAGGTAGTAACCTACTCCCCATTTTCCAACCCACAAGCAGTTACATCAACCTGTATCTACGTCTTGCCATGAGCTATTAGACGTGTGAAAAATTAATAACTCAGACACGTCTTAAAACCACCATCGTTAACGGTATTCTTGTCTTCGTAAATAGAATTTGTCTTAGGCCCACGTTTTCATGCAATAACTTTAAAACTTCATAGTACTGAATTATGTATTTGGCCCAACAGTTATTTCTCGTTTCTCATGCTAATTGTCCGTATTTACTTACTTCCAATTTATCTTGGACTATGCAACCAATATCCAAGTTTTATATTATAAAATTATGCAGCAAATGATGGGAGATTAATGAATTCTATTTTCTTATTTTACAGTTAAGTGGTAAAATGGTTTTATTGAGTTAGTGTGTGACACAGTGATCCGTTTCTTCGTTTATGATCCAGTACTACTGACCTCATACAAGATGACATTTATTGTATTCAAATGTGAAGGCACTGTTAGAACGTTTGAGTGTAGGTGGATATTTGACTGCATTTCTTGTTTTTATGAGGAAAGTATACTTAAATTTTGACCGTCGTGAAGTGCAGCATGGATTTCAAGAAGAGATACATAGATAGAATATAGCTAAGTATTTTATTGTAGATAAGTACACCAAAATAGTATCACAGCTCTTGAACAATATTGTAAATTCTATGGGTCCAAATGGCGGTCTTAGAATAGCTACAATTATTTAGACAACTGCATATTATTATATCAATCTATCTCCAACATTTTGGCGAAAAACAATGCAGCGCATTTTAATATTTGGATCAAGTCTGAAATTATAACAAAGATGACCGGCCATTAAACCATCGTAAATCATAAACCTAGGAAGAATGTTACCAGCAATAAACCTTTTGTAGTGGTTATTTCTTAACTCGAATTAAGTGTGGAAACTACACGGTTCGCGGGTATTGGGGGCTTATTAAAGGTTATGGTCAATATACTGTACAGTTATCTGTTATGGACCGTTGTCGACGTAAAAGCCCTTTCGTACCGCGGCCATGTTGGAAAATTAAGCGCGGTTTTGTGATGACCATTTTGCAAGATGCTGTTTTGTTTTTGTTGCTCCATTTGAGGATGAGATTGAATAATTGGAATGTTGTCATTATATTAATTGAAGATTCTTCAGTTATATGGATATCTGGCTTTTGAAGATTAACAACATGTTTATATCACATTTATTACAGAAATAGATACCTATTGATGGCAAGTCTGTCTAGCCTGTTACAACTTTTGAAGTCTTAAGATAATCACAATTTAATAGCACACTTGACTATGATAAAAGTTAAGATTACCTTATTTAAACTTTTGCTTTTTTATATTGCGATAGTAAAGGCACGAAAATTTATACCGATTTCTATATTATGGTTGTATAAAATATATTCCAGTAACACTTTTGGGGCTTGTGGCTAAGTATTAATTGCCGCACGGGTCGATTGATCAGGTTAAGCTACGCTTGCCGCGGTTGATCCGTGGATGGCTGACCATCTTTACATACTAAAGCCCCTCCGTGCCTCGGAAAGCACGTTAAGCTGTTGTTCCCGGCTGTCATTTCAGATCTTTGACAGTTGTTACGGGTCGTCAGAAGCCCAAAAGTGTTACAACCAGACCAGTCTTCTTACCAAGGGGTATCGTGTTACGCAGTAACTGTGTTGTGGAGGTCAGATAGGCAGTCGCTCCATGTAAAATACTGGTACATACTCAGCTGCATACGGTTAGACTGGAAGCCGACCCCAACATAGTTGGGAAAATACGTAAAAGCTAGGCAGATGATCATTCCAGTAACACTTTTATTAAAATTTTCTTGTTAATTTTATAGCTAAATAAAACCTTGTATAATAAGTAAGTGCGGTACAATAGGTCAATGGGATAATGTAATGTTAAGTTATTTTATATTCGGTTTACTTATTCGATCAGTTTATAGCCTAAAACTTTGATAGTATTGTAAATGCTTTTAACAGTTATATGTCTATCATCGAACCAGTCAGTGCTAGCTTCCAACAACTCCGATCGAATGTCTATTTTGTTTTCTAAAACATTTTCTACACATGTAAGAAGTTGGTATATTACACTTCAGAATGTATCGTTCACTTTAGGTATGCGGCATGCATTATTTCGATTTCCAAAGTAAATGTGAGATTGCATCGTGACTACTGCTCTGAGCGATTTCCGTGAGTTTTCGCACTGACCGATAGCCAAGGGGAAGTAAATTCTGTGTCAACCTGTACCCCAGTATTGAAGAATTAGACCCTGGCAATATGAAGGTTAAGAGATTGTGGGTATTAGCGCTAACACTAGCGGAAATGGAGCGGCAATTGAAATATTTCTAAATTGTATATCATTGTAGCGTAATTCACGGTTATTCGAAAGCCTCGAAGAGTATAAGAATTTATTGATAACATGGAAGAAAAAAAATCTTTTATTTAACTCAGCGGGTATCAGCGCTGCGCTGTGGGTCCATGTCCATGTGGCCCATAGCACAGCATCATGCGTAATGTCATAGTCATTGTCGTGCAGCTTCCGGCTATTCTGTTTTATGCTCGTGATTATATATGTAAATCTATTTTGTTAAATTTTTCTGATTATTTTATCTTTTTGTATGCACGTGTTTCTGTGACAAATAAACCATTTTTTTTTCTCTAACTGTTTTTTTTAAATGTCTCTTAAAGGACCATGTCTCAAAAGACATCTAGAAGAAGAATTCGTCAATCTTCTTTAGAATCGGTCTGCTTCCAATTGGAAGCAGACAGATTCTAATTCTTCAATACTATGAATTCAATTCTATGGATTTACTAGCCATCAAAAACCACCACACAGGCTCTAATCATAAACCACCTTCCTGCATTCCCATCATAATATCGTGCTAAACCATCGACACTTAATTTATCCCGATCTGACCTCCTCTCGCCACACGGACCATGATCAGCGATTTGTTACGCGTTTCCTCTTATAACCTCTACTCTATGCTCAGTGGAACATTTCCTGTTACTGGCTGTTACTGCAGCTTACCATAATATATCATCTGGTCGTGTGGCCCCAATAGCTTGGGCCCCTTCTGTAGCGGTTTATGAATAATATGCCCGTTTGTGGGAAGCTCTTTACAAACTCTTCATTCGATTCTTAGGGTCTTTATGGCAGTGGGTTATTGGTGCAATTTTGTTTGAATACATTTGCATCTTTAGGGACAATTTGATGGATCTGTTGAATTTGATTCTGTTTTAGTATCTTAGAGCTCTATCGTTTTATAACTTAGACACTGTAGTACGTGATTGCTAAATCTTTTACTGTAATTCCTTTTCAAAATACGACCTACCTTCTAGTATCAATTTACCATATAGTGGCTTCATGTTGACAGGCCACATTGACACTAATACCAAGTCGTTTTATCTTGGATCTCGGCGTGTTTTCCTGAACACATGGCTTCGGAGTCAAGAGGTGTGTTGATACACTCGAGATAAAGTCTCCGGGAGTCTCACGATTATGGATAGCGAGATATGTTTTACTATCTTTGCCGTGGTTGCGTGTGGGCGTTTTGATTTTAGGTAACTGTAAAGAAAGGTTACTTTGCTATATTATACGTTTCTGGATTTAATTAATAAAATTAGTCCTCAATTTTTCCTCTATTCGTGTCAAATGCTATTATGAAAATTTGGACATTATTTTTTCTCTAGATGAATAATATTATCAACTTAGTGCGAATTTCACCAATGAAACTGAACGCGGTCAGCACATCTACTCCGATCTAAAGATCTGTCAGTGTCAATATTCCAAAGAAAATAATGACACTGACAGCTCTTAAATGTGGTTTATGTACGCGTGATCGCGTTCAGTTTTATTGGTGAATTCGCTCTAAGGTCCGTATTACAGAACGTTCCTCAAGTTCAGTTTGATCTTCAATCAGTCGATCACTGTTTATGTATAGAATCAGTACTTGAGCATCGATCTTATTCCAGAACAGTAATCAAACTCTACTCATTACTCAGATAAATCGAGACTCAGATAAATCGAGACTCAGATAAATCGAGACTCAGATAAGTCGAGATTCAGATAAATCGAGACTCAGATAAATCGAGACTCAGATAAATCGAGACTCAGATAAATCGAGATTCAGATAAATCGAGACTTAGATCCAGCCTCAAGCAGAGATTTGTAACTATTGTCTATGCATATGCATCGGATACAGTTGTATGTTTTTTTATTACGTTAAATCATTTATTTAATCATAATATTATCACTATAAAATGACAGGACGATAAAATAATTTCAGCCCATTGGAAAAATCCTTTTACTTAATAAACATTCTAACGGATTTCAAGAATAATGTTGAAAATTAAAAAAACTGCGTGACTGACGCTATAGTTCAACCTTCTATTTCAATCGTCGTTGAATAAATTATTGTAATGATCTACTTCTCCAAATATATCCATTTTGATAGTAATCATTTTAAAAAAAACATCAATATTTGCAAACTCGACAACGCAGATAGACTGAACAGAACAAAAATTGATATGACAAACTGTGATTCAGAACCAATCACTGCTTGGGTTCGATTCGTGAACTGAGTAGGTAACGATCTAAAATAGAGCCAAAGTCCGCTGAACTATGATCAAAAAATCTATGCTTGAGGAATGTTCTAAAATTAAAACTCGACTCAAAACTAGTTTTAAACAGAGATCAATGCTTGAGTTACGGAATACAGACCTTAGTGTGTTACGTACCTATTCCTGAACCAATCAGCAAGCTAATAATAAACGGCAATATTCTGAAACCTGTTCTAATCAGCACAGATAATGATAAAGCTCTGCAAGCTAAAACACCAATTACTTGCTAAATGAATTCTGTGCTGAGACCTGTAAGTAGAGAATGTGAAGTTTACCTTATTAAACATAGGGCACTTGACGGTCGGAGACAGGTGGACGATTACATAGAAAGCGGCCATTACATGTTTGGCCTGTATACAGGATGTTTCATGTAGCTTCGATCAAATAGAGTGATAAATCATTAAAACTCCCTTGAAAAGGCTCTGTGAAGCCTCGTGCAGACAGGCGCGACGCGATTACAAAACAATTTCTCAGAATTGATAGAACAATTACTGGTGTCGCGTCGCGCCTTTTTGCATGAAGCTTAACACATTCTTGGTAAGCCACTGATAAAAGCCTGGTTGGCTGGAAAATATCGCAGTAAGCGAAAAGGCCGCCCATTGTATATTTTGTAGTGTATTACTTTTTCTTTCTGTAATGTATAATCTGGTGTACAATAAAGTATAGATAAATTAATTAACAAAAGCACTCTGGCCAGTATCTCAATCGGCATATACGTATCGTATAATCAGCAAAAGTAATTAGGTAAGCTCTTTAAAATTGATTCGTGAAACAGTCAATCTATCTCTCTGGAAGTCTGGACGAAACGTCCCACACATAACCCACATAAATGTTGTCGTCTCCGTCTCTCTCTCGCAAAACTTCAGTCCATATTTCGTAAATCACCCTGTATTACATGGTATAGTATTAGTAACATACTGAATGTGTGCCCTACATAATAGAGCGTTGTGGAAACAGTTGTCTGTCAAGGACGCTAAGTATTGTGAACGACAAATACTACAATAGTAACCTAAATATTTCGTTCCCTGTTCACTTTCTTCGTGTTTCAGGTGACATAACGTAAACTGACAATAAATATCTCACCTATATCTTCTTTTTTTTTTTTTTTTTCTTTATAAAAAACGTTGCCCCGCACTAAGAATATCTTCCTGTATCGTGGGTGCGTTTACAAACATAGAATCACATATACACTAACACCCAGACCCGGAACAACTATTTGCAGATCATACAAATATTTGTTCCGTGCGGGGATCGAACCCGCGACACGTTGCGCAGCAGTCGATCGCTCAGCTACTGCGCCAACCGTGTCGTCAAAACTTCGTCTTTCAACCGATCAGCTTTGTAATGACATAACATAACGCCTGTATTACGAAGGGTTAGGCAGAGGTGCACCTCTAGTACACCCACATTTCACCTGTTATGTTTAAGTCCTATGGGGGCCCTGGTTGCCATCAACCGGCCACAAATCCAGATCCCCGGCTGCTACTGAGAAATTCCTGATTGAAAAACCCAATAACACTAGCTCAGTATTACTGCAGTTTTGTAATAATTTAAATACTATTGTTTTTTTTTTTAGATCGATCGATTTTAGATTTATGGGTCAGGTTATAAAAGGTTAACTCACCTTTCCTTATAAACATTTTCGACTTCCATTCTAAAGTCTCATAGGAATCCATCTTGGTAAGGAATTTCGCGATAAGTAATGTTCGGACGATGGTTCACTTAGATACTATTGTTGTTTAACTTCAGATAATAACCTCGCAGTGACTCGTGAATAATGTGGCGGAGAGTTTAGCAAACATGTCTTTATAATTAGTAGAGTATCTTGTACGAGAAACGAGGGTAATGTGCGTAATTAGTTGGAACGATGAAAAGTATTACGAGGCAATTTAGCGACCAATTATTGTTTTATGGGTGAAATTGGAAGCCTCATCAAATTAGAAATCTGTTATTTTAGCAGCCTGATCTGTGTTGTCGTAAATTATCGAACGTAAAGCGCTAAATATTAAACGAAGGGGCTCTCCTTTTCTGCTGTCTTTAATAGTTCCATACCTAATCTTTAAGAAAGACAAAAATGTAATTACTTATCCGAATAGGTCTTTGCTCAGCAGTGGGACTTTTGGGTCACCACAGTGTTAACAAGTCCTGCTAATTTTACCCTGATCAAAGATGTCGATTACACAAAATCCACATTCCGCAATATTTCTGAGCATGATCGAATTAATTTGTAATTAACGCGTTAATCGCTTGCCGTATTAATTAGAGCAGCTGTGTCGCTTTACAAGAAACCAATTGGAGTTTGTTGCGACAATTATCGGCGGTAAATTGAACAGCTAAGTTGTATACTTCGTGCTTTTATAAGCTTGGGCGTAGGGGAATGCTGGTGTTGACAGAATTCGTGTAATTAGAGTGAGTTAGAGTGATTTTGCGTTTGTTTGTTTTGGAGTTAGCGAGACACTTTTAGACTTATTTGTGCATGTCATCTACAAAAGTTTTTGCACGCTTTTGTACTCTGCACCTTTACTTAATTTTGCATACAACTCCATCTATTAGGATTAACTTCCAATGAACCTTTTAAGCTTATATAGCAGTGATAGCCTAGTGGTGTGACTATCGGACTGCCAAGTCATAGGTCTCGTGTCAGGGGGCCTACTCCCTAAGCGAAATCTGTACATTCGGCCGTAGTTACGGGCGCTTTGTTCTCCGCCTCACTTACATACATGCCGTAAGTGAGAAAGAGAGCGAAGCGCCCGTAACTACGGCCGAACGTACAGATTTCGCTTAGGGAGTAGGCCCCCTGAACCCAAAGCACGCACCTCTGTCTTTTCGGATTCATGTGCGTATTGTGTAATTATCACTTGCTTCAAAAATGGTGAAGGAAAACATCGTGAGGAAAACGGCATGCCTGAGAGATATTTCTCGACGGCATGTGAAGCCAAGTCAGAGGTCCATGGGCAGCTTTAAAACTCTGACCCCAGGTTAGTCACTAACCACACGAAAAGAAGAAGAAGAATAATAAGCTTACTATTAGGTGTCAGCTCTTTTCCAGCGTCTGTGTTCTCTTCCACCTACCTATAACACGTCAGCCCTTAGCAAGAGTGAACAGGCATCTTCTGGGCTCGCTCGTTCTAGTGTAGACGTCATACATCGCTTTCCATCAGGTAAGATTGAGATCAAGAGCAGGCTTATTAGGCAATAGTTCAATTGCAGTTAAACGCGAGCCTGTCAAGTATGGAAAAAACTTAATTGTAGTAAAAACTCAGTAGCTATTTAAGTATTCACAGAGCCTAGAAACCATGTCTTGCATGTTCGGTCCACAGAACAGAAATTTTTATGTTTATAGCTGTTAGCCTGGCCAGAAAAACTTGTAGCTCATAATTCACGACAACTGCACTTCTCATCAAACCTACTTTATTACTTCCAAGTTTGGAATCGAACAGGTATTCTTGAAGACGCTTCATACCATTGACGATATTACGGTACATAACAACGTTTAATATGAACGTTGAATTGAAGAAGCTCAGTCAATTCGTATTATTGTCGATGACTAACGGAAGTAACTGAGATGTAACCGAGAATCGAAGCTGTACTAAATGTGGCGCTAAATGTCACTGATTACGCAACCAAAACAACTTGCGGCTATGAGACGAGCTACCAATTGTTAGGGAAACTCTTTACAACTTCAGTAGTTTTTACAAAATTATTTTTAGTAGAGTCTGGTTTTAAATTATTTCATTACCTGTCTGAGAACTAAAAAATCGAAGAGATGTGACATCCCCGAGCCCGCCCCGAATGGTGGATTACGGCCCACTCCCTCTCACCGAGAGGAGGCCTGTGCCCAGCAGTGGGAACGTTATAAAGGCATATAGGAACAAATTATACTGGTTTTTATTATAGGTTTCAATTTGGCACAATGCGTGCAAGATTGAATTTGGAACAGCATTTTGTCCAAAAATTTTAATAAGTTGCTTCCGGGTATCAAATTTTGCTGTAATAAGTTCTCTACCTGATAGCCATATTTCTTGGTAGTTGGTTAATGGTTGATGACCAAACTTTAATTTTTCGTACGTCGTCTCAAATTTGCCTTCTCTAAAGCTTTGGTTTCGTAAGAAAGCGATGAACTGTCACACAATAACGGCTGTCCAAATACAGAACGTTTTTTGACACCTTAATACCAAGTACTGGTGAAAATGAAAGTTTTTCATGACAGCCGTTGTCATATGACAGAACCGCTTTCCTAGGAAACCACAGCTTAAGCACGAGAGTGTCGTGGCGCTACTTCAGTCTTTGTTCCCGCTGCCTTCGAAGCCCAACCCTAACCAGCTATTCATTGAGGCGTAATTAGAGCAGTTCCCAGGAGTATCGGCAGACATATCACGATCTTTGCGGGTGTTAACTGGTTGTAATCTTTGATCTTGTAGGTATCAGAATTGTTTCAACTTTTACTTTTTGTTGAGCTTTTCAACTTTTTCTAAACATCAGGATATTTAAATACTCCATTAAGAGTACCAATATTTTATTACCAAGGGATTTGGAGACAGAATCTCGACTTTGAACTTGTTTAGGTATTCCTTCTTCGGTGATTGCAATGACATTATTCCCTTCGGGACCATTTATCATGGGCCTGGGCTATTAAGTCATGTTATAGTCGATGTTCACTTGTTTATTTATTGATTAACAGTAAATTGTTTCCACATCTCCCTCGTTTTTATTGTTATACCGTCATAACTTATAGTGAAATTCCATTAGAAGTTTATTTACAACGCGCTTGGCGCTATATTCGATGACTGACGACACGGCTAACTACGCGTCATCTAAACTAACTATAGAAAGTACTGCCTGTTAACGATCTTAGACATGGTTTTAAATCCATCGCTGCTTTTTAATTGATGATGAACATCCTCAGTCATAAAGACTCAGCAGTGTAAATTAAACAAGTCATTTGTTTTCATTAGTGGCTCAGTCTTTAGTGCCGGCATTCTCGTAGTACGGTCTCAGCTTAGAATAACCTTAAGGCAAATTAATAAAACACTTAAAAGGGATGGCCTGAAATACTCTAGCATCTGGCAAGCCGCCAGGGCTTCGGTCATCTCTTATATTAGAGTGAAAACGGCGGTAAATTTAACACCGTATGGTATGTTTTATGCAGTTTATATGCGGCTTGCATTGCGGGATGTTTTTGTGAAAAATTATGTAAGATATAAAAAAAATACTATTGCGTTCTACTTCTTTGATGTTGTGTGATACCACACTGTAGTTTTATTTTTTATTTCAATAATAATTACGTGAAACAAAGAATGTCTATGTCCGTAACAGCTATTTTTGGTAACTGTGTTTGTTTTATATTTATGCTTTCTTTAATTAATTAACGTTCTTGTTTTGTTTACAGGTAAAAGCAGTCCCCAAACATGTAAAATGGACTGTTTTGCTTAGGTATGTAGATAAGTTTTTTTATTTCGTTTAAATCTTACGGAATTTGTACAATTTCGTTAAACACCGAATAAGTTTCCATTCATTAGCCGATTTTCACATAATCAAACAAAATTTCCATTACGTTCAAATTCGCTATTACAATTGGGACTTCTACCTGATGTTTCTTAAACAGTTATTATCCCGACTTTCTCCACCATAAGAGAACCAGAACCCTCATAACAATTCCAACTATTCCCATGAAGTGTCAGCTCTGCAATGAAACAATGAAATCATCTCGGGCCATAAGGCCATGGTTCACCGGGCTCTCTGTCGGGGTCCGATCGAGCCTCATTTTACGCTCGGCTCGGCTCGGCCCGACTCGACATTACCTCAGATACACTTTCGTATTATTATCGCGATTACGGTGTTAAATGACTGGCTGCAGTGAGAATTTATTTGAATAGTATGATTGTCTATTTAATCTGTGGTAGGCACTATGCTGAATGAAGCAATTGGGAGCGTTCTTTATTTGAAATAGCCGCTCCTAAATACAATTTAGTGAACGTATCTTTATATTGTATCAATTTTAATGGTTTAGTTTAAAAAGCTGATAAAATTGATTTATTGTTTGTGAATGTTACTTTACTTTTGAACTGAACTGTAGTTCAAAGCTCCAGCTGAACCACTTTTCGATGGCTAACGACATAGAAAAGCTTTTAAAGTTCTTGTTTATGTGTGCTAAAACTGCTCGTTAACTGGACTTAATGGAGACAAAAATAATACGTTCGAAGAAAATCTTGAAAACATCAAGATGCTCTTTGAATAAAAGGCGTTGATTATTAAAATCGTCAAGCCTTACAGCGCTGTAAAATTTAAACGGATCTGTTAACCGAAACGCTGTAAAAATACTGTGACATAATTACTTTTTGTTGATTCATTTTAAGTATTTGTTTAGAACGAATTTCAACAAAGCCGCCGTATTGTTTCTAGACTATGATATTATTTTTGATTATGATATTTCGCTGTCCGCAAACCAGACACAATAGTTAAACAATTGCCCTGAACCTTGTGTGTTCATGGGACAACGAAAGTGTTAAATTTAGATGCTAATTGATGATTTTCAAGCTTACCTAAGTGCTTCTAGATTAAGGCGCGTGCAGACTGGTGCAACTTGTCGAGCGACGCGACACCGGTAATTGTTCTACACTGAAGTTTTCTTAGAAATTGTTTTATTAGAGTCTCGTCGCGCTGTCGTGTCGCACCTTTTTGTGGGAGCCTTAAGTTGTTAGTAGAAATCTATAATTCTGGATATAACTCTTCACGTTTACTTAGGCTCAACATAAATTTTCCTTTCAGGTAAACTTTTCGCCCGCCATTTTCCACAGCCTGCCAATTTTTTCGGTGATTTTTTCAAACTTCGAACGTTCACAGATTATTTACATGGTGTGTCCATGAATTAAAGAATTAATGGAGGCAGTCATTGGGTTGCTAGGAGGACAATACCGATGGCCTTGTAGGACTATTTGAGTCGGTTCACCGACCCGTGTTCCAAATAAAGATGAAATTCCAACCGCTTCGCGTAAAGATGGATTAAGTGTAGAATAACTAGCGAGTTTACTTTGTTACTTTATAAGTGTTTGTAACTAAAATAATAAATGTAGCAGTACGAATTTATGTTTTATCCCGCTAGAGTACCTACTTGTTACTAGGTTAGTCATTTAAATTTGTATTAACTTTTGTAATTGCTCCGTTGACCGTAGGTAGTTGTTTGTACTCTATTATATTTAGTAGTAGATTATTCACCAAGGGGATAAAGCAGAGTCTTATGTCATGGGTGCTACGGCTAGAGAACCTTAGGGTTATAATGACTTACTTTAGGTTAGGTTTCCATGATATGTAATTTGACATTATCAAGTAGGTGGTGTGAAAATGTATTTTATACAGGGTGGCAGGGACATCGACGCGAAAACTGTTACCATGGATTCGGTACATGATTCTGAAATTATTCGTTGGTTTTTTTTTTATCAGCTGTTCCATACATTTTGACCGCGTAGGTTGCACTTTTCAATGAAACAGCAGTTTTTTTTTAAATAAACTAATTGTATTAGTTTTCGCGTCGATGTCTCTGCCAACCAGTATAATAAAGTACAAGGTTTATTAATAGTGGATGTAAGAAATTAAAATGTAGTTAGATTATAGAATTTTACAACCGATTATGTATGTTAAACCTAAGTAATAGGTACTTATACCTGGTTCTTGGATAAAGACAAGCTCCTTAAAAACCTTCAACTTTCTTATGATGAAAACCAGAATTCAAACCTAACCATTGAAAAAAAAAACAATTTAGACCGACCATAGATAAATACAATTCTTTGTAAGGAAACCATTGACAACATTTCCACATCTAACAACACTCATACAACTTTATACCAGCCATGCAACTCATTCAAGCATACAAAGGGCAATTACATTACCTACCGGTTATCCAAACGGAGCAATGAATATGGATAGCCCGCTTCCGAGCCGTAGGTGTCCGATTATGATGTAACCGTGCCCAAGATACCGTGGAGACTGCTGTGATTATAAGTGTAGATGTGCCAGATCTTTCGGCTGTCTGGATAAGGACGGTAACGGTAATGTCCGTATGGTTGTGAAATATTTTGAGGTGCACGCACAGGTTGAAATTGCCAAAACGCAGAGAGCAAGACTGGCGATCAATCGGCCCTTTGCGATATGTGAATGGGCTCTGTTAGTCAGCAGTACACTGACAGGCGGATAGTGATATTGTACAAAGTGCACCCAGAAATTAGTCAAAAACATTATATAGACCGTACTAGCTTTTTCCCGCGGCTTCGTTGGCATGGATGTCGGAAAATATCCCACGGAAAAGTACTACCGGGATAAAAAGAACAGACGCCTTATGAACCAATAAAAAAATAAAAAATCAATCCCCCCACCCGCCTAGTGTTAATCCAGGTTATAAACTGTCTGTGTGTCAAATTTCATCCAAATTCGTTCAGCCGTTTTTGCGCCATCCCGGAACAAACATCCAGGCAAACGAAAAAATAAAAATAATCTAAACTACTATTTAATTATATGTTTAGATTTTTGTGTTTTTGAAGATAACGTGATCCAGAATTATTCAGGAAATAATGATGGTTATGACGACTTCTGTGCCTCTAGTAGACTAGCACTGTATTTATGTCAAATTATGAACAATGCTGTAAAACGTTTTAAAAGGCGCGGTTGGTTACACGTTCATTATAGTGCAAGGGATCTGAAATTAGAACTTTGTACCTACAGGGCTAATTACAGCGTTCACACCATGAGAATTTCTTCTATTTTCAAAGTCTTTGACACCACTTTAAAGCCATGTGTGAAGAGTGACAGGTCGTTAGCCTATCACCTGTCACCTTTAGCTGCTTGCACTAAAATAACACACCAGTTGACATTTACAACTACGAGATGGCAAACAGCTGATGAATTCTGTTTTTGTTTATTTAGAATGCAGTTAAATTTTTGTAGGACTCATTACTCAAAAATGTCTTCGAACAACAAAACAAAATGACGTCGCTTTTTCTAACTTTTTTTGGAATTTCATGTCATTTATTATTTTTTAATCTGTCCAGTCCGACTGTACGCAAAGGCCAGTATTTATTCAACCTCCTTGCTGGGTTGCAGGTTACACTCATATGTACATATGTAGTTCGAAATTCAAAAGTTTTTTAATGTCGCATCTACATACTTAATTGTATCACATCTCTATGCTCTACAATGTTGAACATAACACACTGTATGCGTGGGTGAGCCTGTGAGCCTGCATTCGGTGCAACCGGCATTGTAACTGTCATCTTCAGTAGACGATGATTGTGATTATCGCCTCTTCCGTCACAAAAGTATCGTGTAAAAGGGTCTTTAGTGTGCAGTAAATTTATTGTTATTGTATTGACCTCACTATTATCAAGATTTGAAGCGTATGTGGAATTTTAAAAGTCGAGAAAGTATAATAAATGATTTCTTGATGTTGATGTATAGGCTGATGTCTGTAACTGTTTACTGAACTATGAGATGCTCTTATGGGATATTTCTCGTTTTGTTGACATTCCGTAGTTTTAGCTGACTATCAATCTTAATGCACCATAATCAATCAAGATTTAATAAAACACAACATACTAAATAAAATACGATGAACAGAAATATCACCGAGTTGGGTGTGCATTGCTTTTTATAATCTGATGTCTCAGAACTATTTCGGTATGATACGCAGGTGTTTAGGTTCTATAAAATCAACATCACTACGCAAATATAAATATTTTGCTCATGCAGCATTACCAGAATATTATTTACGACCCATAACGTTATTATGAAATACGTAAACGCCATAATATCCGTTAAATATTTAACTTACGTAATACGTAAAATAATCGCGTCTAAATTAAAACGTTCATCAGTTCTCGGTTAGTGGAAGATTGACGTCACTATGATGTGAAGAATTCAGGATGGTGTTATGTAAACGTTTCTTGCGAAAAATTTAATGCTGCCGTGTCGATGCTTAGGGCTTGCGCCCACCGTCGCCACGGCACGGCACGGCAAAGGATTTTTATGCGATGACTTTTGCCCGCGGCTTCGCCCGCGTGGAGGTCTGAAATTATCCCACGGGAAAGGACTACTGGGGTACAAAGCATCCTTTGTCCTAATCCAGGTTATGGTCTACCCATGTGCCAAATTTCATCCAAATCCGTTCAGCCGTTTCAGCGTTAAAGCGTAAGAAACAAACTACAACTCACTTTTGCATTTATAATATCATATCTAGTTAGGATAGTATGACAACAAAATTGTTTCAATTATAATCAAGAAGGATGGTACGGCATGCTTAAGGATACTGCGGCATCGTTGCCGTCAGTATGATAATAATAATTTTCTTTACTACAGAAGATATGGCCTTCTGTTTAAAATAAGACAGCGCAATATGCGTTTGCATATAGCATTATTTCATAAATGTTAATGGTAGATATCGTAGCTATAACTCCAACATCATTCCTTCGACTTTTTAAAAATACTGCGGAAAATTTCACTTTTAGGCCATGTACCATATCGTTAGTAGCTTACTGTATAGGTAAGGGAGACGGGGCTAGTTGAATATAGGGGTAGGTAGACTTACTGCCAAAAACTCGTCAGCAGTACGAGTTTTGGGTCACCTAACCACACTTGGTAACCGACATAGCCCGAAGAATTATCAATGGGCAGGGCACATTGGTCGCCGTACAGATGGCCGATGGGGCCGAAAGGTTCTGGAGTGGCGACCGCGTACTGGAAGATGTAGCGTTGGAAGGCCCCCCACTAGGTGGACCGATGACCTTGTGAAGGCCGCAGGAATCCGCTGGATTTGGGAAGCACAGAACCTGTTGAAGTGGCGGTGCTTGGGAGAGGCTTTTGTCCAGCAGTGGACGACGGAAATGATGAATCACACTTGAGGATCCATCTCGGTACCTCCCACATTTGTGCAAAGCACTGCATCGCAGTCACGCGCCGTTTTGTAGTGGTGACATGTTTTTGATTTATCATACATGAAAGTGTGACTCATGTGTGTGTGAGGCACCTGCCTGCTATTGAACCGTTTGTCGTCCGGATTGGCTTAAATTTGAACAGATTGGCTTAAAATTAAACAAAACTATTGTTTGAACAAAAATATAATAATATCAGCCTATTACTGTCCCACTGCAGGGCAAAGGCCTCTTCTCATACAGAGAAGGCACGAGCATTGATTATCACGCTTGCTCAAGACGGGTTGGCGATTGCAGACTTATATTAACTACAAGTCCAGGTTTCCTCACGGTGTTTTTCCTTCACCGATGTCAGTAATGTCTAAGATAAACTCAGAAAGTACATATGAATTGAAAAAGTCACATTGGTACTTGCCCGGATTTGAACCCACAACCTCGTACATGAGAGGCGAGGCCTTAACCACTGGGCCATCTTGACATTGTTTGAATAGAATATAAATAATTTATTTACATATAATGTAGGTATACAGATGAGATGTAACTTAGACTGTGAGACTCCCTCATACTCTAAGTTATATTTTATCTGTCATTCTGTATTTATCTGTGGGGGCTTTTAATTAGCAATTTACTTAAATATTATTGTTACAAGTTATTAGTCTGTAAGGTCACCGAAAAAAAAAAAAATATGGTCGATCTTCACTTGGGTAAGTTTGTTTTAACCTATAATTAGTTACTGATTAAATATCACAATTTGCAGAGTCCAGAATGCACTAACATAGTTCCACTTCCTTGAGAAACTCGTAGATATTGAATTACCCCATCTAATAGCAAGTTATGTTATAATACGGCTCATTTGAAGCTTCTATTTGCTCCCTGGATCGTAACTAATGCGTATTTAATGCTCGTGTTTGGTCCGCATTCCTCACTTAGATTGCAGTGGGTAAGTGTCATGGATCCCTTGGCAGTGTTCCGTGTGTATCTCGCCAAAACAATTGACTATTACGTCTGTTCCTGTGGTCAGATAGGCAGTCGCTCCATGTAAAATACTGATATTCAGCTGCATCCGTTTAGACTGGAAGCCGACCCCAACATAATTGAGAAAAGGTTAGACAGATGATGAGGTCGGTTGCCGTCATCAGAGGTGAATTGGGGATTAAGCCAAAAGAAGAAACAGTAATCCTCCGTCCTCTGACTGCTGTTAGCAAAATGTTACCAGCAGTAAGAGGACATAGTCTATTTCCGATTACTAATTCGTTCAAAGAGGTCTTTATGACATGCCTCGTTACTAGTTGAGTGGTCTATCTGTACACTGTTTTCATGCTAATTTGACACTATGCTAATGGTGACACGAGAAGATGACGTATCATCCCTCTTATTTCCTCCCATGTCTACTATATCAGCTTCTTTAAGAAGGCAGAATGTTCATCAGTAGGTATCCTCCTGAGGTGCAATTGCCGTATCTATTTTTAAAAACTTTCGCAATGTAATCTCAGTGTCAATCTGTCAAAAATTGTATAGTGTTTTATTTGTAATGTTGTTTTCTGGGCTTTCGTTGTATTGTATTGTGTCGTAGTATCGTTGTGTTGTAATTGTATATCATTTAGCTATATTGATAGTAGCTGACATGAGATTGCGATTAGCTTTGACCGTCTGGCTTTAGTTTCTGCTACGTGGCTCAGGGTGGCCTTTCTGTGATTAGCTATTGATCAAGAACGGCTGTAATAAACCAACTAGAGGTGGTTTTTCATGACCAGAAGTTCGAGTTCCTGGTTCTGGTTCAGAATCAGCAGTCGTGTTAACTATTAGAGCTAACTACGTCGCGCTTGCAGTACATTTAAATGGACTCTTTGAACGACGGCGTCTGGTTTGTCGTTAGCAAGTTTGTAAGGTGGTTCGTTAGTAGGTTTTATCTTGTCGCATAGCTAATAGCTGAGTGAAACCCCGTGGAATTTGCTGCACTTAATTTATTAGTAACTTGGACACTTTTCGCATTTTCAGCGCGCTTTTTGAAGTTTATCAACGTGGCCACCTACTGGACTCAAACAATATAATAATCCTATACTATTAAATTAGTAATATTTGTACTAATATATTTGTATTCATGTTCTCGAAAACGGCTTCAACGATTTCGATGAAAGTTGCAATATAAAGGTTTACGAGGGCGAAAAATCGATCTAGCTGGGTCTCATTTTTGGGAAAATTCGTTTTCTCTATTTTCTTTTTTCAATTAAAGTAGGTGCCGTCGACACGAAGAGAACAAGATATTAATTTTAAGATTATGTTTTACCCTACACGTTAAGTGAAAAAAATCGCTGTTTTAAATTAATGCAAAGTTAGCCTGAAATTAGGCGTAACTTCCCCGGGCTAATAGGAGAATTGCGGCTTTGGGTTGGTGACCGCACCATATCTTAACACATCCGCTGACAAACAGTATCTACAGGTATTCAAAAACATTCTCTAAGTACTTAATCCTTTCTTAATCTCAAAACAAAATCTATATTCACTATAACATGTTGTCAAAATCCCATTACTATGTTAATGCACCCTTACTTTTATTTTCTCCTGTAAATAAGCTCGCCGCGTACCAATAAAAACCTTCGCGTGTTGTCATTCAAGTTATACCAGCTTTATATTCAAGATAAAAAGGTTAGACGGGAAATTATCTAGATATGATCGCAGACTGTGTAAAAAGTCACATATAATCTTTAGTTTTTCTTGTGAGTACCTGATTGATATAAAAAATAAATTATCGCTTCACACTTGTGATTCCACACTAGAATTATAATTTTTTTGACGGTTGTCATATCCGCTTAGAATCTTAAAAAAAAAACTTTATTGCATTCATAGCGCAGAAAATGACACTGTCATATACTTAAGAATTTCTAGCATGAAACACTATAAATATGAAGAAAAGCTAACAAAGGCTTTCAAATAAAAAAAAACGGCAAGCCTTGTCAAGATCAGAACGGTGTTAAAATAGATTCTAAAGCAGCCGCTCTCTCCCCTAGAGAGTTTGCATAAACATTACAGCTTCAATGTTAATCCCACAAATAAACGTCACTACAGCAAATGAATACTTGAAAATTATCGGCCATTACCACAAATTCAGCATAAAGTGCGTTGAAACGGCTGCTAGCTAGAACCGGCATAGCGTGATTAATGAATGGTACATTATGCTAATGCAGCCTAGTTGAACTGCATTCCAGGCAGGACTGGATAAATACACCATCGCAGATGCCCGCACTATGGAAACAAACTATCGGGAGCAGAAGGACCACTTTATTATACTCGTACGTATATAGTACCAGGGCGACCGAGCTCTGCTCTGGTGAAAATAGAGAATGCTCATTTAATAGTACAGGATAGTACATACTAATTCCATGTTGCCATGATAGTAGGTACTTACTAATTCCATGCTGCCTTGTAATGACATTCTAAGGTAGCCATCTTGTTCTAAACTTTGGGCGACCGACCTCTGCTCGGGTGAAAATACGGAAAAAACGATTTTTCCTTTACTTGGTCGACAGAATTTCGTCTGCGTACTGTTTGCATTTTAGCCTTTCCTGCCTGAACTTTTGAAGAATCTGGATGTTATATCTCCTTCTCCATGCTTCACTCTATCTAAACTAATATCACACGACCTTTGTTGTTAACTTGTTTTTATCTGCGATGACATGTGCTGTGTATTTTGTCCAATAAGTATCGGGGCATGCCTTCTGAACCATCATGTTGCGATGCTCCTAAGTGCACCAATGCAGATAAAAATTAATATTGCAGATTTATTTTTAGAACCCCTTGCAAATGCTGGACATGTCGATAGCTAGCGTGTGTTAAACTATTCTTTTTTTATCTCAGTGCGCATTGGCATGCAACTTGCAATTCATCCTTTACTTTATAAAATTGTAAATATTATAATACACATACAACATGGTAAAGCCAATAAAAGTTAATCACGCTTTTGCAGGATGGATTAAGTTATTATTTTGTGGTCAAAAAGTTATAAAATAGACATAAAAAAGATTGTTTGTAAAGCTCGTAACGTTCACAATGATGAGAACATTTATTATTCTAATGGAGATAGTAATGTTTGTATAATATCTGCCCGTATTGATTCGAATCAAACTAAATTTCGAAGAGAAAGCAGTATTGAAAGGCTGTCGGAAATCGTTCACATGTACAACTAAGGTTTAGCTCTACCGTGTTTGGATACGCTATAATTCGATCAAGCCTCCGAAGGTTACACGAACCACGATTCTGGGCTTTCGTTACAGTTTCGGTAGTTATTTTAAGGTGTGTGATTGTAAATGAGTCGATGATGTTGTCTCTTTTGCACGTACTTGTAGATAAATGAAACAAAAGATACGCAAAAAGTGGCAAGTAATCATTTGAGAAGATTTAATTTTCAGCAGGAATTTTGAACTATGCCAAAAATAAGTTTTTGCCATATCTTTAATAAGTTGAAGATACTTGCCGCAAACAGTATTATGTTTAGAAATAAGACTTTAGGATAGAGGTAGGTATTTATTTCCACGAAATAAAAGCTTAACAACGTTACTTTGTCAACATTATTCTTACACCGTGTCTACACCATTTTGTTATTCTCCAGACTTTCCAGTAGCACCATAGATATTGCTTCCATTTATTCTGTGGCAGAATCTATTACAGGATTTGTTGGCTTGCATTGAATCGCAAATATTTTCTACTGGGCATGCGCGACTACAAACAAAATGGACAGGGAAATGCTAATAGGATTTGTGAGCATGGTCGCATGAATAATGTTGTTTAAAGTGAGATTATTAATGAGGGATACTATCAAGAATTGAATGGATATTCTCCATGTAATTGATGGGAGACGTTTGAGTTATGGATGTTAGTTCAGGATGTTCACGAATCATATGTGCTCCAGTTAGGGTAGGCCGGAATTGGAAGGAGAAGCTTTGCTGTTGATACGGAACTTTTAAAAGAAGTCTAGTCTATCGGTGGAGTTCTGTGTTCTACAAAATACGTCGTTGATTGATTGAAGAAGGGTTGGAAGACCCCATAAATAACACCTCGTCATCCAGGACAACTAACTAGAATTCAATCGAAATAAGGAAGCTAAAACAAATATCGATCATGCAGATAACGTAGGTACTAGCAGTATAATCAAATATTCACTTTCGTTCACCCACGCGTATTGTCTTCGGAGACTTATTAACTAACTATCGCCATGATCATTCGTCTCGAGAACACTTTCACGTTTGACGTTACTGGCAAATTATCAATTCATATTGAGAAAGCAGTCTTATTAGTGTCTGTTTTGTTAAACGTTTTGTCTTAAACAAATATACCCGTACTCGTAGTACACATCAAGCTATATATTTCCAGTTTATGATGATCTCGCATTGTATAGGATTTCCGTACAATGCGAGGTGAGCTAATACTGGAAATGTATAGCTTGATGTGTAGCCGCGTATACATCCTTTAAACCTAGGATGAGGTGATGGTTGTTAATTTAACCGTACTAATGATGATTCCTACTGCAATCGAATTATCTAGAATATCACTATGTGTAGAATTATAGATAAACAGGGAATGGCTAACTTTTTGGGTTTCGGTTTGTTGAAATATTTCTCATAACCTCACGCCTGTAATGCCCCCCAAGGGTTAGGCAGAGGTGTGCCTATAGTACACCTACATTTCGCCAGTTATGTTTAAGTCCATAAGGACAGATTCCGGGCTGCTACTGAGAAATTCCTGATGGAAAAATCCAATAACACTTTGTCCAACCTGGGAAACCAGAACCGCAGTAGCGCTTGCGATCGACGAGGCTATTTCTCATTTGCCGTAAAATTATCCAAGGGCACACGTGAGTACTTACATGAAACTGAACATCGATCGAGCGTCGAATTTATTGTGTTAGTCGGGGTAGTATAAGCTGCAGAAAGTGCATTTTGAAGGCGAAGGCAATTATTCTAAAAGTGAATTACGAGTGTTTTATGGCAGTGGTTTGTTTCATGTATGTTTTGAAGACTGAAAAGGGAGAGTTTATTTAGGTATGATTTGCAATTTCGACTCAGGTTATGCTCGCAAAGTATGCGAGGCGTGCTCTCGTGAGCATTTCACTGCCATGGGTTTGGATTTAGAAACAATTTTATTTGTCAATGAACTTTTCTTATTGGCAGTCAACATTTCTTCTTTAAAGTTAGTAGAAGCTAACTGTCCTTCGCCCAACTTGCAGTTGCATTATCGATAAAGGCTGTTTTAACTCTGTATTTTCCGGTAACACAACAAACAATACAATATTTTATGGCATCTGATTCTATATTTTATCAGCCTGCCATCTGTTTGATCAGCCTCCACCGTTTCGCAATGGAGATTGATTGCAGTTCTTCAAATAACGAGTCAGTAGGAGGATGAATAGCGACACAGCGTATCATCAATCGTTTAGCCTTCATTTTTGAGCTTTCTCAATACTTCAATATTTTAGGTCAAGGAGAAATGACAATACATACTGAAGAAGTTGTATGAATGGCTGATGTAGGGCTTTCTGATTTGTAAGCTGTTTGACTGATGGGTTTCGATTCAAGACTTGTAGGCTTTTATGTTTGTATTTGGATTCTGAATCGGGATGTTGACTAAATTTTTTTTGTCCGACAGGTAGATTATTAAAAAATATTGGACACGTATTTTTTCTTTTTTACTTAATCAAAAGAGGCGGCGATACATTGGGTAAAAATTTGCCATGACGTCACGAGTACCTATGTAGATTTTATACTCGTACTTACTTGTGACCTAGCGACCCCCACTCCGCAACTTTAATGCGTTTTATCGGAGTAATTTTTTATTAATATGATAAAGCAAAAAATACGTGTCTAATATTTATTTATTATCTGACTGACGGACTAAATAGTTTTTTTTTTTACCCATCCTTCATCCCTATTATAGGCGGTGTTATTCGAAGATTTTTTGTTTTACAAAGCTCAAGTATTTTTAGCTTACTTACTTGAAGGGGTTACAATTCTATTTCTTACAAACAAAACATCACGCCTTGTTTCCCCGAAGGGTTGGGCAGAGAGACCTATACTGTCCTGCTAAGCCGAAAGGCGCTATCTCTGAGATACGGCCTTTTAGTACAATTTCACATTGTATAAGCCAAATAGCACTATCTAACTTAAAACATAAAAAAAACCACGAAGAAGATTTTTAATCCTTTACTTATGTTTCCTTAAATTACAATATTTACAAAAAGTAAATTTTCTCAAACATTACTCTGATTCAGATAGCGCTTTTCGGCTTAGCAGGGCAGTATAGTACACCCATATTTCGCCAGTTATGTTTAAGTCCCATGTAATAGGGGGCGAGCCTATTACCATCAACCGGGCACAAATCCTGACTCCGGGCTGCGACTGAGAAATTTCAATAAAACTTTGCGCGACCTGGGAATCAAACCCAGGACCTCATGCTCTGTAGCGCTTGCGACCAGAAGACCAAACAGGCAGTTTCAAAATCAGTCTACGATGTATATAGTTAGATTTTTCTTACTAGCGTATTTAAATAGAGTATACTCAACAACAAAAGCACTTTCGTGACACACCAATAATGACTCTGTACGTAGGAGTTTACGACCACTCCTCGTAAACGAAGGGTTGTTCCCATAAATATCGCTTTCGATTTCGTATCGATCTGGAACTAGCGCCGTCGCACTATTGTTTAGATGACAGTTATTGGTAGTAAACAGTTTAATGATAGCGTGAATAGAGATTATGAGCGGTTGTGTAAGCGGTGCGGTAGACTATGTCAGTGGAGATAGATTATCAAGAACTGTTTGTTTAAAGGATGCTGCAAGCAGGCGCCATGCGACTTTAATAAAACAATTTCTAATGCCGCAGCCGCATTTGCGTCTGTCGTGACGAAGTTTCGCACAGTGATACGATACACGCAAATTTGACCAACAATTATCGGATATCGTCGCGATAGTTCGGGCTGCGTAGCACTTATCGCCCGGGTGGCGGTACGTAATAAACGTGGTGAAGCCGCTAATGTGACCACCCCATTAGCGCGATAGCTTTTTAGCGAGCAAAACATACGAAGCTTCGGCACGCATTGCTTTGTCACGACAGACGCAGGATTACAAAACTTCATGGTAGAACAATTACCGGTGTCGCGTCGCTCCTGTTTGCCTTAAGTAGTAATTTAATTTTCCGTTAATAAATAGTAAATTAAAACAATACATATACACAATCAACTTTATTACGACAAATTATAAAAATAAAACTCTTATATTTTGAAAATAGAGATAATCTATATTGTTTTGATATATTTACATGTCAGTGGGGTGAATTCGCAAAAGTACTATTGTTCACATCATGTTATAAACAATATTAATCTTTAAGACTTAAGGTTTTTGTGTTTTAATTTTAATTATAATTTGGTGTGTTTGACTTGGCTATCGTACGTAGTTTTAAGGCATTTAAATAAATAAATAAACAACATTAAATATAATATGACACAAATACAGTTTCTTGCTTGGCATAGATAAATAATACTTCATCATTTTATTACATTGGCGGCGAAATGCTTGAATTTTACTTCGTAGGTATCGCACTTATACAGCATAACACAAGTATTTATTTACATTATTTTGACGAAGCAGCTACACAACACAACAAACGCTGCTAACTCGACCGAGTCGTTCGAGAAACATCAAACGACTCGCACGCACAAGTACCTACCACGCCTTTTATGGTGCCTCATACATTCAAAGGCGCGGTTATTTTGCCAAATTTTGCAATCTCCGGGTCCGCTACCGGATCCGGAATATTGGTACCGGATCCGGTAACTGTATAATGATGCCGGATCCGCCGGATTACCGGATCCGGTTTTCCGGATTGCAATCCCTAGTAGATGCAAGTTAGACTTGTAAAATAAAGTTCTTTACATACCATAAGAAATCACATATTGCAATAAAAGCCACCTGAAGGATATAAAAATGAATATACGCGACCGTTTGAATTCTAGTTTTTAAGAAGTCGGTTAAAAAATGCAACGGAAAATAATTGTCGCTAGAAACACTTTAAACAATTCTACTTTATTTATAAACGTTTGTAAGTTAAGAGACAAAAAGGGGGGTAGGGGAGTTAAGTTAAGTGGAGAGAGTTAGTGAGTTTTGACGTTCAAAAACATCAAAACTGTATGGTTAACAGACGTTTATAAATAAACACCATAATCGTCCTTATGACAGTAACTTTCTTTACTTCATCACTACACATATTATATGCAAATTCCCGTCAATTTGTACGTCTAAAACCGAAAGCATAATCTCCTACATGTTCCTTTCCATTTTCATCGCTATCTCTGTCATCCAATCAGCGCATGATCAGCAGAGCCTCCCATAACTGTTTATCCGATAATCGTGTACCGAACATCACGCACTTGAGCTCTCCCAAGCTGAACTCATCAGGAATCGAATTGGCGATACTGACGTGGGAGTAGGGTTACCATCCGTCCGGATTTGTTCGGAGATATCCGGCTTTTGGCCCCCCGTCCGGAATATGTCCAGCCTTATCATTTGTCCGGACTATTCGATATAAGGGAATATTCTAAAAAAAAAAGATTACTGAAAAAAAAAAAAATACGGACTTATATGCAATGTCAGGACTTTTCAAATTTCGAAATGGTAGCGCTACGTGGGAGTGATATGACAAAACTGTTTGTTGTTTAGAGACTGAATATACTCGTACGGATTGTCCAACTGGCGATTTAGAGCCTCAGAATGTTGAAGAGCATATGGTTTACATCCAAACGTTATATTATGATGTGGGTGAGATGAAAATATCAAAGCATTCCTTATGTCCTACTTGTCAAGTCATACTGTCCCGCGTCGGAAAATCCATCAGCCAACTTAATTTAGACATTGTAGTTGGACAAAAGCCTCTCAATTCCTCTGATCTCGAGCCACAATTTGTCGTCCATATTCCTATCATTTCAATTGCCTCCAGGTGGGTGGTTTATTTGGCTCAAGGGATTTTTATTTTTTTGTATTAGATATTAACATTATGCTACTCTAAGGAGCCGAGCTAAAAGAAAAAGAGGCAGAAAGAACGTTATGAAAAAACGAAGTATTAGCACGGGCGAGCGATGCGACGCGACACACTGGGTCGGGTGCCGAAATTCCACGCGGAAGAATTCGCGGGTGGACGCTAATGTCTTAATATATGTCAACATTATCCATTTCTTGTTCTCGTTGGCGGTCCATTGCGAACAAATGACTTGAGTTCTTTACTCCAATCTAGAAATTTGAGAAAGCGATTGTGTTAGGGCGTGATCACATGTGTCGCTTTTAGCATTGTCACGCCATTTTGTCGCTGTCGACATATCACATGTCGCGGTTTCACTTTGATTTAGCATGTCAGACAGGTTTATATTGTCTTGTAAGTCGTAGATAATACGACTTGCGAAATGTTCCAATCGATAATACATCTAATGTTGTCGATTACATTAAAGGGGAAGTGTAAGAAATTCTTCATTACAATATTGTAATATCAGATTGTCGTAATCTATGCTTTGGCCATACCTAGAACACATGTCCGGTTTGTTTTATAAAAGTTTGGTTTATGCTTACCTTCAAGCGGATCTGTGAAATAGTAAAAATGATTAGTACCTATCGTTCGAATCGATGACGTAGTAACTTGCGTAACTAAAATTTAATAATTGTTTCAATCGATATCATAAAATATGTTGTCAAGCACATGCTTATTCACTATAGTTATTACTTACGTGCAAATAACCATTGTTTAGCTGCAGTAATTTATCCGCAGCGATTAATTTGTTTTCAGACAGGTTTCTATTGCGTTCGATCGCGTCGTGTAATCGTCAAATGTGTTTGCCGCCTAAGGTGCATCACGACTCAGAAGATGTGTGCGTCTCTCGCTAAATTGCGATTTGTACACTGATATGATAGTTATCTAAACGTTTATGGGATAAACGTTGTCTATTTTAGGTTATTTGTGCTTTCCTTTGCTGAATTTCTGAGACATGACTCAATTTGTTAGATATTGGTTTGCGTGATGCAGTTTCATGAGTTGTGTTAAGGTTCGTGCAGACCAGCGCGACTCGTTACGCGACGCGACACCGGTAATTGTTCAACCGTGAAGTTTTCTTAGAAATTGTTTTGTAAGCCCACGTACGCACGGACGTAAAAATATCGCGGCGGGATTTTATCGCGCACTGGATATTCAACTCTCGGTTTGAGCCGAGCGTTGAAAAAACACACTGTTGGATTTTCAACTCTCGGCGCTAAGCAGAGCGTCGAAAATCCAGTGCAAAAAAAATCGTCGCGGGAAAAATCGCCCGTGTGTACTTAGGCTTAGAGTCGCGTCGCGCCGGTCTGCACGACGCTTTAAAGTCTGTTTCTGGTAAATCTATTCAGAATTTCTTGTTTGTTAATCATTATGTCAATGGAATACTTCCTGGATTCGAGATTCAAAAGATGGATCCATTCAAAATGCTTTAACGATCCAATCAAACAAAGTTAACGACAGACAGTCATTAGTCTCATGTTTATAGAGAAGTTTCCACAAACAATCACAATGTACGATGTCCTATTGAACGGCGAACTTTCGTGCCGTTAGATAGCAGAAGTACATTGTAATGCGGAGAAAAGGCTATATTGTAATAAAATAATTGGTGCTGCGTATAAATATTAATGTCGTAGAACTGCGCTGGCGCAGGATCGTGACATTTCAACCCGTGGCACGCGGCACCTGCGCTCAAATGTCAAACATGACAGATGTCGATGAAAGTTAGAACCGTCCAGACGTGGATAATGAGGCTGCATTACAGGGTAAAAAAAATGTAATCATCAAGATTAATTACAGCTGTTGAATAATTGCATCCTGTTGTGCTGTTTATCTTGTTTATTTTCTTTGGCAATTATTTCTGCTGTCAATACTGGTTTTCGCGGGAAATGAACTTGTTCTTGGTGTTCATTCGATTGATAAAACAAAATAATTAAATTACCATGTAAGATTAAACAGTCATTGTGTAAATAATGCGATGAGAGCATAAAATGAAATATTTATGAAATTGTTTCATGCTCCACAATTACCGTTGTAGGCACGTGTTTAACGATACGCCTTAGGGTCGCCATGACATTAAAAAATTAACTTTCGCTAACATAGTTACTATCAAGATCATCTACATTTATTACTACGTTATATAAGATAGAACAATCTATGAGATAGATTTATCATATTTATTGATAGATAATGCGCTTGCCTCTACAATCAGTGGTTTCGACAAATTGATCGAGTCGGCAAATGTGTGTATCATGCGTAATAGCTGTCCAAATTGTTCTTGTCAAATTGCTTCGGATGTTTGACTCTTCGTGTCAATGATATCAATCGCTAGATTTGCCCTCACCGTACTTCGATAATGTGTCCATATTAAGAAGAGTGTGCTCAGTGCTCACAAATTATTAAATAGCCAATCCAATCAGTCACTGCGTCATTCAAATCAAATCAAATCAAATCAAATCATTTATTTGCTTGAATATGGGTAGGTACATGAGGTGACACATAAAACTGAAGATCTTTAACCATATCCTACCTTAATAGGTGTGCAAATATTAATCATACACTTATCTATAGAAAATATAATTATTGGGGTATTTACGACATTCATTTATAACATAATTTTATTATTATTTCTTAACTTAAAAATTTAATTACAGTTATCATTCAAATAATCATTAACGTTATAATAAGCTTTATTAATTAAATAAGTCTTTAATCTATTCTTCTAATGATATAAAATTATTTACTTCTTTTATATTATCAGGTAATTTATTATATATTTTAGGGCCCATACAAAATGCACTCTTGTCAAACATAACCGTTCTATGGCGTATTGCACGAAGCGATCATTGTGTGTCAGAGGTTTCAAAACGAAACAGAAACGCGAACGAAGCAAAAACTATCTTTTGACGCGGTAGGGCTAATCTAACGATATAAATATTTTCTTCGTACCTGTTATATTACCGTGAAATGTATTTAAAAAAAAATGTTTGATCAAGGTATGATATAGGTAACGTAGATTATTTGATAATTGACAGTCACGATGAATTCATATAGCTTATGATGTTTACGATATAGACAATCTATTCGTAGTAATGGTGTGGTTGAGCTCCTTCGAAAACACTCGTCCGGGAAAGTCTTATTGCTGTGTTGGTAAAAATAAAGGTGCTAGTGAAATAATAATCAATTACGTAAAAAACTACACATAGATAAGTGGTATACATTTTCGTGACGGTGTGTTAATTTTCACATAGTTTTTTTTTTTTTAAGTTTTCCGGAACGTCTTTGGTTTTGTTACGGTTCTCTTGATCCATCTAAACATTCAATTACTGTTAAGTAAAAGCTTACCCACGTAACATTACACATGGTACATTTGTCAGGTACATTTATTTACTTTCTTAAACTACCGTATCACATATCATCTCATCTCAATTTATCTTCGCCACAAAGTTATAAATGCGGCTGTCAAACGAAACGTTGTTCGCATAAAGTACAGGCTATCTGGCAACGAGATGTAGAAAATAAATTTGTCAGTGCCCAACTGTCAAATTAGGCAGTTTGTATTATCACTTTCAAACGTAACTGTCAAAAAAGAAAATGACCACTAAACGTGATCATAGAAAGTAATTACTGTCACATGTTGTAATGCTTGATTGCATTTGTTTATGTAAATTGAGTGACCAATGATGATCTGTGTACTGTGTGTAGTTTTAAGTGATGTCAGCTTATTGCGAGATCTTAGTGGTATCTAACGCTTTCTTTTTACTAAGAACAGAGAAGGTCACAGTAATATTAGATTTCCTTTGTAACTAGATTTGGCACCAAATATGTACCTACCTAAACTCCTTTTATGCGCTATGCAGACGATGGATTTTTTAGCCGTGAGGATAGAAAGTATAAAAATCTATGCAATTACACATATGGAGGACAAATAGACTAGAAATTGAGTCAGAGATATAGAGTAGTCAATTCTGTCCGGCGGACACATATTCTATCGCCTGCTCACCGCTTTTAAGTACCATTTCGCGCCATGTCCTGATAATAAAACAAATAGTTTAGTATCACCCACGACTTGCAAAACATTTTCTCTCACGTAACTTTTGTCACAAGATGTGGCTTTGGTATTAATTTCAGCCATGTTATTGTATAACGGTACATTTCCTTCTAAGTAAACTATGAAAAGTAAACCATGATTATATTATACGGAGAGAAGGGAGCGAGCGTGCTATAATTTAATATCTTAATTTCTGCTCTTCCTGACACTCTTAATATTGTTTCTTATTGAGGAAGTCTCTAGGAAGTCATTAGACCTCATTCTATTAGTAGTTTTCACTATTTTACGAACAGATTGGTTAATCTGCGCGAGACGCATCCGCCATCTCTTTATTCCTATCACGAATATTATCGCAATGAAGAATTTATAATGCCAATTATACAAATGGAGGTCGTTGACGCTAAGGGAACATTAATGCAAAATTAGTGTTCAGCTTAGACACGATTTTAGTACAGACATTTATATTCTAACAAGTAATTTATGTTTATACGGTTGTAAATTATATAGAGAAATTGTGCTAACCGATCCTACTTGGAGCATTAGTGATATTAGAAAACAAATAATTGTCGGTAGTTGACACATTTAATGATTTTGGTCAACATAATGGTTCATTCAAAGTTAGAATTTTACCCAACAAAATGGTAACTTAGCATACTCGGAAAACAAATTATTCATAGCACTGCAGCTTTTTCTCACGTGAATCATTGTTACAAAATTCTTCACACTTGTAAAATTCAAATTCCCTTAAATTCCTGCATAATGACTATTTCTTCTGAACATAAGTCAAAGCTCAAGCTGTAACTTAGCGGGTCATTACCGCTGTTCATTTGTAACTGTGTCGTTATTTCGGGATCGGAATGTTAAAGTTAGCGTGCTCTCTGCAGTCTCGGCTATGTCAAGTATTTGTTGTGACTTCGGATTTAGTATGCATCTGGCGAACTAAAAGTACTGTTGCAGGTACTCTACGAAGTATTGGTTCTATAGGCTCTTTAGCTACTACATATTTCTAAATTACCTGTTGTGTGATCGAATATCATTATTGAAGTATGTAGTGAACAGTATCAAAAGCCTATCTTAGATCAGAGTTAAATAATTATGATTCTCATTAAAACTGAAAGTTTTGTTTGTACTTACACCATAATACGCTGTTTGAATGAAACTGCACTTAGCCAAAATTAGCATTTATAATTAAGTCTTGTATTATCCTTTATTTTATTTAAATACTTATTATTAACGTTTTTAAATATTAGAATATTAAAAAAATATTAAAACATTTAAAAATATAAAAAAGTAGCCCAGCGGTATCAGGACCAGGGTCCAAGCTACCGGCGGTCAGGGCTCCAGAGAGAGGAACCTCCTGACAATGCGAGCCGAGTCCAGGAGTACCGCTTTCTGAATCAAGCAGTTGATCCAGCTCCCCAACGAGAGCCTCCTTAGGTGTTGGTGGAGGTTCTTGGCAATTAAGTAATTGGTTCTATTATTACGATAATAATATTTTTTCATCTAAGACTGAATTAGTTCGTAAATAAAATATAAAATATTAAGCTCGTATCAAATGAATCATTTTGATTCATTAAAATGGCTAAAGAATTTAAATGAGTTAGATGCTATCAAAGTATATATTCAGTCGGCAATTCTGTATTTGGCCACAAAAACTTAACGCCGTTTTTAGCTTTGTTTTCTTTGTTAATATCAAGGAAACAGGATGTGTGCGTTCTTTTTAGTTCCGTCTATAATTTGACAGGCCGAAATCTTTTTTAGACGCGGAAGTCTCTACTAATTGGGGATGATAAATTCTGAGCGCGTTTCGTCACCAAAAAGTGTGCAGCCCATGATTAATTACCCAGAGAGACTATTTTAGATGATATGGACAGTTACCATTCATATGTCTCCCACTGGTCACTAGTAATTGATTTAACTACAAGAATTTCTTAATGGTTAATTCTGACATCGTTGCAATGGAAGCCACGGTTATATATTAAGTCTATATCTTTGGCAATATTTAAACAACATTTGTCTCCAACGACATTATGTAAGCTAATGTTATTATGATTAATACATTCGACATGTCTAGTGCGATTGCCTTCGCAACATTAAATCACATTCAAGCAATAACATTCATAAATTATCCGAACTAATAAAGGAATGTTTGTTTCATCATGAATAGGTTAATCGAATTTCATAGTTTGACCCCATCAGGAGATGGTACGCTATTTATTACAGTGAATGTTAACGTCAATCAACTATGAAGGAAATTAGGATAGACGCATCAGATCGTGTTTCATCAGGGAAACATTTTATCGGATACATTTGTTACGACGAAGCAAAACGTTCCATGTTTATTTATTGACTAAACTAATATCTGTGGAAGCAGATTTATTTTAATACTATAGCTGGATTATGTAACCCGACTTTGTATGTCTCCAGAATTAGATATTTGGTCGTATAGTCGCGGATGCAGGTTTCCTGTTTCGTATTTTACGAAATTATGCACATTTTGGGTGGATTTCTTCAAAAAGCTCGAAAAGATTTATGATAGAACGTGTTAGAGAATTGTACAAGTTTAATTTATAGGCGCCATGACTTGGCACATGGTCTGCGATGTGTTAACTTGTGTTACGGCAGGAGCATATTCGGTAGTCTGTTTTATATCTTCCGCATTCTTTAATTGATTCTATTTCTGTATTACTTTCTTTTATGGTACGTTTTGATTAGATGTTTTAATAAACACTAGGTTTATAGCTTCCTGCAAGTATAACCATCATTTATACACGTTAACCTCATTAAGTTTTAATAGAATTACTTGCTTTATGACTCTTTATGTCATGGTGTTTATGAAAGGAGTAAAAGGATTACAATGTATGTCTGGCTCTTGTTAATTATTGTTTTGTTGTTTAATTCCGTAACTTTCGATCGTAAAGTTTATGGGAAATTAATTAATAAGTGCACGTTCGTTAATGTTTTGTATTTGTGGTGATTTATTGGAAACACCACTTTTCGGTTATTTGATGATATCATTTCTAAATTCCTGACTATATGTGTAAATTTTTACGACTTACGGACTCATTCAGTTTTAGCATGACCTAAAGATAAAAGATAGTCGAGTAAGGAGGTAAGATATATTGTGGCGATGATAGAGTTAGATTTATTACAAACAGAAGTTTGCTTATGAATATTAAACAGCTTTTCTTTTAGTGTCAGTCATAAAAATTCGGTTGTTGAATGTAGGTGTTGACACTTCAATGGCTTTTGATAGTATCATCTGAAAGTTGAAAACAGAAGCGTATTTGGTGTGACTACTTTATAGTTTACGATTAAGTAATCGAGATAAATATTGCATTCGTGTTTATCACTTGAAATTATAATTTCTCCTAGTTTTCTGTTTGGTGTGTCATTATTAGGACTTGCAAAATTTGTATTGATTGCATCATGTTACCAATACATTTTATCGAACATGTCTTTCAAAACAATTTAGATTAGATAACCGACTTATTAAACGATAAAATCCATTTCAGACGCTACATTTTACGTAATAGATCCATAAACAATCTTTGGTACTTTTAATAATCCTTGATGACATCAATTACCAAAATGGACTGTTAGTAATTTTAGGTCCACATTTTTCGTTTGATTACTTTCTTTAGATGCCCTGTTTAATATTAAAATTGATGCCACGTTACCTTATTTGAAATTTCCTGCAGATTTCTAAAGCTGATAAAGATGGGTAGTACAAAGCGGACATATCAACTGTTACAAATCTCTCTTCAACGTAAAGTGGTACAGTCATAATCGATATATTCAGACAGGCTCGAGACAAGATCTCGGTACATGGCGTCCGCTGTACGCTCGACTGCGCGTTGACCATTAATCTTCTTCGATTTTAGATAATTCTCAAGTTCTCGGGAAAGCTAGCTTAATGTTAGCCCGAGGTCATAAGACGATAGCTACTGATACGAGCTATTGTTCTCTATTCGGGTCTTTATCAAGTGCTGTACTGTTTTCCTTTGTCACAGCTTGAGTCATATGGGTAATTGATGTTGGTTGGTTAGAAGGACCATTTGGTCCTTATCGAAACCTTTCTCCATAGGAATGTTTCACTGCTAAGGCTACTTCACCGTTATTGCTGCGGTAAGATTTATTGTCACAGCCTTTAGTGATGGTATATTTACGAGTAATGTCTTTCCATTGCCACTCTATCATATTCTTTTGTTGTCTAACCAAGTTATTTTAATCTAGGTTCTAACTGAGAACTTCTGGTGTGCGTTTACATACAGTAGCGCAATAAATAAGCATTATGGCCTGTGTGCAAATGCGTGTCAAGGGATATAGTCACCTCAACCAAGGCGGACAATTGTGTGACTTCTAAAGAGTCTGTTGTGTCGATCCTTTGTCTACCTTCACCAGTAACAGGAAAGTCAAGAGATTAAGTCAATATTTGAAAGCGGGTATATTGACTCAATCTCTTCATTCAACAAAGGACTAGATAGTGACAGATTTATGTCTAGCTATTAGGCGATAAAAGATTTCAGACCGATCGTTATGTAAGTGAACCACATTATTTACTATGTTATGTATGTGGGTTTAAATGTTTTAGGTAACAATGTTTAATGTACTTACTATCTATTTAATTCTTTGTGTCGTTTTTTCGACTTTCGTTTCGGCTATCTTTGAAGTTTGATATTGTATCATTAATGCGACCGATAAACTGCGTGACATACAATTTCTTTTCAAATGCCGTAAGTTCAGCTACATTATTATGAAGAATAGTTATTAATGTTCAAATGGTTTAGTAAGTGATCCCTATTTTCTTTTAGATTCTTTTCAATGTCGTTCCAACTAATGAATCATGGATGCGATTAAGCATATCTACAACAGTTAATGTCATAATGTCAAGTTGTCACTCCCTTCAAAACGTTTCATAATAATGTCACGATGATTTATCAATACCATACTTGTCACTTATGTCATGTAATGTAGCCTCGGTTACCATATCGACCATTCAAGTCATACTTAGCGACATGTCCCCAATAGATTGTGTACTACAAATTAACATAACTAGTTGTTTTGGAATTTATTGTAGGGTTTGTAAGTTTGTGGTCATTGCTTTAAGGTGATTATTCATGTAGATGGCTGGTTATGTTTTAATTGATTTGTTATGTTCTTCTTTTTAGTCTTTACTCTATGCTTTTATTGTTTGACTTTTCCCCGTTTTCCCTACCAGTCTAATACAAAAAGTTACAAAAGCTCACATCAAAGTTCTCTGCTATGAAAAGAGAGACCCTAAAGGCAAAATGAAAGCCTTGCGATTTTCCACACCTAGGTCATACATAGTACATTCATATTGGAAAGTGAATTTCCATAAAATTCCATAAAGGTTCACAGTATTGTGTTTAAATAACAACAATAAGTGAAACGTGCGAAGTGACGTGTATTTGTGACATTTTTGCTGAAAAATAACTCTAGTAGGTACCTACTTGACACGAAAATGTATGGTCCCCATAATGTCAAACAATGCGCAAGATTCGTCTCGGTTTGCGACACATTACCATTGTGCAACTAATATGAGATAGAAATGTTAGCTTGCATGTGTTTGGTTTGATCTGTAAAAATGGGGACAGGAGATTATGTTACATGTGTGTCTATTTCCTAATTTTCATATCTTTGTTTGGTTATATTATTTGCTTTCATATTGTTATTTTCTAAACGTTGCATCATTGAGGTCTTATTTCCAATGGTGCCACTTTTATACTTGTTCGCGTAGGTACAAGATAAGTCTATAATAAGGCTACCTTATAAAACCAACAGTAGCATTCCATCTATAATTTACTTTATTACCGCTTAGTAATAGGACAGGACAGATGGCAATGCCAGTAAAAAACCTAGGCCTGCGCGAGCGCTGAACAAGTGGATAACCTTGCCGCTTTGCGGTCTTGCGCACAAGTCGATCGTACAATACATAGACATATTTTACGCAAAACATCCTTTTAATACTACGGAATTTAACTTTTTCTATTTAACCGGTTTTTTTCTCATTAATATGTAACTCCGTAACGATAGAGTGAATTTATGAATATATATGTATTATAAAAAATGCTAGTTACATTAATGTTATCCTTTTTACGGGGCAGTTAATGATAATGAACTTATCAAAGACAAAAAATATAAAACTCATTTACATTGCTCACAAAAAAAGCTCATTCAGTTTTGTGGCGAATGGCGCATATACTTTAAAATGTTATTTATATATTAATCAATTCTTGTGCTCTTTGTTTGAATCTAAAAATAGTTCTTTAAATAAAACCGGACCACCTGACATTATTCTTAAATATTGAATTCCTAATGCCACCTTTGCTAATTTCTCCCGAAGCTCAAAAATGGATTCTGCAAAACTGGGACATAAAAAGTTATACGTGATTGTCTGTTGGTATAAGGACCAAGAATATATGCACCTGGACTGTCATTATCTCCTTAGGTGATAATAACACCTGCCGCAGAGGTTGTTTATTTTGCAGATGATACAATAACATCAAATGTCAGACATGTGCACACTGAAGAATTGTATATTTTAGGATACGCTTTTACAGCTTTTACGTACAAAAAGAAATGTGCCCATATCTTGCTGAGTGTTCTAGTAATGAAGTCGAAAAAAAAATCTAGGGAACTTCGTCAAATTATAATCGACATAAAAGGGGATTTTAATGGATGTCGTAGATGTGACGACAAAAACTTTTAAATAATAAAAAGCTAAAAGTTTATAACTGCAAAAGGTAACCATTCCAGCAGTAATGTATAGGTACGACTTTAGTAAAACCTACTTGCTTATTGCATATTGCACCACAAGACCATTACTGGTAAACAGTTAACGAGAAAGTCCAATAGAGGAAGATATTTTATTACGATAAAGATCAACGTAATTGACCCGTAACTGAAGAATTCTCAATAAAATCGCGTAAAACTGTAGGTAATTGTTGGTAATTTGAATTGAATCAAGATAAACCAATTCTATTAAAACTAGAAACTTATAAATTTCGAATTAGGACGATCGTGCGAATGTCTGAAACAAAACTTGCAATTTGGATAATCATTAGCAAAAAAAGATTAAGGGGCAATTAATAATAGAGAAGTAATAATTGCTTATGAAAAGGAAAGATCGAAAGAAGAACGAATGAAAGTTGATAAGACAATGAAAGACCCAATTTGCGTACCCTAGTTTGAAAGTAGCGTTTTATTGTTATAAGTAAAACATATTAAAGAAAGCTGTTTAATCTACTTTGCTATTAGTAAATAATAAATCAAGACCACCGTCACGGGTAATGGAACAAACAATAGAATATTAAAATCGATTCATAGTTCAGTTACTTTCAATGTAAGATGAAGACAATGATTTTAATCAAGGCTCGCAGATAATTCAATAACAATTTTCTGGCGAGTTTTTGAGATTGCATACTTTTTTATTTTGCATTCAGCGGAAGATCAATCTTCAAAATGATAGGCATGTAAAAACCATTAGCTGAATTCCTTGAAACAAAAATAAGGACAGACGGCTAGACAGACATGATGAGTGATTGTGAACACCGGCGTTTCAAAAAAAAAAAAAAACAAATGCAACAGTGTGGTAAGAAACGATACAGCAGTTTAAACGATACTTACAAGCAAGTTACTTGAATAGGCCACGAGGAAGGATCCAGGTGAAGTGGGTGCGAATGTGAAGAGTTAATGCTATTATTTAGAGCCAGTCAATCCGATCAGCTGCCGGCGTGGTAATGATATGGTGAGGGCTTTCTCAGGGAAGGCCAGTCGGTAAACGATGCTTGGAATGTAGAGTGATGGTATGTTTTATTTGAATGGAGGGGGGTGTAACATTTGTGGAACGATATGGTTTTCGAGGTTGTTCATAAAACTTTTACAAAATCATCATATCTATCTGAGTTATCGGGACCGGTGGACATTTGGATTCTCCTTTTTTTTTGGAATAGAGGAGCAGTAGAATTGCTTTTCCTTCCTCTCTCAATTTTACTGCCATTACCATTTAATATGCAGTCACAGAAAAATAGTACCTAATTAAAATAACCATGCTGTGAGTTTGTTTAATCACCGGAAATATACAAATGCTGTGCTATAATTTCTTGGTAAAGTATGTTAAAATTTCATACCTCTAACGGTAACATTCAGGAAGCATATCTCATGTGAATTTAACGGCGTTTTCGATCACGACGCTGTTCTTGCTGTATTGTTTGACGTAACATCAGGTAATGCGTGCTGCACACTTGTTCGGGTTTACTCGGCTCAGCCTGGCGGTAAAATCAAATATTTATGTAGCTACATATATGTTCGGGAAAAATGTCGCTCAGCGGCAACACCGCGTGCGGATAGGACGGTAAAAATCATAATACCAATTTATTAAATGGATACCGAACGGAGTTTGCCTATCGGCACGAGCCGCATCATCATCATCTTCCTGTAACGTTATACGGGCCGCATGAAAGCCGAATATATGTAGTAATTGCTTCGGGTCGGCTTTGTTGTTCAACAAGCACTGCCGAAGCGAATGTGTAGACTGCGCGCAACTTAAGTCTGCGCGCGGTTGAAATTGGAACTAATCGTATGCCGTCTTGTCGTTTAAGTAAGGTCAAATTAAGCATACAGAGTGGCAGGGATATCGACGCGAAAACTGTTACCATGGATTCAGTATGTCATTCTGAACCCCCCTAAAAAATCTGCTGATCCATACATTTTCACCGCATAGGTAGTGCACTTTTCTATGACACAGCAGATTTTTTTTTATTACCGCCGAAAAATTTCAACACAGGGGCGTTCAGAATCAGGTACTGAATCCATGGTACAAGTTTTCACGTCGATGCCACCATGTATAATTTATTTAATATAATATTAATAAATATAGATTTATTATTTTAAATATTACAGTATAGAATTAAGCACACTAGCGCCACCAGTCGCGCGTAGACTTATCTTGCGCGCACTCTACCCGAACAAGTGTGTGTAGCTCTCCTAATGTTGCATGCGATCCGTTTGAACTTGTATCAGTTATGTCGATGTTACCCAGTTTTTTGTCGATTACGTATTGTTATGTTACGTTGTCAAAGTCAAGTCAAAGTCAAACAATTTATTTCAATTAGGCACATAATAGGCACTTATGAACGTCAAGTTTACAAAAAATAGAATTGATTCTAGTTGTAATCCGAACAGTTTATTCTGATTAATAAAGTGTTGACATCGCGAAGATTTCTGGCGCCATCATTATTGGCTTCCTTGTAATGATCTATGTCTTAAAACTGTTTCATCTGCATGAGCCAGTCCAGTTTGGAACTTTTATATGTTTTCAATCTGTTGGTTAGTACGGAATTAAAGATTAATTAAAGTCAAATCCCCTCCATAAACATAGAAAAGAAAGACCCGCGCTAAAAGTTATTTACAAAAGATCTGAAGATGCGTGAGATGTATTCTGAGAATGAAACCGAACCAGTTTATCAAATATTTAATCTCTCTCAAATCAATATTTGAATGAATACGGTCTAATTAACAAGTTGAATGCTCCAAAATCTAAATATTTATTTTCACTCTTCGCACTTGAGTGGAATTTGTATGATTTAGAATTTAGCAGCCTTAACATATTCGCTAGTATTATTTATTTCTACTATCCTCTAAATTACATTTTTCAATTCAAAATCAATGCTCAATATGTATATTCTCCGTGGTTTCTTTCGCCAACTTATAATATAACTTTGAAATAATAGCAGCTTGGCCACCTACCATATAACCTTGACCCCTAGGCGCGCGGGCGCAGCGGACGACCGCGCTTTGAGCAATGTTCACACAACCAGCGATGGAGTAAACTTGGTGCTAATTAACTGATTATTATCGCCCCCCTGCTTACCAATTAGTTTTTGTTTTTGGAGAGCCTTTGAAGTTATATTGGTGAAGAAATATCAATAGGCTTGGGAATGCCCAACGATATTAACACGTACCTACCTATGTAGAAATCATTTTGTATTATACATACTTGTAGCTTTAAGCGATTACAACATTTGCAACTGAAACAATTATGGGTCACGTATGTGTAGCTATATGTTTATTTACATTATTCTAGGAAGAAAACAAAAATAATCAAAATATGTGTATTGATTTGGAACTTAAGAAGGGTAGATTTTAATGTTCTACAAACAAGATAGAGTCCAACAGGCAGAGAGACAGCAATAGACATTGATGTTAATCTGTGAAGATCTTACGATTAACGTGGTCCGCATTTGTAATTAGAGATATTCTCATGTCAGTCAGTGCATCTACTTGAACTAAACTGAGGGCCTGATTACATAATAATATGCTATTAATGACCTTCGTGTTAATATAAGATATTGCTCTTAGTTACAGCCTTGACTTGGAAAAAACATCGTTGATTATACAAAGTTCAATATTGTGATTGTTTATTTTATTATCGTGATTACTCATAATAATGTCATCATGTAATTGATTAAGTTAAAGTTAATGAATTCTACAGCCAGGTAAATACTTCAACTTTGTTCCTTCATATTTGTATCATCGATAGTCTTGTGTTGCCATATTGGTACTAAAGTGTCAAGCTCATCTACTATCATTTAAATACCATATAAAACTGTGTAGACCTTGTAGAATATCAAGTTAATATCATCAAATATATTGCAGTTCTCAGAAACCAAACAACTTTGTTCAAACAACCAAATTCATCGGAATGTTATCTTTTTTCATGCACCATCTTGTTATCGTTCCGCTTCGATTCCTCGTTTGTTTTTATTCTTTTATCTGTAATTTGTTTTTGGATTTCCGATTCTAATTCACCTTGTTTAGGCGTATTATTTTATTTCATTTGGTTCTTATTTTTGACTACGGGTAAAAGATCTTTCTAATCATCCCACATAAGTACTCGTACGTTTTAAACTTTGTAAAATAAAATACGCAATCATTTGCTTGACAGGACGGCAGTAAAACTATTTATTAGCTTCTATGCAATAAGGTAAATACTAGAAATAACCTGCCATGCAAACATTAGAGGACACTGATTACAAGTGCCTATACAACAAGTCATAATTTACGGTGACTGAAGAATACAGTAAAGAGAAGTACGTACAGGTCGACGACACATTGAGGCAACTCATTCTACAATACATTATCACCTCATAGTTAGCAGTTGTCTATTGTTTTTCATATTTTGTCATTTGTTTATCACCTTGTTGGTGTTATGCCAATAGCTTCACTTTCATTCTTCGATGTTTATGATTCTCATAGCTTCGAACCTCGGGTTGAAAATATTCTTCATGGTCTGTCTCATCATATAAAACAGGATCGACACTTTAATGAAAAAATATATGTACTTCAGTACATTTACAATCCTATTAAAATATACGAATTCCTAGACAAAAGAATCATAGATGCGGCTGTAGTGTTCAAGTTATGTATGTTCAGTCTTATTTACATCTCCAGAGTGGTTCTTTATCATACTTTTACGACTAAGTGATTATAGGGTTTTAGTTATTCCCTAGAAACCAGTTGAACCTATCTCAGCCACGATTCCCATGGTTATGAGCCAAGAATCCAGTTGTGCACCCGCCGGCCTGATCTGCATACACTTTAATTAGAGTTGTTACCAGTGCGACATGCAAGTGTAGGATCTAGGCCCAAGGGAGGAACATTAGCGGAAAATTGAAATAACTCATCATTATTTAAATTGAAGGCAATTTTGTTAATATACAATTTCATGTTTTCAAATGAGTGCTACCCTGAAGCGTTTTTCTTCTTTGTTCGCTTTCTATATTTATTTTTAAATCGTTTAACCATAATCGAAATTTTCGCTTCGCTGTTATCTTCAAGATTGAAAAACTTCTTGAATTGTAATCTGCTTTATGATTTCTTCTCTGGTTTATCTTGTTGCAATTTTGATTTCGAGCTCGCGCAACAGAGAAGTTTGTCAATTATTCACTGTTATTTACAATTCAGGGCACTCACCCAAATTGAAAAAACACCGTATCTAATCCGAAAGATCCAAAATTCCTGTGACCTCTTCAAAATTGATCCAAGTTGTGTCTCCTGATTGCCTCGTTCCAAATTCAGCTTTTAGCCTTTTAGGATCAAACATTTCGATACTAATTTGGAACCTGTTACGATCACGATTGTTTTGCCCTCTAAACTCCGTTCATTAGACCACATATATTTTTGAGACCATTAAACAGTACAACATGCAAATTTTACCGAAGAACTTGCAACGGATACACTTTACTGCTTTCGATTACGATTACTAGCAATTACTAGATTATTTTTAGTTTGCACACTATGTTTGATAAACCAAGTTTGATGTTTTTTGAGTTTATGAACAACGTTGACTATTTATCTCTATATCTACATATCTTCTGAAGATATCAAAGTATTGTTCTTTCATTTAATGCATTCACTAATGTAGAGTGCTGATTGATTTTTCATTTCTTTTTTTATAGAAATCTATTGCATTAATTACTTTTCGTTGTATTCATTAGTCTTAAGCTTCGATAAGCATCGTGTTTTGCTTATCTTTTCCCCGTATTATATTACAAATAATCCTACTCAGAGTTTACAGTTTAACATAATTTTATTAATAATCCAATCTGTTAGTCCTTGTATAAGTTCATTTCTGTATTTTCAGCTTCGTCAGTATTTTATTTCTTGACTGCATACTTTGAATTAGATTCATCTATAAATAGATAAACTATCGTTCCTACTTCTTCCACAAACTGCTGCTAGCCTTAATTTATATAAACATTGCATTAAATCAAGATCTTAAGATCAAATTCCGTGCTCCTCTTTAGGAATGCAAAGTTATCTGTTATTTGAACAGTTACTGTATCCGCATTTGGTTCAAAAGAATTCAGGTTGATTTTCTTAATTTATGTTGCATACCGTTAAAAATACAATGCAATCGCATTTTCATTTCCGTTCTGTTATTATCATTTGAATCGAAACTATCATTATCGAACCCGAAATCGGTATCCATTAATTTGGTTATCTTTGTGTATCTACGTCAAGAGCTTACATTGATGGATCATATCAGCTCGATTAAATGTTTGCTGCGTAATCGTTGCGTGCGTTCACGAATGTCATATCTTGAGAGCCTTGTCCGGTTAACTTGTCCATGTATGTAACTTGCAAGTTTATTTGCAACTTAACAAGCCTTCTGATTTTAAAATTGTCGAGGAGTTGAGGCTGTTGTATTGTATGGCGTGCGGTTTCGATTCGGTCGGGTAAAAGTTTGAAGTCCATTCGGTTCGGTTAGATGCGTCGCGTGGTTGCGCACGGCGGCACTTCAGTTTGCTCGCGCTGCCCGCGGAGCTCACTCGTGTGTTCAAATTTTCGCTGTTGTAAACGTAAACCGACTTTCCGATACGAATTTGGAACGTTTCCGACCGGTAAAGTCGGTTTAACTGTCGCTTTTAGACGAACAATTTTGCGAACGCCTAAATTTCGCATTGCGATTGGCAGTGCGATTGCTTCACTCTGTTACGCTACCGTCTTAACAGATAACTGTGAAGAAACGTGTGCAAGCTCTGTGTTGCGGAGTCGGCAGAAGTCGGCAGATTGTGCTTTATCAGTGCTGTGGAATGGATGTGTTTTGTGGAAAGTGCTAATTTTGTTTGGTTCGAGACTTACGATACGTTTCACTAAACGCGATACAAAAAGTGGTTGTGTTATCGAGTTCATGTGACTACCGGAGTATTGATACGCAGTGCTTTCCCCCTGTCCAGAGCTTGATTTATGGTAAGTCATTCGGTTCACTTGTTTTAGTGTTAGGATTTATACTTGACAGATATCATTCAGTTGTTAGCTGTTTGGTCTTGTTGCCCCAACTTAGATTTAGTGGAGATAAGTAGAAGATTTATATGTTTCACAACACACCGGTTCAAGAGTGAAGGTTGAAACACGTGAGGATATAAAAATGTGATTAATTCAATGACATGTCGAGTAGACTTCCGTAAAAGGCTAGGCAAGGCGGTGCGCGTTGATTGTTGCGTCGTAATCGTCACTACCAAACGCAACTTAACAATTCCGACTGTGACATTGAAGCCGTGAAGAAGAAAGCGACATTAATAAGTTTATTATCGAACTGGCACGCATATTCATCACGCCGAAACACTTACACCGACAAGCTTACCGAAGATTTTGTATTAATTAATACGAGAATGATTGGACACTTTGAAACTTCGATAGTGGGTCATGCTACTTATTAATTGCGAATCAGTGCGAACAAGTGGGACCGGCATTGTGCGCGAAATAAACTGGAACTTGAGAAATCCGTTCACTTTTAATGTTACACTGATAATGTATATTGTTCTCACAAAGAAATTACAGAGTCGATGTAGACAGTAGATTGATCAATTTCTAAGTTATAATAACGTTTTCAAAGACTGCCATCAATGTTAACGTTTCAAAACAAAACGTTAACTCTACTTAACTTTACTAATCTCTGAACTAACTCCTGAGTTTGATGAACTATCTAGTACAGTTTGTGATTTTAGCGAAATAGTGATGACTCCTTCACAAAAACCACAAATCAAGAGTTGATGTTCAATTGATCTGTTAAGAATTGTGTAACCTACATAAATTGTAGAAATGAAAAGTAACCAAAGCAATGTATTTATAGTTGTTAAACTTGAATTTGTAAATGTAGTGTCGGCTGTACGTAAGTACAGAAAGAAACCGTTAAATTCCTAGAAAGTTTAGATACCACTGTACGTCTACAAAATACCACATTACTATTACTAACATTGAATCTAATAACAGTTGGTAGAATGGAATATGTACGAAACACAGCGTGTTATTTGTTCAACAAAGACTACGATGGCATATATACGGAATATAGTAGATTAAATCCAGATTCGTCGTAAGTTTTTTTTCTGCTTCTGCTGCCTTGAACTCTTTCTGACAGACAATTGAAAGAACAAATGTAAACGTAGTGTTAACGTAAATACTGTTTTCAATAGCAGTCATCGTAGAAATGACGTGTGCGCAGGATTCATTCATTATTTTGAAACAAATAAAGTATTTGTAGGAGAAACGTTAAATGCTTACAAAACGATCATCTAAAAAGCAAATATATATATATCTTCATACCACATTTCTGCAAAGTTATTTTACATACTTAATCTTCCAATCAAGAATTCCAAGTTCATACCTTAGTATTAAGATATATCAGATTAGAAAGATTGCTAGGTTTCCTATCCTACAATTTGCATTCAGCACTTGTATCCAAGTGATCTAACAGTCTTTTGTCTGCGTTAATCAGACTGTAAAGCTAGAATGATTACTTTAATGCCCTAGACGAGAGAGTTTGACCTAGGCACAGATAGAAGCTGGAGTCTTGTAGTCTATGGTCTCTATGGACCCACAGCGTGACCTCAGTGTCACGATCACCACAAATATGGTGGTCGTGATGATGTTGCTTGTGTGTTTAATTAAGGTTTTAGTTTTTGTGGGGTTCTTCCTGAAATATAGGGACGTTATTGAAGTATCGATAGATTTACTTACGTGTATAAAACCTAGCACATGTGTTGTCTATATTCTTGTTATGTAAATAGTTATAGTACTGGTAGAAGGAATAAGGAGGTAAGATTATATACTGTTTAGTTTAGTTAGTTGATGCAAAATCGAAAACTACAGTCTAGTAAAATGAGATATGACTATCACTTCTACATACAGGTATATAAAGAGTTATTGGTTCCGTTAAGGGGATGTAGGAGAGGTCATTTACAACCAAATGACCCCTTTTGACTCATATGCAAATGTCACAAAAATTCGAGTCATTTAACATTTTATGTTTTTATTTCATACATTTTAAATGTCAAATTACTCGAAAATTAGGGGTCATCAAAATCGAATCGAAAAGTTAGGGGTCATCAGGGGACATTTGGTTGCAAATGACCTCTGCTACATCCCCGTAACGGATTGCCGACGTATAACCAATAACCCTGTATATGTATTCCCATATATAATTAATTTTACTTACACATAACTTCACGCCACGTTTTTCCGAACGGTTGGGCAGAGGTGTAGCTGTAGTACCACATTTCACCAGTTATGTTTTTAGTCCCATGTAATAGGCGGCGAGCCTATTGCCATAAACCGGGCACAAATCTATATTCCGGGCTGCTACTGAGAAATTCCTGTTGGAAAATCCCAATAATACTTTGCCCGACCTGGGAACCGAACCTAGGACCTCATGCTCAGCAGTAACTAACCAACGACGCAGTCAGTTAATTCATTTTAGCCTTGTTTATTTCGTCTCAGTATCATAATTTGCTCCATTCAATAAAACATGTTTACTATTACCTATTCTCTAGAAAAAACAATGTTTATTCCACATTTATTTTCAAGAAATTAAATAACAGTTTTAATGCCGATATCTGCACTAATTGCATAGCGAGATTAGAAATTACCAACCATTGTTTATAAGAATTTTATTATTTTTCTAAGACCTACTTACCGGTCACTACCTTCGTCACACTTGGATAAAAAGAGTAAATAACAAATTCCTGTGAAATTACCAGACGATTATTTCGTAATTATGTATAGAGCATCGATTCTCCGGTATTACCCCCCGTTGTTCTGCTGCTACGGATGAAGGCTTGTTCAGACCAGCGCGACTTGTCGCGCGACGCGACACGAACAATACAATTTCTAAGAAAACTTCACAGTATGACAATAACCAGTGTCGCGTCGCGCGATAAGTCGCGCTGGTCTGCACAAGCCTTGATCCCGGGTGGTAATGCTATAATCACCACGCTTGGCAGACGGACTGTCTCAGTAAGATATTATTATTGGACAAGTCAAGCTGTTCATCATCTTGACTTATTCTTTAATCAGCCTTGACGATGGGTTCATTTTTGACAACTGTCTCCAGTGGCCGATCCAGGATTGCCGTTTGGGAGGACCTTGACCCCGTTGAGGGTAGTTTTTAGTAAAGTAAACACTAAAAAGCACAAAATATTTTATTTTGATTAATGCTTAATGCCGAGGAGCTCGTGGCTAAGTAATAACAGCAGCATGGGTCGATCCATCAGGTTAAGCTACGCTTGCCGGGGTTGGTCCGCGGATGGGTGACCATCTTTACATACCGAGACTCCTCCGTGCCTCGGAAAGCACGTCAAGCTGTTGTTCCCGGCTGTCATTCGTGGATCTTTGACAGTCGTCAAGAGTCGTCAGAAGTCCGAAAGTCTGACACCAGTCTTATCAAGGGGTATCGTATTACCCAGTTACTGGGTTGTGGAGGTCAGATAGGCAGTCGCTCCATGTAAAATACTGGTATTCAGCTACATCCGGTTAGAATGGAAGCCGAGCCCAACATAGTTGGGCCTCCTCGGTGTACTTTTCGCGAATTCCTCAATGGAAAACATATCTACGTAAAGGATGACGAACCTAAGGTACAATATTGATGAAAATTCTACCTTATGTAGTGTAATGCTTATCTAAAAAGTATAATTAGAATAATATCAAGTTCACTTTAAAATTTCCACGGAAGAACTCAGATGCTGTTGGGGGGCTTGGGCCCTTAGCCCCGGATCTGCTACTGACTGTCTCAACCTGATGGTAACCAATATTACGGTCATCGACGGTGCACGCTTGTCTAGAAGTAACGTAGTCCCACAGACATGAAGGTTTCCGAGTTATAGCTATTGAGATCGGGAAATACAGTATCTGGTAAGGAGTTCCACTTCTTAGCATTCTACACATTGATGTGTTGACATTTTGACAAATTCAGACACCGAAAACTAACACTTGTTAGATTCAATTTACCTAAATTACATAACATCAAGTCTTGTTTCCCCGAAGGGTTAGTTAGAGGTGTACCTGTAGACCCACATTTCGCCAGTGATGTTAGTCCCATGTAATAGGGGGCGAGCCTCATTCAACAACAGGGCACAAATCCAGGCTCCAGGCTGATACTGAGACATTCCAAATGGAAAAACCTAATAACACTTTGCCCGACCTGGGCATCGAAAACAGGACCTCATCCTCAGCAGTAGCGCTTGCGACCACTACACTAAGAATAACATTACCCTAATATTGCAATATAATATTTTAATAGTCCGATAAAACTGTCTTCGAATGTTGATTCTCAAGCTCCATGAGAACTTCTACACGATAACAACACACTTTTTATTCCCAATCAATCTTTTCTATTGGAGTTTATTACGTATCATTCCCTCCATAATTGCTTTAGTCACGATAGCCTTTATGTCTATCGATAGATCGATGCAAATTGCTGTGTCCTTGATGAGGCGCGGTCATCAATCCTTTTGTTGTTCCTTGTTTCAAATTTCAACTAGCAACCGTTGCATGTCGTAATTGTTCTTTTGAAAGTGACAATGGCCTGTTGTGTTGTGTCTACTAAGTTTATTTTTTACAACTTTATGTTAATGTATGTACTTATTTGTTGCACTTATGTATTAATTAATCATTTCCACAGTACTTAATTCATTTTCTTGCTTTGTATTACCTACTCTTACGTCGGTATCTCTGTCTCCCCTATCCGTAATTCTGACAACTGTCATCATAATATTACCAATATAATTTTACTAAATATAATTTATAAAGTTGATATTACTAAATGTAATAAAGAAGAGATAAAACATACACTATAGTCTATTTGTGATTTGCAAGACTTTTGAACTCTTGTTTATTACGTCAAATATCGTAAAATACACAGGATGGTCTTTGTTTCATTTAATACAAAGTTTAAGAGAAAGTGTTGCCTCATACAAATGTCTTTACTGTAAATTATTTGTTATTGTCATAGGTGCAGTACAAGTGAAAATGTAAAATTATTGCTGTTTTCACTCACACAACGCTGTGTTATATTTCACTGTATTATTTTATGGTATTTTATTGCCTTAAGCCTTTTAAACATTATTGACAGCAACATTAAATCGAAGTATTTAAAAGACTTGTTTCAGTTTCAATGTATTATCATTAAACTTGCTTCCGTCATCTGTCATTCTCTAGTTTATTTTGCTCACGATTAAGATACTCATCAAATTCATATTGTTGTAGAAAACTACTTTTGTTGTCTTTAAATCATGTATTTACTAAACCATCATTATTTCACTCTTCAAACTATCTGACAACAGCAATCTTTAACAAATTTTAAGACAATGTAAATTCGACACAGTTCAGTAATTCTATGGTTAGTGTAGGAGTAGCGCTACCGGCCTGTCACTCCGTATGCAATGTAGCCATAAATGTAGTTCTCAAACCATTTTGTGACAAATAAGGGTGTATTCACATTGGCCAGAGCGCGCTATTGATCCATGCGTGTTTGCTTTATGCAGCACTCTGGGAGGTACTCGCTAAACGCATTCTGAATAAAATGTGTTTTTTTTATGCTTAGTGGGTGTGATTTTTGCATGAGAGGGTACTGCTGCATATATACCAACACAATACGTATTTTGTCTACCTAAGCTTTAGTCTCACTCATATAATTGACAAAGTACTCCCGCGCAGTTGCCTGCGTTTGCGCACTAGTGTGTACCCGCTTTTACAGCATTAAGAGAGCTTTGTGTGTCACTTGAAGTTTTGCTTTGAATCTTAAAAGGAAAGACGCGTGGGTGATGTAAAGTGTATTATTACGCGGTTCTACCTTGAAGGGCGAAATTGATACTATTAAATACCAAACGGCGCCAGTACGAGGTGTTAGATAATAATATTAATAACGTTACGTTTATTTTAAAAAACAATATTGGATGTTGGTTCTTTGTAGGTAATCGATAAAGCGGAAGAGAAGTAATATGAGAACAAGGTGGATAAAGAGGCCTTAGATACAGATGTTAGATAAAAGAACACTAACTGTTTCTAAAAACAATACCTCTGATGTGGATGGAAACACAATAAAATCGGAATCTGCCGATAGAAAGACAATTGTTAATGGCACAACTGAAAACGCTGTCAAATATGCAATAATTTGCAAATTGGTAAACGAATCTAAAGTAACTTCTCGATGCCTGATAAAGTAAAAGATATTCTTGTGCTTGTGTGCAATCTAAATAGAGTCGGCCCAGAATTTGGCATCAGTTCCTGTAACATGCAGACAACAGGAAACACTAGACACGATATCAAGTGCCCCATTAAGTTAAAAGATATTAGTTAAGGCACATTGTAGCCCAACTGCAAGCTAATCTTAATTATTTGAGCTATGGATGGACAATGATCAAAAACATCTCAATCCACTTCATTATTTCTCAAATCAAGCACCTGCTATTTTCACCTCCGATTGGCTCCGATATTACCCCAGAAGTAGCAAATCTTGTATCTGTAGCCATTTTAAATCAATATCGCAACTTAATAGAAATAATTCAATAGAAGCCAATCATCTATCACCGAGGTGCGAATGGAAACATGGTACTGTGATCTTTGGAGGCTGTAAATCAAACTTATCTCCACCACTAACTTGTTTATGGTTATTGTTCTTAAATAAATTTTAACCGCTTTCTGCACCTTCGTGACCTATTTGGAAATGTTCTTTGTTATTCAATGTGGAATGTTTTAGTTAAAGTTTCTGGCTTGGAGATAGTTTCGTTTAATTGGGTTTGACTACAGGTGTATTGTTTTGAGTCGTAGCATTATTAATAATGGCAGGCTTATCTAAATCTAATTTATAGAGTAGATGTTCTTTTGGACCTTAGATATTACGTTTTAGTTCAGAATTAACAAATTATTCATGAATTCCATTTGGAGCCATTATATCTAACATCTTTGTTAAAACATGCTTTAAATCTGAAACTGTTTCACTCAAAAGGCTTAAAACAAAATCCTCAACTTCCGTGTTTGTAAGTCTCCTTACTATTCATAGACTTTTTTCTTATTCTTAATCATGATTACAATTCATCACGATGCTCCACTTAAATATGTATAATTCACGAAAACTATTCATTGCGCAGATGTACCTACTAATGGTGCCCTAAAACCAAATACCAAGTTAATACTATAATAAATGTTACGAAACACATGAATTAGGAACTCTTTATAGCATTATTATGGGTTATTTGCATAATATATTAACGTATAATGTAGTCTTATGTTACGAGCATTATACCTCAATTGATGTCCTACATAATAATGTCAATGGAAGGAAATGTCTATTTTTAAGATATGAATGGATCATTAATGAAATTAGTGTTTATGTAAGTACACACACAAAACTGTCGACTATGGGTGAAGATTTAGCAATTGTCTATTTACAAATATTATATACGATGGCTTCAAAAATGCAGACGCAAGTGCATAAAACAGTTAACTGAATATGGTATTACTAAATTCAAACAAGGTACACAATTTAAGTTTTATAATCACCCTTTAAAGTAGAATACGGAAATCGTAAATCACGTAAGAAGTATATTAACATAAGGCAAACAATGAGAAGATGAAAAAAATCACTGTTTTAAGTATTAAGTATTATAACTAATAAAAGGTTTTATTCCTTTAGACCTTGTATTAACTGTGTTGGTACTTGCTGTTATAGTAGAATGTTTGATACTAAAGTATGATTTTGTGTTCGCTTTAATAACAATAGAAGTAGATTTAGTATTATTGTCGACCGAGTACAAATATTGAATGGGCTAAAAAGCCATCAAAACAGCGAGAAATTTCGAAATTTGATGAACCGTGTCATGAATTTTCAAATGAATGTATGTTTTCAATTTGTTTACGTTTATTGAAATGACAGTTTGGTGTTTACCATCATTGTTATAGCCAGCTAAAGAAGTTAAAGGTTAATATAGGCTCGGACTAGCCTATACCTTTTACTGATTCGCGTGCGTCTAAACTTATCAAATCATGTTTTGCTTTGTGATTACTTTCTGAATTATCTTTAACTTATGATTTATTTGGTCTTTGTTTTGGAGAGACCTTTATCGTAGAGCTAGCGATTACCGATTGCCTGCTTTCGCAGTACTATTTCATTCATGTACGCCTTTTTTCATAAAGTTTCGAAGTCCATTTCCGCCATCCAAGCCATCTTCACAATGCTATAGATCAATGACCATCTTGATATAAATATTATAGCACTGCAATATATTCCACAAGGATGTGGCAATATATATTCCTGTAGCGGGGTCACGCCTGCGATGTATCCCGGTCCGCCCCAGCGCTTGCGCGTGAGTCGCGACATAATTACAGGATCCACTATGAATCATGGGTTGTTGTTGTGTTTAAATGGTATTTTGGATTATGTATTAGTTAGATTTTGTATTAACTAAAACAGTTCTTAAATGTCTCTTTCTAATGGACTGTCTAATATCTGATTGTCTTCATCTTTCGTATCTATATATTGGTATTCAGGCTGACTGCCCTGGGCACTCCGGCTTTGTCCTAACCCAGTGATGCCCTTTCCATCACTCCAGTTTGATGGATAAACAAATAAACTAGCCTTCTGATATTCCTCGAATAAAGTAATACGACTTCTTTATTGACATTGCTTATTGATTTAAAATAAAATGTATCATATTGAAAATAGAGAAGCTGATTACAAATGGCAATTCCTTAGCTATCCGCTTATGGGACTATGATGCAAGCTAGGCTATCAAATGACACTAAGTTGACATAAATAATGATAACATAGTTTCTGTTACCGAGAAAAAAGAAAAAGAGGAGCCATACTTCTGTTTATTTTGCATATTATATAATCTGACATACAGCAGTCTCTATTCGAGACTTGTAATAAGCTGGCGTGACTAAGCTGATGAATTATTGAGGAAGATTTATGTAAACGAATACTGGTTTAGCTGTCGCTACCAATGTTTTCCTTTACCAACAGGAAATAATTGAAATAATAATAATTTTGATTACTGTTGAAACACGGTTGCAAACCACTTGGTACAATTTTAGGTCAACAACAATTTAAATGCAACGGCTATTTCATTTTTGAATTCGGATTGCTTGGTTGATCTAGAATCTAGATTATATAATATCGATATAAACCTAACCTAACCTGCTATCACTCTAGGTCTAATAGGCTTCCTATTAAATAATCTATAATGTTAAACCTTGGCGTAAGAGATTGAAAATTAATATCCGTCCGGCCTGAAGTGTTAGCGATGCAAATAATAGTAATTTATATCAAAGTAATTGCCTATTACAGTAGACAGCTTTCAGCTACCTTATTTATTTAAATATGCAGGGAATTAAGTATCGTAATTCGTAATAGCTGATTCAGATCTTTTGACTCAGAATAGAAGATATTCATTGGATTTCTCTTTCGAATAATAAGCCGTTTTAGTATCTTGAAAATGATGTGCTAATTCTGGAACTAGTGAAGTGAACATAGTTTCATTTAATTCTGCTTCTAAAATTTGTTGTCGTCTATAGCTTTGCAGTCAATTTCGATAATTTATCAGGCAGGTGTATTTCAAGTTACTTCAGATCAACCCTCTACATTCTCCTGCCCTAATGCCACTTTCTTTGTTGTCAGCACAACATGTCTTTTTCTTCCACACTTCTCTATTAGTCGTCATCTCGGTAGAAACCCCCTTTCTATACATATCATCTTCCACACAGTCCATCCATCGTTTCTTTGGTCTTCCCCTACTCTTATAGCCATCCAAATTCATAGTCAAAACTTTCCTCACGACATTTTCCTCGTTCCTCCGCATCAAATGCTATGCGCATTCCATGACAACTTATCAAGTTAGTAACAAAACATACATGTGTTACACCATGTGATTCTTCTGATGCGGCAAGTTAGCGAATTTTTTTTACCCATAAAAAGACTAAGAGCAATTTCCATCTAATTAAAAACGTAAAGTGCGTTACACAATGTAAATTTTCATATTAATTGTTTTATTATCTAGCGTTACACAGGATGGTTAGAGGTAATCTACTTCCCTAGTTTATTTAATAGATTATGATAAATTATGTTAAATATTCGGTAACTGACATTGATTTTTATGGCGTCACACTTGTTGGTATTCAAATAATGCGTTTAATTTATTCATTGGTATATTTTTGGATATATGTTATGTCATTGGTTAATTATGCCCGGTTTTTGAGTTCATTTTGGAGACCCCAGATAGCTGGGCAAAGTTCTTTCTTATCTGAGTGTTCAGAAACGCAATGATTCAAAATATCGAACCAATAATGATTATGAACAAGGAAATTAAGATTTTAATCATCTGAATGGTATTGAAAATGACATGTGACATTTACTCCCTGTGAATATCACAGTGTCCTTACTAAAACGTCCAAAAAATTGCTTTAATTAAATCGCGTGTGTAAACACCATCTGCTTAGCAAAAAACATAATAAAAGGAAGCATGCTTTATCATTTCTATCTGGTTTGTTGTGCATAATCCGTGTGCAAAACGCGTTCAATCGCTAACATCGCAGACCCCTGAGTCACGCACGTCCGCTTGCATTGGATGCGTCGACGCGAATGAGACATGCTATTGGCCGAAAGTTCAACTGTCGCGCCCTTTTCCGGTGCATATGCGCGTGCGCTGCCCCGCGTGCAATTTAAATGAAGTTTTACGTTGTTTTATTACGTCATCACTATCAAAAGGAATAGATCTCTTCTTGCTTCTGTAATTTGTCATTAATATTATTCATTATTTTCTGTGGGCCAGACATGAGTGAAAGACCTGATCATGTTTCATGATATGGTGCATAAATAATATCAATCAATCTGCCTAGCCTTTTCCCAACTATGTTGGGCTCGGCTTCCATTCTAACCGGATGTAGCTGAATACCAGTATTTTACATGGAGCGACTGTCTATCTGTCTCTACAACCCGGTAACTGGGTAATACGATAACCCTTGGTAAGACTGGTTGTCAGACTTTCGGGCTTCTGACGACCTGTAACGACTGCCAAAGATCTACGAACAGCCGGTATCAACGACTTAACGTGCTTTCCGAGGCACGGAGGAGTATCGGTATGTAAAGATGGTCACCTATCCACGGATCAACGCTGGCAAGCGTAGCTTAACCTGATGGATCGACCTGTGCGGCTGTTGTTACTTAGCCACGAGCATAATATGTTGGATAGTATTTCACGTGATGCAAGTGTGTTTAAGTGTTCTTTTAATTGATACCTAGCTGTCGTTCCTTGTGCAGATTAATTAAATTAATTTCACTTAAGTTTCTGAGTGTTGTTACATCATACTGATGAGATTCTTTTATCTTTCGAATTATGTTTGTGTGCAAGCACATACTTCTTTCTTTGCCAGACTAGATTAGCAATTATTTCAACTGGCCAGCAATCTAACAAAAGGAATGTAGCTTATACTTTTTTTCTGACCTATATTTTCCAATACCTGCGTTCATTTCACGTTTTTGCAAAGAAAAGTCAATGTCAATAGGAAATCTGCGAGAAGTCATTTTATATTCGCGTTGGATTTCTTTATTGCGACGGACATCCGTTAATTAGACGGATAGTAAAAGGTAAGTATGACTGCTGCCCCGGTCGTTGTGCCCGGCGCTTTTTGCATATTATCAAGTATGAATCATGAATCATTGGCTCTGATTGGCTGATTGTAGAAACCTTGTTAGGTATGTGGTTTGTCTGTAGTTGCACTAGTTTACGTGTTCTCTATCATTATCAATGGAGGTCTGTTTAGTAGACCTAATCTCGGAAATTATTGTGCAATCAAAATAAGAATATGGCAAATAACCGTCTAAGTTCAGTTGGATGAGAAAGCATGTTTCCGAAGTCTTACTTAACTGTAACTTGTATGAATTTAGTTTGACAGCTAAGATGTCACAATATGGCGAATGATGAGTGTTCAATTCATAATATCATTGCATAAAACTACATAATATGAACCTTTTTTTCTGCACAGAAAAAGGCTTAGTGAAAATGGCCGTCGTTTTCCGAATTATAAGTATTTTCCTATCTAGGACGAGGTCGATGGTTGACTAGTCTAAATACAATTTATTCCTATGAATATTCTGGTTAAAGACCACCATTACATGTATTTACAAGTATTACCTTAATTACTATACCAGTAACCTGCTATTTAACGTTCACTTCACAGTTTTGAAGTGCCCCCAATTAATTGTACGGAAGTGTAATAACACAGTAGAACCGATGGGTTGGGCTGTCACGGTGACATTTGTAAGTTACGACGTATGTGTGAATACGGAATTTTTATTAGTCACGTAACTGTCCAATAATTTCTACTCTAAGTGAACGAATATGAATGAAATGTGTAAATACAAACAAAATATGTGTTTAATCTAACTTAACTAAAACTATGAAAAAACTAAAATATGGCGTCGAAAAATTCCTCCGCATCGCTGTCAACTAGAAATGTACTGAGACTGGCGGTATTGCCATGTTGTATGGCAATACTTAGCCTCTGGCCGAGGTAAAAGCCAGCACTTGGGTTATGGGAACTGTCAACTAGACGTTTAGAGATTTCATTGAACAGGCCATGAGCACTCGGACCCCACGGCCCGAAGGTTTGCAACCCCAAAACGAAAATATAATTGTGTATTGTAGTTGTAGTTTTATGCTACTGTGCAATAGAGCGTTGAATAACTAGTTATTTGGTTGAATTTATTGGTTAGACAATGTTGTTTGGCAGGAGTATTCAATTGATTAATAGGCCTTTCCGCACGTTAATTGTAAAGAATCATTACTGCATTTTTCTGCATGTCTGGCTCTCTTATCCTAACTATTTACTTTAACCACGTTCTTAGAATTGTTATTATGTATTTAATTAGTCTGTCGGCAATGTAATGCGAGTTAAAGATTGGTGAAACGTAACATGTAACATAACTCACGTTAAAACATATTCGCCTTGTTGTTGTGATACATTTATTTATTTATTAAAAGTTTATGCACAAGTAAAAAATACTGTACAAAGACAGACTTAAAGCCTGAGGCATTTTCTGCCAGTCAACGTTAGGGTGATGCAGAGAGGAAACATGGCAGGTGCAACATCAGAGATAGATAACACGAAATACGTACAATAATAAATATATAGACATATATGTATATATTTGTCAGGAGAAATAACGGTCAGTAGAGTAGAAAAAGATATCCAGTAAATCAGCGCTGGGATGTTTCTGCGAACTTCTTACGTATGTTCACGTGCATCAGTTTAAAAGAAAACCGACTGGTTGCCGTCCTGATGTTCAGAGGGAGCGCATTCCAAAGAAATTTCGCTTGGACAAAGAAAGAAGAGTGAATGAAACCCATCAAATCAAATCAATTGAACTCTGCGCTTCGAACCAGCCTCATAGAAGTTCCCCCGTAATATCTACAACACCAGAAATATATCATCGTAGTGACACAGGCGCCATATTGTAAGCTAATTTACTGATACCGTCATGTTGTCTCTATTATAATGTCACACGGAGTGCATTATCTCTAGACTTGCATTGTTAGTGCGCCTCATAAATATTACACGACATGACATACTGTTAGAGTTATGTCAAATTTACCTTAATGGAACCGCGGCTGATATTCTAATAGCGCAGTATACAATACCTAAATAATATTACACTAACTTACATGACAGTCACATAGTCTAAAAAGGAAACAAAACAAGACAAATAACAACAAACAACTCGCGAAATATGGGTGTTACTATAGATATACCTAACCCTTCGGGGATACGGCGAAATGTTATTAATAGGGGTTAACTTAGCTCTAGTTTCATTTTCAAAGTCGAGCTGCCCAGTAGAATTTTTCTACAGAAAATGCTTGATATTTTTATTTTGATAAACTAAAGCGGGCTACTCACACCTGCCGCACGGGCAATCTAGGGTGCACGGCGGTCGCGATATCGGAATTATTTCTACACACATGCTTGCCATTCAGTGTTCGGGTATAAGTTGAGCTAAACACACGTATTGAGAATGGCACCAGTATTATCGAAAAACAAAAAGAACGGGATAGCCCTGGCTCTTTCTGTGGTGCTAGCGCTAGGAAAAGGAGATACTGGGTGAAGTAGTAGGCTACAGAAAAGAAGTGAGTTGAGGTACCTGAATAAGAGAAATTGCTCCGATTGCGCTACACACGCGGCGACGTAGCAGGGCAGCAGGACGTAGCAGGGACGATCTAGGGACCAAGGATGGTCTCGCGCCCCTGCTGCCCTATACACATCACAATTAAGTCGGCAATTACGGGTCATCCCCACTTTTACACCCTAGATTGCTCCTGCGGCAGGTGTGTGAGTATCCCGCTTAACTATACCCCAATCGCTTTAGCGTGGCAATAGCGTTCATTGCCCTTTCCCTAATATCTCTCCGTAGGAACCCAAACAATAAACTATGTATGGTTTTTCGTTATTGAAAGTTGAAAAGATCACTATAGACATTGATTCAGGTTGTTAACGGACCTTATTTCATTTTTTTACCTGACTACGGCGTAACAAAAAGGAGGGTTATGTTTTTGAACGGTATGTATGTATGTTCATCAGTTACGTTACCTCATTACTTCTAAACTACTCATTATACTCATAATTCGACGAATGAGGTATCGTTGGTCTTGCTCGTCTGCTGGTTATAGGCTATGTGACGTTACAGTAAATTGAATAGTGCGCCCTCTAGAGGACATAAAATCATGAACATTTTTTTTGTGATCAAATAAATGAAAGGTCTTAATTGGCGCATTCCAAAAAAAAATATTATAACCCCAAAATAATTTATACCTTTTTGGTCGTAGTTGGGTTTTAGGTAAATAATGTTTATTTTTTAAATAAAGAATGCTGGAAAACGTAGGTGGGTCAAAGACCGTTATCGCCACGCTAAAGTGATTCGGGTATATCAACTCCTTGTCTTAAAAATCGAAGCATCGACCCACTTTTGAAACAACAATAGGTCAAAATCTTCATTAAACTACAACAAAACAGATACTCATCATAATTCTATACTTAACACACTTTCTTAATAAAATTACATTGGCTCTATGAACTTGTTTGTGACCGCGCAATCTGTGCAATTAAATCAATCTAAAAACCCGTAGGGGTCAGCGCGGCCTCACTTTCTTCAATAAATAATGTGCTATATTCAGGTGTGACGTTCTTCACTGCTGGGCAAGTAATTACCACTTGTTTCCCTGCAATTAGTGGCTGGTAGGGTTGGCTAAGTGGCTGCTGTAGGATCGCTCGTGCTTTTGTAGCCTTCATTGAGTACATCTTGTTATGCTTTTTCGGCTCACCTTTCTTTGTTTTGCTTTTCTTCATTGTTTTATGGTGTATCTTGACGACTTTTTGTGTCAAATATGACAGTTGATACAGGAGTATTTGTAGAGAAACAAGTGAAATTATATTTAAATTTTAAACATTTCGCCATTTCTTCTTCCTACTCTATCACCAGACCCTGTTCATTGAGACCTTTCCAATGAGCCCAAACACGATGCCTGTCTTGTAAGTTGGTAAGGGAGTTGGGTATCCTGCAAATTCCAGGTGATGCTGCAGCATCAGTTCAAGATTACTATGTTCTTCTAATATCATTGAAGTAACAGGATACCAAATTTCAAATCGATCAGACCAGTGGAAGACGCTCACATCCATTCATCAACTAGAAAAGAGCTGATAATAGTCAAACGGCTGAAGCGATTTTGATAAAACATGTCTAAAAACCATCGCTAGAAAACCTGCATTTAAATTAAAAAACCGCATTCAAATCTGTTCATTCGTTTAAGAGCTAGTTTTTTTTTTTTGGTTGGGTCAGTATCAAATAACTTCTCCCGCTCCGCGCGGAGCGGGTGTCAGACTTTTACTGACTAAAACCCACCCGTGTTCCTTCCGTTGCCTGTGTGCCGGTGCCGCGATATCCCTTTCGGACAAACTCGCAACCCTGGCAGGTAGAGCTACGGTGCCACCGACACACACATACCGGTCAAACTTATAACACTTTCTTATAACACTTATCAACTTTTTACGTCGGGGGTTAAAAACTAAAGAGAATTTGTGCTTATCAATGATCTTTGATTTTATTGAGCGATGGTGGATGGATTATTGACAAATACGAAGCAGTAAATATAGCATAGAAAATACAATAGACGACGTATATTTAGTAACCTAATCCGCTTAACTGTTCGTAACGAGTCATAAAGAACCCAGTAAGAAATCGACACGTGTTTCACCTCTCAACGAGGCATCCTCAGGATGATGATTGACTTATTGCGAACCCGGACCCGACGTTGACAGGTCAAGCGTCGAGAGCAGTGTGTGCAATGTTTCACACTGCTTTCGACGCTTGACGTGTCGATTTCTTACAGGGTTCTTTATGGCTCTTTAAGAACAGTTAAGCGGATTAGCTTACTAAATATACGTCGTCTATTGTATTTTATAATGGATTTCCGCAAAATCACGCCTGTGTCAATTAACTAGTATAGCATAGATTACAGAATGATATTTCTTGTTCAGTCATGCTGTATTTTTAATCGTTCTCTGATCATAAGCACAAAAGACAATCTATGCAGCCAAATTATTTAAAACATTTTATTTTAATATCTGGCAACCCTATTCTCAAGTCGCACGCGCACCTATTTCCCTCGCTCTAGGTTCAAACAGCTTGTGTAATATAGTAAAGGTGTAATTCGTGCGATACATCACAGGATATAGTTTCTAGTTGGCTTACGTTTAGTTTATTAAAAATTAGAACAACCACATAATGACGTAATCAGAAACCTACGAGAGTTATTTATTCAAAATAAACAGTATTGTGGGCTGTAGTCGGGTCGAGTTAATTGATAGACAGGTAATAACAGTGCCTATGGCTTTGCTCGTGGAGTTTTTTGTTTTTCCGGGATTATAATAGGAGTTTAAAAGCTTAATCACAAGCGTTATTGATCGTAGCTGCAGCTGCAACATAAGGCAGGACGATGTAAGAAAAAATAAGAATCGTTAGCTTCTTGAATCATATTTTTATTTTATTTAGAAATTGATGATATTTAATTATCCAGGCGATACAGTAAGCAGGGATTATGGCTGCAGGTTAAACATAGGAGGAAAATATGAGTAGCTTAAAATAGTACCTGCAGCTAGGTTACAAAGTACCTATTACTTACTGGGGCTTGGGATACGATTTTCAGAGTAGAGACCAGTAATGAGTAAAGTTATTTTGGATTTGTTGGTGTAGTTGTGTGTTATTAACAATATAAATATTGATAGGTAAAAGTGAATGAATAGTTTAAAAGTGAATGAATTAAAACACCATAATATTAAGCCTAATTAGCAATAATTAAAAAGTCGGGTCAGAACAAGCCGTGAAATCTTAGCAAACAAACAGACTGACTCACTTTCACCAGTATGGTAATTACTGCGGATTGAACTCCATTTCCATAAACAAATACACTGTTTTCCGTTTATTTTGAATTAAACTCTGCCTATATTGTGTTGACAGATTAATTTCGAATCCAGTATTGAGATTAATATTTAAAACGGATGTGGACAATTAACAGGTACGGTAGAATTGAATTTTAAACAAGATTTGTATGTCTCTGGTATTGAAATTGATCGGCAAACACTTTAAAACTTGAATCTATTTAGCTATGCCCAATTAAATACTGTTCTGTTGCTTCCGGCAGAGCGGGGCAGTTATCATGGGTACTGCACGTAGAGAATTCAATTTAATTCCAAATATTTTAATTATAATTAATATTGTATAGAGGTAAAATTTGTCATTTATTTTATTTTATGTATGTATTGCGTAATCTCCGGAACTACTAGTCGGATTAAAAAAAAATCTTTTTGCATTGGATAGCCCATTTCTTGAGGCAGGTTTTAGCGGACGAAGTCGCGGGCAGAAGCTAGTTTCACATAAACCTACATGGGCACTTACGAAACGTCAGAAGCTAGGTGCACGGTTCGAATTGGTCATTTCCTATGAAGAGCCGGCATGAAACAACGGTTACTCTTTTAAAAATAATTGGCTTATACAATATTTTTAAATAACAGTGTGAATTAACTGTGTTGGACAGAAATTATTATTGACATCCATCATTATCATGATGGATGTGACACATAGTGAAAGGTATCCCTTTCACTATGTGTATCCGCGGTATCCGCCGATGCTTGAATACCCTAGCACACCCTTGACGACTGCACAGGGTGATTTCTGGAGGGTCTATTAAGGTCAGATCAGCAACCAGTCTGTCAGACAACCAGACTTACCCAGGAGTATCGTGTTACACAGTAACAGGGTTGTGTATGTCAGATACGTAGTCGCTCCATGTAAAATACTGGTATTCAGCTGCATCTGGTTAGACTGGAAGCTGACCCCAAACCAAACATAGTTAAGGAAGTTTGCAAAAGGCTTGGCAGATGATGATGAGATCAGCATCTCTTTAGATGAGAGAGGAGGCCCAGCAGTTGGAAAATTATAGGCTGGTTGCCTATAATTTTCCAACTGCTGGGCCTCCTCTCGATAAGAGGGAGTGGGCCGTAATCCACCACGCGGGTACATTTCACATGGCTTCAATTTTTTTGTTCTAGGATGTGCCGGCAGCATCTCTTTGCTCGCTGCAAATACCACTCTGCATTAAAAATCAGTTTGCGTAGGTACTTGGTTGGTTACCTTTAGCAGAGATTAAGCCTTTAATATTGTTTTCTCACAATCATACTTTATTACAGTTTATGGAGTGTGAGCGTTTATCAAGGTTAAGGACAGTCTTATCACATTATCCCACTGGATATTGTGATAAGACTGTCTTTAAGTGATTAAGGCTTTATCACCAAAGAATGTTGAAATTGTTCGTCTTTTAGTAGATGCTACTTTTTCCAATGTCGAAAGTATTATCTCCCAATGTCGGTTATGAATATTATATTTTAATCAGTTAGATAAAATTGTTGTCTAGATTAGTTAGCACTGGTTGGCACGGTGACTTTATTTCCAATGTTGTTTTCATTGACTATAAAGTAATAAGTATGTATTTGTTGGACTAATATTGATATTGATTTTGCCCGATTACGACATTTGTCAAAGGAATTCACTGTATCATTGAATTATTTCATAGTAAAATGTGGTTTTGTTATAGTAATTTTTCAGGTCAAGACGGCTAATTATACGGTTGGCAGGGACATCGATGCGAAAACTGTTACCATGGGTTCAGTACATGATTCTGGTCGATGTCCTTGCCACCCTGTATAGTATTTAATATTGTAAATGCGAGAATATCTCTGTGAGTGTCTGTTTGTCTGTTACCTTTTCACGCCTTAACGACTGCCTGGATTTCGATAACACTTGGCACACGGATAGACCATGACCTGGATAAGGACATAGGAGACTTTTTATCCCGGTCGTACGTGCCCATGGAATAATTTCCAGCCTCCACGCGGGCGACGCCGCGGACAAAAATTGTCTTAAATAAATCTTTACTCTGAAATTCATTGTGTCAGTGATTGAGACCCTACTTGTGTATGTTTATGAAGTTATTTCATTCGATGAACTGAATTTCTTTGGTGTGCTGTAGGTATTAAATTGACAACGCATGCACGGAAAACCAGGTTTCAACATAAATAGCCTGAATAATAAAAGTTATGTTTACCCGTTTCGTCACCTACTAAATTAAGGCATAATGTCATAGTTAACCTTATAATTCTTGTTTATTTATTATAACTAGTGGTCGCCCAGAGGTCGAAATTCATTTAAATGTCATGATTCTAAGGTAGCCATCTTGTGTCAAACGCATGGTAGTGTGTGTAATGTTTTTTTTATTAATTTAATTTATTTCTAATGTACGAGGATATTATAAACAAATATTAGCTTTCTGCACTCCTTCTCCATGTAAACTTTAACTGTGCCAGGCATACTCCTCCGTCCGCGTAATTTTCGTAAAAAGGGGTACAACGTTTTTGCTTCACGTATTAATATAATAATAATAATAATACTCTGGATGACTGTTTTCCGCTTACAACAAACTATACTACAAATCGAATATGTTCATGCTACCATAAAAAACCGGCCAGGTTCGTGTCAGTCGGATCGCGCACTATCAAGGGTTCCGTAAAGATTTACCATGTTATTTTAAGACCATAGACTTCTTATAGGTTTTCCTGTAATCTATGAATAAAGAACCATTATCTGTATTTTTTTTAAATTTTAGGCTCATGAGTTTCGGAGATAAGGGGGGGAATGGTCAACTTTCATCTATTTTCTTAAATATCTTTTAAAGTATTTATTTAAAAATTATAAAAAAAATATAATTGAGATCCTCACAATAAGCCCTTTCATTTGATACGTCACACGGCGCAGTTAGAAAATTTTTGTTTTTATTTTCCAATTTGCCCCTGATAAGTAACCCCCGTATTCAAAATTCATGTTACACGGCCGTGTTTGGGTCACAGAAATTTATATGTGTACCAAATTTCAACTAAATTGTACCAATAGATTCGGAGCAAATTGGCTGTGACAGACGGACAGACACCCACCCGGCCAGTCAGACAGACAGATACGAGTGATCCAATAAGGGTTCCGCTTTTTTTCTTTCGAGGTACGGAACTATAAAAAATGTTATCATAATGGTCCTCCAGACCGTATTTCGGCCATGGCGGCCAATCTCTTCGGCGCGAGAGATATTGCACAAGAGCGTGTGCGTGTGGTGTGTGTGTGTGATATTGCCATAAGCTAAACATGATCAAATAATTTAAGGGCTCTGCTATCTATTACCAACCCGATAGTTAACGTTATTTTTGACACATATTCATATGATTTACAACTTATCAAAATCGCCCTTGGCCTTGCTATAATAAAAAAAAAATGTATTATTACTATTTTGTAACGTTTAATAGTATTCTTAATAGTTAGTGGGTTCACTCGTAAAGATTTATATTTCCGTCTTCTAATTTATTGTACCGTTAGTGTGTTATTAATTGCTAAGTGATCTTTAATTGCGAGGTAAAATTAGCTTCAGTAGTTGCATTTAATTTGTTAGATATTTATGTAATTGAATGGTAAGTAATAAAATAACTGTGCGTCGTTGGTCTAGTGGCATTAACACCCGTCTCTCCACTATTCCAATGCCTACTGATGCATATCCGGTACGGCTCGCAAATCCTTCCTTATCTAAGGCACGTCTTCCTTACCATTACCGCGCCACCCGGTCTACTCCTCGATTTGCAATGGCCTTTGTAGTCCCATGAAACATGAGGCTCCATGGGCTAGTGCAAATCTTAGGGTTCATTCGATTTATCGAGTCTGGTTACACCACGCTGGGATCGATGCATTTCATTCATTTATTTCATTAATTTCATTGTGTTATTGAGTTTTCCATCTGGTATTTCTCAGTAGCAGCCTGGAGTATGGATTTGTGCCCGATTGATGGCAATAGGCTCGCCCCCTATTACGTGGTGGGACTTAAAATATAATTGGCGAAATGTGGGTGTACTATAGGTGTACCTCTGCCTCACTCTATGTATTATAAATTATGTAATAAGGATAAGGATTGGATCAAGTGCAGTAAGTAATGACTTAAATCGATCCTGATCTGCATCCTAATTTAGTACTACGTATACCTACAGCAATGAATGGGTAATGTGGAATCTCGTGAGGAGCTCGTGGCTAAGTAATAACAGCCGCACGGGTCGATCCATTAGGTTAAGCTACGCTTGCCGGGGTTGGTCCGTGGATAGGCGGACCACCTTTACATACCGAGACTCCTCCGTGCTTCGGAAAGCACGTTAAGCCGTTGGTCCCGGCTATCATTCTTGGACTTTTGACAGTCGTTACGGGTCGTCAGAAGCCCGAAACTCTGACAACCAATCTTACCAAGGGGTATCGTATTACCCAGTAACTGGGTTGTGGAGGTCAGATATGCCGTCGCTCCATGTAAAATACTGGTATTTCAGCTGCATCCGGTTAGACTGGAAGCCGACCCCAACATAGTTGTTTAAACCACTTACTGACCTTCATGCTATGAGAAAGATGCATAAAACAATCATAAATTCATTCACCCACTGACAGACAACGCACAGCCACAAGACATAGGCACAAGAGTTAGAGATATTTTGAAGGTGAGCACCCGAGGGGTTTAAAAGAAAACATTATTTAAGGGGGTTAAATAGGGGGGGGGGAGAAGTTCGTAATTTTTGCCGATGGGAAATCCTTTCGGCTACCGGTTTATAGTGTTATAAGTACCTACCTAAGAATATAGAAAATGTAAGTAATGCGAAAATTAATTCCCCCTAGCCTACAATGTAATCACGGAGTGAAGAGGAATCAGTGTGTGATAGACTATATCAGCTGTCGAGTGCCGACCATAATGAGTTCCATTCTATGATCGATGAGGAAGCGGCCTTATGTCATCAACACCTGGGCAAGAAGTCGTGTCAACGTCTCCTCCTAGTGAAGGTAATAGTGGTGTTATTGCAGTTTATTTTAATATGCCTGATGTGTCAAGTGTTCTTTGGACTCTGAAGGCGACGATAACCGACTTTTAATGATCGTATACTGAAGATCACGTCTAAACGAGTAGTGTTAATGATTTGGAAAAATATATGTTAAATAAGAGCATTTTCTTAATAACTTAGTGTAGGAATATTTTAGATTATGTTTATATTACATAGTGAAATTAATTTGTAAAGTTATGTCTAACGTGGATACAAAACTGAGAATCACGCAAAATCTATCAAGTATTTTTTTCTGAAACCTTCACCATTTTAAAGATAATTTAATTATTGATCTTTTAGTATACGTGTTATATTAAAATACCTTTTGTTTTATATATAATAAATTAATAATGCGTTAATTTGCGCTCCTTGATGGGCGAGTCCTATTTCTGGCCGGACGCGTTCACGTGGACGCACTCAAGGTCCTTGGCATATATCTGCTTCTTAAGTCAGGATTGCAATAGCAGTACATTGAAAGAATTTGCTCACCACACATTTCCCCAAAAATTGCAATTCCAGTAAGCCAGAATATTCAGGGGCGACCAACCAGAAATGCGTCCAGACAATGACACCATAGAGAATTGAGGAAGGAGGGAGTCCTTGGAAGTTTAAGGACATACAGTTGTGGAAGGAAACAATTAGTTTAGTTTCGGCCAGTCTATCATCGTAAAATAGTAAGTTGAAGTCATATTTCCTATGAAATGTATGGGAAAAGTTTTTTTGCGATTTCTGACTTTTCTATTACTCAAACCTCAGTTGGTACTATAGAGTTTTTTGATCCTTATAAGAAACCGGATCGATTGGTATCAAAAAAAGTTTTTGTGAAAACTGCCCATTTTTTTGCTGACTGTATTTTTTTTTTTAAATCTGTCAGGACTGTCTCTAAAGACCGTTTTCCTATGGCTACAACGTTTAAGGTAGTTGTCCTTACTGCCCCATCTCAAAAGTCCACCCTGTATTTATATATATATGTATTTATAATCACTTTCTCGAAAACAACTCTAACGATTTCGATGGAAGTTGCAATATAGGGGTTTACGGGGGCGAAAACTCGATCTAGCTAGGTCTCATATCTGGGAAAATCCGTTTTCTCCTTATTTTCACCCGAGCAGAGCTCGGTCGCCCAAAGTTTAGAACAAGATGGCTACCTTAGAATAATGACATGGCAGCATGGAATTAGTATGAACTATCCTGTACTATTAAATGAGCATTCTATTTTTTCACCAGAGCAGAGCTCGGTCGTCCAGGTACTAAACCTTGATAAGGCAAAGTGAAGATAAAACAAATTAGCTTACAAACCTTTGTAGTTAGATTCTTAAAGGTTTGATGATGACCTAGTGACCGAATTCTCTTTTGTTTATACGGTATTTAATCTTATCTCGTTTACGTAGTTATCTGTTATACTAAACTCTCATAGATTAATTTGTAGCAATAAGTGGCTTTTACCTGCTCAGTATGGAAACAGTTTCAAAATAAATGACGAAATGTCCAACAAACGAAAGTGTCGAAACAGCTCAAATCAGATTTCTCGAAAAAATATCCACACCTTATTTCCCGTTACTGTTTGTATGAAAACCGCTACGTTTACTGTGCCTTAACACCTTGGTTTATTCTCCCACATAATTCTTAAGTGCACACCCATAACGTTATAATTAGTACATTTCTCATGGCTCATAAGTTTTGCCTATTCCGTGTCACTGCGCCGGCGCAGGCCGTAGCATCGATGTTCTGTCAAATGCGTTTAATTAACGATAGTTTATACTAAACGGTATATAACCGACCAGTTGCATCGGTAAGTGTGTCAATAGTGATGTCACGATAACTTGTTTGGTACTCGTAACATGGTATTTGTACCGGTTCATCGTAGGGATGGGATCGATTGATTCTGCTTAGGAGAAATTGATAATTAAATTCGCGAGTTTCAATTCTGAAATAGTTATTAAAGGTTTGTTAATTGATCTTGGTCGTTCATTTATTGGGAACTAAAGAACTTCTGTTTCACATCAGAAGAATAATTATAATGTTAGGGTTGGATGTTGATGGGCACGCCACAATTGTGGCGATAAGTCCCCTCTTTGAGGAGTGGCTAGAGAGGCGCCACGGCGTCCTCACCTTCCGCCTGAAGCAGGTCCTCACCGGACACGGCTGTTTCGGGAGGTTCCTGTTCCGCATAGGGCGGCAGGAAACGCCCGGGTGTCACCACTGTGTGGATCGCCCGGAGGACACGGTGAAGCATACGATGGAGGTCTGCCCGGCTTGGGCGAAGCAACGCCGTGTCCTCACGGAGGCGATCGTCGGTGGCGATCTCTCGCGTCCGGCCCTGGTTCAGGCCATGTTCCGGAGCGACAGTGCATAGGAGGCCGTCACTTCCTTCTGCGAAGCAGTAATGCTCGCGAAGGAGGAGGCGGAGCGCGCGAGGGAGAGGCAAGATTCGCGCCCTCGCGCTCCTAGTCGCCGCAGGATACGCCCCGGATCGCCCCGCTCGGGAATCGCGAGCCGACTTCCGCCCACCGTAGGCGCGGGCTTGCGGACGGTGAGCAATGGGTAGCTCGCCGTCCGATTAGGACCAGGCCCAGGTCGACGGCGCGTTGTGTTCCACGCGCGCCTCAAAGAGTTGTCAGCACCAACTGACGGGGTCCGTAAGGGTCAATGCCTGCCAGGGTTGCGAGTTTGTCCGAAAGGGATGTTGATGGATGTTGGATGGAGTCAGAAATCGGAACTATCGTAATGTAAGCAAATGACATCAGAAAATAGCCCAGACGGGTACTTAACAAGCTCCATAAACAGTAAATAGCTGAAATCAATTATTGAGGTCTTATTTCAAAACAGTCCTTTTGCAGATAAGACAAAACATTTTAATGATCCCGAATCAACAAATCGGGAAATAATCAACAATCCAGAAAGTCGCACGTCGAATTCGCAACCGAATCGAATCGCATCCCTATTCTGTATTGGATCGCGTGAAATCTCTAATTAAATTCGATTGTGAGTGTGTTGACTATTTAAGGCTTGTAACAGATGCACCGACGGCCCGTTAATACTGGCGTTTCTTTCATTAGAGCCTAAGCTAGCGGTTCTTGTGATATAATTGGACGCCGCGTGCCTTTCCTTCGGCTGGCGATTGCTAAATCACACTTATCTGGTAATGGTGTGCTGTTTGATGTCGTGTTAGGATTGATTGTATGATTGCTGGGCATGTTGGTTTATTGCCTTCAATAGCGGCCTGAGGATTTCTGTTGAACTTGATTCTTCTTAACAGATTGGTCCAATAAATTCTAACAAGATAAGTTACGTACGTCATTATAAATGTAGATGAAATGACTTAAATTAGGGAAACTGCCTACTGAGAAGACCGTTAATAGAGATGTATTGAAGAAGAATACTTGCAGGATCTGCCACAAATAAATGGTAGAAGTATGATGATGATCAAGATACATGAAAGTGTAGTTGTGCTAACATAAACATCTGTTCTTAATCTTTAAAAAAATCAAGGAACTACTTACGAGTGCAAACAGTTAATGGAATTCGAAAGTAAATGCGCAAGTAACTAAACAATTAACACACCAACAGTGACTCATAGATTACCCAACTAAAAACACAAGCAATGATTGACATTTCTCAGAAGAAAATCTCTATTAAATTACTGAATACGTACATGGCTACTGTCCTACATTTTACATTCCATAAATAGAGAACTCGATTTTTTTCTCGATATCTTTATCGATATAGAGATCAATACAATAAATCATCAAGAACCACTCGGGAAAGCCTGGGAAATATCACGGGAAATTGGGGAAACTATCTCGTAATGATTTTGTCACGATGATGATTGATGAGGCCGTTATGAAGTGAAAACATCACGGAGCGTCGTCGCCGCGTCGTGTTGCGAATCTTGATTAGATTGCTTAATTACTTTTTGTTTCTATTTGCTGACATTTTTAGAACAGCTTTACCTTTATGAAGTAATCTTGGTAATGGATTGCTATCATAATACTTTGGCTATACCTCCGCGGTATAATTGCGTAACACACATATAATGACAATTGATCGCATTTTCTTTCATTTTGACAGTTCAGCCACGTTTATTGCGTTAAATACGTTGCTGAGAAGACGAATTTATTAAACCTATGTGGTAATGGATTAGAAATATCTTACAAAACTCTCGGATTGTGATTGACACTGTGTTACGCTGGTCCTTAGAGTACAAAATAGTTGTTAAGTGCTTTGTTGAAGATTCAAATCACACTATCAATAGAAATCACAGTATCGAAAAAATTGCTGGCGAAAATTTTTATTTTTGGCGAATGGAGATGGAGCGGCCAATCCGTCTTACTTTTCAAACAAACACTCGTACGTGATTATGGCGTTGTAAAACATATTTCTTTGATTTTTTTTTTACTAATAGGTATCTTGTACACTATGTCTAAGTTTCCATGAAAGAAAAAAAAAATTGGAGAAAAAAAATCAGTATTAAGGCTTGTGCAGACCAGAACAATACAATTTCTAAGAAAACTTCACAGTATAACAATAACCGGTTTCGCGTCGCGCGTCAAGTCGCGCTGGTCTGCACAAGCCTTTACCCTCAAAACATCTGCTTTTTTTTGCACAAATTTTACCTGAAATTTGACAGTAATGTACTCATTAATTGTAAAAGTAAAGAAAGCATTTTCATAGTCACCTCGCACATCTAATGGAGATTCTAAATGACAAACATTTATTTCACAAACTTCTAAGGCTTACTCAAAAACAAGAATTTCACTGCTCTCAAAACGGTGAAGGAAAATATCGTGCGGAAACTGGCAGGAATGTCCAAGAACCAAAAAATCGAAGACATGTGACATCTACCAACCCGCAATGGACCCGCGTGGTAGATTACAGCGCACACCCTCTTACAGGAGGTGGAGGAGGCCTGCCTCTCACAGAGAGAAGGCCCGTGTTCCAGCAGTGGGAAGATTATAGGGTGATTATGCATAAATGCTTGACAAGTTGTTTAAATTAATCTCAATTTAATATGCGGACATTTTGTTTATACAATCCGGAAGTGTATAAAAGAACAAGCGGTCAGGTAAATTTTTACATGGTCTGTTCCACAAACCACAAAGTTGAACTCATAAAACATATACTTCCTTGTGGTGCTTCTGATAAACAGTTTAAACGATAAATTGCTTTTAATGATCCATCGAGCTTTTTTTTAATATATGCTTAAAATATTGGTCCTTTAGTACAGAAAATCAAAAATAAACTTCCGTTTAGGCAGAGGTTTACCTATAGTAGCACCCACATTACGCCAGTTAAGTTTAAGTCCCATGTAATAGGGGGCGAAATCCAGAAGGAAAAACCCAATAACACTTTGCCCGACTCGGTAATCGAACCAAGACTTCGTGCTCAGCAGTAGTGCTTGCGACCACTAGCCTAACGAGGAAAATTGTTTGTAAAACCGTTTATTACCAAAAATGCTGTCCTATTACTATCAAATCCAACGTCAGTCTATCACCGAATAGATGTCTTCACGCATCAATGACCACCGCTTTTTTACTCCGAGGCCGTTGAAATCGTGGCTTGCTTGCTCTCCATTCAAAATTCGAACAGCTGTCGCCGCCATGTTTTGTCTCCGATGATGCTTCTGGAAGTGACCAATGAGGTTCTTTTGTTTTGTCGTTCTGTAATTAAACATTGTCGGAAGCGGTTGCCAAATCTTGGGGTAAAACAATCGCCATTGTTTTTATTGATTCGATTGAGACCAAGAAGAGGTAATTTTTTGTTTGTTATACTTTTATGTGTAGGTACTATGCGATGCAATGTTTGTACAGAAACATTGACTTGATAGTGTTTTTTTATAATCTTAATAATAATATTATGTATATCGCTTGCACTTATTTTCCGTATCTTGATCTTGTGTCGAAGTTAACCATTTTAATGCGCACAAAACAAAACAAGCATCTACCGATTATAAATATTCAAAGGCTCTTCCAGTAGCTATTTTAAGTTGTAGAACCGAACAGGTGATTGACAAGTGCAGTGCGCAGACGCATCGATCCGACTCCCACGCACGTGTGAGCTGTGATGTCATTGCGCCGAACGGTACTTAATGGTGGGAGATACTACCCGCATAATTTTAGAGATTCCGTTAAACTAAACACTATGATTGTAGTTACGTAAGCGTGAGTTACTGACCTACAAGTGTTTGTGCGTAAATTATAATTTAATATGGATGCATTTCATAGTAAGTTACGGTACCTACTTAAAAGTTTAGGCTTTGACATTTTTAGGGTTCCGTTGTAAACAAGGAACCCTTATAGTTTCTCCATGTCCGTCTGTCTGTCTGTCTGTCTGTCCATCTGTCTGCCGCGGCTTAGCTCAGAGACGGTTAGTACTAGAAAGCTGTAATTTGACAAATGGATACATATTAATCATGCCGACAAAGTGATAAAATAAAATCAATAATTTTTAGGGTACCTCCCCTATACGTAAAGTGGGGATGTTTTTTTTTTCCCTCATCTACCCCATGTTGTGGGGTATCGTTAGAAAGGTCTTTCAAAAATATTGTTAGTTTCTCCAGACCTTTTTGGATTCAGGGATCCGTTTGCGAAATATTATGCTTTTAACTGAATTTTTTTGTTAGGGTTAAGTGTCCCCTTCTAGCTAAATGGGCGTACTTCGACTTGTGAAAAAATTCACAGCAGTAGTATATACAGGGTGTTCGGCAGAACGTTGAACATACGAAAATGGCGGATCCGTGGGGCCGTCTACTACGTGTCTAGGTCCAATAACAAGACCCAGGCCACAAGGATTTTTTAAAATGATATTTTTAAATTTAAAGGAAATTCGTGGTTGCTCAAATTTCAAACGTCAATAATTTCATTTAAAATAACAAAACTGGCAATTTTTTTTTTTCTAGAATAATTCTAGAACCTTAAATTTAAAAAAAAAATTGTTTCGTATATTAATTAATTTCACTTTTCGCAAATTTCCTTCGCAATCCTTTTGGTGAAAAAAGTCCCAGACAGTTAAAATTGGCGAATTGTTCTAGTTGTTTTAAAATAAATTGAGCTTATTGCATACCGTTAGATTGGGCATGAACCAAAGATGTTTTCCTAAAATTAGAACTGCTCTATCACTGTAAGTATTTTTTTTGAACGCAGTTCAAAGTCGGGCTTTCGGTATTTATTTTTTATTTGTTTGTAGTTTAAGGGCTCGTACTTACTTTTCTAGCAATCATCTGCGTCAAATACGAGTTTTATAAGATTCTACAGTTACTTTAGATGATAATAAAAATAAAATGTTGCCAGTTTTGTTGTTTTTAAATGAAATGATTGACGTTTGAAGTTTTGGCAACGATAAATTCCGAAAAATAAATTTAAAAAATCATTAAAAAAAAACCTTGTGGCCTGGGTCTTGTTATTGGACCTAGACACGTAGTAGACGGCCCCACGGATCCGCCATTTTCGTATGTTCAACCTTCTGCCGAACACCCTGTATAACGAAATTAAAAGGAAAACTATGAGAGCTAAGTAGGCTGTACAGGTTAACGAGTAATAATCGACCAACTTAAATTTGCGGTTTGAGAAACATGATCTCCCATACATTCCGTATGGGAGAACATGTTTCAACTACTATGTTAAGTTTGTTCTTGGGATAAATTCATCCCAACTACGGAACCCTTCAATGCACGTGGTCCGACACGCACTTGGGCGGTTTTTGCGTTTTTTGGTCTTCTTACCGATAAGCAAAGAATATGACGGTCTTTTTGGAAAAACTAAAGAAAAATAAAAATATATCCCCGGAATTTGGGAAAACATTAATTTTAAATAAAATTCGCTTAAGTTTTTTTTTTAAAACTAAAATCTCACTTCTATGCACTATGCGTTGGCATTACTAGGAAGAGTTTATCAAGTCAATATTTATAACCACGTAATAAATTTAATGTATAACTAACTTGATTGATAACACGATGTATATTTTCCATTGCAGGTAAGGTGCACTTCGATTAATCAATCACACTCAATGTTGGCACCATTTAATTAAGTAAGTTCCTGCGACCTACTTCGACGCTAGTTATTAAAAATAACGTAACGTAACATGTCATCACGCCTTGTTTCCCTGAAGAGATGGGCAGAGGTGTACCTATAGTTCACAAACATTTCGCCAGTTATGTTTAAGTCCCATGTAACAGGGGGCGAGCCTATTGCCATCAGCCGGGCACAAATCCAGACTCCGGACCGCTACTGAGAAATTCCCGATGGACAACCCCAATAACACTGCCCGACCCGGGAAACGAAACCAGGACCTCGTGCTCAGCAGTAGCGCTTGTGACCATTAATTAGACCAAGGAGTCAGGCTAGTTATTAAATGTAAGTAATATTTAGTTAAATAACTTGAAGACCTTAATCAGCTAAAATATGAACCGACCAGCGGACCGTGAAAATAAGTCTTTTTCGTAGGCTCCGTAACTAATTGGTTGGAAAAGCCGTAGTATTGCACACTTGCAGGCACATTAATTACCAGTCGGGGGTGCGGCGAATGTACAAGCACCTCCTCCCTGACTAGGGTTCGAAATTTGAAAAGTCCTGACAAAAAGTCTGAAATTTGCAAAAAAAGTCATAACTAACATTAACTTTTTAATCTTATTTTTTTTATTAATAATTTATCTCTTTTAAAGAAAATCCCCTTATATCCAAAAGTCCGGACAAATGGCAAGGCCGGACATAGTCCTGACGGGGGACCAAAAAGCCGGACATGTCCGGACAAATCCGGATGGATGGTAAAACTGTCCCCGACTCACGGTAGAAGTAGGAACAGTAGGGTTTTAGTAGGTAGGAGTCTGACATTACGAGAAATCCTCATGGATTTTTCCTCATGGATCCTCATGGATTTTTCCACGGAAAAAGGCAAATGAATTGCCTAAAGTATTAAAATACCAATAAATTACCAAAAACCTTTGTTTTGCCACTAATTAGCTTAGTACTCCATAAACCTTTTTGTATTTTTTTCATCAAAGTCAAATATTGCACGAAATCCAGAAAAAGTCCATGCCGTAACAAGTGCAAGTCATTTGTCATCGTATTATGTCATTACCTCACAATTCTAATAAAAAAGAACGATTTTCTAAGAAAGTTGAGCGCGATCCGCTGCCGGTGTATCGCGTGCGTGTGCGCAGGCCGCAGAGCGCGGCGGCGGCGCCCGCGCTTCTCAAAACGTGTTCATTAGTGCACATTAATCATTCCTAGTACACCCGACTAGAATAACGTGATATTTACACTAACTCGCTCGTATGGAAAGATGATTTCCGACAGTTTATACACAACAGACCGCAGAAGATAACTCTTCAACAAATAAAACAAGAGTTATATTTATTGGTGTTTATTATCAAGGAAGTTCTGTGACTATGATTAATCGCAGCCCGGAATAAAAACAGATTTAATCAACGTCTCAACATCAGTCAATTTCTCGGCACTACAGTTTAATCTACGGCGGCCATCTTCGGTCGTCATTACGATAGCGAAAGTGAATCCGGCTTTGAATAATATTCGCGAGGATATTGTTCACAGCGTGAGCTTGCCGCCATGTTGGCCTCTCTTTTGTACTTCTAACGAAATAAATTACTCTTTGTAAAAAACTTACTCTCGATTCTCGACCTTAAGAGGTCGGCGGACCATATTAAGATGTCCATGTAGACAAATGTATTACTAAAATAAAACATGCAACATGCATGCGGCATAAGAAGCCAAGTCAGATGTCCAGGGGTGGCTTTAAAATTCGATAAGTCTGATACCACTAACCACACGAAAAGAAGAAGACTAAAATAATTTGAAATTCGAGCATATTTCCACCATTATTATGCTGTTATTCGAATTGAGAACAATTTAGGGACGCGAGTGAAGGCGGAAAAAACGAGAAAAGACGTTATTTCACCGACAGTAGGTCAAATATGCGTAAATAAGTAATTTAATAAGCACGAAAAACGATTTCATAAATGTAAAATGTGATTTAAATTACCTTTTTTGCTGACATAATTAATTCTACCGTTAATAATATGAAAAATGATTAAGTACTTTTCCATTGACAATATGCGCCTCCTCCGAAATTTTTATTCAAATTAGGGTCAGCATTTCATCATTTCCATGCTTTTATCACACTCATCGAATTTAAACAGAATGTACCTCCAGTACCTAACTACTATTATATGACATAGTTTAAGTTCATTACCATCTTTAAGGAAAAAGGTTTCCATCGTGTATATAGTGCAACCGACTTATGGCTATAGTTGTTGCGTTTTACCATGGCAATAGTGGTCATTGCCCTTTCCTTAAATTAATATCTCTCCGTAGAAGCCCGAACAATAAACTATGTAGGTATTATTTTTCATAAGTTATATACGTTGAGGATCACGATAGATATCCATTCAGGACAGCCCCGGATCTAGATTTTTTTTGAGGCGGGGCACAAATCGTCTGCCGGCCCCCCTCAATCCTTTATATGTTAGCATATAAAGGATTGAGGGGGGGCGGCAGACGATTAGGTAGCCCGCGAAATTAAAATTTTGTAGAAATGAAAATCTGGCAGCAACATATTAATCACATTTTATCGATCGATAATGCGCCAATCCAACAGGGGCGCCAAACCTGTTGTAAAAAAGAAAGAAATAGAAAGATTATAATATATATATATATATTAAATTAACTGCGCGTCTCATTTATTGCAAAGTTGCGATGTGCTGGGTGGTGCACTTGTCTGCTACGGTTGAATTTGCCGCCCATTGCAGTTGACGCCCGGAGCACATGCCCGGTTTGCCCCCCCCCCCCAGATCCGGGGCTGATTCAGGACGTTAATCGGCTTTGTTTTCGTTTTTTTTGTGTGTAGGTCAGTGACCGTTATCGCCATGCTAAAAGGCAACAACTATAGCAAATATATTTATGTTCAGCAATATTAGTAAATCAAAACAGCCACAGCTTACTGTCACGATGAATACACTACCAACGCAAACACTATGTACAAACAATACCTAATAATAATCACGATACTGTATTAATTCTGTGATTATCTTGGAAGCCAAATACGGCTTGATTAAAACGATTGTTTACCAAGTTTTGGTAGAACGCCAACTAAAGTCTGCATAATCTCTACGAGGAATCATGTATCTAGGTATTAATAGAACTTTGTTTGTTGATAGGTTCCGGAAAATCAATTTGCGAAGTCTTCCACTCTTCTATCAAATTCCGATGACAGTTCAAACAGTAGTGGAAAAACTGTCAATATTTAACGTTTGGGGATGCTTATGATATGACCTAAAGTGGACGTCTTTCGGCTGAAATGATGATGATTATATGTTTGAAAAATTCGTCTGCTTAGCAACGTTTTAAGGCTTGTGCAGACAATTTCTAAGAAAACTTCACAGTATAACAATAACCGGTGTCGCGTCGCGCGACAAGTCGCGCTGGTCAGCACAAGCCTTTAGTCACGCCCACCAACGAGTTCGAGCTGTCGACTCGTGCCCCCTTAAGTCCCGTGTACAGATAGTGCCATCCACGAAGAGACGTCTCCACTCTTTTTCCAAACGACAAAACTAAAACAATAGCGGTATGTTGCACACTAGTACTGTAAGTGATTAGGAAGAAGAGTCGAGCGCATCTTCGTGGATGGCACTATCTATAAAAAGTACAATATGTTAACAAAAACCTATTCGACCCGAAAGCGGTACATAGGTACTGCAATAACATTACCAAAAAGTAATAAAAAAAAAACTTATTATTATTGAAAAAAAAAATGCACTTTAATGCACTTTTTGCACCAAAATTACCCCAAAACCATTAAAAAATAGCAAATTTTCAACAGGGGTCATAGTTTTGACTTGTAGATACCAGCTAAAGACGGCCGCCCGCGCCCAATGTAATAATCCGGTAAAATTCTCTATTGAAAAAATGTGCTATTATTTTTTCTTTTTTTCCAAAAAAAACTACATAAATTTACTATCAGAACGAAACTCAACAACATCCATCAAGGATCGGACAGATTTTTTTTACAAGTTGTTTAACACAATTGTTGTTGAACTGAATGAATGGCATTGCCATTGTTAGTATGGTATGTAATTACCCTACCGCTCACCAGTTGCAGTGACGTTTTGCTGTTTTCTTTGCTTAGCGTTTCGTTTCTTCGGTTATAAGCTGTGCGTGTGTGTGACTGACGGGAATTGTCTAGGAATTGCCTGCGTCAGATTGGCCAGCGTTCTCTTCTCCTGAAAATATTCTGTGATGATTTGAAACATTTGCACGTCGGCAAGCCTTTAAACATGTTTGACTGTCGGAACTTCTTCAGTATCTTCACTAGTGGAGCCTCTTTTAGCACATAGCTACACTATATGTGTATATCCTATAACGATCCCACTGCTAGCACAAAGGCTTCCTCTAGGTGAGAGTGAGTGGGTCATAATCCACCACACGGGCCCAGTACGGGCAGTGCGAGATAAAAGCTCCACGATCTCGACATAAATAATAACTTAGGATTTAGTAGCTCGCCTACTAATTCTGAATACGCGAAATCAAGCATGTCACTGTTTCCGCGAAGATAATCCTGTTATTTTCAGTGAGTGCCGTAAGATTAAGGACGGTTTCCAGTTAATGGATGACAGCATCCAACTGTGTTCTAATAATGTCATAGCGAGACTACCAATCAGTCTGTAAGAGGCGCTTATTATTTCAAAATGCTGCATGAGACAGATTCTTGCTTATATCGTTTGTCAATGTTAGCTGTTAAAATTATGACAGCGAGCAACACAACGAAAGAGACAACCCACAGCCGTACGGTGTGGGGCAGAAGTATGTACTAGGAGGGCCAATCCCTAATAAATTGGGATAGTAGGAGAAAGAAAAAGAAGAATGTGAACTGTTAAAACAAGTCAAAACTTCCTAGGTAGGTACATATCTATGCTGATAATAAAAATCGATGGTTAGGTGACTGTGAATGACAAATCCCCTGTGTTTACAATTTACTGTTATTTATTCATTTATGTACACACAGTAAAATGGATACAGATACGACATAATCATAATTATGAGTACAAAGGTACTGCTTATTTCTTAAGAAATTTCTTCCAGCAGACCTGAGAAAGGAGAAATGAGAAAGAAATGTAGACAACAGTGTGTGAGAACAAGAAGAGAAAAATATAAATATGCGAAGTCTTAAACTAAAATATTGAAATAAACCTACACGTACAACGTAATTAATAAACATATATTATTTTAGTGGATAGCCTTTCGTCAGGAATAATCTGTAAGAATGCATCCGTTAGTGTATCAAGCCGGATTTATATTACTGTGTTATGTCGTGTCGCGTCTCCTTCTGACGCAGTGTTAGCCAATCGAAAGTCGTTGTAATTTGACGTAGTCCGTAGATTCGTTTGATTGGTGTATCCCGCGTCACGCACGACACAAAACAACACAGTAATTTGTCGGTGTCTTTAGTGTTGTGCCTTTAGGTAGTATACAGGGTTGTTGTTATTAATGTGACTGTTATTTTAGTTTATTGTGATGTCTTGCGACTTCCGCGCGAACAAAGTCGCTGGATACTGCCAGCGACTTCTTTAAAGAGTAAAACCGCTAGTGGTAAATATGTCTTTATGGACAAAAAATCCACGTCCAAAACAAATGGTGTTTTCGGCCAGTGCGAAAGGGGCTTATAATATAAAGACAAACAGAACGATTAAAAAGAAAACTTCCGGATAATCATAAACATAATTCATTTATTATAATCGGTCATTAAAACAAAATTACAACGCCAAAATCGAAAGTATAAGTTTACCAAATTATATAGTTAATGAGACCGGTTCATTCAATTGAATGAAACAATTTATCGTTCGGTCTAGTTCGGGTGCTAGTATGAAAGTGAATTAGCAACAGTATTTCGGTCAGCCACGCCTTCACGAGTGAACTTGTTAATGAGTGGTTAAAAAAGCCTCTTAAAGTAACATAGATCCTTTTTGTTCAAAACTTAGTACTTACTTGTTCATAGAATGAGATTTTTTTGGTATGAAACCGTGCAAATGAAAAGTTTTTATGGCTAGAGTTTTCTTTGAACAACGCTTAGTAAAATTATGTTTTAACATAAAGTGTACTTGTTCTTTTGTTACTTTTGTTTTTTTAGTGTAATCCTAACTAATATTTTAAATGCAAAACGCTTTGTTACGATTTCACGCTTAAACGGCTGAACGGATTTGAATGAAATTTAGCACATGGGTAGACCATGACAGAGCCAGACAAACAGAGCCGCGGTCAAATGCTAGTTTTTAATGTGATCGTCTTGTCGTTTTCACATGCTCTTTAACTACATATCATAGATGCACATACAAATGTCGCATATGCACAGATTTCAATGATTTTCTGTTGTTTTACTTTCCCATACACAAACAGCAATGGTTTCACTTCTAATTTATAAAACGCTTTAAACAAAACTAACCATAACCTACTGCGCTGTACTGCATTACATTGAGATTTACTAGTTGCCGTTGCAATAACTGTTAATGTAATGAGAAATTGTAGGGTTAATGTTAGCACTTAACCCGTATCTGCTGCTATCGATAACGTAATGTTCAGGTTGTTCTAAAAGGATTGGACTATACGGGCTGATGTTTGAGATGTAGGAAGGTTTATAGCTGATTTCTAGACGAGACTATAAAGTTTACGGCTACAGGTTTGTTATGGACATGTTTCAAGTGTGAGGAAAGTGTCTGGGGTAAAATGTTTACAGAAGATGGAAAATTAAGTTTTGTGAAACTAAGGGTTTTTAGATTAGGATATTTCTCTTCTCATATTTTCAGTTTTAGGGTTCTGTACTCGAAGAGTGCCAAACAGAACCCTATTACTAAGTCTCCGCTATCCGTTCGTCCGTCCGTCCCTCTGTCTGTCAGTGGGCTGTATGTCATGAACCGGAATAGGTAGACAGTTGAGATTTTCACAGATTTATTTATTTATTTATTTAACAGTTTATGTACACACATTATAAATAGACAAGAAGAAAGGAACAGAAAAAAAACGTACAAAGGTGATGCTTATTTCTAAAGAAATCTCTTCCAGCATACCTGCGATAGGAAAGTAGTTAAAGAGATGTAGACAACGTGTGTAAGATTAGAAGAGAAAATAATATACATAAAATAAAAACACTTAATTATTCGCTAATTTAACTATAAACATACAATATGAGAATAAACTTACATACATACTTCTAAAATAAATAACCCTAAAATATATATACTTAATTATAATGTAGTATAAAATAATAAATGCAAAAAAATGCAACTATGACGAAGTGGACAGATAGTGTTCTTTCACTCTTCTTTTAAAAACTGCAACAGTTTGGCAGTCCCTAATGTCAGGCGGAAGTGAATTCCACAACCGAACCGCGTGCACGCTGAAGGAGTAGGAGTAGAAGTCGGTTGAGTGGGGAGGGGATTTAAGGAGATTTCTAAGATGCGACCTGCAAGGTGCATCAGAAGGACGGGCGTAGGAAAAGCGTTCGCGCAGATAGGATGGCGTTTTCGGGTTGTGAAGGATGTTAAATAGCAGACACAATATCCGAGAGTTCCTGCGAAGTCGAATAGGGAGCCACTTGAGTATCTTGCGAAAGTTAGAAATGTGGTCATACTTTTTAAGGTTAAAAACAAAACGAATACAGATGTTTTGCAAACGTTCAAGTTTATTTAAAAGCTCCTCGGTGGCATCCAAATAACAGGCATCAGCGTAGTCAATGATGGGCTGTATGAGAGTTTGAGCAAGGGAGATTTTGGTACTAAAGGGCAAGAAGCACTGAAGGCATTTCAGCGAATGGAATGTTTAGTGTACTTTACGACTGACTTGACCAACATGGGCAGTCCACGATAGGTAAGAGTCCATGGTAACCCCCAGGTTTTTAACAGTAGTTGCGTATTCAATCTGAACTCCATTCAGACAGAGTGGAGACAGCGACGCAACATCGAGCCTATTCCGCATATACCTTCCGCCGATAATGATGGCCTGGGATTTCTTAGGATTGATTTGCAGTCCAAAGGACCGTGACCACTCGCTAATCAAATCCAGGTCACTGTTCATGGCAGACACTGCTGCTTCCGCATCTTGCCTTAAAAAGTGAGTGTAAAGCTGCAGATCGTCGGCATAGAGATGGAAGTGGGAAGAGATGACTCTGGTGACAGAGCTAATGAAAATAGAAAAGAGAAGAGGAGAGAGAACGCCACCCTGAGGCACACCCGCGGTAAGAGAACACCAATCAGAAGTAGACTCTTCGAGACGAACCCGCTGCGAGCGGCCTTTAAGATAGGACTCGAACCAATCAACAGTAGAAGAAGAGAAATGGAAAGATTTAAGGATTCCTAGAAGTATGTCGAAATCGACAGAGTTAAAGGCACAGCTAAAGTCCAGCAGTACAAGCAAGGTGAGAGATTTGTGGTCCATAGCCCAGCGTATTTCATCAGTAACCTTCAAAAGAGCCGTTACTGTGCTATGACCAGGTCGAAAACCAGATTGAAAAGTACTAAGAAGGTCATTTGTAGTTAGAAAGGTAGAGAGTTGCCGATGAACAATGTGAATGTGAGATTGTGTATTTCTATTATATCTATTCTCTATTATATAAGAAAAAATAATAAAAATGAAATAAAGTTATTATTTAATAGGTCCCCATACAATAAACGTGTTTTTTTGCTCGATCTATATCGATACGGTACGGAACTCTGCGTGTGCGAACTTTATTGTTGTCGTAAAAAACTGATTTTAGCCGAATATAATATGTCTTCACACACCTTTCTTTTCTTTTTTTTTATTGGTTGGGTAACTATCAAATAACTTCTCCCCGCTCTGGGCGGAGCGGGGTGCGTGTTAGACTCTTACTGACTAAAACCCACCCGTGTTCCTTCAGTTGCCTGTATGTTGCCAGGGGCCACGGTATCCCTTTCGGACTTTCCCGCAACCCATCATACATCGGTCCTAGCGGACCCCGTCATTTGTGCTGACATCTCTTTGAGGCGCGCGTGGAACACAACGCGCCATCGACCACTAGTCCTTATCGGACGGCAAGCTACCCATTGCTCACCGCCCGCGCCTAAGGTGGCCGGGAATCAGCCTGAGATTTCCGACGCCGATGGCGTCTCCTGCGGCGGCTAGGGGCGTGAGGGCGCCAAATTTGCCTCCAGTCTTAACACACCTTACAGAAAAGAACTGACTGTTTTTACTTATAGTGGTCGCATAATAATATATCTGCTTCGATGTTCTCCTTGTCCTCTAAAAGTACTAATCCAGGGTATTATAAGAGTCAATTTAAAACTGTGGAATAAAATTCGCTCTAAATCTAAAAGAAATCTAAAACCTTTCAATACATGTGTTTATAAAAAAGAAAAAGAGATAAAAACATGATACCACCATTTTACTCTGACCATTCATCACAATTTAAACTAAGTACATATTTGAACAGTTTTTTGCTCTTGTGTCTACATTATATTACTGAATCATATTCTTTAATTTCAATACAAACCGTTACTAATTCACAGAAGAATCATCCAATAATGATTGTGTATTTTAATGATACTCTAATATGCTTAGGTTTAACATGTCGACCTCAATTCAACTTTCTAGCAGTAAAGATAAGAATTAAGGCAATCTAAAGAGAATGAGTAACACAATCGAGAATTATGAAGATTGGCGTAAGTGGGGCACTAAAGTAAGCCATTGTTCGATGGTGTACACTTGCTGATTCGATTCTCGATTCTTTTGAATCGTTCGTTTGTTCTAGACGAAAGTTTTTGGCGCCATCGCCATTTTGTTGAAAATATTGTATATAATATGATTTATTTAATAATTTATCCTAATTAAAAAACGCCATAAAAACATGGGACACTAACTTGATGAGTTTTTTTATTCATTACCACGACATTGATATGAAGTGTTTTTTATGTAAGTACTTATTAATCATTACCATAGTTTATTGACTTCCATTTAAAACTTCCTACGTCAAAGAGGTACTTACACTGCCTTTAAAATCTAGTGAGTATGCTGGTAGATACCAGTGGAATTTGAACTATCAAGAAGTAGTTGTTTTTTATCCTTCTCATCATCATGGTTTTAGCATAAAAGACGTCCACTGCTGGACATAGGCCTCCCCCAAACTTCGCCACATTGACTGGTTCTGTGTTTCTCGCATCCAGTGGATTTCTACGACCTTCACCAGGTCATCGGCCCACCTTGTTGAGGGCCTACCCATCGCACTTCTGGTACGCGGTCGCCACTCCAGAACCCCCGTGTGGCCCGCCCACTGCCACTTAAGATTGTCAATTCTTCGGGTTATGCTGGTTACTTTAATTCTTCTCATAATCTGCCAAGCCTTTTCACAACTATGTTGGTGTCGGCTTCCAGTCTAACCAGATGCAGCTGAATACCAATATCTTACATGGAGCGACTGCCTATCTGACCTCCACCCCACAACTCAGTTACTGGTAACACGATACACCTTGATAAGACTGGTTGTTAGACTTTCGGGCTTGTGACGATCCGTCACAAATACCGGTGACGATTAGATACTTTAATTCTTCTGGTAAAACTAAATAATAAATAAAAATTAATACTCCTGCCTACATACGACTCCATAAAACCTTGACTACTGCACAACTAACTTAACTGCCACAGTGTTAACCTATATTTGTTATCGAGAAGCCGTGTCGTAATATTTACAGTCGAATGTTCTCACGGCGAGTGGAATCGATTCCGTTAATAGTTACAAGTTGGTACGGTTAGACACGGGTAGTTTTTGTTTGTGATTCTAGTTTGGCAGTGACTAGTTGTCCACTTGAGTTGAGTAATGGATTTGGAGTTTAATTTTGTGTTGATTTGTTTGTACGAGAATAAAGGTGAATAATAGGTACGTGTCATCGTCATAACTTCAGCCGAAAGGCATCCACTGCTGGACATAGGCCTCCCACAAATGGGGGGGGTTTGTCATCATCGCCACGCTTGGCAGGCGGGTTGGCGATCGCAGTATGGTGTTAAAAATGCATAGATAATGCTGCTGCCCATTCTCTAGTGAGTCCCTTTGTCGCCTTTTACGACACCCACTGGAAGAAATAGGATGGTACTATTCTTTGCGTCCGGCACCACACGGAAACATGTGCACCGTACATGTGCTTGGAATGAAATTCTGTGACTGCCTGTCTCACTATAATGATAATTAGGTACCTATATGTAATTTACAAAGATTTCGGTCCAGGCTGAGTTCTTGAGATGGTGACCCATCAGATCATCAGCCTGGACCTGGTTGTAGGAATTGGATATATGGTAATAAAGCTACACGCTACCAACTAATTTAACACATTTCGTAATAGTGAATGAAAGTTATTTAAGTTTTATTTAGAAATGAGAGCTTAAAAAACAGCAATCAATTTGAGGTATTTTGTCATTAGTACCTAAAAATCTTAGAAAACCATAAACCATTTAACTTCAATCGATCTTTAATTTAAATTCCTATTTTATTGACATGTTTTATAGCTGTCGTAAAGTTTTAAAGTTGAGAACTATCTTTGTCAGCGGATTGTTCGGGTAAACGATTTACTACGATATTCTGTAATGATGTAACTTGGAACTTTGCGCATTCTATGATTAATTTCTTATTTTTACTTAATTGGTGTCTAGACCAACTGGTGCAACATTTTATGCTTGTCAAACTTTACTTTTTTAATAATTTAATCATAATTATTATAATCATTTATTCGTCAGAATATGGTACATTATATGGTAAGATTAGTCAATGGTATCATCACATTCTGCCAAGTGTGGCGGAGAATTTATTAGGTACATGGATTACAGGGTGGAGATTATTAGGTTAGTATTAAAATTGATTGCATAATTACGAATTAAAATTACTTTTTGAGGTATGTCTGTTAAAAATAATATTCATAAACACACAATTTAAGGCTTGTGCAGACCAGCGCGACTTGTCGCGTGACGCGACACGAACAATACAATTTCTAAGAAAACTTCACAGTATAACAATAACCGGTGTCGCGTCGCGCGACAAGTCGCGCAGGTCTGCACAAGCCTTTATAGTATTCTCGTTATCAACTTTTAACTTATTTTGCCTGATTCGTTTTAATTTAAGCTACGAACGGTGTTTTCAAGGCCTTCGATTAAATCTGATGATAATGGATAACAGAGATATTAAGAAAAATCTATTTTATCGAAAGGGAAAAAAGATACGACATTTTGCAATGACAACAATTATAATTTTTGACAGCGTTGAGTAATGTTTCCTTTTTCAAAATAATATTATGTAAATCTAAAGAATTGAAGGCACATGATGTGATTCGCAGTAAATTGCATTTTTAATTATTTAAATGAAGACTAAAAATAAACAGAAGTTATCTCAGCACAAAATGCCTAACTAAAGTAAGGCTTCTTACGGCATATTACGTGCGTCAGTATTTAAATTTTAAGTGTCCAATCGTGTTTATGAGCGTGGTTTAATTTACGAGAGTTTCGTTTTATTGTTACTACACTTTTAGTTCAATTCTAGATAGATAAAGTCGCCTCACTCGTGGCTTGGTGTTGACATTTAGTGGCGTCTGAAACTTTGCTTATTACATAACAAAACATAAAGCCTCTAATCCCCGAAGGGTTTGGCAGAGGTATACCTATGCCGTGTCCTCACGGAGGCGATCGGTGGCAGTGATCTCTCGCGTCCGGCCCTGGTCCAGGCCATGGTACGGAGCGAGAGGGCGTGGGAAGCCGTCACCTCCTTCTGCGAAGCAGTAATGCTCGCGAAGGAGGAGACAGAGCGCGTGAGGCAGAGGCAAATGTCGCGCCCTCACGCCCCAAGCCGCCGCAGGAGACGCCCTGGGCGTCGGGAATCGCAGGCTGATTCCCGGCCACCGTAGGCGCGGGCTTGCGGACGGTGAGCAATGGGTAGCTCGCCGTCCGATAAGGACCTGGCCCGGGTCGACGGCGCGTTGTGTTCCACGCGCGCCTCAAAGAGATCAGCTAGGGTAGCTAAGGGTCCGCTAGGGCCGATGCCTGCTGGGGCCGCGGGAAAGTCCGAAAGGGATACCGTGGCCCCTGGCAACGTACAGGCAACTGAAGGAGGAAGAAGGGAGAAGTTATTTGATAATTTCACACCCTCAAAAAAAAAAAGAGGTACACCTATAGTAAACCCAAATTTCGCTAGTTTTGTTTAAGTCCGATATCATATCGGAGGGGGAGGGTGAGTCTATTGCCACCAACCGCGTACAAACCCAGACTCCGGGCTGCTACTGAGAGATACCTGATAACTTGCTCGACCTGGGAATGGAACCCAGGACCTCCTGCTCAGCAGTAGCGCTTGCGACCACTAGACTGCATATTGTGTGTGATTATTATAAAGATCACGTGAATCAAGTGTCTTCCTCTTAAAATTAAGTGACGAAGGAAGACGTTAATCGGCGATTTTTTTAAATTTTATAGGTAAGTACTTAGCAGTTTAAGCTTTATTTAAATTATTTATTAGCTAATACGCTAGATAATAATATGAATAACACCGCGTCCTATCGCGCGAAAATACGATCGTCGCGTTCACATGTCACTTTTTGTTCGTTGAACCTGCACTCATTGTCGCGCCGATAGAGGGCGCTTTCCGGTATCCCAAACTAAAGGTGACAAGACCGCGACCATCGCGTATTCGCATCTTTAGGCGGGCTAAAGTATCACCAACATTGATATTTTATTAAAGAAAGAAAAAGTGTGTAATAAAAGTCTAATTTTAGAATTACAGTAGTCTATAATCAAACAAGTCTGTAATATGTGGATTTAAATTAGCATTAAGCAGTGTTGCTTAAATCTAATTTATCCCTTGAACTTTTCATATGTACTGTTTTTGTATAGAAACACTACGTATATATAAGGTGGTAACTATAAGGTAAAATAAAAGTAGAAGCCGGAAATCCGAAGTCCAAAGTAATAATAGTCTCTTCGGTCGGTGACTGACTAAACAAGGCATAATGACGCCTGATAAAGATACTCTTTGGTGCCATTCGGGATGAACGGATATCCTTCAAAGTCCTGATTACTTCCTTCCATTTTCTTTGGAGGATAATTTGAACAAAGGACTGTTAAAAACAATGTAGGACAGTTAACTTTTGAGTTCTTGAAATGTCACTAATGCTGATGAAAGTATGCAAAGTAATAACCTAGAGTACCAAAGGCACGTTTAATTTTAATACCAAATAAGACGTATCATAATATACGACATTTTTTGAAAGCTAACTGATGCAGACGCTTCGTCTGCCGTAGTGTTATTCTGTAAAAATCTCACCCTGAAAACTTAGATGAAGTGAGCTGGCATCCCTTTAGATTTCCTAGCGTCAGGCAAGATGACAGTTCACTTCAAGCTCAATCATCTTCCTAGCCTTTTCCCAACTATGTTGGGGTCGGCTTCCAGTCTAACCGGATGCAGCTGAATACCAGTATTTTATATGGAGCGACTGCCTATCTGACCTCCATAACCCAGTTACTGGGTAATACGATACCCCTTGGTAAGACTGCTTGTCAGACTTACGGGCTTCTGACGACCCGTAACGACTGTCAAAGATCCACGAATGACAGCCGGGACCAACGGCTTAACGTGCCTTCCGAGGCACGGAGGAGTCTCGGTACGTAAAGATGGTCACCCATCCACGGACCAACCCCGGCAAGCGTAACTTAACCTGATGGATCGACCCGATTGGCTGTTATTACTTAGCCACGAGCTCTTCTTCGTTCACTTCAAGCTCACTTTATATGATTTTTTTTGCAGAATAGATGTCAATCAATGTTTGGAAGTGGTTTAGGTTATTAAAAATCGAACCGTATCTTGCAATATTGAAATGCAACCAACAAAAATGTCCTTGCCATCGTTAAAAAAGAAAAATATTAATGCAAGAAGCTTGTTTACTAAAGTAAAACGAGATGGTTAGTCGTAGGTCACGTGATATCATATTGTTATATTTTAAAATCAGTGAAAGTAATTCAGATGTAAAAGTTTACGTAAGAGAATATAAAAATTGGTTTTATTAACCGTGCTTTACCTGTAATGAAAACGAAACTATATGGTTATGGTAATTTGGTTGTGTATTTATTGATTTTTATGTGTATGTTTTTATGATATGATAATAGTGTTTCCTTTATATTTCCTCACATTTGGAAACCTCGTCGTGTTTCGTAAAAACGTCTACTCTAGATTAAAACAATCCTATCTATAAGATCCTAGTACCTTTTTCTATTGTGCAAAACGAACCAGTAAAATGCCATCGAGTTAGGCCATTGGCTAGACTGTTTAATAAGTATTTTCGAAACACAGGTCAGAGTAACATTCGATTGCCTAAGTTTCATTGCTGCTAGACCTCGACTAACAGTTTCCTTATGACTTTTAATATCACAAGCTTGTAACTAACTTGCTTTTATAATAATAACTAGCTTTTGCCCGCGGATTCGCCCACGTGGATGTCGGAAAATATCCCACGGGTACGTGCTACCGGGATTAGTTAGATCATACCTAATATCTGAGGAAAAGTCGTTGATTCCTACCGCTGCGCCCGCGTTGACGGCAACCATAATTATTTTGTCACGCGTAATTTTGAATCTGTGATATTTTTTAAAGCATTCATTTTAATGATATGATGTCAAGGCATATTTTAATCTAAATTAAATGCCCAATTTGAATTACATATTTTATTGGATAAGGATAAATAAAATACCGGTCAAAATAGTTTCAAGAATAACAATTAAATTTTTATCAAATTCTGAAAGATAAAAATGGTAACTGTAGGTCATCGTTAGAAGATAGACATATGCTACCGCGGACTTTATTTTTGAACTTTTTAAGATATACAATTCTGTAAAACATAAATTTGATGTATCTCTTACGGCTTACGCGGCGAATGCCAGTAAAGCTCTCAGTCGGCATGATTTTTTCCGACATCTTCAACAATAATCGTCATATTTCAGCCAATTTCCATAAAACCTCAATGTATTATATACACATCCTCTTGAATCACTCTATCTATTTAAAAAAACCGCATCAAAATCCGTTGCGTAGTTTTAAAGATCTAAGCATACATAGGTACAGACAGCGCGAAGCGACTTTGTTTTATACTAAGTAAAAAAAAAAAAAAAACAGACTACACATACAAGTACACACAATCCATATAGTATTAGTAACAATGACTTAAAAAACTATGTTAGTAAACTTTTACAAACGAAAAACAATTAAAATTGACGTGGCCCAACACACGTTGGCACGTGCCTCCGTACCCAGTGCCTTATAAAGGGCCTGTCTACTTTGTCTAATAATGTGTTCAAGATGCTGTTGGAGCTTCCGCGCAACCTACCCATTATTGACGCAGTTCTTTTCCTCATAATGGCATGTCATCGTCAACACGGGCTTCCGCGAACATCTGCGAAGCGCTGCAGAAGCGCGGAAGCCCCATAGACATCCTGAACCCATTATTATACTGTACGCGCAGGACGTTGTAGGCTCTGCGTATATTTCACCCACAAGCTGCACGTGTAGAAGGTTTGGGAGTACGCCTTGAAAAGCGAGACTAACATCCTTACTACAACGCGCAAACCTGCGGTCTACCATATTACATCGAACCGCCAACGCCCTCCGCTCCCTCTATATCAATATCAGCATCGTCAGATAAGTCCCCCGTGACTACATGTCCTAGGTATTTAAACTGTGTGACTCTCTGTAGTGGCTTTCGGCTTAACTTCACTGGAGGAACATTATCCAACGAGCTAGACTTTATAGCCACGCCCATTAAAATGTTCAACGAACCACGTCTATTAGGTAGGTACTTACATTTTCCTTCTAGGGAAATCATCATTCTCCTACCATTATACCAATTTATCTCTGGTCGGCGCCACATGTCTTTTTCTTCCACACTTTATCAGTCGTCATCCCGGTATTCACCCCCTTTCTATCCTTATCATCTTCCACACAGTCCATCCATCGTTTCTTTAGTCTTCCCCTACTCTTATAGCCATCCACTTTCATACTCAAAACTTTCCTCACGACACTTTCCTCATTCCTCTGCATCACATGCCCATACCGTGACAACCAATTTCCACACAACTTTTCCTTCGAGGGAAATACTAGTCAAAAAAGTTGATAAGATAACATTTATCTTGGCCGGTTTATCAGCGAAAGTGTTATTAATATTTATTTTTAGAGTGTTGCAAGAAATGTTTACTTTTAGTCTTATTGATTTGATACAGTTTTTCGAGGATTTCAACATAAACGTTTTCACAAATTAGTGTATCATTATTTCTAGTAATATCGAAAGTGTTGTGTTACTCATTTAATAATTTGGTGCTTATTGTACCTATTTTTTTAATATCGTGCTTGTTAGGTATCCTAAGATTTTCATTAATAACTTTTCTGTTTTTATCCGTGAAAACCTATAATTGGCTCTATCTTATCTATAAAACGGTTACAGCTGTTGGTTCCCTGTACTTATACATATATAAATAACCAGTCCTTGAAATCAACTTTCTTCGAAAAATGCATTACAACCTACAATTTCAAGTCACCATACCAATGCATGAAAACTTGATTGTATGTCAGATATGAATGTGAAAAGTAAAATCGTAATTCGATGTCAAAAAATTCACCATTCCTTTTGATCGATAAACTCGTCACAGTACCAATTTCCCTTCCCATGTCCAATTTATATCGATTTCTCTGTCAAATTGTTTCGATCGCTTTCTTTCTACGTGAGTTCTTTATGATCAATATTTTATTGTTAACTGCACCGTGTAGGTTCTAACAGGGCCGGCGTGTTAGGGTTATGTAAATGTGTGTAATAAAGTCGTATGTTATAAGGTCGTTAGTCAAACCTGACCGGTGTGATGATACCTTTGTCACGTAATGTTTTGGTAATAGACCTTTGTTTTGATTATGTTTTTAATAGGTAAGGAACGGGAGTAACAGAACGTTACCTCATGTATTGATGATTAGCGATTCATCATCATTATTCTCCTGTCCTTATTCCAATTTATTTGTTGTCGGCGCAAAATGTGTTTTTCTTCCATACTTTTTCTATTAATCATCATTTCGTTAGTCGCCCCCTTTCTAGCCATGATGATTAAGAATTCACGTTTAATTTTAAGAATTTTACACTTTTTGACACAACGAGATACGAGTTTACGCGGCCATAGTAAATGTACTGTCGCTGTACTGTTCTAGTTGACGTTCCGTTCACGGTGCGGTGGACGAACGGACTTAGGTGGAATGTGTTTTATTTTAAAGATTCACTCACTAAATACAATTTGTCGATCTAATTCCTGATCTTCCTCCATTATTTTTTTATACAGTTCGAACATAATATTTTATGAGTACACATCTTAGGCGTAACGAGAGAACTCGTGTTAAGACAAACCAATTTATTTTCTTACTTTACCGGAAGATAAAATATAATGACACAACTTAATTCACTTTTAGTTCTTAGACACCTGTCCCACCGTCCGCCGGCGACTAACGAGAAGCGAGTAGAGCTAGCAACTAAAAACCAGTTGGCGAGCAACGAGCAGCAAATGCGCTGCGGTGACGACAAATTACTCGCTGGTACGCGTATACGTACCAAGCGTGAGTCTCTCAGCGTTCTGCCCGCTAAGCGAGCGTCGCTGAGCGAGTACTCTCTTTGATAGCTTTTGTTGCTGCACTATACGATTACTCGCCGGCGGCGGCGATGTGAACAGTCAGCGATCAACTTAATATAATATATATCTCACAATCTTTTGTATATTTTTGATTTTTGAGCGAGAAAATTGTTGATAGCCTGCCGCTTACTCGTCGGCGGTGGGGCAGATGCCTTACGCGTGTTTTACAACATTTATTGAAAAAAGGTCGTATCTCAATGCCACTTAAAAACAATTGCCAATATTTAAACCCATTGTTCCGTTTCGCAAATCAAATGAGATCGTATTTAAGGTGAATCCGCAAAATGCAGCCCGCGAAATTAAAATTTTCTTACGTTTTTTCAATTTGAACAAAGAACAAGAACAAATTTCTTATGAACAAGCTCATATGTAACAAATATAAACTTAGAAAGATGTATTAATGATTCCAATGATTATAATTATGTAAATACATATCTGTTATAGTCACGAATATTACGATCAAGATATAACCTGATACTGAGCTGCAAATTGCAAAAAACGCAAGAAAATTTGAATTTCGCGGACTACAACTTAGGATTCACCTTAAAACCGTTCAAAGCAGGGGCCTGCTTTAGTAACCAGTTTGTTATAGTCACTTAGGATTAATTCACAGATCGCGTCGCGGTGTTATGTAGTCCCGGCCTAAAGGCGTGTTCTTAGATATCGAGGGATATTTCGCAAGCGGTCGCCTGCGCAGGGAACCGAGTGAACTTTAGCTAGCAAAGTAATAAAGATCGCAGCGACAGGTTGACGGGGTCAACCCCGCAGGTACACGAGATCCGTCGGCTGATAGGTGATGCGAACTGTTTTAGAGATTTCTAAGTGAAAATCGATGAAGAATTTGTTATGGCATTGTTTGAGGAAGAGTTGAAGGGTTGGAGTTAGACGATACCCGTTTTTGTACGACGTACTTTTATTTATTTCGTGATATATTTGGAAGCATGTTTTTCTAAGTATTTTAAAGTCTTGATTTTCTGTTCGGTGAATACAAAGAGAATGCAATTAGATACAAACTAATGTAAAGCCTTCAGCGTAAGTACAATTGTGCAAAAATGACAATAAATCTGGAAATTTTCCTTTAGTGGTTACCGATTTTATGATCCTTTAGAAATTTTATGGAACTCTTGCTTATTTAATTCAGTTTCAAGGAATAATCACATAATGTATCTTAAATAACCTGAGATCGAAACAGCATAAAGAATTTTCATTTTGTAGCCTTACTTTTATCGATTCTGGTTAATCTTGTTGTGTACGATTTATGTTCTCGATCAGAGGAGTTAGAAAACATGTCGGGTCATCTCCGAGTCACATCGCATTGCATTGAATCTCCATAATGCTATAGGCAAGTTACTTATAGGCTATAAAAATAACTTTTATCACAGACAGCACTTAGCTGGAACTATTTACATCTGATCCTTTGAATTGAGGCCATAAAGAGATAATGTACTGGGAATTCGAGGAAGGCTTTTTAATAGTAAGGTACAAAATGGTGACGCTGCAGATGTCATCCCGAAAACATTGTCTAAGGGTCGAGACAATCCTGCCAGGGTTGCGAATTTGTCCGAAAGGGATATCGTGGCCCCGGCACACAGGCAATGGAAGGAACACGGGTGGGTTTTAGTCAGTAAAAGTCTGACACGCCTTCCCACTCCGGTCAGACCGGGAGAAGTTATATGATAATTTCCAACCGAAAAAAAAGAGGGTTGAGACAATGCTAACTACATACAAAAAATAACTCCTCCATCCACACGAGAATATTGCTCATTCAGATGCGTTAATACTTATTTATTTGAGGAATATCTTAATAAATAAAAACCCTCGGAAGTAACAAAATAAGATTTGCGACACAAAATAATTACACAGAACAGAACATTAATTTAAATCCAACTCCTCAAGGCATATTCGTAAATGATAGTGCCTGACCATAAATTATAAAGCAACACTCGAACCATAGACCATATACTAGTTGATCACAGGAAAAGGTGTCAAACTAAAATTAATTTGATTGCTTCAAGATTACCGAGCAATAGGCCGGAGGACACCAGCGGCAATTCCTGCAAGTTCCACAACAGGTGATAATTGTGGGTACTTGGACTTTCACCCGTGTGTATATATAGCCCGGGGTTTATTACGATTGCCGTCTACTTCAATTGAAATTGCTCTGCAGTTAGATTTAGTTTGTTGAACTAACTGATCACGATAAACTCTGCTTTGTTAGGTTAAGACTTTGCTTATTCTATGATTGCTATTGGGATTAAGTGTTATTAGACCAACATTAATTGGCATTTGATTTGTTGTAAAATGAGAGATCTTTTTTGTTGAGGGACATGTTTTTGACTCCATCTCACCTTAAAGAGATGGATCAGGTCTAGGAGATAAAGGATTTAGAACGTTTAGCAAGTTATCATTTGAAGCTAGTAACCTCTATTAAATCTGCAGAACCGAAATGCTCCGATGTCTAGATATGAGAAATAACCATACAAACTAGGCTATGAATATTATAACAGACCCTCGCTGTATCTGAAGCTTGCCTTACAAATCCGTAACAATTCAAAAATATGTTGTCTGATGTTAATTTCAGTACAGTTATATTCAGGCAACGTCTAATTAACGCACTGAAATGAACAAATAATCGAAGATATTACAAAAACGCTCTCCTAAAGTGGGCGGACACAAGCTGTCAATGTTGATGAACACGAAGCTATCATCACAGATAAAGATCAAAAGATGTCTGTCATTAAGCAAGCACTATATCACAGTTCGTAAAAGGTTAGCTCCATATATAACTTATAAGTTAGTATCTATTGTTCTTGTTGAACGATTAGTGCAGTCGCTTATTGATACATTAGCATTTGTAGTACTTAAATAATAATAATAATAATAATAATTCTTTATTGGAACAAAAACTAACATTTACAATTTCATTGCGTACGATAATAGCCACATTAGTTATAAACTGTGTCGCAGCTATTAACGCCCACCTCCGTGAGGAAGATGACAGTGTTCCAGGTGTTTAGTGCTATACTAGAATTTAACTAACAAAATATGAGCTAAATAAAACTAAAACTAATTAACTAAAGAGTTCGTATGTAGAGTTTGTGTAAGTGGTGTGAGTGCGTGTATGATGTGTAGATGGAGGGTATGTACAAGGTATGTACCTAGGTGTAGTGTGTGTGAGCGTGTGTGTGTGCATGAAGCGTGAGATTGTATGGAGGTGTGTATGATGTATATGTCTATCCTTATGGCCTAACTAAAGTCTCCAACTCTTCGTAGGTGAGGGTGCAAAGCCAATCATTTGTTAGTTTCTTGCAATCCCGGGAAGAGGAAGAATAAATATTAAGTAGCTTATTTACTCTATTGTATAACACAGGACCAAAGAAAATGTATTGTCGCCGGACAATTTCAAGTCTAGCCGGAAGTGTTTGGCAGACTCTGGCAGATCTGCGTCGTTGTTCGCTCAGATTACGGTTAAACGGCAGGTCAGAATGTTTCCGTAATACCGTGCTCAAGACGAAAGAGTGTCTAACGGTGGGTAATTTCCATAGCTGATATAACTCATGTGTAGGGAAACGAATGGGTTTGTATGCCATGACCTTGAGCACGGCTCTTTGCGCTCTCTCCAAGCGCAATAGCAAACACTTTCCAGCTCCACCCCATGAAGATATACAGTACGTTAAAATGGAGTGAGCAAGCGCAAAGTAAACTGTCCTCAGGGTAGAAAAACTTGCGGAGGTTCGAAGATTTTTAAAGACAAAAATTAACTTTCTTACCCTAGAGACCAGCGAATCCACCTGCCCACTCCACGTCAGCGCACTGTCAATAAGAACTCCGAGGTATTTTATGGAATCCGTGCGTATAAGTTTGGTACAATTACAACCAATATTATTGATGGCATCGCATACATGAGCTGTCAAACAGAAAGTCGGAGCTGGCTGTGATGCTTTCCTCGGACTAAATGTAATGAACCTAGTCTTATCCAGATTAAGTGTGAGCAAGTTCTGTCTTAACCACGTCATGATAGTACGTAGGGCAGACTCTGCAAACCTGCCAGCTTCGGTCCAGTCACTGCCATTAACCAAGATTACGGTATCATCAGCGTACGTAATTATTTTGGAGTTGACGAGCGCAAGTCTGCAGAGCTCATTGATATATATTAGGAACAGGGTGGGTCCTAGAACACTACCCTGTGGGACACCGTAGGAGAGAAATTCTGCTTTGCTGGAATGGTTTTCAATTTTTACTACCTGAGAACGACCACTAAGGTAACTCTTGAAAATATCCAGCGGTAAGCCTCTTATGCCAACCCCTTCCATTTTAGTAATTAAGAGGGGAACAGAGACAGTGTCAAAAGCTTTAGAGAGATCAAGGAAGATAGCTAAGGTCTTATCTTTATTATTAGTATTTTGGGCTACTGTACCCAGTAATTCTAGAATAGCATCTTCCGTCTTTTTGCCAGATCTAAACCCAAATTGGTTGTCAGCCAGAATATTTTGGGAATTGAGATAGTCAAGCAGGCGTTTATTTAATATTTTTTCTAGGAGTTTAGATAGGATAGATAAAACCGATATGGGTCTGTAGTTGTTGACACTGCCTCCGTCACCACTTTTATGAATAGGGTGCACTACAGCTTTTTTAAAAGCAGCTGGAAAAATTCCAGACGAAAGAGCAAGGTTAAAAACGTGACAGATGACTGGGACAAGAATGTTTTTGGCACCAAGTATCACAGTAGCCGGGATACCATCCCATCCTACAGCACTATTAAGCTTGAGGCCAAGAATTAGTCGCTCGATTTCTTCGTTGTCTGTGTTTAAGATGGCCATTGAACTGGAGTGGACACTAAGTGAACCAGCGTCAGTGGTTGTCGAGACATAGTTTGTGGAATTCCTAATATTAGATGCCAGCTCCATCCCCACATTTGCGAAATAATTGTTAACCAAGTCAAGCGATTGAGATACTTCCGGAGCAAGGGACAGCAGTTCACTAGCAGAAGTCTTACTCGTTTGAAGATTGGAGATAGTTTTTATAAGTTTCCAGGTAGCCTTGGGATTGTTACGATGTTTTTCAAACTCATTACGTTCATATTCTCTTTTTAATTTTTTTAATAGGTTATTGCAGTAATTTTTATATCTATTATACGTTGTCTTAAGAATATGATTATCAGCGTCTTTCTTACTTTTAACGTACAGTTTATCCCGGTTGCGAATACACTTAAGGAGCCCAGGTGTGATCCATGGCTTAATAATTCGCTTTCTACTCGGGATGATAGAGTTACTGCAATTATTATTTACAACCGAAGAGATCAAACTAACCATTGTAGAAACAGCAATATCGGCATCATGACAGCACATGACGTCAGAAAAATCGGTTATCTTAAGTGCCTCAACGCATGCCGAAATGTCCACTCGACGTTGACGGAGGGGCGATTTAGGGATGTCTAGTTTTAGATCACAAAAAACTACAACAGGAGCATGGTCTGTGATCAAAGTGTCAAGTACTAGGGTAATGGCTGATTTATTCGATTTAAGAATAACGTGGTCAATACAGCTATCGTTGCGGGTGGGAAAAAGGTGACCAGGGAGCATAGCGTGTGACGCAATAGTATTTAAATAGAAGTCCGAATTTAAGTCACCACAGTTTCGGGCAATGTTAATATTTACATCTCCAACCAGAACAATAGTCTTGTAAGTGCTAAGAGATTTGAGTATTAAGTCTAGACTGGTGACAAATTGTTGGATGTTCTTCGTTGAAGGAGATCTATATACTGCAATAAGAGCCACATCATTACGTAATTTAATTACTAGGCAGTTTGCGTCGGTGAGGACTGACTTTTCGACAGCGAGTTGTAACTCTACTTTCGTGTATACTACAACTCCATCATTTTGGTTTAAATTATCGGAAAAATCGGATACGAAGCCCGGAATCGAGGGAAGGTGGGGACATTTACGTAGCCAGCACTCCGACAAGACTATGACGTCAAACTGAACCCTTATTCGATGCAGCAGTAGAAGGAGATTGTTAAAATTGGCAATGCTGCCGATGCTTCTTATGTTTACGTGGAAAATTTTTAGACCATAATTAACGTTGTGTAAAAATGAGTCAACTAGTTCCGGGGAACACTGGTATAATGCCGACGCTGCAACATGTTCAATATCATCCAATATTTCGACGTTATCATTCATAATGGAAAGTAAGAATTAACAAATATTTTTTAAAGCAATTATTATCTCTAACGTTGGATAAAACAATCCGAAATGACCGACGCTCCGTGCAAAATAAACCTACATCATAAGAAGTGTAAAATAGGATGTATGTTAATGTGTGTGCGTGTAAAGGAAGTGTACTTTCTAGGTAAGTGTGTGTCAGAGGCAGAGTTTTAGTATTGAGTGTTACAGTGACAAAACAAATTACATTTAGAATACAAAAATGGCATAATACAAAATAAGGTAGTTTAAAATTATTAAGAAATATAAAGTTCACATGAATACAAGGCACAAGAAAAACGACGCGCAATCTGTTTGATGGACCAGAACCTAGTCATTTATAATTTTTGGGTTTTGGTAGGTCAGACTCGTCTTTGAAATGTCGCTATGATTATCGACACCAGGAAATCAATCGGTTCGATCGATTTTAACGACTAAATTCAAAAGTGGCAAATTGTAACTGTCGTAGTTATAATATGAGCATATTTAAATGCACTGCAGTATGAGCTTGTATGGGCCTAGTCCACTATACATATATTATAGCTTTACCTGGCTCAAATTGTCATGCTTAGACTTAGCAAATAAGTAATGCAGTTTGTTGTTTTCAGTGCATAGTAGTATGCTACTAATCATCTATTAGTTTTGACTAAATCTCTGCATGTTTAAAACCAATTTTTCCCACTACTGGGTAAATAGTTAAGACTTATATTTCATATTCCTCTCAACCTTTTCGCAACATTTGTACCATATCCAAGTTATTGCGCTAGCTTTTCTGCTTCCAATTCCTTGAGATTCATGATCAATAGTGCAATATCTGTGCCAATAGTAGTTTCAATTACTCTTAAACCGTACCGATCGTAGCCGTGACCTCCGTATGTTTGAACTCTGCAATTCAGTTCAACATAAATTCACTTGCTTACGAATTACAAGATCGTCTATCGAGATCTTCAAGATATGATTATCCGTATTTATTCGACTTTCATTTGTTTTAGTCATGTGCCAATGAATATCACTCTTGTCTTTTTGTATTTATCTATACATAAATATTGAAGTCCCTTTTCGTATCCGTCTGTATGACCACGTTGTTTTTTTTTTAATCTTCAAGGGATTTTGATGTAATTTTTCCCATCATTTAGGGAATTTATTCGGGAAGGTTTATGTGCTTTCTGCAATACTAGCATTGCTCCGCGGTTTCACCCGTATAAGTTTCTATCTCGTAGGACTATCGGGATAAAAAGTACCTAACCTAACCCAGGCTATGTGCCAAATTTCAACCAAAGCCGTTTTAGAAACATAACAAAAATTCAAATATTTTCTCTCTATAATATTAGTTTATATTCAACTTATTTACTTAAAATAAAGAAAACTCGATGTTTTGTCAAAGTCGTAACAACCATGTGAAGCAGTATACTATTCATTCTTATAACTTTTGCTCTGCTGATCTAGTTACGCAATGCAAAAGGGGTTGATTCTTAATATAGAACGTAGGTGTATATACGATATTGTGAATTTCCATGGCTTCTCTACGCTTGAGTGGAAATTACTGAACATGTAAGTCGTATTTATTAAAATAATAGAAACGGAATCAAAATATGTGTGAGTCACTGGCACACTATACAGATTTCAGATTAATATTAGTGAGATTATCGGAACTTGTTGGGTGATTAATCTATTCATCAGAAATCGATTTTGTAGGTCTCATCATCTTCGATTCTATAAACATTTAATGGGAATGCTTTTGGTGTGGGATTCAACCTGTGTCGACACCCTCCCGCCATTCCATCTTCCTTGTACGGCGGGTTGTGCTGGGGCAGTAACTGCAGGTGTAGAAAACCACAAACGGCGCAAAGTCAAAGTCAAATCATTTATTTCAATAAGGCACTTTTGAACGTCAAAATTTACAAAAAAAAAAAAAGATTCTAGTCGCCCCCTTCCAAAAGGTAGTTTTCGTATGGAGAAGAATGGGCGCAAATATAACAGCCTTATTGGGAGCTATATGTTTGAGCCATTTGGTGTTGAAACACTAGGGTCGTGGGGTCTGACAGCTATAGCCTTTTGGGCACTTTTCCCACTGGCTCTTCTTTCTCTCTTTTTCCCTTTATATACTTGTACATCTTCTTCTAATATACAATGTCGCCCATGGGCATGTGACCGCCCGTATTTTTTTGAATATTCATGACAAATTATCGATAATAAACTTAAAAAGGGGGGGTCTATCTTTAATTGTTTTTTTTTTCATTTATTCTTATTTATTTTTTTTCAGTATCCCGCTATAATTTTATGTATAATTAACATAATTTCACTTATGTTTTTTAAAATAAATACTGTTTTTTTGGAAAAAAAAAATCTTCACCTCCGTTTTTTTTCATAGTCGACAAATTTTACTAAAAATTTTTAGTTAATCCGATAAAATAACTCGTAAGCTATTAGAAATAATAAACAGAATACAAATCGAGCCAATAACATAGAAGATATGGCAAACGCTACTAAAAACATAAAAAATTGAATAACATGAAAAATATTAAAGATAGACCCCCCCTTTTAAAGTTAATTTTCTATAATTTTTCATGAATATTCAGAAAAATACGGGCGGTCACATGCCCATGGGCGACATTGTATAAAATTGTCGTGTCACAGTATTTGTAACAAAACTCCTCCGAAACGGCTTGACGATTCTTATGAAATTTTGTGTGTATATTCAGTAAGTCTGACAATAGGACGTCAACAATTTTTCATACCCCTAAGTGCTAAGGGTGGTCCAACCCATTTTTTTTTTTTTGTGATTCGGCATTAAAAATACATACAAGCCTAAATTTTCACCCTTCTACCGCCAACCCCTATTTCTAGGGTTCCGTAGCCAAATGGCAAAAAACGGAACCCTTATAGATTCGTCATGTCTGTATGTCACAGCCACTTTTTCCGAAACTATAAGAACTATACTGTTGAAACTTGGTAAGTAGATGCATTCTGTGAACCGCATTAAGATTTTCACACAAAAATAGAAAAAAATAAAAAAATAAATGGGGTTTCCCCATACTTAGAACTGAAACTCAAACTTTTTTTTTCGTCAATCCCATACGTGTGGGGTATCTATGGATAGGTCTTCAAAAATGATATTGAGGTTTCTAATATCATTATTTTCTAAACTGATTAGTTTGCGCGAGCGACACTTCCAAAGTGGTAAAATGTGTGTCCCCCCCGTAACTTCTAAAATAAGAGAATGATAAAACTAAAAAAAATATATGATGTACATTACCTAAGAAACTTCCACCGAAAATTGGTTTGAACGAGATCTAGTAAGTAGTTTTTTTTAATACGTCATATTTGCTAAATATTGTACGGTGGTACGGAACCCTTCGTGTGCGAGTCCAACTCGCACTTGGCCAGTTTTTAATAGCGATATTAGTACTGTGGGTAGGTAGGCTAGGGTAGGTAGGGTAGGTAGTGTAGATATGTAGGGTAGGGTAGGTAGGTAGGTGCGCCGTGGATAAGTACTAAGTGCTACCCGTACGAAGCCGGGGAGGGCAGCTAGTAATATATATATATATATATATATATATATATTAGTGTTGGATTGTATAGTGTGTTTAAGATTTGTATTTACCAAACATTTAATAGGTATACTGATCATTCACTTATCATGCCTAACTAACTAGACCATCGTTCAAGATATTCATTAATTTTTTGATATGATATGGTCATCAATCATGAAAAACCAAGATTTTGTCGACAGTGTTTATTAATTAGTTAGACGTGTCAGACAGCCATTGGAAACAATAATGATATAACGATAATTGTGCAGAATGATAGATAATGAAACGACAGATGACAAAAGATGGTGTTTTGATAGTAGAAACAGCTAAGTTTAAGGAAAGTGTTAAATTATTAGCAAAATAATTAGAAAAGTAAAGATTTAGTGAGGATGCAAAAATAATAACAAACCAATTATAAAAATGGAAGAGGAAATTAAATGTAGTTACTCTTAGACTCGAAAACAGATCGCGTTATACTTTCGATTTTTTTTGCATTCGTTACACATTTTAGTGTTTACTTCCGTTTCACACTGAATATTTAAATGCTGTGAGAGTAACGCGCTTTGAGATGGAATGAGAGCAATTAATTATAGATATAATTATGTGGATTAGTATAACATCTAATGATGTATGGCAACAGCTCTCCTTGACTTCGTAATTAAGAAAAGACGGTCCTTATGTTCTTGAATGTGCAGAACAAGAACAGTTCGCACGGAATTCGGTCATAAGAAGGCCATACATAATGTAGAAGTATGGACATTATTGGACATATTATATCGAGAGAATGGACATTAAACGTAAAATATGAATGAATTTCATGCATTCAAGGTTAAATATGGAGAAACACAATTGCAATTTTTGACACATTTATTCACGTTATCGTGTATGTAGTAGGTTACGAAATTCTCATCGTATGGAAGTACCAGAAACAATGCTAAAATATTTACTTAAATTGGTTCACAACGTCTAATTTGTACTGTGATTTGCACATCCTCCGATGTGCAAATTACCCACTGACCTCTTGTGATACGGGATACGAATAAATATCTACCTAATAATAATATATTTTCCAATGAATTTTAATAAGCCCATCTAAAATCGATTAATCAAATAACATAGGTTATAATTCATCTTTAATCATACATTTATATTTAAATGAGTAAGATGACATACTTTTAATATGAAGAGGATGTGAAAACTTGAAGAGGCAGGCAGCATCCTGCCTCTTCAAGTATAATAAGAGGATGGTGATTGGCTTACAAACATTTAGAAACACGCGATCCATAGCAGAGCAGTAGTGTAACGATGACTGATTAGAAGATGCAGCCGAACTGCATTCAACCGCAAATAGCAGAAGACGCATCAGAACCACTGGTTTAGCTTATTCTGATGCAGGTTAACAATGAGAACAGTTAGTAATGTTTAGGCACCTTTTATCGATGATTTCTTGTAAAGGTCCTTTAGACTAGCTTTCCAGCAAATCTGAGTTTAGAGGCGGAGCGGTGCATAGTAGATATGAAAAAATTCTATTACTTTGTGGAATTTTCTCTCCTTCCTTTCCTCTTGTTGCAAGCCAGCCTAACTCAGTTAAGAGTGCTCTCTTAACATCTTACCTATATTCCTGCTGAACCACTTTGATGCAGATATCATGCGATATTAATTTCTTACGATACATTTACCTGTTACACTTGCTTGCATCGCGTGCTGTGAATCTATCCGACCGATTGATTGACCGATATCTTCATTACGTTTTGCAATCGATGTATTTATCTAGAACAGTGTTGTTGTTGATGGTTTTGGAAAACTATCTGGCTTTTAATCTTCTTTCTTCATGGTGACATTCTTCCTGTTTCTGGGCTTTCCGCATCAAATTCTTCTCTGATGCGTTCTCCAGGTCCTTCAAGCGCGTGACTTACTCATGCTTGTGCAGGTATATCTTTTCCATCGAAAACATCGTGAGGACACCGGCATATCCTAGAACCAACAAATTAAGACGTGTGACATTCACCAACCCGCACTGGGCCCGCGTGGTGAATTATGGTCCCATCCCTCTCACAGAAAGGAGGCCTGTGTTATTTTTGCTGAAAATGATCTAATTTGATTGCATCTGATAACCGTTAGTAACTTTCATAATCACAAAAACACATGGTTTTATTAAAACATATTTTCAAAATGCTTTTAATACCAATACGTACTTATATGTAACATTAACTACTTTTGTAATTTTTTCATGCTCATAAATACACAGAAAAAATAATCGCAAAAATATACAGAACGTTGATATGAAACTAATTAATACTGTTTCTAATTAGTGAGATTGCGGATGCATGACCTTGCGCTGAAATCGGACTCTCAATCTTGCAGACGGAACGATGCAATTTGATGTAGATGCAATATTAGCTGCCGGAACTGCTAATAGTTAATTAAAAAGATGTAGTACCTAAATAAAAAACTAAAGATTATGATAGGTAATTAGAACTAGGTAATAAATAAAAATGTTTAAGATTTGAATAAACCAACAATTCGCTCTTAGAAGAAACAGCAAGAATAAACAATTAGTTTTTGGAGTCACTTAAATTTTTTGTATAGGACCTATACAAAAAAAAAATGTGATTCCAAAAACGAAATGTTTATTCTTGTATAGGTCATGAATTTTTTCCCCAAAGGCAAACAGGCTCTAGAATGCCGGTCTCCCACTTGTTGAATTTCTGATGTCATAAAGTAATTTCGTATCGAGGAAAATACTGACCAGTGACTCAGAAATGGGTTGTGATATTTATGATCAGGGCATTCGAAATAATGTCTTAAGTTTACGTTAGAACACCTCATTGTTAATTAAACATTGTCAGAAGACTTGTACAACACGTTACTAACTACAACAGTCCCATACACACGTGCCTTTGAACTGGTGACTAACGCCTAAAACATGTTCTGACATATAATATTACACTTCACACTAAACCCTTGTTCAGTATAATCCTTCGTATAATCATAATTTTGTTACAATAAAATCTAAAATCAATAAAAGCTTTGACCCTGAAGCTGAAGCTGGGCTTTGCTTCTTCAGGGTCAAATATTTGTATTGGACACATTTTGCAAGAAAGTAACAGTAATGTTGCAACATTGACGATGACGTCATCCGTATATGACTTTAAGTATTATAAAATTTATTGGCAGAAGTGTGTCATTCAAATCACGATCAAATTGTATATTTTTTTCAGTCAGGTTTTAGTAGACCACAGCTGGTCATACAAATGACTTCTCGAAAAACTTAGCCCGTTGGCAAGACCAATGATGAGAGAAGAGGGACAAGGTTCAACATATACAATTTACTCCTATAAGGCTGCTCTCCATTGTCGATCAGGATCCATCATGTCTGGACACCAGTTAGTAACTTTAAACGAAACCAATCTACAGCAGAATCGATTGGCCGAAATTGCATGATCTTCTAGCGTGGGCATTCTGTACTAATTTTATTTTGTGACACGACAGAATGACAGACGAACTGCGCGGACCCTGGTCGACCTTTGTAATGAGAATTGCAATTAAAAATGAATTAAGTAGACCAACGATTTTTGAAGATAATAATGTTCAGACCAATAATCAAATTGGGACTCGGTAATGGGACAGATAATTGCATCATAATAAGTAATGGAGAACTTGGCTATTGGGGCGAGAAATATCAACTACAAAAATATTGTATCCTACAACAATGTGCATACGAAAACAAAGTCTTGATAAACCCGCAGCAATTATGCTTATTCCGTGAAAATAAAAATGATTCGCGTGCACTTCTAGACGTTCAGTGAACAAGAAAACCTTGCTTAACCGTGTATCATGTACCTACACTCGGTAAGGAACAGTATACGCTATAATGCTGTTTAATCTATTCGTTCCACGGAAGTATGAGTCAGCAAGCCTTGTCGTTTGCACGTGGCGTTCGGAAATAACTTGAAATATAACCGATAAGATACTCATTGGATATGCAAAGGCTGACGCTGGCCGAAAATGGCGCGGAAATCTTCAAGACAAAATTCAGAAGAAGAATTTTAAATCCCGCCTTCTTTTTTTTGGAACGTTATAAATGAGAAGTCTCATCGACCGATGTGGTCAATCCTCTATTGACACTAGTGGCCCAAACGTGTTTCGTGTGCAAACATTTTAGCGGAACGAAGACAAAGGAGAACTTTTGTTTGGGTTGGTCGCATCCGGAAACGACAGTTGTACGATTGATTACTTGATGCAGACAGTTGAAAACAGGAACGAGTTGTTTAACTCCTACATGATACAATAATTTTATTTTTAACTCGTGAAGCACATTTTTTGTTGGTGATGCAAGTTTACCCAGTAATGTAACTTGGCTATATCTCCGCAAAAGCATAAAAAAGAGATTTAATGAAGATTTTGGAGGAATGTACATATGACGAGAATAGACGCTCTGTTTAAAAATTCTAGCATAATATTTTCTTAGTAAACTGTGTCACATTTGATATGGATTTTCTCCAGCCGACGGAAAACGACGATGAGCGTCATAAACTTGGCTTAATAAGCATACTTGTGGTCCAACGGATGTCGATACTAAAACCCGAGAAAATCTAAACATGATCTAAGCACAGTTATTTGTATCTGTAGGCAATCGCCCACACGGTCTTATATATCTTCAGATTTAGAGCAAACATTCGTTAGTTGTACAAACAATTGTCAAACAGTTGGCCATAGATAGCATCGGCTTCCAGGTGCAGTAATTACATATTATATTGTTGTTACTAATGATAAATGGTCGGTATTATGTATGTCCGTTCGGTAGAAAGTACCGGAAGCTACGTATGGCCTGGAGGAAGACAAAGACAATCATCGTTCTTTATGTAGTGTTGTCCATCATTTTAAATGTCATTGTTTTTCATAGAGCTTTGTACGTTTTATTCAACTTCATTGAGCTTTGTTATAAACACCATTATTGTTGTTTGTTATAGTTCAGATTTATCTTGTGTTATTGTTATTAGTTATTTACGTCTAATTTATGTTTTATTATCTTTTGTTTCAGGTAATTGGTTTGGCGCCTTTCTTTCTTGTCCTTTTACCAATGGTTCATGTAGGTTAATCTATATCTCGATCAAAACAGGATACGATCATATACTTAAATCGAATGTTAAAATTTGTAGAACTTGACATAATATAAACTATAATATGTTTTATTATTTGGATGATCTGAAATTTTCACTAGTGAGTAATAATAACAATTCCATGCAAACAATAATACCTAAACAAAAGCACGAACTAAGACATATTCTCGCGACACACAACGAGTGACCTTCGGAATCGAGCGCGGATGAGGTAACCGAGATGCAACCGACTTGTTAGGTAATCCATATAATCGAGAAATAGCGAGCTAGACTCATTCGAGTAACTAATCGAGTTCTAATAGCAACACGTTTCTTCATTTAAAAATCGAACGTGCTCTAAATATTGAGGCATTGATTGGATGCGATACGCTGTTAGGCTAAATTGAGACGAAGCAATTATGGATTTGAAACTTATGTTTTATTTTATTTTATCTGTCATTTCGTAACATAACATTTAATTTCCCTAAGAATTTGTTTCTTGTGAATGTTCTGTTGATTCCTAAATGATGATGACCAAATCAAGCAGCATTACAGTCTACACGATATAAAAAGGCCATCCATTAGCTTAGGTAATAACGTGTTTAGTAACTAGATATAACTTTATTCTGACTAAAGACCTTGCAAGTCTCGTTCACAGGATATAAAAAACGCATTAGAGTCTATTATTTATAATTTATCATCTTCGTCATAATGAGCCGTCTAGTCTAAATCCATCTGTGCTTTCTCTCCATGTTCTGTTCCTTAAAACACTATTTCCTATTTTAAAACTAACACCGATTTTAATTTATTTTATTTTTTTATTACTACTTTTATCAAAAAAAAAAAAAAAAACTATACACGACGTATATTTAGTAACCTAATCCGCTCAACCGCACTTTGGTATTTTATAATGCATTTCCGCAAAGTCACGCCTGAATCAATTAACTGCTATGTTTTTCATTAAAACTAAGCTCTGTATCCTTTGCGTGTTATCTTCCAAATTGTATAGTGACACGTTGACGCTACAAAGCCCGGTAACCCAATTTTCGTGATACAAACTTTTTGCGCCTCACCGACTTTTTGCACAACTGACAACACAAGATAACTATCTTATTATTCTTCTATCCGGTTTCATAAAACGATACGTATATAAAGACATTATATTAGTGCATTGTGCTTGACATGTGCATTACTTTCTCAGCATTCAAGCTATGCCGTGACACATACCTAATTTTTCGCACCACGGCGTTTCACGGAACCGTGTGAAAACTGAACTGCATCACATTGTGAAATTAGATCAAGAGCAATGTGGGGCGATACTTAATCACATCTTTGTCATTGGACACAATCGCTTCCTGAATTAACATCTTTATTTTACGCTTGGTAAAAAAGGTTTCTCTTGGCTGAGAATTAACATGGTTTTGTTAGAAGGGAAAAATACGTAATAGTCGTAGAAACAATACGATCATTTACGTTTAAAATTTAGTAATAAATATCTGTTATAGGCAGTTGTAAATGAATTTTTGGAGAGCGGTTGCATTTATTTCACACGAGTCACGCCTTCCCCTCCTTACATCAGAATTTGAAATTCGAACACACGTCCATTGCATTATTCGTGGGAAAACAAAAATGGCGGCACGCGTTATGTTATTTTGAATACTCATTAACATTCTGCTTAGTTCAGTAACGGCACTTCAATAAGTAGGCAGACAACGTTTGTAGTATGGACATTGTTACGGATACGGTGGTTTCAAAACGGTCATCGATTGTGCGATCGTAACATTATTTGAGAAACGGTGCATCGCATGGTCCGCTTCACTTACAATATCCATACGTTTTGTTGATGTTTAAACACATTTGTTTCGAAATATTTCTGGATTCGGAGCAATAATACGAGTATATTTGCATTGTACCCGAAATCCCTCTGTAGACTGTCAAGTCCTGACTATTAACACGCCCTTCCTTGACATAATGATTTGCTCTCTTCAATGACGCTTCTACGATTCTCAATATAAGACTTAAAATTGCGATCTTTAAATTCAAAATTCTGAAGTCTTCCCTATTACATGTGACCGTAATAATGCCAAATTTTGGGTGCATTTGTTAAGCCTTTATTTATGTGCTTCTTGAAAAGCATACAAATTAAGGCTTTACAAATGTATAATATATGGTCGATATTAAACCTCGCATGTAGGTGTTCAATGTACTACTAGGAGAGGTTGACGTCATCCCGGAAACCTAGATTCTTCGACCAATTTATGTAGTAGGAGCGCCCGTTACAATAGATTGAACTTATAAGCGTTGTAATGCGAATATGACGAGAACAATGACTTTGAGCACTTAAACATGTGCGTCACGTTATGCTATATGTTTGACGGGTTAAATTTAACTTTTATTGATACTATACTTTTAGATATTTGATTTGGATTTATATAATTAAGGGTAATTCTTATCAACAGACAGACATATTAGGATAGTGCATTGCAGCTCTTATCTTTTCCTTGTTTCATCTGAAACGGCGTTTTGTATACTGACAAAACGCCGTTTTATGTCATCATGAGTTTCTTCTTCATTCATGTCAGCACTAGTTGTTATATGAGAAATAGCATTTTATTTATTTTCCTTTTCAAGGTGTGCTACGTAGAAGTGTCATATCGTATCATAGCAAGCCGTTTAATGAAAAAGTGTTATATTCTTTGAGTGTTCGTATCGCTATCCGCTCTAGAAATCTTTTGACAGCCCGTCTCTGTTTACTGAGTTTGTCAGTATCAAGTGTCTTTTGTTTCTCGCGTTTGTCATCACGCCTTGTTGCTATTTTATGTCGGCCATCTTTTATGTATTTTTTCTTTTGTTTAATTACTTAGATATAAAGGTGTAGAAGAAGTAGGTAGCGGAGGTCAGATGGGTTTATCTCCATGTAGCAGTTCTGCAAGAAGAGGGGTTGGTTTTCAGACTTGTCTGAAAACCAACCCCTCTTCTTTGATTTTGTTGGGAAAAGGCTAAGTATGGAAGCGATTTCTGAATGATACAAACAACAAATAATGGTGTTGTTCAATTTAATTGTGCTTGTGTAGTCGGAGCAGTGAAGAGTTGTTAAATGAAATTCCCTTATAAAGGTACAATGCCGTAGCCGACAGTAGGCGGCAGCAGCAGGCGACTTCATAGAAATTCCTTAGAAATACAATAGAAACCAGAGTGTCGTGGCGACACGTTGCCTGCTGCGGTGGCCTACAATCGGCTACGGAATTGCAACTTAACTGTTGCATCAGTTGCAGAAGATACATTTTCAAATTCGACATGTTAAATAACGTTATCTACCATCACTTCAATATAATTCACTCACAGCTCTTATTTATCATATTCTTTTATGAACGTTTCAATTCATCGCAACAGCTTTTTTATAACTTGCAGACTGTCAAGATCAAGGCCTTGAATTCTGCAACAATACTGTTCATGAAATATTTCGACATCGGGCTCAAATTCTTTATAGATGTTGAGATTGTTATTTATTTATTATATTCTTATTTGTTTTATGTTGTTGCTACTGTGAAATTATTATTTTGTGTTATTTGGTTCACCAAATTCTTGACGAATACTAAGAATACATAGTTGAATATTTGTAGCTGGGAGAAAGCTGAGCAGATTATGATGAGTTATATAATTCTTGACCCATTTCGGGAATGTGAAACTAGCCTATTTACAACTACTCGTCAACATAATGCTAGCTGTTCCCAGAAACTAACATTACCAAAAATGACTTAAATACACCAAAAGAAAATGATAAATGTACTAGTGCACCATATTTAACTGAAAGGTGTGAGAAATATATGATCCTAATATCCAACTGCTCCACTTTCTACAAGAATAGATAAAATAGGAAGAGAAACAAAAGAAAATGAAGCTAAAACAGCGCTCTTTACCGCAATATAAATCGCATAAGGCGCCAAACTAGGCAGTATCCGTAATATCTTAGCCTCATAATGTTGTCATCAGCTGGCCGTTGCAAAAGCCGCGGTCAGCGGTGATTCATTCTATTATGAATGGGAAGCCTCAGAAAATCCACTCCTAACAAGGTTAAGTTAGTATCTGGCTTGTAATAGTGGTTACTGGTCGGCCATTGCAGTTTACGATACATTTGTGGAGGCACTCAGAGCACTTTCTCAAGTAAGACACCACAACATCACTTTAACCCAAATACTATATGACAGTTGTGTCTGTGTGTTGTTGTGCCTGTCCAGAGTCCAGATGCTATAATTCTAAGCTTTTCATTTACTACATTAAGATGATGGTTGATAGCAGTTTTCATTCTGAGGTTCTGATGACCCCAATTCAATCCACTAAGAGATTGCCTTAAATGGTTTTATTAGATCACGTTTGCGTTTGTGCCTTTGGGTTCAATTGCGTCTAGTTAATCTTCTTTTACTATATTTTTCACTACCACACACATCGCATTTTCTCTGTTAGTCAAATGTTTGTTTTACCGACCGGGTGGGAATGTAAATTAAAGTACACTTTATGAGTCGTTCTCGTGCTGTTTGCGACGAATCTTCGTGTAATTGTAACAGTTATTTTGATACTGTTATTTGTAGTACTTGAGACTTGTTGCACAACTCTTTATTTTGATGGAACTTTTACGTTCTTACGTAGGTACTACTTTTCCACTTATTCGGAACTTGCTGTGATAAAGTTACTTCTTCATAGTAAATTGAGCCAAGGACTGGTTATAATTTTACAACAAAACAGTTTTCACTGCCTCTTGGAAGTGAATATTTTTTTTTACATTTAATCTCTAGTCAGATCTGAATTCTCTTGCGAACGTCTTATCTTTGTCACCTATTACACACATACTCACGCCGTGTTCCTATGGGGTAAGCAGAAACTACAGAACGCTATCTGCTACGATCCTTACATACTCTTATTCCTTCATGTGTGTGTGTATGTATGTTTTTTTTAATGTATGTCCACCGATTTCTCCGTAAATTTTGGACCGTTTTTTTTTTGTATGAAAGGGTATGCTCCCAAGTTGTTTCCATGTAAATTTTATTGACTTTGCTTGGATGGTTTTTGAGTAAGCTTCAATAATACGTATTTTTCTCACTTAGAATATGTGGATGATATGATGATAACTTCCTGTCATATATACACATAGCTGGTAGTGCTATTCAAATTTGTGTGGGGTAGGTACCACAACTAAAAAGTGAAAAATTTCGGAAGTCGGTGTCTTTGGTTTTGAATTTTCGTTTTTTGCCACCGACTTGCGAAATTAAAGTTATTTTTCACTTTGTAATGTTTTTTTTGGAAGTTGGTTGTTTTGTTTTTGTAAAAAAAAATATCTACTATTTATGTCATAATTAAGAGAATCTTTCATTAGTAAGATTCTAGATTCCTTTTTACCTAAGTGACGTACCTGTTAAGATTTGTGATTCGTGAGATACTGTCATTTTCATACATAATTGTTCCTATATCCATTCCAGTCACTCTTCATAATGGTGAATTTTTCGCAACACTTCCAAGTGGAATATTCGCCGGTTATTATAACAAGACACACTCGCTGAATATAAATGTGGATGAATTTTATACGAATGACGAAGCTATTGTTACATGGTAATATTTGAGTAATAAAATGCAAAAGCTTTGGTGCTGCTGTGGACATTCCACTTTGGTAGGTAAGATATTTGGTAGGAATCTGAAACCGGTACCTATATTATTTAAGAGGTATCGAAAGGATAGCCAAGCTCCTTTGAATGTGCGGTTCTTAGTTAATCCAGCGTTGCTTTCAGTTTCACTCGATAATGCCTTGGTTCATTTCTGGTAATTGTGCTGATTTTACTGCAAACGACATTAAACTAAGCAGTTGAAGTATCTTATTGTACAGACTAAAAGATGCTTCATCATCTACAATGTAAATTATGAAGCTTTGATTACTGTCATCATGTAGATTTTACATGAAGACAATCATCAATGCTAACTTAATTGTCCCTATGCATTGTGTTGTGAGAAGTAGCCACCACATTTACAAATAAAATCACGTCACAGCAATAAAACACCGGACTGTGAATAATGAGTACCCATCGATTCTTATGGGAATTTCGATATACGAATTACATCTTCACGGTAAGTTTGGTTAACTTTAACAAACATACTTGCATATAAGCTTACATACTGGGTGGCCAATATATCTTGACCGTTCATGGTGGCGCCACTTTCCTTATAAAAAGGCAATGATAAGTCAAATTCAGTTGTTAATTTTTTTTAGTAAGTTTTTTCTCGGTACGCCAAGAGTCCAAGTTATTATACTGGTCACTGCGTTCTTACGTAATGTATCGTTTTCAGTGTAATAACAGTATTGTTTGAATATGACACGAATTTTATGAAGGTACAAGGCTATTGTGTAATTCTTTTGAATTTATTCAAATGACTCTTTAATTACGACGTCTTGTTCAAAGAAAGGAGTGAATGGTGGACCTTGATGTTACCTTATTGGTTGGACATCTTTATCGGAAATATAATCTTTAAATGTGAATGCCGTGGCGAATTCTTTGTTAAAGACTCATTTTACAGTGTTATATGTTATACTGTAATAAGGAAATTGAAAACTTGCGGGTTCTGTTTCTTAGTATATCTACTTATCATCGTGTGGGAGAAAAATGTCTACGACATATTACGGACCTACGTAATGTAGAGCTTTAGTAATTTGTTATTACTTTTTGGGTTTTTTCGTTCTTATCCCACATAATTGCTCTTTTATATCTTCGTAAATCAATACATATTGAAAAGAAAAGTTCAGACTCGCTCACTCGCTGACTCATAAACGTCCAACCGAAAACCTTAGACCTAGAAATCTGAAATTTTTCACAGAGGTTCCATTTATGATGTAGACAAGGAATTTATTGATATACAGGAGACGGAATAAAGGGCAGAAGAAGTCGCTGGCAAACTGCTACTTACTAAATAAAGAATCAACCAATTAATGTCGAGAGTTCACTGGGTTCTTTATTAGTGTTTTAGTGGCGTGGCTGTCAGTGTTATCACCACGTTCCGCATATTTCATCAGATTACCATAAAAAAGCGATTGTAACGCTAACACCATAGCAACTTCATTTACGATTCGACAGCTGTCGTCGCGTGTTTGTCGATCGTCACGCGAATCCTTGCCGAATTGTACGTGACTCAGGAGTTCTAGGAAACTGCTTTTAGGCGATGCAAATAGGAATTCGTAGACGGAATTCTGTTTAAAGCTATCGTTTAAATAATGCAGGTATTGGAGCCTTAAAGACAGAGGAATACCTAAATAAAGCTGTAAGTATGTGAAATAGGCAAATGAGTAGTCCAATAGTAATGGCATCTGGATAATATAGCATAATTAGCCTATAAATGTTTCCACTGTTGGGACACAGGCTGACACAGGCTTCCACTCTGTGGGAGGGGAATAATAGTTCTATAATCCGACGACAGTTATTTACTATTTGCAGTGATAAATCTGTAGCGACTGCAGCCACAGTTCAGTTCAGTTCAGCTAGCTGATCAAAGACATCAACTGTCCCTGCAACCTTTTGTGAAGATCGATTTGTCTTGATGTTTTTGATGTCGATACTTCCACAAAAGTTCTTAATATCATCATTTAGTTTAAGTAACTCAGTCTTATCTTAACACGTGCTTCTTAATTGTAATAAATCTCTGCACCGTCTCGTGGGAGGATGTTATCACAACATCCTGTAAAGATTATCTTTTTAAAATTCCTTCCAACACATTTTTTGTCAGAGTATTTTTCTATGACACTCGTACATGGATGAGTTAATACTGAACTACTTCGTTTGGTCGGTGATATGCAACGTTTTCCTATAAAAGAATTCAATTATGTTATTTAAATGATGCACATACTATGTCAAGTACATGTAGAATTAAACATTTTCTGAACTCTCTCAGCGCCTTAACACCATTATAATGCATAACACGCTGTATATCTACAAATAAACTAAATTCTATTATTGCACATAAAGTTCTATGTATATTTAATTCAGTCATAGTGCGCATCTACGCATGTATAATTCTGTAATTTCTATTATATCTTGCTGTCCACGTACTGTTTAATTATTTCAGCCAAGTAGCACACGACTTCACCTATGTTTCTATTTCTGTATACTTAATCTTTCTATTCTCTTCACGTTAACTAGAATTGCTTTTTCAAATGCCTAAGTTAGCTCTCTTAATTTATTCGTACTTAGTAATCAGGTCACAACCACTGCTTTACTTTAATAGGGGGAAAACTAAAAGACGTAGGTTCGGTCTGTGACAAAGTCCATTAATAGCCGATTCTTATTATTTGTGGACCGATTGGTTAAAGTTAAGACTCTTGTATCTTTACCAATAATGAAGCAAAGACCTCATAGCTTTGCATAGTAGACCCTCCCATATATGTAGCTATCACAGGTAAAATTAGTTTACGAATCTATTTATTATACCCAGTTTCATTACCAAACTGAGTAGATTAAAAAAACATAACCATTGGTAAGCAAAGCGATACGTTTCGTTTAAACGAACTGAGCATAAAACTGCTACTTTTACCCATCATCTAAATTGATTCAAAATTATTCGATATATATTTGAAAATTTCATATTCAATGTCTAAGAGTTAATTATAGTCTTTTATTTGACTTCTGTAACGATTTTAATTAAATTGTTACTAGTAATAATAATAGTTAATAATTCAAGACTTTTGGAGCTGATTCGACAAGCATAAACTTCTTTGCGTACTCCACAATGCCATCATTTATATTGAAGGCGTTAAAAAGACAAAACTAGACAAGCAATGAATACTTGTCTTTACAGCAAACGATGTAATTGGCTTTGTTACCCTGTATACTTATGTTTGGTTGACTCAACCTATAAACTATATTGAATATTTGAAAGCTCGCGTGTTTCTGTTGTTATTTGGCTAATCGCAGTAAAACTGTATCCATATTTTATAATTTCCTGGTAGGACGTCGAGGGTCGTGCACCCTTCGTGTTTGGACGGGGTGCGTTGTAAAGGGCTTTCAATTTCTTTTAGGAAGGAATGGAAAATAGTTTCGTTGGTAACAGATCTTTTATTGTTACTTTATTATTAAGTGTCGTTTAAAAGGAATCCATTTTCAGTTAGTTTTATTTCATAGATCATCAACATCTTTCGGCTCTAGCATCTTCCCAACTATGTTGGGGTCGGCTTCCAGTCTAACCGGCTGCAGCTGAGTACCAGTATTTTACATGGAGCGATTGTCTATCTGAGCTCCACAACCCAGTTACTGGGTAATACGATACCAATAGATATTGATATGTTGAATTCGTTCAAAGTCCTTACGATTTCAGTTATCTGTTATGTGAGCTTTGCCCATGAAAGAATTTAGTCACAAATACTCACAACGCTCATGGCAGTTGAGCTGCATACCATTAGTTGCTATTACAAACTAAAATTAAAGATTCTTTCTATTCAGTTTGATCAAACACAATTATAACATGACGGCTTTTGTGAAGCATCAAGATGGAACTCAAACCAAATTATATTTACCTTTAAAGAACCACACGTCATTCTTATACCTTTCGTTCAAGGTTTAAAGTCGTGTGAAAGGACTGTATCTAATCGAAAATATAAGTTTGTGTGTTAGATGTTGTCTGCAAGTATGCATGACCCTTCAATTGAATGCTGATAGATAAATATTGTGCTGACACTTTCGCTCTCAGTGTTGACCCGTACCTTCAGACGAAAAGAAAAGTGTCTGTATTTCATGCCTTTTTGGGGCTGTACAATACTGTCAGATTTTTTGTCAGTTAAATCTGCGTTTGAGTTAGTTTTATATTCAATTTTTTATCTACTGTGCTCGTTTAAGGATGTCAATATTAGGTTTGACTAATCGTCATTCCATTTATTTTAAAAGTCTTGGAACAGTCATGGTGGCATCTACATCGCCACATGCGAACTACGCATCAAAGACCTGACGTCACACAACATCCTGACGTCACACAAATCCTGCATCGCGCAATTAGAGTTGACCGCGCGAACGACATAAATCATTGGGCAGTTGCCAGCCGGAAACGACACCCGTCTGGTTGGAGGACCCTCCCTTTTCTATAGAGGATGAGTGAACTTTACATCCTGTTCCTCATACCTCTAAACATTGTTCTGCTGAGACAGATTGATACCTACGATTCGAGTTTCCTCATGCGTTAAAGTAGTCTTCAGGTACATTTTTGGAGAATAAAAACTAGGTTTTCAAATCGAGAGTCTAGAAAGTCAGGTGTGCTCCATCGTAGATCAGATCACCGCTTACCATCAGGTGAGATTGTGGTTATGACATGACCTGTTGTAACTACTGATAAAAAATGGACTGTTACAAGCATTACTACCCAAGTATTATATCGTTTCTGTCACTTTTAATTTGCGATTCGATCAATCATATTACGCCATCTTTCACAAAAGAAAGTCGAAGTAAAAAATAATCAAACGCAAATAAATGGATGATTTAGGATGTACTGCCATAGATGGCTTGAAGAGAATTTATTTTCATTTCTGTATTAACGATAATTAATTTAAATTGGACAGCCTTATATAACGGTTGTTTAGATAAATTGTTTACGATGATCTTTACTATGTTTTGAATGGCATGAATGAATGTTTACATAACATTTGATTGGTTACCTCTGACTGTGATGCTCCCGGTGTTTTGAGCGCAGTTTAAATACCTTTCAAATGCTTTCAATGTTAAATGTCTTTTGGAAGGTTTTTTGTCATAGTAAAGTTATATATTCGGCACTGCTGTTCGTGGTTTATTTCTCAACAGTTGTCAACATTCACGTGTTATCGCTGTAGCACAGCACTACTGGTCTGCCGCGGCGGCAGGGCGACACTGTTGCGCAGCAATGTCCCTTCCAAAGCGTAGTAGGTAATGGAGAAGAACAGGCAAGAAACTCCACAGACACTCTTTTAAATAAATTGTTACAAAACAGCAGACATTAAGCCCAGTCAATATCGATACACAAACATTCAAACGTCGCAAACGCGCATGTAACTATGATTTTTTGTATGTCGTTAAGTCTCCTGAAAGTAGTCTATACCCAAGTTTGCAACCCTGAAAACCTTGTTCTACTCCCATGGTACTTACTGGAAAAACTGCGACATTCTGGCACTTGATTCAGTTGAAGGAAGACAAGGGTGGGGCTCAGATTTTATCAAATTAAGCTTGCTTCACAAAAATATAGAACAAATATACCTAAAAGCGCGTCCATAAAGTACATAAAAAAAAAAACTGAAGCAATGCCAGAATTTCGCTATTTTTCGAGTACCATTGGAGTAACACAAGGGTTGCAAACTTGAGTATAAACAACTCTCAGGAGACCTAACGACATATAAAAAATCATAGTTACATGCGCGTTTCGACATTTGATGTTGTTATTGACTGGGCAACATAGCGAAAAACAAAAGTTAATTAAACTTATTGTACTTTAACCCGAGAAATAACTGTTATTACTATGTACTCTGCAAATGTAGGTTAAAATCAGCACGCAGTTAGCAATTAATCAAACACACCACCCACTAACCGGCTTCTTAATGTCGTGGCCTATTAAGTTAGAGCCTTAAATCGCCTACGACACGCTAAACGAACTACTTTAGTAAGCTGAAATATATGTTAGGATTTTGGCCCAGACTAATGTTTATAATTTGGGTGAAAATTTGCACCAACTTCGAGAAATAGACGGAAGCTTTTGGCTACGAAAGGTTGAAAGACACACGCTGACAATAAATAATGATCTTGTCGCTAAAGTTCACTGTTTTGTAAAGGCCCATGGTCTTATGCTAGAAGATACTTAACACCTTCATAATGGAGTTACGGCTGACTGATAAATAAAATAGATAACAAGTGAAATTATATTTCATTTAAAAAAACCCCCGACACAAACATTTCTTTATTTCGCTTTCCTTCTGCATCACCTGACCCTGTTCATCTATCTGCAACCTATTCATTGAAACCATTCTAATGAGCCCAAACACTGTGCTGTAAGTTGGTAAGGGAGTTGGATATTCTGCAAAATCCAGGTCATGCTGCAGCATCAGTTCAAAGTTACTATGTCCTCCTTATATCATCGAAGTAAAAAAACGTAGGAAAATTTAAGTTTCGCGGGCTACCTTAGCGCATCCCTCTTAAGAGGATAACTTTCCACAAATTAATTGTTCAAGTATTTACCTACTCTTGTAAAGGCAATAATATGTTAAAGACACTATACCATTGGTTGGCAGTTAGTACAATAGAAATATAACTTAATGCCCAAAGTACTGGCCTATAAAAACCGTTATTTGTTATTGAGTTTGAGTTGAGTTTGCTAGGGTCAAAGGGGTATGTACCTAAGTATGTCGTAACTATTTTATGGGATTTAATATGACGACGTGTGGGAGGTCTAGGGAAATCGTTGAAGAAAAGCTCGTAGAAAGCTTTTTATGAATGGATGTTGTGAAATTGATATTTTAAGATGGTTATTTATTTTTGTTTGTGTATCTAAATGTGTTTTAGCTATTGTGTGATGCAAATTTATTAGATGCAGAAACGCAGCTACTTTTTTATCGTGAGGAAGACGCACATCATGTAGAACTTCTAACGCCTAAAATCACACGGTTATTTAGCGAAATCTAAGTTTTGCTAGCAGATTGGTGCAACGGACGGTGCTGATATTCCTATTGCACTGATAAGAATGGCCATATGAAAATCTCAGAAAGAATATAAGAGTGTACTTTGAGTATCTTGCCCGTTCTTCTCCATCAAGATCTACGTTTTAGAATGGGCAATTATGTAGCTTCTAGTTTCTAACGACTTGACTAATTGACGACATCCACTAGAAAATTATTGATTTGTGAATTATTATTATGTATTTTTGTGTATTTCTGTGTTGTTTATGTCTTTTTCTTTCTTCTAATACTGGGAAATGAATGTTTAAATTTAAATGGAACGTTGGTGATTATTTAATTTATTGTTACTGAATTAATGACATAAAACTATTTAAGTGTTAGTGATATTGATATATTTTAAATGCATAATTAATTTGAATTAAGAATGCAATGTTTATGCTTTTTTTATCATCACTGTAATATTATCAACACAATGTGTTTGGTTATGAAATAAATGACTTACGACCGACTCCTTGACAATTCAAAATAGCGAGGTTTATTGAAAATGGTTAAATTGAAATAAATAGTTTGTTTGTTTGTTTGTACATTTAATTATAAATCACCTGAAATATACCTGGAAAGGCTTCCGTAAAAATACACCGCCCTGATCGTAATTTCGTTTGTTTCAATGGTACTGTGTACCAGTAATTCGAAGTTCCATACAAGGGAACAATTAACTTTTATGATCCAATTAAATCGTTTCCGTAGTCTTCGTAATTAAAATTGAATAACAACAATTTTGAACGATTAGGTGACTAATATTACGTGTTTTATGTAACTCACTCGAATAGATCACTCCGGCACCGTATTAGAAGCAATAACTTTACCGTTACCATGGCAACTGTATATCGTAATAGTAATTAAAGTTCCGTACAGTTTTACTATTATACATATAACAAACTATAACAATAAATCGAAAGTGTACGTTAGCAAATAGTAATAATTACCGTCTAATGATCTAATAACTGCAGTCGTTTAGTAACCCATTGAAATCGGATTTACCTTTAAATTGGTTCATTATAACGTTAATTGATGTTTGTATGTAATTAAGTGTTCGTACGGTGGTACAATTAGCGGGTGACCGGACGCGGTTCGATGTTTGAAGACAAATGGGGGCTTTCTATTACTGGGTAGAATAAAGTACCTAGTAAGCGTTGCCGCCCGGATACATGGGCTTTGTTTTGTACACGTGGGTAGACAATTGGTTTGGTGGCTGTTTTATTAGTTAATAGCTTAATTAGAAGTGACACGTGTCGGTGCGATGTTTGTCAAACAACGAATGTTTACTGAGATAGAAATGATAGTTTTGCTTTTTGTTCGTACTGAGTTTTTCAGCTGATAAAGTAGTTGCATGTATTCATTGCTAGATAGAAGCTTTCTTTGTCTATGAAACTAGTAACGTACAACTCCTGAAAATTATGGGGAAAAAATTACATAGAAAAAAGACGTCCTATATTAAAATAAGTAGCTTGTGCATTGTTAAATATTATCGCTGCTCGTTCAAAACTCTTCTGAATGAAATGAACTAGTTTGCATAAGGAAAAGTCCAGCGTACGCGAAATTTACAAAAAACAATGTATGAATATATTACATATTATACAGCCCAAGTTATTTCATAACGTAGCATAACTTTTCCACTTACATAACATCCGTTGTTTTAACCTAAATGTTTAACAATAAAACGTAACCTTTATGCAAATAAGTTGTAAAACTTCAGTCATCGATTGTACTGTTAATGGTCCTAATAGGTGACTATGGTTACTATCGTTTGTGAAAGTCACTTTGACTTAATGATTTTCAACTGATTGTTTTCGTAACTACTAACTAGATTGATTGGCAATGTTCTTATTAGACTGTTGTTGTATGTCACCGTCAGATTGTGAGAACCGTTAGTTTATTATCTATCGGTTTCTTATCGGTATCGGATTATAAACTTTCGAATTATTTTGAACTGGGTTAAATGGGTTAGGTTAAGTAAGAACTGTGACCAATCGCGCGCAAGCCGAGCGAGCGAAGCGAGCGGAGCCCTGGCAGCGGCCGGCGAGCTTTGCTTCCAGCTAGGTAGGCTATTTAGTATTAGCGCAAGGTGCGTTACGTCGTAAGCAAGTTTGATAGAATACTAGTTCACGATTTGTCGGTTTCCCATCGATAGATTATAAACTATCGAAAAATAATGCGTTAAATTGTAAATGGTTTGTTACAGTTCACAATTTTTCGACAGTTTATAATCTAACGGAAATAATACCGATAGCTTATTAGTTTATTAACTAACAAAGTTCATAATTATACGGTGACATTCATATTCATGAGACCAACACTGTAATCTGGAAAAAATTATCAGCTGTCACATTTTTGGGTTGAGTAGGTATCGAAATTTGGTATGGATATGTTATCTTCGCGTAATAAAATCGCCCGTGCGAACCTGAGCTTAAGGTTCAAACACGTTCGATTACTTGTTCTGGGATGACAAGTGACAGAATTTTTTGTTCAGATTTTAATTACGCAATGTTTTTATGAGTGAAATTATTTTTACTGCTGTGAACTCAATACCAACTAATTGTAATGGTTTATTAATTTTTTGTGTGACACTGGAGTTTTTGTGTAATTTGAGATTTTGAGAAAGTCTTGTGATATTATTTTAATAAAAAATGCGGTTTTATGAAATTAATTCTGTAACACGTGTACTTAGCTATACTACTACGTATATATAGGAAGTCTGAGCTTATGTGCCTATCAGATTATCATAGTTCGATTAGTATGCGAGGGCACGATGTCAATTCTATCTTATAAGTTACTAATTTGCATTAGTAACAGTATCTCGATTAGCTTAGCATGAGTATGTAGTTGAAAGTAATAATTATGCTTAATTACTATAAAGACAACCTATAAGAAAAACCGAATGAACTTAAGTGATTAAATACTCGTATAACGTTAAAATTTCTAATGTCTTTGGTAGGCCCAATATCCGCATTGACCATTTACTGATTTGACTAAATTGTTTTTTTTTACTCTTTTTATTCGATAACTTTTTGGAAGGTTACAAAAATGTATCGATCACAGCACATCACTAATTTTCATTCAACTGTGACCATGAAGGTGCAAGCAAAGGGGTTCTAAATCCATTTAGATTTTCAAAAATCCAACTTTTATAACGTGTAGCAACACCAATTTCAAAATTTTAGTCGCGGTGCGTTCGGATTAGAAGCAGAGCGAGTCATTGCATTCCTTTCTATGAGGAATATTGTTTTCTTTTTTTGCTTTTTTTTGGGCCGTCGTCGGCCAGGATTCGACTTGGTGTACAAGTGTTTCTGAAGGTGCGTTGATTGCGTTATCGATACAGGATGTTTCTAGCTGTATTAAGTTTCTGTTCACCTATGACCTTTGTAGAGAGGAATTTATCGATAAGATTGAAGGATAGCGTTTAATTTTTCATGGCATTATGGAATACGCTGAATTTGTGTAGTGATCGCAAGCACTGCTGCTTAGCAATTAATTCTGGATACTTCATTGAGGAGAAAACACTCAGTATTAGCCAAAACAAGAGTACTATCTACGTTTTCCATTTAGCAATAAACAGTCTTGTCACTTTGACATCCGTTCTCAAAGTATATCACTTCAATTCTTATAACCCATAAACCTAATCTTAACTAATCGTTAGTAAATTGTTATAATAAAGTTTCCCGTTAAAGCTATAAATTATCAATTAGACATTCTGGCCGTAAGGTCCTGTACTTATCTAGATGAGCATCTTAATCGATTTGCCGTATTCGTTGGCTTGGAAGAAAGTTTAGTTACTGGTGTTTTGTTCTGCACGAGGGGTTTTATGTACCTAGATTATTTTCTAATGTTATATTTCTGTTTTTGCTGTGTTTAGAAAACATATTTTTCGAAAGAACAATGTAAATCATGCATAGACAGAAAATAGAAATTGTGACAACTGTTTAAGCTTTGAAGTCTCATTGGCATTACAGCTTCTCTGACTGGTTAGGTTTTGACAACTTCCAACTACGTCACTTGCTAGTCCGCTCCGGGAGCTTAAGCCCAGTAAACTGGCTGATGACAGCGAGTGTGCTATAACTGCAATAAGATTACTAATGCCAATATAATCAGCTGCCGAATATCAATTTGTCTGAAATAACTTCATTTTACTTACATAAGTTTATCCTAACTTTTAGAAGATTTTGCACCACCATTTCAAATGTGTGGATAATAATCATCCACACATTTTCCACATTCCAAAAACCACGCGACAAAGCAAGAAGAGAAAATCTATCCAACTGTTATCATAATGCCCAAACTAGGACCTCCTGTATAAGGCCTTACATCCTGGCAGCGAGGAATCCTTTGATCTGTTAGATAATTACACCATTGTGATACGATCCGTTGCGCCGGACTCCGCCGGAGTTTGGTTCGAGTAGTCCCTATTATCGGCCGGGAAGGTGGAGAACATTCTTGATTATATCTGGTGTTTTATGATGGTTCAACACGAAGGAGTTGGTGTCGGAAGTTTTATGGAGTTGGCCATTCTTTTGTTACAACGCTTTGTCTGCGTTGTTGAGAATCGTTTTTTTTTTTGTTTGACGTTACTAATTAGGTCTCCAAACAGTTGAGTTAAGGATAAAATTGAGACGTTAATTGAATCAAGGGTATAGGATATTTAAAATACAAATGGTCATTTCTGAGAACAAACTCTGAAAAAACAAGTCTTTGAATCTTCATCAGCTCAATGTACTATGGTAACCATACCATAATTGCCAACTGTTTATTGGTCCATACATGAATCCACCATACTCCGAAAAAACAGGGGTCGCAGCAATATCTTTGGCACACCTCACATAAAGCTAAGAATGAGCCCTTTTCTTAGTGCAAATATTGAACTTTACCAAAACCATTGTAAATATAAATCTTCTACGCATATTCCACAATGCAAATAACATATTATTCCTGCGTAAAACAAATAACTCTCCAGACATAACTCGGCCGTGTGGTCGCCGTCCTCTCGTTGCTGCGCGCGCGTCGCTTTTTATTTGCTCTGTCCTTTTAGGGAACCCATTCAACGAGAACTGGATTTAAGAATGAATTGCTTTTTGTTGTTACGGTAACAGATATTTTTTTGTTTGGATTTTTCTGGGATTATTTTAAGATTTGGAGAAAAAACTTGTGATTAGCTTTTGATGTTATTGATTTGAAGGATTATTATCAATGTGTGAACGAGAAATATTTTTGAAAAAAGAATAAGGTTACAGTGTGTATCACATTATACTATATACATATTTAACGAAAGAAACTTCACAATTGTTTTTTTTAAGTTAGACTTCTGAAATCACGGCTGCGATTTATCATTCATGTTTTTTTGACAGAGAACCGTCAGTTTCAACATCCTTATTTGCTTATGTCAACAACTGACCCAGATTATGCAATATTTTTAGATCTATTTCGTACTTCAGAGTTTATTTTGACGTATATTTATGAGCAGGCAATGAGGACCACATTGCAGCACGTTTTCTATCATCAAAGATGTCTGCTTCCACAGCGGTTGTTAGAAAAACAGCAAAAGAACTATTTCTAATCAGGCAAATGTCAAAATTTATACAGAAACCCTATAAAAACACTATTTTATTTTCTACTACAACTCATAAAAACTAACCTTATCCTTTTTATGGAACATCGTAAAACCAAGTAGATGAATAAAACAATATTACACTTATCTCGATAAATAAAGGAATGCAATTTCTATTCACCATAGTTTGTACTAGATTTCTAATAATTGTATTGTCTCACTACCATACCGCTACATAAAATGATTGATATCTCATACTATTCAATTTACCTCAAAATAATTACCGTTAATAATTCTCTTGTTAAGATTTAGGCAATTTTCACTTTTTATCGATAAGCGTTATATCACATCCCTTTCTCCTGTCAGTACAACACTATTGTTGGTAGTTTTTGCCAAAACACTTTTATAGAATAACAAGTTCCTCATTAGCTTATCTATGGTATTGGATGAAAGTAACACCGTTACACTACGGTGATCTGATAACCTTTTAGCTATAAGTACGGTATCTAAGTTGGGAGCTGAAGCGGTAGCCGTTTGATTGTTTACTCTAGGCAGGTATTAAAAATACTAATGATCCATAAAAATCATTAATGAACCGAAGATCGTATTCATTTACGAAAAATACGAGTTTTCCGAAAAATCTAAAGTAAGGATAATCGTAACTTAGACGTATCGCAAACAGATGTTGGGCGCTTTCCATGTTTTTCTCAAATGTTTTTAATAGTAAACTTCGATTAATAGCCTATCTATCACCAGTTTTGGCATACTGGATGTACGAAAACCTGAATCATAGAAAGAAGGACTTACGATCCTATCTTAGTTGAAAAACTGATAATTTCATAAGTTCATTGATAACACACAGATCATTAGGTTAAGAACAAACTTATATAGGGTAAGATCCGTTTATAAAAAAGAGTAAAAATAATACTCCTCACTGTCCTCATCAATTTATAACTTAGACCAAAAAGTAACACCAGAGGCCACGCTTAACAAAACACTCTTTATAAAATCACCGGCCATTGTCTACGCACATGAGAACCTCCGATCATCAACACAACATGACGTATCAACTCTTAACACCGACATTTTACGTCTAAGTAAACATATTATATTAAGTGTACATGTACTTGATTGCTTACTTAGATAGAAGAACAAAATTAAACAAAGCATTGTAATAATGATAGATGTAGTTTGGATGTTTATCTAACGATGATCATCCGTGTGAAGAAAGTGCGTTGGATTTTTTCTCAGGAGTCAATAGGCGTTTAAATGAGAATTACAGGAAGCCTTTTCTAATTCCTTGGGCTAATGAGTATATTCTTTCTTTCATCTTTTTCGGTGTCATCATTATCCTCCTTCTTCTTCTTCTTCTTTCTCCTAGCTATTATCCCAATTTATATGGGGTCAGTCCTCCTAGTACTTCTGCGCCACACCGTCCGGTTGTGGGTTGTCTCTTTTGTTGTGTTTCTCGTCATCATATCGTTTTTTATTGTTCGTAGCCAAGTCATTGGTGATCGTCCACGGCCTCTCTTTCCGTCTTCTATATTCATGACTCTTTTAGTCATATGGTCATCATCTCGCCTCATCACATGTCCGTACCAGCGAAAGCGGTTTTCACTAAGTATTCCGTGTATTTTGGCGATTTTAAATATACTATATATACTCGTTTCTTATTTTATCAATTTTTAAACTCCACCAGACCAGCGTAGCATCTTCATCTCTGTCGTGTGAATGTTCTGTTCATCCGTCTTCCTCATCGGCCAATACTCAGATCCATATAGTAAGGCTGATCTTACTGCCCTTTTGTATACATTACCCTTGACTTTAATCGGCATACGGGAGTCACATAGGATGCCAGACAGCGATTTCCATTTTAGCCAGGCTGCCTGAATTCTATTCATGTATTCTAGTCATCATTATCCTCCTCTACCCTTTATTATTATTTGATCCTAGATTTCCTCCCTGAAGGGAAAATACCTCCATACTCCCCTTCCACTGCTCTATTCCTGCCCTTTCATATATCCCTATTTATTTGAGATCAGTCGTCATCTAAGAATTTCCTTCCTTCCCAGCTAAATCATCTACCATCTTTACGATATCAACGTCTTAGAAGCTGCTGGGAGGAGCTCGTGGCTAAGTAATAATAGCCGCACAGGTCGATTCATCAGGTTAAGCTACGCTTGCCGGTGTTGTTTCGTGGATGTGTGACCATCTTTACATACCGAGACTCCTCCGTGCCTCGGAAAGCACGTTAAGCCGTTGATCCTGACTGTCATTCGTGGAACTTTGACAGTCGTTACGGGTCGTCAGAAGCCCGAAAGTCTAACAACCAGTCTTACCTAGGGGTATCGTATTACCCAGATACTGGGTTGTGGAGGTCAGGTAGGCAGTCGCTTCATTTAAAATACAGGTATTCAGCTGCATCCGGCTAGACTGGAAGCCAATCCCAACATAGTTGGGAAAAGACTAGGCAGATTGGTAAATACATGTGAATATCATCTTTCCAAAAATACTCTGGTAATTATTTAAACTTACAACCTTTTGGAAAGGGCATCAACCTGCTCGAGGCATTCATTACATCAATAGAATTTATTTCAATCTCATTCACTATGTTCCGTCAAGTTAAGATGATTGATATATCTATCATTATTATGAACCACCTTAATTTCATTTCAAAGTACGCACCTCGTTACACACTTCCTCAATGAAAAAAAACGTGCTTACTTCGGACTTTCATTGACAAAATAATTTACTATAGGTACAGTTATTTATATTTATTAATTCGCATTTGAATCTATGCTTTAGTAACTTATTTAACGGAAAGTAAAGCCCACAAGAGTATTTTTTTCACATTGTTTAAAAGAATTAAAATATGTTTCGCACGGAGCGATAGTGAAAAGTAGCGTATTTACTTTCGTTTCGTTTAAATTAAATAACTCATTCATCTTTAATCTGTCAGAACCCATCTTTACTTTTACCCGCTTGTTAATCATATAACCATTAGAAATTTTCGTGTAACGTTGATTACTTGAAAGTGTGTGCAAAGTTTATGGTCATGTGGTCCCAGTCTGGGAATGGACCACCCAGTGTGAAACCATAATGGCGCTTGAGTATCTACAAAAGTTACACTAATAGCATACGCGACTGGGGGCCACCTATGTTCTTTCAGCAATTGTTTCCATTGCGACTTTGGCGATGTTGTCAGCTTAATAAGATATGCTATGTTCAATCTAGTCCGGTGTATCAAAAGCTTTAGAGAAAACTTTCAGGGAGTATTGCACCTGAGTTTCTTTTGTTTTGTGGGTAGCAGACCCAATCGAAACCAAATCGAATGATAAGCATTAGCTAATAGCTGCGTGTTCTATATAAACAATATATTATTTTTACGCTTTACAATTTCTATTGATTTGGGTGCATCTTTAAACTCGATTTCATTTGCGTCTCCTGAATCTATTTTAGCATCATGCGTCATGTTTCGAGGTTGGATTTGTTAGACTCATTGGATCAACAAAAAAACCTAATTTCTAGTTTGTCTTAAGTCATAGGTCAGGCGTCAAACGTCACTTACTATTATTAATCCATAGCTGCATGCTGCTCATCTTCCTGATAAAATCTTTCTTCAGATGTCAAAGTGCACCTAATTAGTTGACCTATCACGTGCTAGTATTATGTTAGCTTTAACCATTTCCCTTTCCTGACCTTTGGGGGTAATGAGCAGACTCTTTTCTTTAGATCTGACATCTGTTGGGGAAGAATGTTGAAACTTTGAAAGTAAGAACAATGCTATCTCAAGATAGACTTAGGTTAGGTTGTAAGGGTCAAGCTAGTTATTAAATCTTATCGTGTCTTCGAAAGGGAAAGATAACCTGTTGTATTAGCTTTGTTTTGTTTGACATTATAGTATCTTCCCACATTTGAAAGTGTTTGTTGTCTGCGAGATTGATTTTTATTTCTGGATTTCTTAGGTTTCTAACATTACACAACTAAGAATATGTGTATGAGTGTGGATTCTAACGAAACCTTACGCGTAACTGTTCGACGAATATGCTTTCTTAATAAATTTGACTAAAGACTGCCACTGATTCTGTTTACTTGGAATATCAACCAACTACCAATCATTTTGCATCCCATCATTAGTTGTACTAGATCTTTCTCTATAATCTAGCTAAACAATATACTGGCTGTCGATAGAAACACTGCAAATTCAACAAAATTAATATTCGCAGTACATTGGACAGCTCAGGGTATTATCTTAGAGCCATAAATTTAAGCTATAATGCGTTTACCGTTAGAACAGTAGACGGATCATATTGGTGTAACACTGTGGAGGTCAGTTTGACCCATAGCATGCGGTTTATAGGTTAGCAGTAGAAAGTAAACGCCATGTTTACTTACAGTATTGGAAAAGTTTTGGAACAAATACTCCTTTCCTCCAACTTTTTGTTTTGGAGTGTTGTCAATAAACATGTTAAGTGATTGTATAGAAATAGAAGTTGTCAGTTCTGTTTTGCTGTTATTTGCGGTGTTTTAGCGGACATCCGGTAATTAATATATATTCAAACATTTAATATGGACAAGGTTATTAGGTCAGGCGCCAGTTTGAGTTTCAAGTTCATTGTCACCGTTTATATGTTTGTTGTATGTTGCACAACCGCTAATTGTAAAATATTGATTAAAATGTATGGTGATGCATGGGAGTGTTAAACACGTTTTCCATCGAAAAACAAAATCAGCCTGAGGGTCTAGCCAAGGCGACATTCTATCAGCGATATGGCTGATGGAAAAGACAAAAAATTATGGGACTGACAAAAACTACCGAGCTTTTGTCAGTCCCATTCGACTTTCAACAGGATTGATATAAACTAATTAGTTGAAAGCTTATGTCAATCCTGTTGTAAGTCGTTGTAGAAACGTAAAACGCTTTGAATGCGATTGCCAGCTGTTTAGGCCCTCTGGATCAGATGTATCATGCGCATGAGCCCCAGTCTAATCGTAGGTATCTTATCCTTCGTCTGAGTAAAATTTTGTAAATGGTACTAGAAGCGAATCGCGTTAAGCCTTTGGCCCCGGCTGTCATTCGTGGAACTTTGACAGTTGTTACTGGTCGCCAGAAGCCCGAACGTCTGACAACCAGTCTTATCAAGGGGTATCGTATTACCCAGTTACTGGGATATGGAGATCAGATAGGCAGTCGCTCCTTGTAAAATACTGGTATTCAGCTGCAATCGGTTAGACTGGAAGTCGACGCTAACACAGTTGGGATAAGGCTAGGCATATTGTTTTTTTTTTTTTATCTAGAAATCCCGAAGTTTCCTAGGACCTTTACGCGGTTCACTAGAGTCGAAACTCAGCAGCTGTTCTTTCTCCTAAATAGGGAAACGACCAGCAATCCCAAAAATGTTCATAACACACCATTTTAGAACAACAGCTAACTAGCCGCCGGGCGCGTGTCGCAGCGATTTGTCGTGTAAATCCGCAAATTGGTGTGAAACTGTCAAAGAAAATTGCGACTTTCCAATCGTGCTGTTGTCGGGCGCCCTTGGTGACGTACAGTGAAAACAATCGATCGTTTGGAGAAAGTATTTAGGCTATGTTATGTGATAAGGGCTCGGCTAAAGACATGGTCTTTTTTCGTGTACTCCGTTGTTTATATTGAGCGCTACTGGTATACGGTTTCGTGTTTTCACTTTCGTTTTTGAGTTCGTCTGTTTGTTTAGAATGTTATGTTGGATCTGAATGGGTTGGTTAATATTAAGGAGTGTGTTTTGAAAGTCTTGTGGAAAATGCTTTCTTGAAATATGAGAAAGTTATTTACGTGGGGGTGTTCCCCGAAAACAGGATTCTGCGTTATTAAACATTGAAGAGCAATAAAAAAAGCCATTATCATGAAATATTTCCGAAACCACGCAAGATAGCTTCTTGAAGTAAAAAGCAACATTCAAGTCTATTAAATAGCGCATAAAAAAACACCTATAAATCTGAATTCACGTTTTTTTACTTCATGTAGCTAACTTGTGTGCTTTAGTAGATATTTCGATTCTTTTGGCACTTTGCAAGTAGGTTTTTCATATTATTCGTCAGTGTATATAGTAAACCATTCATAAGGCCTCTAAAAAGTATTGTTATGAATAATTTTTGGCACTTTTTCACTGAATCGCTGAGTATTAGTAACACTTTGGAAGGCTATCTCTATCTCTAGGCATTAGATGAACTTCACACATATGTAAATCGGCTAAGCGAATAAGGTAATCGATTGTCACTCAATCTACAGAAGTGCTAACATAAATAATAACAGTTATTAAACCAATTTCACGGCTCAACCCAATAACAGAAACCGACATGGTAGCACCGATTGTCTGCAGTGCGTAAGTTAATTAAAATCTTTCATAACATACGAGTTTTAAGTAAATTACCTTCCGTATTGCTTATTATGTAAGATGTTCATCGGAGATTGCAAATTGGATGCGTATGCGTAACTTTACGGCCCTAGATGGTGTTGGGGAAGTTAACTTAGTTTTTGCGTGAAATGTAACTGATTTGCTTGTTGGTCAGGGGTTTTGGTAAATATAGAGCGAGATATTTTCACTGAGTAAAGGTGCGCTTCATTTGAAGGTGTACGAGAGAAGACTTGCAGGAATCGACCAATCATATTGGTTGAAATCTACGTTGCGTCTCTCGTCTCATCTGTGATAGGGCGATACCCGCACGAGAAGCTTCAGTGGAATCACACTCTAGGTCACCCAGGTTTGTTGTGGCCGGATTTAATGCTGAGGCTGCCACAAGGCTCCCAAAGAAATGAAGAGTAGAATAAAATTCTTCTAGTCTTAAACCCTCATCATCATCATCATCATCTAAGCCGAAAGACGTCCACTGCTGGACATAGGCCTTCCCCAAATGGGGGGTTTGCCATAATCGCCACGCTTGGCAGGCGGGTTGGCGATCGCATTATGGTGTTAAAATGCATAGAGAACGCTGCTGCCCATTCTCTAGTAAGTCCCGTAGTCACCTTTTACGACACCCACGGGAAGAAATGGGATGGTACTATTCTTTACGTCCGGCACCACACGGAATCTCACGGACACGGAAGTCTTAAACCGATGAGATATTAACCTATTCCTCTAATTTATGGTACCTGCGGGGTAATTGCGTTACAACTAACAATCCCAATGTCTTTAATTTTAAAATTCAATAACATTCTGTTCATTCGATTATCGAGCAGACGAATTTTTCAACCATATGAAGCAATGGATTTGGAATTTCAATCAAAATCCTTCGGATTGTTAAAGAAAGTGTGTTACGCAATCGGGGTGCAGGGGTCAGTATGTTTAGTGAGGCAATTATTGCATTCGCAGGTTCTCTGTAGTGTAGCTATAATAATAATTACCGAGCAACGAGGAAAGGCTTCTAAGGAAAGCTGGTTTAATTCCTACTTCAGCGGATGCATTCAGTCATCATTGACGGGTTTCCTCAATTTGCTGGTATAGTCTTAATTATTCCTAATCCTACCTTAATCACAGTATTATATCTCGGCAGTGACCTTGAAATAATTACCTACGGCCGCTCTGTTAGATAAACCTTCCGCGTCCGTGCGTAACTGCCGCGCACTCGATACTGTTGTGTTGCGTACTGATACACTGAGATTTCGAAGCGCGTCGTTTCGGCCGTTTTCCATGAAAAGTCTTCAAGTTACATTTTTATTATGCTTAATAGCAATACGGAACAAAATATTCAGTCATTATCAAGCAAGACCTCCTTTACCTATCTACGTGTGTTTCGTCTAAGCTTTTTTTTATAGTAATGTGCATTTTATGTCATTACTTAAGAGTCTATAATACGGAATACCTCACATTGTTAAGCATGATCCTCCGTTATATGGAAACTGCTGCAGCATTAATTTTGAAATAAATATATAATAAAGTTGAGGATTAATGTTATGTACTGTGTGTGACGAAAACATGATTCCATAAAAATTTCTCGATAGGAAAAAAAAAACAAAACTACCCCCAAATCGAACAATCTTTTAGTATAAGTGTTTTATTACAATACCTTTTGTTTTATGTATATTAAACTAATAATGCGTTTCATTTAGGACAGCGCTCCTTGATGGGCGAGTCCTATTACTGGCTGAATGTGAAACGCATCGTGCGGTGCATGAGCTCAGTACAGAACACGCAAGCTAACCACTCAAGGTCACTGGCATATATCTGCGTCTTAATAAGGTCGTTTCCGTCCTTACTGAGTTTATAAGACCATATCAGTTATTTAGTCAATTGACTATTCGACTAAGTAAATTATAAAATTCTCGTGAGAAATTCTGTCATTCTCATAAAAGCAATTTGTAGTTCCTAAATGAAACATTATGTAGTGACTGGTACTCGAACTGATCATATCTGCTTCCTTTATAAACCTATCAAATCTTGACGTGTCCGGTGAAAGCCTAAATGATTAATTGAACTTTTAAATTCCCATGTATCCTGTTCTTGTCTTTGCGATACAATACCAACCTTTAGGAGCTAAAAGTTTGATACTCTATTTTCAGCCTGAAATTAAAGTGCAGAACAATGTTAACCGACACACGTCCCGGTCTCAAGTCAATTCTGTTTTGAAACTTTAAAGGACCTAAAACTACTGTTGTAATGTGGGCTGCTGAAAACGTGCTGGACTTTTTAGTTCCAATAAAATCTGGCGAAACTTGTACAAGTCGCTCAATTAAAAGTTGAGTTTCTTTAAGTTCTTTTTTTCTAATTATTTTTTTTTCTTTTATTCCAGGACCGACAGGCAAAGATCAACGCGGCAAAAGAAAACAGAACCGCCAACCAAAATGTGACCACCGAAAGAGTAACCAAAACAACAAGCAACCTTCAAACTCATGAGTCCCTCAAGATGACATGATCCAACAATATTTATTGTACTTATTAACTTTAGAAAACGAATCTAGTCGCCATAGCACTATTTAAACGAAGCAATTTTAGACTTTATCTCTTAGACAATACGGTTGAAGATCGTATTGAAGTACAAAGATTAAGGAATTGATGAGACAGTACAAACGACTCGGGGGCCCTAATGTTGATTTATCAGTAAATTGATTTGATTAGAAGTTCCCTGAGATAAAACGAACAAGATGTCCACAAGTAAGTAGCTTATTTTCATACTTATATTTTATTTCTAATTCTGATATTTATGTGGCTTCGATGCGCCGTTTGTGGCTTATGATAATCCCACTGTAAATAGAATAAAATATGGCGCACATAGTTTTGGGATGCTCTTTAAGTAACTAGTATATTTATTATCGTATAATAGGGATGATGCCTGGGTAAAACAAACGAAATTCTAATTAGTCCGTCAGTCAGATAATAAAAAAATATTAGACACGTATTTTTTGCTTTATCATATTAATAAAAAAATACTTAGATAAAACGCATTTTAAGTTGGGGAGTGGGGGTCGATACGTCACTAGTACGTATAAAATCTACATTCTCGTGACGTCATGGCACAATTTACCTCAATGTATCGCCGTAATCTTTAGATTACGTTAAAAAAGAAAAAATACGTGTCCTATATTTTTTTTATAATCTCAAAGACGGACTAAAAAAAATTTGTTAGTCATCATCCCTATTATTTCGAAGATTGCCTTCCACCAAAATCACCGTACTACTTACTACTAATATTGAACTGTAGATCCGTAAAAAAATCTCTTATCCCAGCGCCGAAGTTACCCCAACATGCCGTATAAGATATTACAATATACATAAGATATCATGAAGAGCTGCATAAATCAGTGACATATCTCAACCATGTAAATTAAAGATATACCCTTGGTTATCCCATAAGAAGATTACAAAAAGATGGCAATCTGGGTAGCAATGAGCTTAATCAATTTTGATAGGTTCAATAATCACGATTATGTTAATACAACCAAAAAAATATTTCAAGATTATAACCCAAGTCATGTTTCTATTTCCAGGTTTCGAACACTCTTCAATGAAGAGTAGCTTCTCGTTGTCATCTTTGAGGAGCGCGCCCGCGCCGCCTGGCGGCCGCTGCGACCAACTCGAGCGGCCATACCATAGTCTTACTAAAAAGAGGTACGGTATTATTTATAGAACAGACTTCATGGCTGATTTACATTTGCCTAAGTTAAGTAGGAAGTTAGTAAGTTGACTATAAATATTAAGATTAATATTTCGGCGATCCAAGTGCAGTGCACAGTTCATCCGGCCTGTTTGTGCGTCTCCCTCACCCCGACAGAAACTTGACGTCCATACGTGACACTTTTCAAACTACAGTCCGGCCGTCGAGAGAATGCGTTCTTGACACCTGTCAGTTTCATACTAACGGAGTAAGTACATATGTGTTTTGCGAATTTGATCCTTATTAATAAAAAATAAAAAATAATACCAGCCTGTTACTGTCCCACTGCAGGGCAAAGGCCTCTTCTCATACAGAGAAGGCACGAGCATTGATCATCACGCTTGCTCAAGACGGGTTGGTGATTTCAACCTTATATTAACTATAAGTACAGGTTTCCTCACGATGTTTTCCTTCACCGATGTCAGTAATGTCCAAGATAAACTCGGAAAAAAAATCCTCATTACTACAAGAAATTGTCCAACTGACAGCTGTCAGGAACGCATTCCTTAAACGGCCGGACTGTAAACTCAACTAAACTCACTAAGTAGTTAACTAGCAAATGTGAATCAGATGTTTTCGGATGCCTGCGAAATATTATGCAACAAATAGGTTTTGCTGCAGCCACACTTATAACAGTGTTCATAAAGTAAGAGTCTGTTTTTTTGTGTGAAGTAGTCACAAAATTTCCTTCGAACTCATAGATAAGTGACATGTTTCTGCAAAACGAGTCCCTACTGACTGCGCCACCCCTAAGGTACACAAGGGTTTCGCAACCCTAATGTCATGAACCTTTATGAGAGTATACATAATGTATTTTGCGTTCGCAATTCATTTGCCAAACATGTAAACAAACACGAGCTTTAGGAAAAACAACTGTAATTACTTGACATAAGGTTCAGTTTGCGCTACAACTACATATTTTTTTATTTTTTCAACAGTACTAGTCAGTCTAAAATCAACTTTATTTACGCTTACATTAAGTTGATGTTTGTATAAGTGGGGTGGTGGTTTGTCTAAGTTGAAAACTCGTGATTGCTTACATGTTTGGCAAATACATTGCGAACGCAGATTAGGTGGGTAGTTGAATGATGTTCATGTATTGCTAATTGATTGGAAGATCAGAACCCTCTTTTCTGTGATATTTTAATGCAAGAATGCCAATGAATGCAACTATTTTCTGTATCTACATTTGCGGTACAAAACACAGCAAATTCACAACATATTCGAGGGAGATCGAGTGACTACCACAGCAAAAAGCTATTTTATAGTCCAGTGCGTTCACGCTGTAGTGAACAGAGCTTGTTTACGCGTGACCTAACAATAATTAATTACGACAGCTAACTTTGTGCACTCAATTTATTTTCATATTGCCGTGAACGTTAACTAGCGGCGTTATTGTCATTGAACTTTGTTTTCATTTTATTTGGTAAATTTTTATAAACATATATCAGCTGCTGTTTGTACCTAAGAGCTGTGGTATATTTCTTCCTAGGGTCAGCTTATACTCTCAATGCTTGATCCTTAAGAGTCCATAATACCTCAGCTCAAATTTACAATTTATCTCGCTCGCACACTACTGCTCCTGGACTGACTGAGAGCGAGACTGAGCGGTAAGGAGAAGGCTCCAAGGCGCCGATAGTTTACAAATAAAGGAAATGAAAAAATAATAAAAAACAGTATCTGCTTTATATTAAACAAGAGGTTTATTGATCTGTTTGGAGGTAACTTTTTTTTTCCTTCGAGAAAATTTTATGGAATCATGTTTTCGTCAAAAATAGTAGGTACTTAACATTAATCCTCAACTTTACCATATATTTTTGCCGGTACGGCTCGCAAATCCGTCCTTATCCTAAGAGCACGTCTTCCTTACCATTACCGCGCCCCCCGGTCTACTCCTCGATATGCAATGGCCTCTGTAGCCCCATGAAGCATGAGGCTGCAGGGGCTAGTGCAAATCATGGGGTTCATTCGATTTATCGAATCTGGTTAAACCACGCTGGGGTCGGAGCATTTCATTCATTCAAAATTAATGCTGCTATTTTCGATATAACGGAGGATCATGCTAAGCAATTTGAGGTATTATAGACTCTTAATATGAAAAGAGGCCCTTACCTTGTAGTGCGAACCGCCGTATTAGCTGAAATAGAAAGCACTCATCTGGCTCCCTTTTTATGGGAATCAGGTTTCGCAGCACTGCCCTTCTTGTACGCTTTTTAAATCATAAGAAGTAGAAAATGTGTTAATCGTTGTATGACAGAATAGGGATGATGATTAAAATTATTTTTTTAGTCCGTCTTGGAGATTACAAAAAAATATTGGACACGTATTTTTTCTTTTTTTACGCAATCTAAAGATTACGGCGACACATTGAGTTCAGATGTGCCATGACGTCACGAGTATGTAGATTTTATACTTAGTTGTGACGTGGCGACCCCCACTCCCCAACTTAAAATGCATTTTATATAAGTATTTTGTTATTAATATGATAAAGAAAAAAATACGTGTCTAATTTATTTTTATTATCTGACTGACGGACTAATTAGTTTTTATTGTTTTTATCTAGGCATCATCCCTATAGTGTGTTGAATCTGGGTAGAGGTCTGACTGATAGCCACCTCGAAAGTTTATTTGAAAACAAATACAATATAAAACCAGCATTTGACCATAGCATAGTAATGATATGTAAAGGGCTACTCTCCCTTTCTCATTATTTCTGTCAATTATGTAATAAGAAAATTACTATTACTAATTTTGTCTTTAAATTCTGCTTTTCCAGGAAGGAGCCATGTCGCGAAGCATGGCGTCGCAGCTGGGGCTCGGCAGCGAGCGGCGGCAGCGCCGGCGACGACCTGTGGCCCTTGCTGCAACACCACTACGACTATATCATGGACAACCAGATCATCGACAGTTGCAAGGTAAACCAACCAACAGCTATTTTGATAACCACTGTTTCTGGAGGATTAATCAAGTCTCTGATTGATCCACGATGACGCGCCCACTCCGCGATTACTGTACTGTAAGCTGCACTATCTATAGCCGTGGTGATTGGTTGGGCTAAATAATAGCAGACCATCAAAATTATGTTACTTCGAATAGGCTTTCAGAAATGCGGGTAAGCTTTGGGAATTCCTGCCAGGAAAGATGTGGCCCTAACCCAATAATTGATCCCAAGAACGAGAAAAAAAATCGAAGGGACTGGCGAAAAATGTACACCGCAGTGTCTACTAATTGCATTAATATATATTCAGGCTAATTTTTAATTTTCTCTGAGCTATTGCGAGAAAAACTCATGTAAAAAGATTAAGTAGTTATTAAGCCAACATATTTATTAATCAGTGACTTGACCAGTCTTACCAAAACGGCCTTCAACTCAAGTTATAATCACCACCTTATTTTAAACCCTCTACTTCTAATTTCCAGGAAGCAAACGGCGAGCTCCTCCTACACAGTTCTTCCCTCCACGGCTGTCCCCGCTTGCTGAACCCGACCTCCGGTTTCAACCGCCAGTGGTCGCTCAGCCAGCTGGTCGCAGAATTCAACGAACTGTGCCAGTGGCTTACACACGTGCAGGAGGAGATTTATTCTAGTCCCGAGAACTTGTCCAGCAGGAAATTGCGGATGGTGAGTTACAAAAATCAGGGAATTATAATTCTTAATGACGATATAAGGCTTATCAAAATGCTTTATCCATTTCCATTAATTTTAATTTGTTACAGTTGTAATGGCAATCATGTCATTTTGGTTTAAATAGATTTTTATTGTTCTATTTATCTTTTATATTTTGTGAATGTGAGAACGTTGTAGGCTTAATAGACTGTTGATTTGTAGACCATTTTCTATTTTTTTGAGTACCTACTTGTTGACAGGCCTTCACTGACCTCAATTTGAAAACATTGTAAAAGCCATTTATTTTGAAAAGAGAGTGAGTTTCTTGCCGGTTCCTCTCCATAGAAATATACCAATTTGATCCGTGCACCTGCTTTTGACGTTTCATAAGTGCCCATGTGGGTTTATATGAAATAAAATATTTTCATTTTTATTTTGTATCATGTTCTTCTAACTGAACAGACAGCGTGCTGCTGGTGAGTTTATTGCGCCACTTCTTCTTCCCAGCTAATCCACTAGAAAGTGGTGAAGGGTGGGCGTTTTGGGGGACCTCCTTATGTAATTCTGACGTTCAAAAAGTGCTGATTTTCAGCCTGGTCTGAATAAATGACTTTTGATTTTGAAACCATGAATGAATATACCTAATCCAGTATGTGTTTTTTTACAGAGTCGTATGTCGGAGTTGGTGTCAGTTGAACCGCGCCGCGCCAAGTTCATCGAGCAGGCCACCGCTATACTCGAACGTATACCCGAAGCCAGTGCTGAAGTAAGTAGTGATCAGTGATCAATTTGTCCTCGGCATCAATGGGGATCCACGCGCAAAGCTCAACGCAGATGTCGCCAGGGGCGGGATGACCGCTGTCAAATCATTTTCGCTTTGTTTACATCAATGATTTTTGTTATTTTTTGTGTTGAAATCGATCCAGCATCGTTATTGCTAACATGTGTTGTTCCTGGAAGCGTAAATAATTGAAAGACGAACTAAACCTACGAGAAGCAAGGGTTACTGGAAAGAAATCAGATCTTATTGAGAAGTAGACTTTTATCTAATATTTATATATTTTTCATCAGTGCTAGGCTTTAGATTTGGATATTTTTTTTTGTTTTAACGTGTTAATTCTTACTTGACTCATAGTAGGAAAATTTACGAAAATTGAGAGAACACTACTTATTCTTTAATTTTTAGTTTAGTTTTATTTTTCATCAGTGCTAGGCTTTAGATTTAGATATTTTTTTAGTTGTAACGTGTTAATTCTCACTTGACTCATGGTAGGAAAATTTACAAAAATTGAGACAACATTACTTTAATTATAAATGGTATCCTTTATTTTTTTAGGTTAAAATTTCGGTCATACCGAAATTTTAATTTCGGCAATCAAAGCCCTCAAGCTTCTGAAAGACAAGCACTTGACGTTCTTGCTGTAGAACTTTATCAAGACGTTAATAACTCCACCAGAACTCCACCACATTGTCGAAGTTTACCAATCAACATAGTCAAAGTTACTTTTAGTTGTACTCTTTTAGTTTCCCACTTTTTTTTAGCGTAGTATCTTTAGGAAATTAATGAACACCGGGGTTAGTAGTTTAGTACATCCTGGTACAGCACACTTAAGCATATTAAGAGAAAATTTAAATTTACTGAATGATAGGTTACAAAATGTATGGAACTGACAGCTTTCAATGGCCATGTCGACGATGCGCCACCTATCGTGATAAAATGGCAGTACAGATCCTCATTGCTTGTTTTGAATACTAAGTGCAGCATGGTAGCCGCAATGAGTGTAGATGGGGATGGGGTATCCAATTAATTAAAGAGGGCTATTATATTATGCATAAGTGCACCGCACTGGTAAACGTTTAGTGTTTAAATAACATTGTTAAATACTACTGAGGCAGTGCATTCATAAATTCATTCATAATATTTTTGTTCTCAGGTGACGTGGCGAATAGAACATTTGAATGTGAAGTGGGAAGGTCTCCGGTTGCTACTTAGTCCTGAGCAGCAGCATCGCGAGGGAGACAGTTCTGACACAGTTGGTTAGTAATCTCCGGAGAAAATCTTTTCATTAGCAATAAGCTTGGTGGGATACAAAAAGATATAAGTGAACGGGAGTTTCTTGGATCAATTTAATTTTCTCCTAGTTCCGGCATAATGTAGTTTGTAAACTCGAGCAAATCAAAACAGCGCCATCTATGAGCAAAGTATCATACTAAAATCAATATAAATAATCATAATGTCCGCCAGACGGCGTTGTTACTACTAAAGTTTGCTTTAGTCATATAAATGAAACAGAGATGGCGTTTTATTATTTTGGGGTTTAATTTAATGTACTTACCTCTTTTTTTGTAATAATATAATATCAATTGAATGGCTCTCATACTAAGATATTTACAAACTTTGGGAAGCATTTAATATTGAAATTATAATGTTTTTGCAGCACGCAACAAAGTAAAAGATTAGCAAGTACTTTTTAATGTTGGCTGATAACCATCACCTGCATTCCCTAGCTTGAATTGTTTAAATCTCTATTTAGTGGATTTGTATATTCATATATCCACATAAACGCCCATAGGTACCTACTCGTACTATGTTTTATTCTGGGTGGGTTATAATTGTTTCATCCTTCTGCTCTTATTACAAAACTAGGGTTGTTATGCGCTGTAGGTAGGTGTTTATCTTTCAGACTATATACGTAAGTACAGATGACGAGCGACGGTCACTTCCTTCCAAATCATTCATAATTAAATCATCTTTTACACAATCCAACCTTAATTTACCTCTTTTCTAATAACCATGCTAATGTATATTCTTCTCGTACCAGACACCGCTCACGAGTTAAGATGCCTCCGTCGCTGGCTGCACTGCATGGAGGGTCGACTGCCACCGCCCTCGTTAGCAGCAGCAAGAGGTGCTCCCTACCACGAGCTACTAAGGAAACTCAGTGAACATAAGGTAAGAATAGTCTTAAGCACTATTGTGTGATAAGTTGCTTGGATAGTTGTACTTCAAACTTGTTGTGAAAATCCGTAAGTACGTATTGTGGATACCTTTAAGGTGTGGAACTCCTTGCTGTGGAGTTTTCCGATAGCTATTAGTACATCTCCTTATCAGCGGTGGTGCAGGCCATCTTTGACGAGTCTTAAAAAAGGCGAAAACAATCTAAAATCATCGAGGGTCGTTTTATTCACATCTAATGTCAAAGTCGAATAAAATCGTTGAATCTGTCGATATAGGTGAATAAAAATATCCGCGCTTGCTCCGATGCCGATGGTTACCTAGCCTGGGATGTTTTAAGTTTCAACTAGAAACTTTAAAATCTCGTTTTTAGTTGTTAGGTACCTATTCACTCGAAACTTTCGAGTGAATAGGTAACTACTAAAAACGTGTAAACTACTGTAAGTGGGAATTATACTTTATTATTAGGTGAGATATTGATCCAACGCGAGCCTATAGATAGCATTGAAAAATTCCGGTAAGTACTAATAACTATTAAATTCTGTCGCCATGTATTAAAGCTTCATTAAATCATTAAATCTTAAATTTTCTGAACGTAGCAAGGAACCACTTTATGGAATATTTTTTCTGATAATAAATTATTAATTATCGCGCCATTCTCACCGACAGGACAATTCACTAAAATAGATCAGATATATCCCTACAGGAAAAATAAATAAAGTTACTTACCTAATTGATACAACAAAAAGTCTACGTGGTCCCTATAGTCCTCTCCACAACAGGCATCATCCCGAATCACCTTCTTCATAGCCTTAAATTACTAAACCTAAAAGAATCCCTCTATATCACCCTACAAAAAGCTGTAATTTTAAATACATGTCGAATCGTCAGAAAATTCATGTTAAAGATGAAAACGAAATAGGTCCTCATCATAACACATTCTCAACATAACACACCACACGCTGAATTTACTTGGCTTCGGTCCGTATGTTGTATGTTGCTCGATGTTGCAAAAACCAGCTAAAGAGCTGAGAAGAAAAAACACTACAAAAATGGTAGTAAAATAATAAGACCAACACCTCTGGAGGCTCTTATTGCCCGGCTGGGTTAGGGGCTGATTCAGAATGCAGTAAGTACTCCTTGACACGGCACGCATTGTGAGGAGGTTCTTCTCTCTAGAACCCTGACCACTGGCAGCTTGGACCATGTTCCTGATGCTGAGTCCCAGCCCGAGAGCCTGCCGGTCCCGATGGGCTACTATTTTTTATATTTTCAAATGTTTTCTTTTATAAAAATATTTAAAAATGTAAATAATATGTATCAAAATGAATAAATAATAAAATTTAAATATCTGAATAGGCACCTACCACTTTTTTTTTTTTTTTGAGGATGCGAAATCATCAAATGACTTCTCCCGCTCTGGGCAGAGCGAGAGATGTGTCAGACTTTTACTGACTAAAACCCACCCGTGTTCCTTCCGTTGCCTGTGTGCCGGAGCCGCGATATCCCTTTCGGACGAACCCGCAACCCCAGCAGGACTTTTGGCTAACCGTAATATCTGTATAGGTACTTACCACTGCGCACGTTACTTCAAAATCGTGTTAAACAAGGATATTAACGCTGCACAAATATGCTTTGTGTAGTGACAAATGTTATTGTCAATAAGGATGTTTTTATGCAACTTGTTAAGTCCTAAACTATTAAATGAGCAATATTTGTATGTATATTTGTAATCACGTTCTCGAAAACGGCTTTAACGATTTCGATGAAAGTTGCAATATAGGGGTTTACGGGTGAAAACTCGACCTTGCTAGGTCTCGCATCTGGGAAAATTAGTTTTCTCCGTATTTTCACCCGATCAGAGCTTGGTCGCCCAAAATGTAACAAGACATGACCCTACCGAGCGGACCTCGGTCGCCAAAAGATTAGAACAAGATGGCTACCTTAGAATAATGACATGGCAGCACGGAATTAGTAAGTACATACTATCATGGCAGCATGGAATTAGTATGTACTATACCTACATGGAATTAGTATGAACTATCCTGTACCTACTATTAAATGATCATTCTCTATTTTCATCAGAGAGTTTCTACAGTAACCAACTTTTGTGCCCACTGTTAAACGCTGGGTTTTACTGAAGACTTTGACTGTCGGTAAACAGGCGATACGGAGTATCTCGCGCCACTTCACTTTTTTTTTACCAACTTTAGTAATGGAGGTTTTGGATTCGACCCTTTACGTATGCATGTAGTAAGTATATAAGAATGTGTGTTTGTACGCACGAATCGTGACTTTTTTATTTTAAGATTTAATCTGTGTTTTCAGAACAGTGACACCATTCAAAAATTTGTGGTAAATATTTAGATATGAGGTATGTGCATTACGCATGGCTTTATAGAGACAAATCGTTTAAAGGCGAAAATACGTTCCACGTTCCGATGGTTTACTTTTATAAAAGAATACTTAGTTTTTAGCTTCAGTCATAAAACTTCTGGCTTCAACGAACCAGCATAAATATTTCTTGATAAAACCATAAAATATTTCGTATATTTGTACTTAATAAAATAAATATGAAGACGTGGAGGATAATATACTGGTTCTATAAGCACGTGTAACATGATTAAAACTCAGGTAAAGCGGCATTTCAAATTAATTTACTATTTTATATCGCCGATACTTTAGGAACCATATTAATTTGATTTGCTTTTCCACACCTAATTTGTAGATTTGCTCAATGTTTTGATCAATGTTGTGTCACACATTTTATTATTTTCTCTTTTCTTTCAATAGTTTTAAACACACGTAGTCTTCGAAAATGAATTAAGTATGTTTATTGTAATGCAGCCACTGAAAACTCAAAATGACTTTTGAGGTTGAAAGTAAAAGCTTCCATCCAAAATCACTGGCTTTAAAACGCTCTAAAAGTTACACACATTTTATGAACTTAAAAAATAATACAAACATACATGATCTTTATAAACGATCTACTGATCACAATTTTACAACTCACTTTCAGCAAACTAAAAACACGCCATCTAAAACTCACAATTGCGTAATAAAACATCTCCATACAAATACATCACAAGCGATTTATTCACGTTGTTACCTATCCATTGCTCGGTATCGCGGCGTCTTCGTGACATCTCGAACACGCTCTAATGACGATAATAAATCAGCCAGCGATGGAAAGATGCCCTTAATTAGGTTCGACGGTTCGTGAGCGAGAGTTCTCGAGTTCTTTGTGTTCGTGTGCCCTATGGATTTATGGTGTTTGAAGGTGATAGATAAGTGTAATCATGTGTGTGTCTTGTGGTAGGAGTTTATTTGATTCTAATTCTGTTTCTAGGTCTTAGTTTTGATGCAGAAGTAGAGGTTTAATGCCAATTTCACCAATGAAACTGAACACGACCAGCACACCTAAACCTCGTTCAGGAGTTGTCACTATCATAATTCTAGGGAATTTTGACACTGACAGCTGTTGGACGTGGTTTAGATGTGCTGGTCGTGTTCAGTTTCATTGGCGAAATTGGCCCTAAGCTTTGTTTGGGCCTTGGGAAGAGTAAGTTATCATTATCTCCATCCTCCTGCACTTAACCCAATTTATTTGGAGTAGGTACACCGTGCTTTTCTTCGTCCATACATCCATAACCCTGGCCAGGAACGAGGTGAAAACGGGGATAGCCGCCATCTCCGTTTTGAACCAGTTCCTGGGCTAGGATGAATACATACTCGAAAAAATCTAAAAATTATCAAAGCATAATTTTGACATTTTCTATTCAGTTTTAGGAAAGATTTTGCTATGCTTAAAACTCTTGTTCACCAAAACTGCTAAAAAAAAAGAGCTCTGCGTTAACGTAAATAGAATTCGTTTTGTCTGAAATCAAAAGCTCATGACAACTTTAGACATTACTGTTATTCATATTTTCTGTTTTGTTAACTACTCTCTCAAATACTCTGTTTCTATTTACGAAAACCAAGTGCATTTGCAAATAATGACGAAGTTGTATGAGTTAATGTTAAAGTCAGAATATAAACGTCCAGGGCTTCGGTCACTATGGTGAATAAATGATTAATGGCTAACCCCTGCCCTGTAACCTTGAGCGATTGCAGTTTGAGAAGATAAGTAGAAGATAAATTTGAATTTCCATCGTTATCTTGAAAATACTAAATGGCTAAATGAGCTTTTAATGATGGGAAGACTCATATAGCTTTGCAGTCGTAACAGTTATTGATAATGATCCAAACATGATCCAAAAGGTTTATTTTTCATTTGCCAAGATTTACTGTTTTTCTTCTTGGTTTGAATAGTTCTCCATCTTTCTGTAACGGATTTTATAAAAAAATGTTCCATACAACAGAAGAGCCTTTTCCCATTAACCGGAATATCCAAAATCCAGAATTCGGGCTGTTCCAAACGAATTCTTGATGGTTTTCTCATCCACTCAATTTTACTTTTTGGTCCTTTTGTCCACACTTGAAGCAGGTGACAAACTTCTTACTGTAATCTTCTTTGTGAAGTGACCCCGATGTATTTGCGGACTCCTTGTAGGTTGTCACCTTACGGTAGCATATAAGGACTCCACGATGAACAGTCGCGCTGGCTACTTTTACCAAGTCCAGTTCATTCATTCATTCTTTCGAATTTAAACTATGTGTCAAGATAAACAGAGTCGATTGTCGCTCATATGTCATGAAAGACAGTTTAATACGACATCCACAACACGATTCCTTCACCCTTCGGAACTCCATAAGAATTGATTAATTGTAAGATTGCTATGTGATAACGGTGGAAACCGCAAGTAACGTTTAACTAAAGCGACGCAGGCGCAGGTCATCAGATCATCTCAGATCATGTCTCTATGGCTGTACAAATTACCCTTATCTGATTGGGAGTAAGATATGCTCACGATATAGGAATAGACCTTATCAGATTTAAATGAGACTAATATTAGGAATAATTGTATAATTTTGTCAAAAAAAAATGACATGTAAATAAAAGAACATACTACCAGATATTTTATTACTTTAGCTAAAACACGAGAAAAATATTGGAAAAATAAATTGGTGGACTTGCATTCCGGTAGTTTTCCATTACAACAAATAAACTAGCAGTCCGAAAGCCCTTAACCTTCTTATTATTTACCTGGTTGCCTTTCTCCAAACCAATAAGAAAGAGATGGTATTATCCTGCGTGTTAATCTAAGGATGTATTCTTAACAATAAAGATTATATCCTATACTATTAAACGAGCAATATTTGCAATATGTAAAAAAAACCCTGTCCTAGCCGAAAGGGGCACATAGGTAGCTAGGTACTGCAATAACATTACGGCTCTAATTATTTTTATGAAAGTTGCATTATAGGGGTTTACGGATCTAGCTAGGTCTCATATTTGGGAAAATTCGTTTTCTCCGTATTTTCACCCGAGCAGAGCTCAGTCGCCCAAAGTTTAGAACAAGATGGCTACCTTAGAATAATGACATAGTAGTGTGGAATTAGTAAGTACCTACTATCATGGCAGCATGGAATTAGTAAGTACCTACTATCATGGCAGTATGGAATTACATAGTATGTACTATCATGCCAGCATGGAATTAGTATGAACTTTCCTATACTATTAAATGAGCATTCTCTATTTTCACGACAGCAGAGCTCGGTCGCCCAGGTACTATGCTTTATGTATGTATGTATTTATTTTATACCTATGAATACGTTACACCACATAGTACCATATCTCTCCTTCCAAAGATTGACTTTAAAAGATCGGTTTTAGCGATAAAAGCGCCCATTGTGTCACCCTATTATTGTTTTTCAAATTTGTTACTTTATAGGTACACCTCCTTTCGGGGATGGCGCGATGTTATGTGTGTGTGTGTGTATATCTGTAATTCGTAATGTGTGCCATAATAAAGAGTATTCTATTCTATTCTCGCTACCCCAAAATTAACCGTCGCAATCTGAAGCCTCTCTTTTGAAAGCAAACCAATTCACCACGATTCTCTATTACACCGTATCTGCCCAGTAATTCGCGGTCAAGTGTCTAGAAAATTGATAAATTTTTGTAATGATAGTAAAATCAAGCATTACGCTAAACGAGAGCGCCGTAAGCAGAGGTCATCGGATCATCTGCGATCAGGTATCTATAGCATTACAAATTGGTCTTATCTGATTAACATAAAGGTGTGTTCAGAATAGTGAGGCTGTAGTGGTTTTCTATGCTTTGGTAGTAATTTAATAAATAATTAATTTAATAAATTAATAAATAGTCTATACCATGGACAAGTGATGTTGGAACGTCGGGCGTGTATAGATTCATTTATTTATTACTTAGTTTCAGTTTTTATTTGTACTATTTTATTTCTTATTATTTTTAATGCTTTATTATTTGGTCTATCCCTTAATGGGATTTATCTATGTCCGTAGGTGTGTCCGTGACATCACAGTGGGCCCTATCAGAATACCAGCGTTGCGGTATTTATTTTTAAATATCGCCGCATTATGCTGAGATAGTGGCCTTTTTGGCCTCGCACAGGTCTTTACTTTTCTGTTTGTATTTTAATTTTATATTTTTATTTTTTATTATTACTTACTGTTTGTATTTCCTGTGCGTGTCCCAAATAAAATATTTTTCTTTCTTTCTTTCTTTCTTTCAATTTGAAGAAAAAAAAACGCTACCTTCGTTTTTTAGGGTTCCGTAGTAAACAAGGAACCCTTATAATTTCGCCATGTCCGTCTGTCTGTCTGTCGGTCCGTCTGTCTGTCCCCGGCTTAGCTCACAGACGGTTAGTACTAGAAAGCTGTAATTTGGCATATGTATACATATTAATCATGCCGACAAAGTGGTAAAATAAAATCAAGAAAAATATTTTTTTTTAGGGTTCCTACATGTAAAGTGGGGATGATTTTTTTTTTCCACATCTAACCCATGTTGTGGGGTATCGTTAGAAAGGTCTTTCAAAAATATTGGGAGTTTGTCGAAACTTTTTTTGGATTTAGGGATCCGTTTGCGAAATATTAAGCTATTAACTGAAATTTTTTGTTAGTCAGGTGTCCCCCCCCCTTCTAGCTAAATGGTTGTATTTAGACTTGTGAAAAAATTCACAGCAGTAGTATATATAACGAAATTTAAAGGAAAACTATGAGAGCTAAGTAGGCTGTACAGGTTAACGAGAAATAATCAACCAACTTAAATTTGCAGTTTGAAAAACATGATCTCCCATACATTCCGTATTTCCGTTTTTCAACTACAATGTTAAGTTTGTTCTTGGGTTAAATTCATCCCAACTACGGAACCCTTCATTGTGCGTGGTCTGACACGCACTTGGTCGGCTTTAAAAAAAAAATGATATTACGTAAGTATTTAAATTTAGGGGCAAGTGGGTAAATACTCTTTGAAGTTGTGCCTATACCAAATTGTGGTCTTAACTTTTATATTATTCAGCAAATCCATCCGATTTGCATTTTTTGCTTAGCTTAGAATTTGAGCTAACTTTTCTGCCTAACTATTCTTTATATTCCAATTTTTTGCATTGGAAATGCTTTTTCGATCGCTTCAGTAATACCCGTTTTTAAGAAAAGTTCGACCGGGGTCTAGCTTCCTCAATTATTAAGATAGAAAGATGAAAATAGTATCAAAAGATGCGTTACTGAAAGGGCTACAACACTGCACAAAAAAAAGTAATATGTTGATATATTTTAAATTTATTTAAAAAACGCCAGTTTTTTACCGTTTATTTTGGTACTTTTTTCAAAGAATCTCAAACGTCACCAAAAACAAAAAGCGACATAGATTTTTCTTTTAATATCCTGAATAATTTAAAGGGGTTCAAAAAGATACCATTCTGGTTTCGATAGGATTATAATTAAGGGTAGATGTTTACCCCTTTAACTCCTCTGATTTTTTTGTGCCTTAACGAAATAAAGTCATTTTCAATGCGCCGGAAGGTCATGTCACAATAAATTCTGTGGATTTTCTTTATAAATATTGCCTTTACCTTATTTATTAAGCTTATATATTTTTGTAGTTAAAGAAACGTGAGAGTAAATAAGTAAATTACCAGTTACCGACAGCCGTTGGTTAGTAATTGGAATCGGACATTAAAACTGTAACTTGGTTATAGTCGGTTAATATAAATATTTATGGGGCTACAGAAACAATGTTTCGGTTTAATTAAAACAGCTGTTTACGATTATTACATCGCGTACATTGTGAAACTATGCAACGACATTAGCTATTCATATTGAGCTATTTGCTGCCTCATTTATAGTAGTTGCAAATAGCCCAGTAATTATAATAAAGTTACAAAGGTCCTAAAACAGTATGAGCTACACGATAGGTAACGGTTAATGTTGATTAAATGAACTTCATGAACACTGCACCTAATGGTTATAACGTATCTCGACGGCAAATTGTGTTTATTTATTTACTAGCTTTCGCCCGCGTGGAGTTCGGAAATTGTCCCACGGGAATGTACTACCGGGATAAAAAATATCCTATCTGTTAATCCAGGTTATAAACTATCTGTGTGCCAAATTTCATCTAAATCCGTTCGGCAGTTTTCGCGTGATTGAGTAACAAACACACAAACATGCAAACTTTCACATTTATAATATTTGTATGATTTAATTCGGGAACACAAACACAAATCTCTCTCTTAATAAACAGGTAGTAAGAAAAAAAAGAGATTACATTTTCACAAAATATTGATTATTAATATCTTAATATCGAATATTTAGTTTTAGATGTAAAAAAAGTATTTGGAAACTTTCTAAATGCCTTTTTTACACCAAAACGGTAACAACATCAAATTCAATGTATAATTGCAATTAATTATTGTTGTGGACTCCTACTCCATTAACGCTCATCAGGGCCTAATAGCGACATCTCGAGGCAAGAAATTATACCATACGCTACGTCATACCTATCGCTCGACTGTGATTGGGCTTCATTTAAAATATTGTTCCCACGCCCCTCTCCTTGAATGTTGTAAAAAAAAACAAAATGGCCAATATACAGAATTGCTCGTTAAAAGCATAGCATCGTTTTTCATTGAAAATCCTCAACACTATCTAGAAACCACCTTAAGTTTTCACAAACCTCACCGCTGCTGCTACAATTATTAATATTCTAGTTCGCTAGTTAGCCACATTTCTTATTTCCATACAGTAATATTGCCAAATTAATCTAAACAGTGAAATATTTGACATCTATTTGCGACGTTGCCCACTTTCAGAATAAACGCACTTAATACTACTTATTTGTTAAGGAATTATTTGCAAACGAGTGAAACTTAAAAGGTAAAATCTTAAAAAGAAAACTTACTTGACTTGTTCTTTAGGTATGGGCACATCTCCGATTATCTAAAAAAAAACAACAAAAATCCTACCTATTTCTACATATTTTTTTTATTATTCATTAGAAAATAGACAGAGTTAACGCACTCTTATGTTTAGATTATTTTGCTATTTCATATGAAATAAAAAATGTATGCAGAAATAGGTAGGATTTTTGTTGTTTTTTTAGATAATCGGAGATGTGCCCATGTTGCATTCACTATACAATTTAGAGAGCTTTATAGTTATAACAGCATATTATTAAAACTATGTAATGTCTACATTGTTTATTGTTAAACGACGTGCAATAATTGCTCATATTAGGGCGTTACTGTAAATCATCAATTTGTCAGAAACATATACAGTTAATATAAATCCTATCCTATATTATTAAATGAGTAATATTTGTATAATTATTAATAATCACGTTCTCGAAAACGGCTCTAACGATTTCTATGAAAGTTGCAATACGGGTTTACGGGGGCGAAAAATCGATCTAGTTAGGTCTCATATCTGGGAAAATTCTTTTTCACCCGAGCAGAGCTCTGACGCCCAAAGTTTAGAACATGATGGCTACCTTAAAATAATGACATGCAGCATGGAATTAGTAAGTACCTACTATCATGGCAGCATGAAATTAGTATGTACTATACATGAAATTAGTATGAACTATCTTATTAATTGAGGATTCTCTATTTTCACCAGAGCAGAGCTCGGTCGCCCAGGTACTGTAAATAATATACATAATAACTTCATAAAACATTATTACTCGTATAATCTTCCCTAACAAAGCCCTCTAACCATACGGTGTCGTACAAACCGTTTGTCTTGATTGACTAATGCGCAGTCAGTTTCGCGCAACTTTCCACCAGAGGTCGCTGTCACAATTAACCTCTGCTAGTCAATTTGTGACATGACCATCTATTATTTGGAGCCATCGATCTGAGTTAATAGTTCGTTTGCCGCTCTGTGAGCTATCGGTTTTGTAAGGAAAACAAGTTGAGAGTATTGTGTCTAGACAAAGGGGCTGGCGCTTCTCCTGGATAGAAATTATTTAATAATTTTATGAGTGTTTGAAGAACCGAAACTGTTTTGGACATATTACAAAGAGGTTAGTTTGTATGTAAGAGGGAATCTCCGAAACTTCTAATCCGATTTCAAAAATTATTTCACTGATAGGAAGCTACACTATTGCCGAGTGCCATAGGATATGTTTTATGATGGTATAGTTGATCTCCACGCGGACGGAGTCGCAGGCAGAAGCTAGTTATAAGTACATAAAAGTAATATTATTGAAACTATGCTAATGGGACAGGCAAACTGAAAACATAAAGTGCTACATTGTTATCTACTTCTTGGAAAACTTTAAACAGACTCCAGTCTCTGGTCAGCTGCAGCAAAGACAATATCCGCAGGATATTTCGGACGGTTCCGATCCTCAATGTATATGTGGCGTCTCCCCGTAACCATGGCCCAATCATCTTGCGCCGCATGTGATGCCCTGTCACCAGTTCACGTGAGGACCTTATGTCTGCATCAGCCAAAGGTGTTAGCGTTGCTGAGTTCAGGGCCAAACTGGAAATTTAAATTATATTTGCCATCGACACGTTAAAATGAAGATTTACGTCTTTTGTCTCTTTGTAAAGATACAAAGCATCTACACATGTTATTATCTCCTAAAATGTATGTTACACTTTAAACACAGTAGTTAATATTATCAACATTTATGTCTTCACCCAATTTTCTGTGAATGAATTCTTCATCAAAGAAACAAAAATAAATCGGTGCAGCAACGTTTAAGTTTGACGACTTCCTTATAAGACGAATGTTTTGGTAAAAGTTTATTTACATAATTTTAACTGCCGCCATATTTGGTTAGTGATGAGTCTGTAATACATGGGTTTATTATGCTCTGAATAAAGATGTTACTCCACTGCCTGCTGAGCAAAAATTGGCAACCACAAACTATACTATACTTGCCAACCTTCGCAGTACTAATCACGGTCATAAAACAAGGGAGCGAGATGGCACAAGACTTTAGGATTGGTGCACTATTCAGCGTCCTATTCGCACGTTTCATGACCGACGATACTTGACGTTTAGTAAAATCTTTGGCGTGCAATAAATTGCGTTGTTCAGCAACACGTGAAGTTTGTCCTTCAAGTCATTTTCGCGACATTGTTGAATGACGCAATATCAGTCCATTCCATTATTATCTAGATAGAGACCCAAATGTACCTACTTGTCACTTACCTACTGCCACTTGATTTCCGCCATCTTTTGTTTGCTTTCAATAAGCACCATTTTGTTATTTTGTCAGCGATGTGTTGCTAGGCGATGAGTCTTTTAGACTGCGATGGAGTATTGACCTCTCGTCCTAAAACATAATAAATGGTGCATTGAGTCGGGCTTGTAAAAACGAATTTAAAATGTAAGCATGCAGTAGGTAATAAGTACCTACACTTTTATTTTTACGAAGATTGAAGAAATGCCTTCTATTCGATGCAATTCACTACACAATTAGTATACTGTATTGTGCACTATACTGCTACTTTTGTACTCCTATTTCCGCTATCTTTTGTTTGATTTCAATAATCACCATTTCGTTTTTCTGTGAGCGATGTATTGCTAAGCGATGTGTTGCTAGACGATGTGTCCTCTATGTTACGATGGAGTGTTAGCCTATCGAAACGGTATTTTATAAACATCCGTTTTTGGTCCACCAATTAAAAATGTTCACTGAAGACGTTATTTATATACAGATAGGCTTGACAAGCTGATTGAAGATCATTGCAGCTTACTGCTAAGTTGAATCGATGGTTCCAACGGGAATTTTCAGTTTCATTCGCCCCACTTCCATCTTGGTTGTCTGAACTATAAGGCCAAAGAAATAACTACTTATTTACTGTAATTAAATTAAATAATTACGTGTAATCTACGCAGCTGTTCTAAACTATTATGTAGTGGGTTCAGTGGAAAACTAATCTCAGTTAATTTGCGTCTAAAACCATAAATAGTAGGTAATGATTAGGTACCGCGGTCCCGGCACACAGGCAACGGAAGGAACACGGGTGGGTTTTAGTCAGTAAAAGTCTGACATGCCCTCCCGCTCCGCCCAGAGCGGGAGAAGTTATTTGATAACTTCCCACCCTCAAAAGGTACTAAGGTAAACTAATGGACAAGTACTACGCGACGATTAGAAAAAATGACGAGTATTCAGATTGTTCGTACTATATTTAACTAAGAACTAAGACTACGCAGATTACACTGCAGTGCAGAGGAAATTACCTACGGTAAAATGCGTGAATTATTTCCTTTTGTTAACGAGCGTACACATAATGCCAAGTTAAGTGTACAGTGGATTGTTTTTAACACGAGAAAAGTGTGTTTGGCTAACACAAAAGAATAGAAATGGCTTTGAGACGTGCTTTGTGGGCAAACGATTAATCATTAAATGGCCTGGTTTAAACAAAGACGCAAAGGGAGAAGGCGTTGCGTGCCCTCCTTAACTTGACGTTCATAGGAAAGTTAACAATAATCTCAGTTTTATCTGAAACAGAATGTTTATGTTCCGGTTACTCAGTAAGTAATCTATAATACTAGAAGGAGTTGTACCGGTAATGTTTTATTTTATTATAAGCCATTTAATGGTATGCAGATAAAAGCAAGTTCAAATAAATGAGAGCCATTAAAATATTCTGACAAGAAACGGACGCCATTTGCAATATGGCCGTCGATACAGCACAACTGTTTTAGTAAAAAGCTCGCGCATACAGGTGCGACACGACAACGCTACGTCACTCTAGGAACAATTTCTATGAAATATATTATAAGCCTCTGTTGTCCCACTCACTGCAGGGCAAAGGCCTCCCTTCCGTCTTTTCACTTTTCCCGGTCTACTGCGATTGCGGGCCAATCCTTTAAGAAGGAGTCCAGCTCATCCCGCCATCTCTTTCTGGGCCTGCCGCGTAGGCTTTTCCTGCTATTTGGAATCCCCTAAGCGGTGGTTTTTGAGTATTGCTGCTCCGACATGTGGCAGATGTGGCCAGCCCAGTTCCACTTTAGTCCAGCAGCTGTGCGGCCAGTGTCCGCCATTTGTGTTTTACCGTTACTTATGTAATCTGTTCGTTTGACACCTAGTATACTTCGTTGCATAGCCCGCTGGTCAGACTCCAATTGACATTGTAAGAGACCATTCTACAAAAATTTCATGTATATTGTTCTAACAGAATCGCGTCGCGGCTGACTGTGGGAGCCATAAAGAGCAGGCCGTAAAGTATTATATCCTTAACTACATATTATTGCGCAGTAAACGAAGGAAAATGGTAATTTCCAGCGTCGTAGAAAGGAAAGTTAGTCTGGATTGTTAAAATGATAATTGAAAAATAGATATGCGTCTGTAGTCCGTAAGCTGAGGCGAAGTGGGTGTATAGTAACTAATCCTGCATTTGTGTGTATTTGCAGCTCAATATTTGGAATGATCCTCCTTTGTCCTGCTGCCACATTACCTTCATTCGTTTTCTGTGGTTTAATTTCTTTGCTTTAATCTCGAATGTTGCATCAATTGTACAAAATCCAGATTACTGAACTAAGCGATTACGACACAATATTAAGATAAATAGTCTCAGTATGCAACCAAGACTTGGACTAATTTCGCATTATTAGCACGGTATAGGAAAGCAATAACAGTTAATCTGGCAGGCGGTGTAAGTGTAGGAAAACGGTACCATTTTGTTTGGCCGGCAATGCAAGTGATTAATGAATTTATCGTGGCGCAAAATCGGCCGACGTCGGGCGGCTTCGGACGGCATCGGTAGCGACTTTCGCTCCCGCGGGCGTATCGGACTCGCGGTTTGTTTAATATTACGATGTGCGTGCGCATATGATTAATGTGAGATAGTTTCAGATTAAATTGGTGATTTTTTTTTTCAATTGAAAGTGTAATAATGTAACATGTCCGGATATTAGTTAGATCGTCTTGTAAAAATTAAAAGAGGAGTCATTAATCATAGTAGTTACTGACATAGCATGCTGGTTATAGATCTACGCGTCGCTACGTGATAATAATACATATGTCTATACAAATATTCTTACAGAAAATAAGTATATAGGTGAAACCTACCTTAAATTGAACATATCTATACATGCCGTTAATTCACTTAATATAAAAATTCCACAATTATCGACCCATTAATAAATAATATAAAATAAAAAATAATATCAGCCTATTATTGTCCCACTGCAGGGCAAAGGCCTCTTCTCATACAGAGAAGGCACGAGCATTGATCACCACGCTTGCTCAAGACGGGTTGGCGATTGCAGACTTATATTAACTACAAAGTCCAGGTTTCCTCACGATGTTTTTCTTCACCGATGGCAGTAATGTCCAAGATTAACTCAGAAAGTACATATGAATTGAAAAAGTCTCATTGGTACTTGCCCGGATTTGAACCCACAACCTCGTACATGAGAGGCGAGGCCTTAACCACTGGGCCATCATGACATTCCATCGACCCATTAAATCTAGAAAATAAAATTGCGTGCAGGCGCTTTAAAATTTCGGTAAATCTGCAGCTCACACTTCATGATTTAACGTGTGAATCTCAGCTCGATTTGATTCACATAACACACGTCGTATGTCAATTTACAAATGAGTATGAATTGGTCCGTCACGCATCGTTCCGTCTATTTTGAGATCTGTCGGCATGATCTTATTTCATGAGACATCAAGCGTAAGAGATCGTCATCTCTTTGGATTAGCCGGAGAAAGTACCTATCTAATCTCTGAAATGGATCGATAAAAAAAAAACTTTTTGTGTTAGAAGTTTTCTAGCATAACAAACAGTACCTAAATCAACGATTACTATGCATTTAACATAGCTAATCCAAAAACAAATTAATCTTATCATTTTCATCTAAATTGCGTTAAAACCTTTCGTTACAGCATCAACAAAGCCACAACATCTGAAAAAAATATAAAAATAGTTTGAGTTGAGCAAATCAATGTCATGGGAAGCTAAAGTATTGTTACTGAGCAAATTTGTTATGTCTACACGTAACAAAGGAATAATTTCTCAACTTGTGACTTGCATTAAGGCACGTTCTTACAAGTCCGGGAATCTACTAAATTTACTAAAACAATAACTAACCAAAATCTAAAACATTCCTTCCAAACCCATTGCTCACTTCTTCAACACCACATTTAAAAATACACTTACAAACAAGCAATGAATTTTAAAACATGCTTGGAAGCTTTACTCACAGTAGTATTATAGTACGTAAGACCTCCAGATGTGAGCTTGCGCGGGCGCAATATTTCTCCCGCGGCGTCAACGCGATAGTATCGCGCCATCGCGCCCTGTGGTGGCCGGAGATACTACGTGCAAAGTAGCGTTCAGTAATAATGCCCGCGGATAAGATTTAGTATGGAGTATAGTCTAAAGGACGAATAAAGTGGGACAGATCGCCGGCATTTGATTTAGTGGGGAACACGAATTTGAACTGTTAGAGAATATATTTTGTTTTATAGTGATTTATTGGTTTGTAGCGTAAGATAGTGAAGATGTTTAGTTAGTAAATTGCGGAAACTTGGCCTTTTAACTTTAACATATAACCGCGAACGACTAGCAATGAATCAAACGCTTTATCGGGGACAAACTAGCGAACAAAAGGCAGCTAGGTCTTAAACAAATAATGGAATATTGTTCATAAAATCTTTGACCAAATCATCGATCATATGATGATTGACAGCTTTTACGACGCTGCGCCAGCAGGTCACCACACCACAGACGGAAATCAGAAAGTATCCATTCTATGACTTTAGATCCCAAGAACCACAAATATGGGGTCGGTCCCGTTGGAATTCTATGAGCGTTTTTGTTTTCAACAAAATAATTATTCGATTCTACATTGCAATCTTTGCCTTCACAAATCCATGATTGATAACTAGCCTTTGGTGGTGCGAGGCTATGAATTGATATAACCCTAACAGTAAAACTCCAAATAAGGCTTTAATGTTTGTAGTAATATATATTAAAACTAACCAAAGGAACGAAGGCAACAAAAGAGCATAAAGTTTTCATGCCAACTTCACTTCATTAAATGAAGAAAATATAGACAATGAGGAAAAAGGTAGTCACTTGCAGTGACCACCGAAGCAACCATATATTGCTATGAACGTCTACAAAATATTCTACCTGAGATGAAATAGACTTTACACATTCTAACACTCATAGAAAAGGAAGTCTACATCCTAGATGATATAGCAAAAACATCGGAGGTACCGAATACCAACAGTATGTTACATATTTCTCGCACGTTTTTATCGATACTATCACAAGAACACAAGGGTAATAAAACTTCCGTGTCGACACCGGTAGTATTTTACTTGCGTGCTAATCTTCTCGGGGATTTAGAAAGCACTGCGAAAGTGGTTGTGGTACGCAGTGCTGATAACATATTGTGGCAAAAATCCCTCACAATAACCCGCTTACAGCCCCCGGCTATATAGCCTTAATATAGTGCAGAAATATGACGAAACATTAGCTGGCTGTAATGAGGCTCAGTCGATCGGAACATGGAGTTTCAAACAATGATTATATATTTAGGAGCATGATACGGACTTATGGTTTACAAATAGTATCGTGCAAAACCTTTTGGCTTTCATTTTGTTAAAGGGAAATTGAACAGGCAATGAAATCGCAACTCCAAAATGAATCCGTTTTGAAAAAGAGTGGATGAAGTAATGATATGATCTTATATTTAATGTAAAATATACATATAACAACAACATCAAGGCAAAGTACTTAAACATCAATAAAAATGCCAGCATTAAAATACTCATACGGCTATAATATTCTAAGTTAGATGTAAGCTGTGGGTGTGGTGCTTCTTCATCCATTGCATGTAAGGTTGAAGGGTCAGGCATTTCATATGAGCCGGCCACACGTTAAGACCACGTTCACTTCAAATACTAGAAAATTATCGCTTCCAATTTCTACTTTCACGGTAATTCAATGTTTTTGATGCATAAACTTTGTCTTACGTTGCAATTATTCCTAAGACGTTAACTTGACATTCATTTTCCGAAGACTTGTCCTAAACTTGGGTGTTTATTCAAAGACGTTCGGACAAATTCAGTTTTCTGTATTAAATCAAATAATTAATAGTTTGTACTAAAATATATCTTTGTAAAATACGTCTAGTGTTCAGCTAGAGTTAAGCGCCTGGGTTTTCCTAAAAACTATTGATTTCCTTGAAATATTTCTCCCTTTCATAACTTTATTATCTTGTTCTGTGGCCAACCTTTAACCATAAATATCACTTAGGTCATAGGCGCTGTTAGTTTCAGTTAGCTTTATCGGCTTTCCGGAGAATGGTGAAAATGCTCATTAACCAAACGAACATCGTCGTTAATATATTCATACGTTGATTAACTCTTAATCCGGCGTTTTGTTTTGTGTATCCGCCATGTTATTCAAACACAGCTGTTAACTGAGATGTCTGTGCTTGTCATTTTGACTTTAACTACGTCTTATCTCAAATCTGTGAAAGTTCCTACTTCTTGCGCCACTACGTATTTTCTCAACATTCAAATCTTAGGCGTTAGTTAATTTCTCACCTTCCATTAAGACTTTGCTTTTCGAACATCGTTTGGCACTTGAAATTCAATCTAATTCCCCAATGGTATATTGAGCGGCTTTGTTATAATCTCCTGCGTTACCAGCAAATGCAGTTTTGCAAATATACCGAGCAATTTCTATATTATGGACATGAACGTATTTTGTGTTATCTTTGTAAACTGTCGGCAACTCGTATTAAGGTTTAGTTTCATTAATTAATTAAACTTTCACGCCGTTTACGCCTTGCTCTATTACGTTTATAATAATTTATTGTGTTTGTTCTATTTGATTATGTTCAGTCCCTTCTCTTTCAACGCACTTGATGATTTCATTGGCTCGAAAGTTAAATACTACTGTAGCTCCACAATCGATATTATCTTTATTTTCTACGTTTCACTCGGTTTGTATATCAGAATGGCATTTTCCACTGAATACAACTTGTATTTTACTGAAAGGGAAATCGATACACTTGGTATCGTATTGCATATCGATTATGCGTGCCTTGAATTATTCAGCAGACTACGAAGCACGTGTACTGTTGCATAGAAGACAAGCAATTATTTCATTTGTCAAAATTGTGCCTAGTATTTTCATCCTAGTGAGAAAGGTACAAGTTATAATCGAATAAATTACTAAGAGCTTCGGTTTTATCTTGTATATCGCATAATAAACAGGTATTAGTGCACTTTACGCTCCTAAATAGCTTTTAAAGCATCTGAACTAAGTTCTCTAATGAGCCTATAAATAAATTGTTTCGAGACGATGTCTCGATTAGATCTATCTGATTGCGTTCGTGTTTGTATGGATACTATCGAATGTCATAGCCAGACCTTATGAAATTATTAATGGTATTAAACTTAGCAGGCAACATTGTGAAATAGCGATCTTGATTTAGTTTATTTGCAGTGATCTAACGATTATCCTGGAAAGTGAAATTAAACTAACTAGAAGGCGTTTCAGAAGAATATTTAAATTGAATATACGTTTGAGTAAACGATAGTCAAGTCTCATATACTAGACTAATCAAATTGTCGGTGCGAATCGCCTGCCGGATAAGTTATAACGAGTCTATTTCCTCTTGCGTCACTGTGAGCTTTAATACTAATTTTCAATTGAATGAAAGGACGGAACACTTAAATGAATTATCAGTTACCGTGTACTATGCATAGCCTTTCTTCGTAACATTGTTTTCAATACAGATTCCTCCTTTCCCCGCATAATTTATATCAGTTTCCATTAATGTTTGTTCTGCCATATTATCACTTGGGGCTATAAATTTTCCAGCACTATTCAACACTCCATGGTTTGCTTTCAAGTTATCTTGATCAATATTAGTGACTCTATAATTCAAAGCCGCGTTGCACAACACGGCACGTGGACTAGGAAAGTTCTTGTAATAACTGGCTGAAGTTTAATTGATATATAATTGTGTTGTACACAGTTCAGGAAATTGTATGGGTCTTATGCTCCTTATTACAGTAGTTACACGAAGTAGTAATGTGATTTACGGGTTCACTTGCTAGTCTTAGGTAACGCCTCTTTCGTGCTATTTCGCCGATTTAAATAAATTTTAAATTGGTACTTGATGCTTTAGTTGAAGGAACGTAAGGTAACGTCAGGATTTCCGTAAGTTAGTGTTTAAGCGTATACGAATCATAAAATGGTTAATTCCAGGTTACGACGAAATTCATTCAATGTCTACAAGAAGCATATCGTTAACTGCAGTTTGCTAGATTATTATGTTAAACCAAGACTCGTTTTTATAATGGATATTTCATAATTTGCACTATACTCCTGGAAGATTCCTCCTTGGAAACACATTATTCGCCACTTTATAATCCAGGAGCGAAGACCGGCAATTACCTGGGCTTACAATTATTCGCTTTAGTTCCTTCCCGGTGGAGCCATAAGATCTCCGTTTATTTTCATACAGAATTATGGCCGTTTGAAGATTGCTATAATTTAGCGAGCTTTGCTTTCAAGACACGCAACTTAGTGTGCTTTGTTATTATCATCGACGTTGATTTGCGAATGTGTTTTTCTGTTGTTGAAGAGGTTTTATTTTTCTTATTAGATAACCCTTTTGTAATTATTTTTTAATTATCTATTTAAAGAGCTGTCAGTGTCAATATTCGACATCAAAGATGATAATGACAGCTCTTAGAACACGGTTAGATGTACTGCTTGTGTTCAGTTTCAATGGTCAAACTGGCCCAAAGTAATTAATTAATTTCTTAAAAACCGTTTTTGTAAAATTAGTTTAGCATATTATTTTCAAGTCATATCCCGATTTTATGGGAATGGTCTATGAGGCTTTTGTAGGAATACCGTAAGATTGTCAAAGTCTACATGACCCCATTTTTGTTAAAATTTCACACCAAGAACGCCAAAGAACAATACTAACATACATTCTGATCAATATAAACATTGTTTTGTTTGGTATTTATTGTTTGTTTCTTTTCAGCATAGCGTCATCTACAGTCTCATATGTATCTTCAATTATTGACATACTGTCGTTATTGTTACTGTACTTGTGTTCATCAAATGTATCGTCCATCAAATCCTACCTATTGACCTTAGTTTTATCGATTGTTGTGCAAGGTCGGGACCCTTTTCGAACAAATATCCGGTGCTACCAATTGTACGCATATCCTGTCGCGCCTGCATTTATTCTTTTTTACGACTTATTTGTTGTCAAAGTTTGACAAGAGGTTCCGGTAAAATTAACAAAATTATGTTGCACGTGGCGCTCTATTAGTTGTTTATGAACTTAGTTAACAAATTGGTGATTTTTTATGAATTTCATTTTTTAGAAAATCTGCAATCAATATGAGTTTACCTATTTTATGGATTCGGGTAGATAGTATTTCTTACATTACGAGTACATAGTAAAATGGTATAGTGCATTGGTTCTGCATTAACACAGCCATCTTTATTATTCAAATTTAAAACGCAATGATTTATATTTTCTGATTCAAGTTGTATCATTTGAATCTTATTCACATTAGGGATTTCCTACATTCATGATTTATCCTTTACGTGAGCTACATGACCAAAGAGGTTGCTTCAAATGAAACTACGATAAATAATATCGTAGTTTTCATCTTTTCATTTCACGAACTGACATCAATAACCACTCAACTATGAATTTGGTGGAATTTCACTATTCGTAGGACAAATTGCCGTTATTTAAAATAGGATAGCAGTGTGCGCACACGCAAACGTATGTCACATGCCTATGGTTCGGTGCCGACCAATCATATACACCGTTATAATTGCATATACAGAGATGTGACACAAAATTACTATGATTACAGTAGATTGGGGAATAACTACTTTGAAAATGACAGCTTTTGTGAATTAAAGTTTTTGTTTCCAATCGATTTTAATTGCAGTACATTCGAACGCATTCTTGAGGTTTTAGAAGTGGAGTTCATATTTCTAAATTGGTATTAATAATAATGCCTAGTATAAATTGTTCATCTTCCTACGCATGTTGTGAAAGTGTGAGGGAAATGGATTAATATCTGTCATTGTCCCATTGCAATCTTGATACAATTGTGACGTAGGTGGATTTAAACTGTGGAAATCTGAAAGGTTTCTTTACTAACAGCATTGTATATGTCATTAACAGCCCACGATTGACATTAATTGATGGCAAAAACAATAACCAATATCAAATATTTTGAAATATTTGCACGTTTAGAAACAAGCAGAGTCGTTGGCAATTCCTATATATCATCGATTGGTATTCAATTCAAAGATTAGTCGGAAGACTTCGCTAGCTTCACTTTTGCCGATAAACTTTAGACACTCGATACATGTATTATTTCAGCGCTTAAATGTCAACTGCGAGGAACAACAGTATATTTGCATGAAGTCTCGCAATCTGATTGCCGAGTGCGATTTGTAAAGCTGTCGTCAGGTTTCTTTGTAATGGCCCTATTACTTTCAGCATATTACCCTGTGACCTCACCATCAGTGCTTTCTCCCTTATCTTGTGATCTGCCTTGTTGATTATGGATCCAGTCATCATCGTAATTAATAGGGTTGACAACAGTATAACTTGTTTAACTAATTTCTCAATTACGTAAGACATATTTCGATCTTTGATTAAATCAGGAACTATTAACATATCTTATATCTTCATATGTTCCTGTGAATTCCTTGAATTAATACATCGAGTTGTTACTTGTCTTGATTTCCATCTCATTATCTCTATAGATGAATAAAATCTAATGTAATGAGCTATTAACTTTCGCTTTTATAGTACGTTATGGCTTTCCCGAAGCATAGTTGACAATCCTTGCGTTTACCCGGAATTTAGCCGTAGTATTTATGTAAATTTTACGGAGAAACCTCTCACCCGTCGTGACTTCAAGATCGTTATTTTTAATTTACAAGTTCTTGCACTGTGCATTAGTCTTATCTTAATTGTACAAGAAAGACTGTTTCATAAGGTGATAACAGAACCAGTCGTGGTAGTGTTTGACTTTAAACTTTTTTTGTATATTATGAAACTTGCTAGCGTTTTGAAACTATCTGTTTAATCAAATGGTGTCCACCCACTGTCGGAAACCTTGATTTTAGCATGATTATTTTTGATGTGCATCTTTCCTCTCGCTTTCGTGCAATCAAAATCTTAATCTAAATAATCAAATCTGTGGAAGTGATTTCGTGAAAAGGGACGGAAGTGTGTAACAGAAAGCCGGGGAAGTGCACGCTATTTGATTTGACCAATGAGCGCGCGCGGTGCTTGAGTTGGCGGTCAGATGGTACCTACCCATTTTCCGAAAGGTTATAAACACTATGATGATGACGATGACGGCGATTGTGAATGGTGATGGTGATGATTATGAATATTGTTTAAATCATATATACGTCAGCCAAGATGACAGATTTTACACATTATATGCGACTACTGTAATGCGCGCTCGTTTTTTTTTACTGTGCTACGATGTAATAATTCTCCTTTTCTTGCACTAAATATCATCGAAGTAATGTCCTTGTTTGCTTCTCGTGATTTGTTATAAAGATGTGGAACTGCAGGAAATAGTTCCGCTACTACTAGTAAATAATTGATTAACGATTTGTTAATTGAAAACAATTTAACAGAACAATCCAATTTAAAATCATTATATCGTTATTTTTATTCACACTTTCAATTTGATTGTTAACATCAGTGATCTTAAAATGTTTGCTATTGCAGTCGACATACGACTGATATATACCTCTTTGGATAAGGATATAATTCACACGCTCATATCTTCACTACTTTGTGAAAGTTTTAAGAGTGAAAACCGCAATTTCAGAAGTTTTTAGAGAAACCATTTAAAAAAATCCTTCCCCTGCAGTTCTCCATCAGCTCCTGGTTTACACCTGCATCATATGGAGTTCTCCAACCCTTGTTAAGATAATAAGCTCAAAGGCAAAGCACATAAGTGTAGTTTGGAGTAGTTTCATGTGTTCGTGTAGGTCGTGACGGCATCCTTAGCGCAGGCTATCGGTGGCGCGGTCGTCGCCGCCTCGCGACTTGCGCTTGCGACACTTACCACGGATTCTGGATCACCCACACTATTGTCGAGACCGTCTAGTTTTGATATTACAATAATGTGTGAGGTCAATTGTTGGGTGGAGAATAGAGATAAATGTGAATGGTTCGGTTGTGTTTTGCTAACGACTTTGTTTAACGGTTTGATGCTGAAAACTAACTAAGTTATCAAAAGATAATTTTTTTCATATTATTTTTTCGTAATGCTAGGAATTTGATATGGGTTGAAAAATAAAGTATGGAATACCACGGAAATAATAAACGTAAATATGAACTTAAATAAGAAGTCTTGCGATTTGTATCAAGCAAATAAACCATAGACACCTTTCCTTTTCCTCATGCAAAATCTATAACCAATCAGTTTCAAAATCAACGCAATCTAATTGGCTTGAATATTCGAGAACAGTTAGTTACACTAACAGTGGTTAGTGAAATGTTTTAATCCAAGCTTTCGTCGTCGATTTGTCCTAACGACTCGTTTATTCCTACAATGTGGTGGATTTTCTCCTCAACTCTTAAAACACGATATGCAAATGATGTTAAAGTCGATGTAGTTGTAGCTTCCTTGTCTTTGTTTACTTTATTTACAAGTACCGTGACATCTTTATAGTCAATGATTATCGTTCTAATGTGGATTTTGTTCCGTCTTCATCTTCTATCATTAAAAGGTTTATTTGTTACTTCTCTATGTTCTGTTACGTTTAGGTTTAAAATTACTGTGGAATAGGAACAAGTTCTTGGCATTCCGTGTGTGTCTATTTATCGTCTATTGTCTGCAGTAGCCACATGCTGCGCTTTTATACGTTTAGTTTAGCACTTGTTCTTGCATTTAGTAATTCGCATTTAATTGCTCTTTTGTTTCCGTATGTATTTATCGATATATTTTCTTTCTGTCTAATATCTAATATACACACTATGCCATTTAGTGCAGGTGCGAAAATGTTAAATTTTGTTTTATTTATGCTAAACTTCCCTTTCTATAGCAACTTACCATTATGTCCCCGTTATTAAATGCAACCATTAGCAATGTTCACAATTTCGGTTTTTTATCACTTTTGATAACTTATCACGGTAAAAATAAAATGTGCTAAAGCATAGTATTTCAAAATGTATCACCGGTTAATCTTTTTGGGACATATCAAAACCGTTATTTTGCTATAAAAAACATTGTAAAACACGATATATTAAGTTAAAATGTCACAATAATTATGTAATTGGTATTTGTTTCACGTTTCTGTAAAAATAAAGCGTCTTGATAACATCGCTCGTATATTTCGGAGTTCTTTACTTTCTCAAGTTTAAGGAACGATTACGTTATTATACGTGATATCTTTATTAACATCACATAATCCTGTTGTTTTTTTACTTTATTTGTGTAAGTACTTGCTGTCGCCTTTGGGGAAATTGTTCTGAGACAATGTAAAGGTCAGGTAGTCCGAAATTAAAAGGATGAGCTTACGTAAGTGTTGATGGTAATTTGGCTTTCGGGCAAGATTTTATCATTCCTGCATATATAATTGTGCAGATTAATATGGCATATTAAGTTACTACCTCGCTTTCTATTTATTGTTTAGCTGTCATCTGCAGAGATTGCAAAGGTTAAATCCAAATTTAGAATCTTTATCGTGCATATGCGATCTTTAAAAAAATTACAATTCATTTTCGATTTCTGCGAATATATTGTGCAAGTCAATACAAAAGATATCTTTTATGACAGATGTATCTTTCTTATGATTAGGTATAAGCTCATATATGGGTGTGTATGCTTGTGTAGTATGTGTGTGTGTAACAATGCATGTTGGCGCGAAAGTGGCTGCCCTCTACCCCATGATTTACCTTCCACCTCGAGGTGTCGCTGATGGCAACTTTATGGTGTTTTGTGCAGGGCTGTCTAAGATCACAAAGTATAGGCTGAATACTGATGACTAGTCCAGTAATTTGGGACCACAGGATAGAAACAGGTCTTTGATTTTGTTTATATAATCTTATTTTAAACCAGAAACATAAATAATAAATTACAGACATCGTAAAACGTCATTACAATTTTCATCATGAAGTTTACCTACACGTAATCTAAAAGTTACCCTTACAAGTTGTAGTCCAAAACATAGTTAATTTTATCTAGAATTTCTTGAGTTGTTAAAACCTAGTTTCCTTGATGGTAGCAACCCTGTCAAGAATTTCACTCCTGCGCCACAACTATGTTTGCGTACGATTTGTAATATTGCAATATCTACTGTGAAATCAAAACAATGGTCGATTGTAATATTTCGATATGCAGGAACCTCTGCTATGACAAATGGTTCATATTTCTATGAAGAGTAATGGTGTCCTTTTGAGGGTACCGATGCATTTATTAATCTTTGTGCACTTTCGAAATAGATAGAGGCTTCTTGGTATGGCGAGATGATGTCTTTCTTCATGACTTATCTCGTACACGACGACAGTCGAAGCGCCTGGTAAAGTCAGGAAAATTTAGTACCCTACCAACTTAAGTTGTCGGTACATTAAAATCACAGTATAAAATGGCTACCAAATTGTCGTAGGGTATTAATTTCCCTGATTGTTCTTGCAAGGATAGCTAATAACATAAAGATGAACGTTATCGTTCAAGTAATCATCAGGAATCATTACCTCATTATTGTCTGTCTTGTTGAGATCGATGTGTTTTACGCGTTGTAGAAGTTACCTTAGTACGTTTTTCTTTAAGATTGCTTAATCTGTCAATTTGAGAGCCAAATGATTCATTTATCTCCCATATTCCTGTCTTAAACTATATTTTCAATACGGTGCAACTCATTGGCATTTTTAGTATCATTGCTCATGCATCCAGCTACATAACTGTAAACACAGCCACACCCTCAATCGCGTATTGCTTAGAATGTTCGATCATCTTACACAACACTTATCGCCTCAGTACTTATGCGATATACAAGATAATATTATCCCGAGATAGCACGATCATGGACTGTGCTGAGAATTATAGTATGACCTAAGACCTTCACGTGAGCTGCAAATTCTCGAGACATAGTATTGAGCTGCGTGACGATTGATGTAGCTCTTTGAGTATGCGTGCTTACTTATTACGTGTGCACACAGTAAGGATATGTTATTCCTATTGTTATATTTTATGTTGCTAATGTTACAAGTAGCACTTTAATCCACGGTGCCTGCTCCTGGTTCATCCTAATTTGAGTTGCTGTCTTTGCAAATGATGTTCTTTTTTGGTTCTTTATCATGGGATGGGCCAGCTCTAAGATCTTAAATTCTGATATCGGCTTCATTTGCTCACTTTGAATGTTAAGATCTACAATGCTGATGAAGAGGTGACGACGCTTGGTGTCTCTCATAAGAGGTAAATACCGGTAGTCAAAGAAGTTATCATTATACTACTAAATATGTTTTACAAATACGATTTTATGTAGTTATTGCATAATATTGTCAACATTGTCGAGACGTATCGTTACTACCTATTTGACTATTTGTATAAACAGTAGCCGGTGGTCTGTTTGTTCACGTGAATCTGCTAAATGTGTGACTTTTGTTGAATTTGTAAATAATTCTGCACTCGGCAGATTTCCATGACGCGTGATAATTATCAGGTGATTGTCTTTCCTAACAGAATTACCAAAATCGTGAATTAATGCATATTTTATTCAAAAATAAAAGAAAGATGTGGCCATTGCCAACTTTTCTTTTGATAAACGCCTACATAACTTTCAAAGTGGGTGCCACAGTTCATAACAATACATTTTCTTTTGGAAATGTTAATAAAAACACTGTAAGTATATAAAATATAGCCATCAAAGGTGACAATGGCAACCTTATACAAATTAATACACATATTCATGGTGTCTGACACTTGGTCGCACCCACGGGCGGGGCTATCCATCCATCGGAAAATATGACAAGAGAAACTAACACGGAATCGAACGTGGTTCCTCGATAAATTAAGTGCAGTATCATAATTCATATTGACCGTGAGTAGGGTTTTCATTTGTGGTCTTCTTTAAATATTTTATTTAGTGTTATATTTGGTGCGAAGGAGAAGTTGGGAAATACAGAAAGATTGAGGAGAATCTCAGTTAAGTTCTCAGTGAAATTGTCCTGACTTCTTTGAATACTTGCAGGGTTGATTAAAAGGGTAATTTTGGCTTCTACCTTTCTCTTTAAGCACGAATAGAAAGAAAAGAAAGTTATTTTTTTTTAAACGCACGTTACAAAAAACACACATACATACTAGCCAAAAGCCTCGTATTGAAGATGTTAGGTTACTATGTACGAAATAATAAAAATATCATTTCCAAATGGCCAGTCTTTTTTTACAATTTGACTAGCTGTTCGTGCCCGACGTCGGTTGTATTTCCGAATTTTCCGGTGGATTTTCAAAAATTTTCTTGCATACAAAAGATAATTACGAATACAGTAAAAAAAATCTGTCAAATCAGTCGAGCGATGTCATTCTCTAGTGATGATCTTTCATGTTTGCGGCAATAGATTTTTTTATTTATAGATAGCATTTTTTTAAATAAACTAAACGCGAATGCATGCAAGCCTAGTACTTTTTGTTAGTTATAAATTATCTGTAAGCCAAATTCATCCAAATCTTATTATTGGGATAATACTAATGATTGTAATACTATCTTGAATTCATGCAAGTCTTTTTGATAGCTTACTCTCAGAAATTGTACATAACGTGTCGTGAACAAAATACCGTCTTGTATGACTTTTTTTGCAACATTCGATTTAAATTAAACAAAGCCTATATTGCTCCAAATTAATGTCTGTCTACCTGTGAAAACTACATGAAAATCCGTTCAGTTCAGGAGATGTGCGCGAACAAACAAACATACAGACAGACAGACACCGGATTCAATCTACTATATTATTAGATGTATAGATTACAGTTGAAAAGTTGTTAACCTAAAGTTTAAGTCTGACGTTAGACTCTCATTTTTACGCCTAGCAAACAATATCAATTCCTGTATAGTTTCAACTACTCTACTCCTAATATGGTAACTATTGGTAACCCTACCAGGGCGCCAGTGATGGATAGTGGTACACGCCTCGAGTTTGCGTTAGTTCTGTGTCGATTATATATTACTATCTTTTGTAGGAATTACGTAACACTTGTTATGATTCTATTGATATTGTAAAGAGAGAATTAAAGCGGTCTTTTATGCATCTATTATGATTTATTGGGAGGGGCACGAGGTAATTCAAATAATTTCGAGCACTAGGTAACTAAAGACTTTCATACTGTGTTGGTGGCCCGCCGTGGCTTGTGGCTATGTAACAGCCGCAAGGGCGATCCTACGCTTGCTGGGGTTGGTCCGTGGATGGATGACCATCTTTACATATCGAGACTCCTCCGTGCCTCGGAAAGCACGGTCATTCGTGGATCTTTGACAGTCGTTACGGGTCGTTAGAAGCCCGAAATTCTGACAACCAGTCTTACCAAGAGGTATCGTATTACCCAGTTACTTTAGAAAATTGTGGAGGTCAGATAGGCAGTCGCTCCATGTAAAATTGAAATAATATTTCAAGAAATATAACAATCAGGATAATCTGAATATCGTTGAGATATTATGTGTGTATGATGTATGTGTTCAGCTGCATCCGGTTAGACTGGAAGCCGACCCTAACATTGGGAAATGACTAGGCAGATTGATTGACTGGTGGCCCGGCCCTGCTTCGGACGGGTGCAATGTACTGATGGCGACATGTCAAAACATCGAGATTTTTTAGATTATATCTCGGCTAAGTATAGTCTAGCTTCTACCCGCAATAGGGATATAGACTGCAAAAAAAAAAAAACGATTTAGTCCGTCAGTCAGATATCTAATAAAAAAATATTAGACACGTATTTTTTGCTTTATCATATTAATAAAAATGGTTTAGATAAGTTGGGGAGAGGGGGCCTGCTACGTCACAAGTCAGTATAAAATCTACCGACCGGTGACGTCATGCCACATATTAACGCATTGCCTACTCAATGTATTGCCATAATCTTTTGACTACGTAAAAAAAGAAAAAGTCCGTGTCCAATATTTTTTAATATTTTTTTTTTTTTTTTTTTTTTTTGTCAACATCCCCTCGTCCGTGTATTTTTTTTCTTTTTGCTTGCCTCCTAAGGATTGTAGCGTTCTGTTGCCTATAACCTTCCTCAAGAAATAGGCTATAAAATGCAAAAAAGAATTTACAATGCATTTGCTCGAAAAGAGCGTTTTCTAAGCAGTCAATTTGTGCGGAAAGTGTCACTTTTTTTCACTAGAGCTTTTTACTTTTTACTTTGTTTTTTTTTTATTTTGTTTTTTTTTTTAGAAATCAGATGATGATGATGACGATGGCGATGATTATGACGATGGTCAAAATCAAAAAGTCGAAGTCAAAGTCGAAGTCAAAGTAAAAAATCAAAGCCAAAAGTCAAAGTCATGAATTTTGTTTTTATCATTTATATACGTCGTCGTATGTTAGATGTTACACATCACAGGCGACTGCCGTAAGGCTCGCTCGTTTTTTTTTTTTTCGTCGCGCTATGCATAGTAAAACGTTGTATGATACACGTGCGTAAGATGATTTTCGACTCGTGTCGACTTATACACTCGTCGGAAATCACCTGCCTTCCGCACTTATAGCATAAATAACTATTTTCAAATTTAAATGGTAGTTCCAGAGATCAGCGCGTGCAAATAAAAAACAAATAAGCTCTTTAGCTTCATTAAATTATTAAGTATACAGACACTAAAAGCTTTTGGAATAAATTATCTTAAAAATGATGAGAACTGCATCAAGATCCAGTGTGTAGAAGAACTTAGCTGTCATACGTACACACGAAAAGCGACTTGGTTTAATATTATGTCTAGTTAAAGATGTATTATTGTCTTGGACAAAACGGAGTTAAGCCGTTTAAAGTTTAATACCGAGTAAAGTATAAACAAAGCAGAATGATTAATTTATTGCGATCATGTCAATTGTTTCATCATGCAAAATGTTATCATCTAATCAGTATGACGTGACGTTATGATATACTACAACTACTTACGAATAATCTGTAACAATAACACGAGAATTTTGTCGACATCGACAAACATTTTCCCATACTATTTAAATTCGAGGCTTTAGTAAGAATGTTGATGATACTTCAGGGGTTTATAACAGCATTTGTTATGTACTTAAACTTCTTATTAACTTAAGTGCTTCTAAAGTCACACAAATATAAAATAGTTTCTATGTAAACGACCTGTTTGATACCGTTACTATTGCTCCGTTAATTTCTTCAAATTATCCTCATATATGGCAAGAATTTCCTTTCCATAGAAAATTTCAAGACCACTTAAAGTGATTACACCTAAACTGTATTTTATCTAATTGAATATTCATTATCAATGTCCATTGGTTGGTTCCTTTGTACGCCCACGTGCTCTTGCGCATGGGTCCTATAACTTAGAGTTGGTATCTCTACATTACTATACTAATAATTACTTTTATTGTTCCAGGTATGTTGAGCAACTGACCCAGTCGTTTTAATTTTAAAGGTAAGTACATGAAATTATTTTGTTGTAAAGGTTCGTCTACTATGTGGCGTAACATCCGTTGAATTTCGTCTGCAGGCTTGATTTTAAAAGTCTGATGATAAATGCGAAAATTAGACATTATTTGTCGGCGTCTGGACTTGTAATAACAATGTCTTTAATACGTTTGGTCTCACAAAATATAAACGTTTGAACTAGTTATGTTATTTTAGCAGCACTTTTAAAGCAGACTTTCACGAATTTTGTTTTCCAGCATGGTTTAAACTTTTAAATTTGCAATTTTTTATTCAGTCTGAATTATTGCATTCAGACGCATTCAGATATAATGCAATACGTTTTCCATACGTTGCAATTGTCTTCATTGCCATATCTATGTTTCCGTGCTACTGTTTGTCAGTAATTTTTAGTGCACTATAAACATAATTTAATAGATGCATAATTTTACTGGCCAATTACTTTCCACCGGACGTATAGCTTGTTTAGTAAACCTTTCTCTAATTAACGTCTGCGTCCGCGTCGTCTGTTAATTTGCATCCTCTCAGGACAACGGGTCTGGTCCTAAGTTCCGGAGTTACGGTTTTAAACACAGCGGTTTCATGGTCCTTTCAAAATTAGATCTGTTAGTGCTTACACAGCTACTTTAAATAAAGTTACACAGTTTTTCTATATATCGACGATAGATGAGATCAGAGCGATTCTAAATCCATTAACTGTTTTTAAGTATCATTCGATAGTCATACGTCTTTCGGCAGAATGATAATTGATGATGAAATTGCCATTAGTGCGTGGTATTAGTACATCATAATCTATGCTTTTATGCATGATAGCTACTAACATAACTGTGCTAAATTTATGCTTCCGCAAATCACTTTCGTAGCATCTCGGATTGCTGGGCTTAGTCTTGTTTCATTAAATTCCTCTCGTCCATGTTAAACCGACGAATTTAAACGTACTCATGCATGCCTTGAAAACCATCTGTAAGCTTTAACTTACAGTCCAGTGCTACCAGACCTTAAGCCCACAATTGACATAAAACTAAAACCGAACAACGGTTGACTGTTACAATGACAACCACGTTATTGTGTAGTCAATGTTTATCGATAGTAACCACAGATACACGATCGTAACACTAAGATAATAACCCTCTCGTTTGTAGGGCGCGTTTTATCTGGTCTGTTTGTTTTGTTTGATTAAAATCTAATTATAAAGTTGGTACATTGTGTAGTGGTTATAGTTGAAGGTTAAATAATAAAAACTATTTGCCTGAGAAAAAACTGCTCCAATCCTTCAACTTTCTTGGAATAGTAACCGAGAAGATGATGGGAAGTCAAAACCCTGTAGTTTATAGGTATTTAGTAAAATCAAGTCAACGTGTTGTTTCCGTTATACGACATCCCCTTTCGTCATGGGATTTGTATGGCCTACCCCTAAAGGATTGTCAAGTGAATGTGGCATTATTGTCATGCAACTTGATGCAGATGCCAATTCGTAGGATCATTCAATGACTATTTTTTTTTTCAAGGGCCTTTATATTTTACGGCTGACATCTTGTCTCCAATAAAAGAGGTCCTCAAACAATATCCTCCCTATCTGTCAACTATATATTAACTTTTGCTTTCAGTTTTGTTTCTTCTCTCTTCTTATTTTATGATTTAATTTAAAGTCAAATGAAAACCTAAGACTTCAGCAACCGGAAACTTAAAGTTTAGCATACTAAACAGTTCCTTAACTACAACTTTTAGTACTAACAACTGAGTACGACCTGGGATCGAACTCGTGTTTATACGCAGTTTTATCGCCGGACGCAGCTCCCTAATATATGTGATTACGCGGTGCAAGTGATAAGAAAGTTGATAATTAACCGGTGCTTGCATAATTTAGATTTCATCGAGTTATTAGTGTCTTGGGTGTAAGTGTTTCATCAAACGCGTTTAATATTAGGGTGCTGATACTAATATATGTAGATTCTCGGAAGCAAGAGTCAGACTCGTAGGTTTATCTGCATTTCTCCGCAAAACAAACTGTTTTGGTAAATGGTCGTCGAAAAATCTAGCTCATTGTGTTCATCTCACTCCCAACAATTTATCGGAAATAGTTGTATACACTGAACAATCCTAAATTTTCCGAAAAGGGCCATCAGTCTCTCATCGATAAATCCTATGCATGTTGACTATGGAACTGATAAAAAACAACAGTCAAACGGTTTAGATTTGACACGGGCTTTGAGAAACCAACAATTTGCCTAAACAAATCAATTGATTTAACAATTCAGTTTGAATATTACCATTTCGTGTCATATTATTATCTACCCTTCCACCAAATCGCTAGCATTTGCTAGCCGTCACGAGTGATGGACGGTCATCCGTCCGTATCGCTGTACTACGGCAAGTATCGATTCTATGCCCAACTATTACCGCCTGCCTTGTTTCCCTAATTTTATAGAAACCCGTTAAATTGCCGGGTGCCCATACAAATCTGGCAGTGGGAGTCGTAATTGTGGGGAATGGAACGTATATTATTGTAACGCTGTGTGCGGCAGCATTTATATTAGGGATTTAACCTTAGCCGTGATGGCAGAAAAACATTGTTGACTTTTTACTGTAGGGTGGTTCTCACCAATGAAATATCGATGGAAAACTTGGGCCGTGCTTTTGCAGAGAATAGATTACTTATATGCATACATTTTCTGTTCGGCGATCGCCGCATATTTAAAATAAAAATGCCAGATTTTCCCAAAATTTACACATTTTCCACAACAGGTGTTGATTAATAAGTAGAAAATGTATAAAAGAAACTGATAGATGCCTGTCACCCGTCATTTGTCGGTTTTATTAAATAGGCCCCCGGTGATGTTGGATAAGGTGGTTAATCATCGTTCGTAGAAATGTGCATGAGAAGACATCATTACCAACGAACAGACATGGCAATCAAAGTTACCTACCATGATTGAAATCATCGTTAAGCTACTCAACAATAGTAAAAAAGTTACTTAACCATTATTGTTTATTAGTCCCTTGCAGACTTTCTAAGCAAACTTCCGTAGCACAATAAAAATAACAAAGCTGTCAGTTAAACCCAATTACCGTATCCTAATCCGTAATCACTAATCAGGTGTTGACCGTAACGGAGTATTGGGTAACTAAGTACCTGCAGATATTACGTTAACCAAGCGCCCGAAGGAACCATGAAAGAGAAACAGAAGACGCAGTCGATAGAAACAAAATAGTAAGAATATATACCTACCAATATACAATATATAACACAACTGACTACTTATCAATTAGAAGCAAATGCAAATGTTAGAATATATGTGCAAATAGTCTTAAAAATAGCTTTTAAAAACTCATCCAAAACACCTGAAACAATCTCTTTTGCAGCTATGTTAAAGATGGCTGAGATAATTGTCGATGAGATTCAACTTGTGCAGCTGATGGATAGACAACAAAATATGTGTAACGAAAAGGATTTCTAAACTGAGGAAGCGCGTTAATTCTGCGACTGGTAGTAGTTCCTGCTTCAATATCCTACTATTTGATTACAAAGCCTTAGCGATCAAATGTATACGTACTCGAGAAGTGAGCCTTCTATTCTTCACCTGTCCTACGCTTACGGTAAGCCACGGGTCACTTCACACGAAGCGAGGAATTACGCGACATTGCCCACGGCAGAGACTCGATCGTGGTTCCTACTCTAATGTGAAATGTCTACGGGTAACTTATTGTTAGCCAGGCTATCTGTACAAATTGCCCACTTGAAATCTATTGGAAAATAGGAACCGCCCGAGGGTAAGATTTTCTCAGAATATTCGCGATTAGTAGAGAAACCGTTTGATTTGAAGATTGATATGATTCCTGGTGTTAGGTAATTTGATGTATGTATAGAAAATAATAACGATACTTATGAGCGACTGTTCGTTGGATATTGATGCAAGAAACGGCCTTTTAAGACTTTATTCCATCGTTCGATCCTAGCGCTACTCGTGCTAGCCATGATAATAATAGATATAATGACATTCGAAACAGCAACAAAAATCTCTTGAAATTTGCAGAAATGCATTTGCATCTTTTTACTAAATATACTCGTATATTTAACATAGATATTGCCTCCCTGTTTAGCAACCTTTCCAAACAAAAATAAACAAATGACGTCCAATCGGTCCAATCTAACTACTAATGTGAGACCTTTAAAACCCGTGCATCAGCATTACCTGCGCGTGGGCATGATGTGGGCGGAGCTTGCAACAGTCTAGCTAGCAGATGTGCAGCGATCTCACGGAAACGATGTTTGCTGAGTTATGGATAGTAGAGTAAGATAGTAGGAAAAGTTTAGGTTAGGCTTGCTAATATGTATACCATTTGGATGCTGAGTTGTTGGTCGAAGTGACCTGGGATAAACGATAAAGATAGTGATCTGATCAGAGCAAAAGTGTAGGAAAGTGTAAAGCGAGTAATGGCTTAGTAGCGTTTATGGGAGATTAGCTGGCAAGGCAACGTACATATATAAGTGGAAGGTTATGACTATGCCTTAGCCCAGCAATGGGATAATACAGGCTGAACAAAAAAATAAACTGGTACACCTGATTAGACATAATATATATTAAAGCAAGACGGATACTAGAAAAATAAAGATACTTAATGGTTTGCCCAAAAACAGTTAAATGGCAGCCGTAATTCAAGCAATGGCAGAGTCCGAAGCAAATCAATTATATTTTGAGTATTTATAATTTATACAAATGCTAATAAGTTAAAAGATCTAGATTAGTTTCCAGTTTGAGTAAATGTCGAAGTAGGTAGAATTAATTATAGATACAACTAGCCAAAATAAAAATAGAAGAATTTGTCGCCTTTTTAACGATGACCAGTTTCCTTTACGTAACATTTTGACATCATTCTGGGAATATTGGCGTTTGCCCAAAGCCAATATGATTTGGACAGGATTAAAAAGAAACTGTCCGATAATAACCACGACTCCGTATTTCTGTTACTTGGCAAAGGTTTCCTAACCCTTGTAGTCTGATTGGAAGTAGCATGAAGTAGGTGGAAGTAAAACATTTCCATCCAGAGAATATTTTTATCATTTCATAGATAAGTTCAAAAATATGATAAAGATTATTGTGTGAGACGCCAAACATAAATCAGTTTGCAATACTTCAGCTCTTTAAACCGAACTTACTGGATGCAACCCAATGCAGCCAAAATCGTTGTTTCATCGGCATCCATAACACCAAACCTCGGGCCGTATATTTTCACTCAACAATCCACAATTTGCATGCATAAAATTGTTTAGAAAGTAACCATTTCCATACATCAGCCGTACGTTCCTGTTGGCACATCCAATATTTATCTGGCAGAATACGGAAGCTTACCACGCAACGTTCAAGACCGGGAAGCGAACACTAATAATTGTAACTCGATATAAATGAAGAGATAACGTCTATTACCACTGTTTAAGGAAGCGTAGTCAGTTTCCTTTGATATATTGCTTACAATACACAGGTGTTTAATGTAAATGAGAAAGCTCTCTTAACTTCCAATGGGCTTCAAGCCGTGGTAACAAATTGTGCTGCTGTTGGATCATTCGAACATCATTTTAAATAGATGTAGCTTAATAAATTTCGCAAACATTGAAATCATATTACAGACCTTGGGGAATCACATAGCAATAAATTGTCCTGCATACGTGTGACTCAAGCTAGATATATAGGACCATAACAATAAACTCTTATAACATCGACCAGAAAGCTCTCTGAAGTTAAAATGATATTAAAACTTAATTATACATGTTTAATGACCACCTTATTTCTTCACATGCCTTTATTATTCGTGAAGTATCTTGCGCAAGCACAACAGCTGGATCATTCCCATTAAAAATCAATTACATTTCTCCTGTAGTCAGAGTCGCTTTTACAAAGACCACGCTTTTCAAATCTTGTGCATTGTTATATGTACTTCTTTTGTGAAGACAAACGTGACTGCGAACTACGACAATATTGGTGCCGATTCTCTTGTCACAAATGCCTCTAAACTAGACTAAAAATCACTAAAATTTAGTTTATTCCTGTCAAACGACGATTTCCCATTCTGAAATAGACTAAAGTGACACAACTTAACTATATTTTAGTTTGACAGCACTAAGATAGTACTGAGTTTTTTGCTTAGTGAAAATGCCAATTTTGCTCTTCTGAATTAGACATTTTTCACCTAAAATTTTGTTTATAAAAACCAAACCAGACTAACGACCGTAACAAGTTTTAATCGCGATTAAAAAGGTGTGGTATAAAATAAGTTGTCATGCAAAAACAGTACAGTGTATTTTTTTCTTCTTTTGCTTATATCTCGAAAACGGTGCGTCCTATCGCAAAAATAATAAAAATTTCGACCCCCTATATGAAACCCTTAAACCCCTAAACCTGAACATGTAGGCAATATTTTTTTCATGTTTTCCATACAAAAAGTGAAAAATTCCATATAAAACACAACGCGGCGGCAACCCCTGCGCGCCTCCGGTTCTAAAAAAAATCACGGTTTAGGGCAAACCACGGGTACCACGTGGATTGGCGACTGTCAAATTCTATTTTAGTTGTGTCAAAATTAATTTTTAGTTTAGAGAATTTTATTTGCAGAATAGCTCTAAGATGCTCATAGCCAAAAGTAAGAAATTTTAGTGATAGTTTAGTTAGTTTAGTTCGGTGTACAAGAGAATCGGCACCATTGTTGATAGTACCTCGGAACCTTCGATAAATGCGTGGTAAGAACAAATCACACGCGACAAAATTCACGCTTCCTCATTCACAGATATTTCATGCATGTTTTGATCTTTCTTTGTAAGTTCAGCGTTATTTACAGCAGACATGGCTTTCAGAGTTTCAAATCTTATTTGGGAAGAATAAATAACATCGAAACAAGAATTTGTCAATGTTATCAGTGACATCTTTATTCTGTAATTTTTCTTCGTTGCCAGATTTCTTCAAGTGAATAAGTACAAACAATTTATTTCGTCACTCTCAAAGTGATTTATGTTGAAATCACATTCCTTTTGGTTTATCGAACTGCGCATCAGCGAATAATAAAAATATCTTGCATTACATAATTGATAGATTGCGATGAGCAGTATTGAATTGATCTTAAATTGTTGAGTTACATATTATATTCATTTTCTTCGTTAATCATTCGAATTTAGGAATGATCGATTGGAATGAAAGTGGGGTATTGTATTATATTTTGAAATATATTAATTTGCTCGTACAAAAATGTTGTATCTTTCAAGTCCAGGTTACTTGAAAGGGCTTGGGGAAAGTTCGACAGTTCTTTCGACAATCGGCCCTCATTGTGTTCCGATCCAGATTTGTGTTGAAGCATCAATCTTTTGCATTGAACAGTTTTGCTCTCTTTGTTAGAAAGTACTATGGTAAATGTTTATCTGTCAGTTTAAGATTTCTATTTCATTTACTTGACACTTATTTTATTTTTGAAAGGCATATTGTGCTAAGGGCACAACTTATTGGTCTGATTCCGCTTTATTATTAGCTATAGTAAATTTTTTACAAGCTGTCTTGTTGCATGTCCTTCCTGTATAATAATATTTACTATATTGTTTTTATTGTTCTTTTTATTTATTTATTGCTGTTTCAATGCTTTGGCCTCAAAGTCTAGATACAAAGTAGTCATTAAAAACCCATAAACTTTCTGTTTCGTATGTCAATAACCATGAGTGACTGGCATTTAGAGTTACATTTGGGCGCTTTTTATTATCCCTTCGTTACAAACAGATCTCTTTTAGATTACGTACCAGATCGCCCTTCTCTTGGTAATCAACGTGGTGTACTATTCTAGCACTGTACTTATGAGCTACTGAAGCTTCTACATCTCAAGAATGAATTCGATCCAAATAATGGTAATGCTTGTATTGCAACGGTATTAGGTAACCCTTTATGTTGTGATAGCACTATTATTGCTTCCGTCAAACAGAGAAAGGATCCAAATTATGAAACGATAAGATGAATAAAATCTTCTCATGCATATTATTTCTCGAATTAGTTCTTATTCAAACGTTTATTGGCAACAATTGTAATAGAATTGATAAAAGAGCTAATTAGAATGATTCAATTGGATAAGTCATTATCAATCATATTGAAGATTTCGACGGTCATCGATTGCCCCGAAGATGTTTCCGGCATCCTACACAATATGTAACGTATTGTGAGAGAAAGCCGTCCATCTGATTGCCAATTACGCTTTTCTCTTTCACACAATTCCACGCGACATTCCCGAGTACTTTTTATAATGATTGTTTACGAGATTTCCTTTCCGGATATGTTGTTAAATGTCCATATTCGTGAGAATGGAAGCTGTTAGGAAAAAAGTGCTATTAGAAATGTGTGTTTGAAATTTGAAGTAAGGTAACGTCTGTATGGATGACATATACATTGGCACGATTATGAACCGTAGCAAAATCCTGATGATCAATCTCGAATTACGGTCTGTAGACAATTATGGTATCCATTTTAATCTTAATGCCTTCAATATTCATTGCGATACTTAATATCAAATTGAATGTATTTTTAACCGACTTTAGATTATTGCTTTTAAATTAGTGGTGATGCAAATATACGAGTGTATTGCAATTAATTTAGCAAATTCATTTAATTTATTGCATCCACTTCCTAGAAGACTGTTTTGTTTTTGTTTCTGCAGAAATAGGGTCAAAAACGTTCTTATTATATTGTAACGCTGTAGGTAATGTTTGTCGTTCGACACATCAATGAAACGAATGCTAGATACATATTTATCGTTTCTTGTGTTGTGTAACTCAATTTACAAGACAATCGTTCCGATATAACACTTTTCTATGCGTCGATTTAATGTGTTTATATTGTTATTACGAATGTTTCATAACGTCTCTTTCTGGTGCATTTCGATTTACATTTTCCTCAAAAACTCATTTGTTATTTGCCTCTTTGTGTTGTTACTGCCGTTAAAAGCATTTGTGCGATGATCTAATTCTACCGGGTACCTAATTTGTGACGTGTTATTTGATCGATAACTATAGGAGATCTCTTTAGATAGCAGATGTGAATTGAGGTCAGCGCTTATACATGCGTCCCTGCAGCCACTTAAAGCAAAAATCGTGAGTTGTTCGTTTCAAGATTTTGGCAATATTGAATCGTGTATCTGAATGTTAAAAACGATATTTTGTATTGATGTAATGTACATTTTCAATTTCCATACGTCCTCTCTATGGCCTTGAACTGGCTTGAACTGTTACTGCATCTATCAACGAGGATATGTTAATTGTAAGCAGACTTCCGAGAATCCTTGGTCACTCATCGCCGTGCTTCCGTTCCGAACAAAGTCAGTCTCGTGCCTCTCGTTCCGCTCAAACGCGCTCCGATAACAAAAATAGAAGTTCAAACCGATCCAACATTCGACAAGAAAAAAGTCCTGCCAAATACACAAAAAAAGTAATCGCCCCATTCCTCTCTGGCTAATGCTCGGAAACTATTCACGTCGCTGTAAAGTTTATCCTGCGATAAGACTCGAACGACGTTTGACTGGTGGCCGTCTCGTTCTCGCTTGACGAATTCCTCTATAGTGAGGGAGACAGAGAGGTAGGGCGCACTCCGCGTGGCCGTTGATGTTTAGTTTGAAACGGAACGGAACAGTTTGCGAGTCGCCGGCTCTGCGCTCGGCCGACTGACGCAGGCAGTTCGTTGCGCTCAACTCGACAATTATTTTAACACACTTTTTTAACTGTTTTTATAATCTAACGTTTAGACAAGTGCCTTATAGTTAATGGATGTGATAGTGAATGCATGTAATGAATTCGAACAACTAAAAGCAAATGAAAAGTAACACTGTGTGGATTTTCTGAGACGTCTTGAGTTTTGTGTCCTTTTGGTATAAAAAATTGCAGTAATTATGTTATGGATTTAAGTTTTATATTTCTTTGTTAACTGTATTGTGTTGGAGCACGTTTCTACCCGTATATTGGCACGAGCCTTTAATAATAATAGTGCACCGAAACCAGTTTGCGAGTGCGGTTCGGCTGTGGTTATCCTGACTTATATGCGGGCGGGCGTCTTTCTCGTGAACGAATTTCGACGCATCTGTAGGTATTCTTTTGAAGGCTGCGACTTCAGTTAATTTTCTTACATCATCATTAATTTTACATTTGTTTTTTGTGGTGTCAATAAATGGTATTACTTATCTGTAAAAAATTGTAATCAGTCGTGTTACTTTTGTTTATCATAATCTAGTTTGATAGCATTAATGGCTTGCATCTTTGGCTAATCTGTCCAATCACTAGACTGATTCACCTTGACCGTTTAATACGATGGCGATGCATTCAGACTTTCTGTTTCGAGGTTACTGGAATCCTGAGCGCACCTTGTAAAGCTTTGCTCGTTACGATAATTAACATATCTTGTCGGTCACTAACTGGCATTTCAGCGTAGACTGTTTGGTGACTAGCCTGCTCGAGAGTTATTAATACTTGATTAATAACAACTGAGTTATAAACAGACTATCACTGTTCCTCATCACTGGAGTGTTCACAAGACGCAACTTCTCAAACAATTCGCATGTGGAAATCCGTTACCTCACAAAGTAATTGTTTATCTTGCATAAACCGTCCCATCATATCCAAAGTTAACAGTAAATTACAATCTCCATTTATAAACACCAGTTAATCGTAGTTAACTGCACATAACTAATGTAAACATGTTGTCATGTGTGGGCAGTTCAACTGGCGCCGTTAATTTACTATGAAAGTTACTAATTGCATCTATGCACCAAATATATCTTTGTTTTAGCATTGTCGCCATTGCCTGCAAATGTTCTAGTTTGTCAACTTGCACTGCGTTAGTACCGATTGCTTTGAGTTTTGTTATTTTTCCACCAGTCACTTCACGCTTCGCTTCTCCTCTATACGTGACTTCATCGTCTGCATTTTTTGCATCTTGTCGGCATGAATTCTCTTATCTAACAGAAACTTGCAATCTAGTTTCAAATTACCCAATTCACCTGTAGCAATTGAGTGGTTTTGGTCTATTTTCGATTACAATTCCACCGGTTCTAATCTGATACTTCCTGTGACTCATGGCGTATGTATCGAAACTGCGAGTACCATCAGTTACGCAACCTGAAGGTGGCAAGTCTCCAACTTGTCACGCGAAAATGTATTACTTCCATGAAAGAAAATTGGGGATCAGTGAACTTCCTGAGTGATTGACAACGCCACTCATTAGTTAAATATCTGCCGATGTCTGAAACTGATAGACTGTTATAATTATAATTGTGCCTGAAACGCTTGATCGCTAGCTAACTTTAAGTGAAATTGAATTATACATCATTAAGGAAACAACTGGCGTTGATGACTCACCTTGAGTTGAAAGCCACTGTTTCATGTGTTTCATTTTCTGCTTTGTTAAACAATCGTAGACTTTCGACTGTTATGATGACACTATCCAATTATTTCACTTAGAAGCATTTTACCAGCATTGTGTATTTTCTTATATACTTATTACCAACATTTCTAGACTTAATTAACGTCTTATATGACTTTAAGCTTTAAATTATGTGGGTCGTCCAGTAGACGTCTACTTTTTACGAGCTGTTTGCGGTGTTTTTCGTCCGTAGTCTCGATTTCATTGCCCTGCATTTCTCTTGTTTTTTTTTTATTCCGACGTAGCTTTACCTTATTAATATATTTTCTCTTTTGTATTATTTGTGAATATTTTGATCTTGTACAAGCTGTACCATCGTTATGTGGCAAGTTTATGTTCTATTGTTAGTAAATTAACTTTCAAAAACATAGCTCATAAAGTGACCGAGGTGACACCGCTCTGGGCTTGTTGTGTTAATTCTTTTATGTCTTCTTAAGCTTTATGACGGAAACAATAAGGTTCAATTTAAATCGAATTTGGGAAGGCGCCCGCATCTCTGCTTTTTTTCTCCTTTTTTGGACCGTTAAGGATGATGTCCGTTAATGTAGTTTCGATAAAAATGTTTTACGGCATTGGAATGTTTCTTGTATCTATTGAATTTTATCCAAACTAACAATTTAATGGTTTCCCTGCATGTTAGAAACTAGTTTGTTTAACATTTTTGTACCAAAAGGACATTCATAACGTTCCGTTTTCTAGACGAACAATCGAAATAACAAAGTGACCTGCAACAAGTGCTCTTATTTACGAAGTACAAACATATTTTTGAAGTATTTTCTACACATAAAATTGGAATCGACACGTATGATTTCGCATTGGATCTTTACCTTCACCATTGGGACCACGACGAAACTGGAACGAGCATTTCGCGTTTAGTGAGATGATACAAACTATTAGGTAAGTTTCATAAAATTTGTACTAATATCTTAACAAGATCATGTTAGCACCTAATTGAAATGTTAAACATGATCCTTATAATTTGTTTGCTGTAGAAATCCAATTTGGGGAACAATTTAAGCGAAGAAGTCAGAAGTGTTATATAATGTTTCTTTTACATAGGTGGCTGCTTCCATATCCTCTAATTGTCTTTGACCATTTCAGACACTAATCTACATGGTCCTCACATGGCTTGACCAAGATTATGTCTGGACTTTAAAAGAGACTGCGACCTCTGAGTTTGTTTCGGCCTTTCTTCTCAGAGTAGTCAGATAGGAAACACCGACCTCATCTAGCTTATTTTTTAAATATTTTTTATATGACGTGTAAAAGTGATTCCGATATCCTATTTACAGAATAAACAATTTCATTTCATTTCAGCCAAAGGAACTAACATACCTGCTTTTATACTACAATGACAAATTAACTTCGATAAAAGCAACAAAAATACACTTTAGTCATCTCTAATTCAATAAACACAATATTGCGTGCATAGTAATACACTATATCAGTATGTACAACATTAGCCAACACCCATCAAATGTAATTTATTCTGCGTGTGCATGTGTGGCTCTTTTATGGTACTTTCTTTGACACGCCTTGTGAAATGATTGCCCTAAAACGGAGTGCCCATCTGTTAGCGATAGCCGATGAGCTGTGATTGACAGCTGACGTTTATCTTCTTCATAACTTTCCAATAAGATTTTACACAACTATTCAAATATTTGTGGATTTATTTAAACTTAAATATGATGAACAATTTTAAGATATACTGGAAGAGGGAACTGGTTAAAGAAAGTATGAGGAAGATAATAATATGGTTAGTAAAGCGGGAAGAACGCAGAAAGTACCAAGTAAAGCGTAAGACCAAGCCATAAATGAATTCATATTCGAAGTTGATGATCAGAAAATTGAGCACTGTACGCCTAATAACACAGTTTTCGTACTATCCAGTAATAAATCTTAAGCCAACAGACTAACAAGCCTATAAAAGAAAAAGTATTTAATTTTGACGTTACTCAAATAGTTATTAGGGCAATGTTACTATTAAGAAAATTTTCAACGGAATACCGATTAACGATCGCAATTATATAGTAAATTTTTACGATTATTCGAATCGCCCTTTTAGATTGTTAATCGATAGTTTTAGTCTACACTAAATATAAACAACGATGTGATTCTTGCTGGTTTGCTATTCGATTCGTACTCGATTTAGACAGTTGACTCACTGACCTATTAGCCTTGCTTATTCTGATTCATGTTCACTAATTGAACTATTGTGATTTATACCAAGCTAGTTGAGATATTGTTTGGAACACCTAAATCAAAACACAACAGCTTGGAAATAGAATTTACACAAGCCATACTTCAATCACTGTGACTTTAACAAACGTAGAGTTCAGATGTGATATTATTGAAATCAATGTGATGATTCTAAATCGATCAATTTTTCCCCTATGATTTATTCTGAAATATACAAGATAACCATTAGGAAGATAACACAAGCAAATTACTCTAAACGCCAATATAGAATACCCATTGATAAAATTGTCACTGCTGATTGAACTAAATATCTTTTATGGAGATAACGCTATCTTGAACCATCTTTTTATGGGAGTAGTCTAGACTAGAGCGTTTAAGATATAATTGGTAAACTTAATCAGATTTAACCCATTCATATCTTTTCTATCTATGAACTACATAGCTTCTCATAGGAAAGCCGTAACTAGTGATGTTATATACATAAGTGTTAGTAAATGTATCTATATAAACCCCTTTAAAAGAATCCCAGACATTAAGATAATGTTTATACTAAAGCCAGTGTTTTGTCGTAATTAACGTTCAGACAGACACATTATTTAATGCAAATAAGACTGAACTTGGCCGCGTATCAAATATCATAAATTTTATGCAAGCGTACTCGAACTTGGCCTTCTTTACCAGAAAGTGTTTTAAATACCCTATGTAGTTAGCATGGTAGTGTTTATTCGTTGACTACATTGACATCTGTTCAATCATCTAGTTAGTTAACCTTTATTGCTTCATTATTAACTACCATCAGCTGTTTTGCATTTATAAATATATAAACTGTTTGTACAGTAAAACATACTTTGTTAGTTTCATGTGTTGGTAAAACTGTAGCAGCTCTATTTCCATTAGCAGCTTACTGAAATATAACATAGTTATCTCCCGAATCTGTATATCTTCAACTGCGATGCTTTGTCATCAATCTGATCATCGTTATTCAGACCTGTTGTCTCTTGGAAAGGTCCATAATCAGATTCGATATCAATACCAATTAGTATATTTTCCCACATACTATTACCAAGATATTGGTGAATATTTGTGTGCTTGGGTTCGGATCCGGCTGTTGCAACGTTCTCTTCACGCCCCAATTCTCCGCGAGTTTCGTTGCCATTTGTTTTGCTTTATTATCAACGCCATTTTGTTCCTTTTTTACTTTTAATTCACCTCTTGTTGGTTCAATTGGGCTTTTAAGTGCTGAGTGATAGGTTATGAGTGTTATGTTTATTACAAGTTACTTTCAAATTAAATGGTTGAAACGAATGCGTGCGTTTGTGATATAACTGTTTTGGTAATATGTATGTGGGTCTTGCGATATATTCGTATCAGTGATTAAAATTGATGCATTGATTATAACAGTGATTGGAGTACCCTAGTTTTATGTTTGATGACCGAAAGAGATCCTGATTACCGATAGGCTGATTCTTTCAAATGTATCGTGGATTACCATTTACTAATTAGTCAATAGAAGATGGTGACGACCAGCGGTTGGCTGCTAAAGATACAAACACAAATAACAATTTAAATGCAACAGCAAATGCAAAATGTCGGAAATCTGAAAGTAGTTACAAACCAAGGCGTCTTTCAGCACTCAGCATCATTTCTGTACACCGCGCACATTTCGTGGAAGCGATTGAGTCACCCACACAGCGGTTACGATCTACCCGCGAACTAAAAAGCGTATAACAATGCGAGCCGAAAGCGGCATCACTCTAAATGTAATCTGAATGTACCGCTATGCTGTTGCAGTCAGTTGTTATCCAGACTAGGTCAGTTTTTGTTGAATGTGCCACTGATGGCTTTCAGACCATTTTGATGGTTACACTTTTCGTCAATGTCGAACTTCATTTGAAGCCTATTTACATTTTTTGTCAGTTGGAAAGGTAGGCTTGATTGAGAGGTGTTCGCATTTACCTAACTTAACAAATTAATGAATTATTTCTTTCGGAATATATGAAACCCCCAAGAAATTATTGGAACACTGCTTTTCATTAAAACATTATTGGGAAGCCCTTGAGAAATATATGCTTCCGTCACTATTTTATACCTAGAAGTCCAGCTGGAGTAGAATAGAATGGGTAATGCTTTTGGAAGTCCACGTTGAAAATGAACTGTTTAACTGTAGTGCACATACAAAGAAGGACTATACCGTATTCCGTTATACTGTTAATTTAAACCTCAATGCAGCATGATGCATCTACTCGTACAACACGCTACATGGTCACAAAGTAAGCCAACGTTCTGACCCCAGTCTGTGCAGTTAACATTAACATTTTCTACATCATTTAAAATCCGCTACTTACAGATTTGTTTTTTTTTCCTTTCTCTCACCAACAGAACATCACACTTTTATATTTTACTTTTCAACACGTACTCGATCGCAACTTTGTCGAAGCAAAAATATTGGATCTACAACACGACGCAATGACATTTCAGGTTTTTCTTTACTGTATGTAGAAGTAGAACACTGTCACTCAAGCAATTTTTCTTCTTATAGTAGTGAACCAAAGTAAGTTTAATCTTCTCACTTTTGAGCAAGTTTGAATGAATGTTTTCTTTCTTCCTATTTGACCCAAAAATTTAGGAATGACAAAATGGAATGAAAATTTCTTGTACTATCATTGTTTCATTTTACTACAACTTTCAAAATTGAAAAAAGTTGAAGTAAAAAAGTTAACAGAAATTTACCCAAGTTGATTCCTGTCTTGGTATCCTTATAATGGGTAATTTCTTGCCCGTTTGACTTCTCATGGTTGTACTGCACCTTATTCACAATATACGGTTAAGTCCCATACATCAATGGCGCAGGTTCAAAGATTACAACAATATACGATTGCCTGCCGATCGATATCTACTAGCATTGTCGTAACCTATTTACCTCATTTGACTTAGCATAGGTATTGTTAGTTCAAGTTGTAACTTAGACGTAGAATAGCACATACCATATCTGAGTCTTTGATTTTCATATATCAACTTGAATAGTTGCATGATAATAGTGTCCTATTAATGATTGCCAACTGTTATAATGTTTGTTAGAATATGTTGATAATTTGGTATTGTTTACTAACATGTCGCTACCTCATTGCTTATCTTTTTGTCTGATAATACTTAGAGGTACGATACACGGCACATAAAAAATCGGCTAAAAATAAATCAATAAAAATATGAGGCAAAACATCATTCTAATTAAAAAAATTTTGAAGCGCGATTTTCCTTTATACAAGTTCAGCTAAAATACAAAACCACGTATTCTAAAACTTCGACTCCTTCAAGATTTTTATCAATATTTACCTTCATTGCCTACTGTACTAGTATCCCACTTTCTCTATTGACTCAGTCGATACCATTTGTCACATGGCACCTTCAATTTCGTCATGCAACGGTCAGCTATTTTTTCCCATATTTGTTGTGATAGTAATGAGCAAACACACAGTTTGTTTGAGCAGTAGACCCAAGCATACCGGCCTTATCATAAACAAATATTGGCGTCGCAGTCTATACTGATAGACAAAACGGAAGACTTAACATTTTTATGATATAAAAAATATGGGTTGTTTCTAAGCTTATTGTTTGTAAAGTCAATGTGCTCTTGTTTATCAGTAGGAATAAAAGGATCTCTTATTTTAGCACATAAAACGATTGTACTCTTCGTCTATACCTCGATGTTTTACTTGAAATGTACTTATATTGATTTTGATGCATTCAATATGTGATACCATACAAAAGTTATAACCTTTAGCACTAGCATCTACCTCTTCAATATTAATATCCAGCATGATCTCACGCGTCCTCCGCTGCACTAATATTACGTGTCGTCAACTACATCAGTATATTACCCTCTGTCTATTTCTCGCTGTTGGTGAATAACAACTGACTAACGTCTACGTGATTCAGAACAGAGATTTTCACAAATAACAGGGTTAAGTTCACACAGCCTTCTATTTTTACCTTGGATAGATTGCGTGACTTTAAAGTCGGTTAACATTAATTAAGGCTTGCTGTGCACTATGCAGTGTTTACAATCGTAATACTAACCGGCAAGTAGATTAATGAATATATATAAAAACTAGTGAATAGTTAAAGATTAGCTTAGTTGGAATTAAAACGGATTGAGGAAGTAAATCAGGATATGAGTAAAGTTGAGTGTTTCAATATAGGTTGTCTAGATTTAGAACTCTGACCAGGTTAGACTCACACGTTTGTGCTCGAATGAATACAAATGTTAGGTTGGAAAGTATAAATATTTTTCAGTAGCAATTCAAGTCTAAAATTAATGCTGACCCAATATCATCGGAACAGAACACGAAAATTCATCATTAAACAAAATCTCTATTTTGCTTCTTAATGCTTAGTCATTCCCATAGAAATTTTCTTCAATGTCACATGAATTTTCCGTTACATATGCTTAAGTACGGTAAAATTTGATAGTAAACATACTTGTTTAATGAGTAAACCTCATCAACATCACGTAGAATTCTCATTATCAATGATGCTTGCAGCACGTAAAGGGCTTTCTAGCCCTGCTAACACTTTATTATCCTTTGCCTTTGTTCCAAATGCTTCAAACTTTATATTAATGTGGCAACACTGCGTAGGAGTGTATTGTTTTGGATTACAAAGCTATCATTTATGAAGCAACGTCTGCCTTTCCCTTTGTTTTGACTATCGCTCTTCGTGATGACCGTTGATTTGGTTCGTGATGATGAGCAGTTTTGGTTCTATTGGTAACTTTATGAAGTTACTTTGTTGTAATTTTTTCTTTCATTATCTACTTCTTCTAAAAACTTTCATGCAAACACAGAACCAGGGAAGATTCAGGAACATTATTTATTTTTCAAGATTCTTTACATCATCGATTTCTCTATAATTTTTTCATTTGCTAATAAGATTAGACCATCATCGTCAATTATTATTCCAACCATTTACGGCTTTAAAAGTCGTGGACGTCCGAAAGCAGAATCTCGTCCATCTATTTTCGTCGCGATGGGCTTACATAAATCTATCCATCGACGTAGTAGCTAATAGTTCAGCAGCGACAACTTGATAGCTTCCTCTGCTATTAAACTGGCCTGTCCATGCTTCCTGCTAGGACATGGTACCATTTTGTTGAGGTTTTCCTGTAAAATGTGGATATGGTAATTAATTGGAAGTAATTTCTTTACCTTTGATACCATCTATAATATTATATGCCAGAGGACATTCCGATTTATGTCTCGTTCCTGTTAGTTTTCTTATCCCTTTAATATCTTGCAAAATTATTTATTCCAACATGTTATACGGTCTAAAGAAAATCTCTCAACTGTATAATACCATTTGAATATGCAATCTCACTGGGTGGTCAATTAATCTCCAATGTAAAAATTTATGCATTAAGTGATGTATTCATTCTGACATCCGTTGCATATTGCGGTCACATCACATTCACAATACAACCTTTTATTACGAAACTTAACAAAGTACTAACCAAGGTAATGGATCAAAGAACTGTACATTGATGCAACTGTTGAAATACTCAAAGGAAACCAAAACATAGTTTAGAATATAGTTTACAGTCTAACTGAAGTTATCTTTGAACTGTTAGGAGAAATTGCATGTTCTAGTGTCAGGGGAATAAGGCGAGACGATTTGTCTTACGAAGGCATGGTGTGAGTCGAAACTCTGCCGATAAGGCCTACAATACACGGGGCTTTAATGTCCCTGTTAAATGAATTGAACAACACTTCGGTAAAGAAATTGCAGGCGTAAATACAAGTTGACTGTCGTAACGAAAGGGAAAATGAAAATCTTATGCTAACTGCCAGTTTTCTATTAGAGTCAAGGTGTCGTACATCAATTATATTACTATAATATGCGTTGTCGATTAATGTGAGTGCTATTGAAAGCTGAAACATAAAATTCACTATGCTAGGCTCGTAGTACGACATTAAAGATTGATATGATTTTGTATAAGTAGTTAATATTACCATTAATTTATGATACCTCCCATTAGTAGCCAGCATCTTTTACATGTCTATTACCGATACTCACTCTAATGTATAATCATTACTGTGAAATATTGCTATTGATGTATCAGAAAATTAAATCAGAATTACTACCGGATTCCTGGAATCAAGTAAGAATATACAAGTTACTGACCACGGACAGAACATGTAAACGATGAAAATTGATAAGTACAGTAAATGCGTACGAAACTATCTATCCGACTGCTCATAAATCCATAACTAGTAATTTGATCAGTTTCCAAGTGTTTTCACTGAAATCGCTAACAAAATAATGACTGTGCAAACGTTTGCCCCTAACACTTTACCTAGCTCTCTCCAAGCCCGGATTTTATTAAATCTGGAGTTATAGTGCCCTCTCGGCGACTTGAAATGATCTCAATCGATGGAGATAAGCAGATTGCAGGGACTCTGACAGGGAATGATGAAGGACTTTCATTACTTTATGTAATTTGCTGAGAAGCTGTTGGTTTTAGATAAACTGTAGGAAATGGTAGATTTGCAACAATTTGTCTAAGACGCGCAGTAAATTATAAAAGTAAGTTCAGTAGTTATTGCGTTGGATTCATTTTCAATAATGCCATATCTAAACCTGCGAAAAGATTACTCATGATACCGAAGGTTGATGTTTCAAAAGTCTTATTACCTGTCCATTGATGATCAAGCAATATGATTTCCTAGATTTATAGTCTTTTATACCTAATACGGGTGTCGGTGGGTAGTACCAAGCCTCAAGAACTCAAGATTTTGAAAGCACAGTGTAGGCTTATAACGTTGCCTATATTTCTATAATGTTAAAATCAATAAAGTTGCGCAAATGGAACTATATTATTGAGTCATTGCAGACGTGCTATTGAAAAGGAAATGTCAGTATTTGATTACGTTTTGTTAATTGCAAATAATTCAGGTTAATGCTTTTAAAACCGTGCATGTGGGATTGATTACATAAACATGATGCCGTATCTGTCAGTGCGTTCGATCGTATTGATGGTGCTATATTGTATACTGCAGAAATAGGTTTGGCAATTATTTTTTTATTGGTTTATTCTGCAAGCTTCGAATTCAGAAAAAGATTTAATACTTAATATCATCGCGTTTACGGACTCAATGAACAAGAAGCTCAAATGTCGAGCTTTTTAACCCGCGATCAAATTACATAAGCAAGAGAAACACCCTCATCCTCAGCGGATATTGTTAATTTAATTAATCTTTTGGCAGCTAATTCTCATGCACGTCACAAGATTTCTACATCAGTCTAATTAAAGTTTTAACGGATAACGTTTGAATGGGATGGAGTCTCATACATGGCCATTCAGGTTGTATGTAATACCTAATTAGAAGCTGGTTTCAATGGATCGTTATAATGGCTGTGTGGGACGTGCCTTTGTTTGATGCGCTTTGTGCAAATTTCAATGTGCTTTGATTTAGGACCTCCGATTACAGTTTCATGTAAAATGAAGAAGTCTTGATTGTAACGTTTCTCTTTTCTAATTTGTCGATTTTAAAGTTATTGGCCAATTTGTGGAAGTTCTCCGAGGATTCATCTGCTTCCGAATTCAGGAGTTGATCACTTTATAATTGCGTATTATGAATATTCAAATGTGAGAATCTCTCTTAAAATATCGATATCTTAATCACTTAATTTGTTCGAAGTCACGTTTATCTTTACACCATCGTTTAACTAATTAGGACACATCTTCATAATTTTTACGAGTATCATCGTTTTCTATTTGCATGTTTCTGCACAATGCCATTTGATTTGATTGGATTTTGGGTTTTGCATCAACTCCCAACCAAATATATCATAGTATCTATCAGTATTTTCCTAAGTAATTTTATATTTCTATCCTCAATGTTGGAAAACAAAAGTGTATCAGCAGGTTGACGTGCCGTCGTCGGTGGGAAGTGGGTTACTTAATGATAGTCGTGCTATTTGCTAACAAGTAGGTTCTATTACACTTTATAGCTAATACTTTATCGCTACACGAAATGTGTTGATTATGTGTTGGGAGACCATTGATCGTGTTTTGTTTTTCCTTGGCATTAACTGCACCGGTTTTAAAATTACTCTTAGATATGCTGCATTTGCACTCATCAGTACGATAAACTAAGCTGTATTATTGGCACAATACTTTTTCATATTCGATTAAATATACTTTTAATCCAAGTTTGTCACGGGTAATTATTAGGTAGAATCTATTGTGACATTTTAAGTCAAACTTTCAGTAAAATCTTCCTTTAACCTTCATGTTTAATTACGATTTCAAACGAACATAACATCTTTAAACTTAAGTTCACGATTTTCACTTTCAAGGCGTAAGTTTCTCACATTTGTCTAGTAATCATGTGTACAAAGACTAACGGGCTAATTAATCGTTGAAGACGTTGGAAAGCGACTCCATGTAACTTTCAAATGATGGCTTGCTGTGCATGCGATTAGATTTCCAATCGGACCGTTTGATGCCCTAACCTAGCCTTTAATATGTGTATTTGTTATTTATTACTTACTTACTGAACCATCTTCTTTACGTAGATGTTTATTTTAATTGTGAGAAGGTATCATCCGTTGTATTATATGAAGTCATATGTTGGTTAAAGCATTAAAGTGGAAGAGTTGTGGTTCATAGGTCATCAATGATTGTTCCTTCATTAGATCTTAGAAATATATGTTCTGTTTCATAAATGATATTATTTAATTATTTATCATTATCAAACATTCCATCTATATCTCCTGGTAGACAAAGGTCTCATCTAAATTCATCTGCAACATCCCTTTCGGCTTCTCTATATTACGTATCCAGTACATTCAGTTCAGTTTCAATATTGGGTTCCAGACTAAAGGAAATCTATTCAAGTTATTTCAGGTCTTTACCGATAAATATAGCATTTTCTTTTGATGTTTCTAAATGACTTCGTATCCGGTTTGGAAGCAAAGCGAATCGGTTTAAACAAAATGTTGCTTTAAATAAAACTAGCGACAAATGGTCTATTGTGAGTGACGATGTTAGCAAAAAGTGGAAGTTTTTATCGATATACTCGTATGGTATGTAATACAATATCGTGTAACTACTTATTACAAGTTTTGATTTAGCTACGAAATGTTAAATCCGTGTTCTATCCACCTACTATACGATATTGACCGTGTCCCACTTAGTTCTATTTTGCCATTTCAATTTAATCAATCAAATGATTTGTGTTCATTATACTAAAGTTACTGATTCTTCCACGGGTGACAGTATCATTGACGCTATGAAAAACAACCATTGACAGAAATATGAGCTTCTCATTTCACAGTTACCTGCTACATAATGCAAAGGGCCCTTACCGCCACTCATCTTAATTATAACAATGATTCAAATAGATATTCAATGAGTTATTAATGACAATAAAAATGAGATGCGTATTCATAATCATCATAATAATAACACGTTGCCAGTTTGAAGGGCAGCTGTATACGTCAATCAGATAAAAACAATAAAAATATAATAGAGCAATGCTCATCATTTTTTTAGTCTCTATTCTGTTGCTCACTTGAATGCAATTGAAATGAAAACATACAATTTATCGTTTGTTTTACAAGGGCAAAATTGGTGCGTAATGTAAATCTGTGAAAAGATTCTCCACCTATTTATTGATATCGAATTAATTAGAAAAAAACCGACCATGTGCGTGTCGGACCACACACAATGAAGGGTTCCGTATTTGGGATGAATTTATCCCAAGACTAAACTTAACATTGTAGTTGAAAAACATTTTCTCCCGTACGGAATGTATGGGAGATCAAACCTACTTAGTTATGATCGTTTTCCTTTTAATTTCGTTATATATACTGCTGTGAATTTTTTCACAAATCCAAGTACAACCATATAACTGGCAGGGGAAACACACTTGAATCTAATAAAAATATCCCTGAATTGAAAAATGGCTTTCACACACCCACAATATTTTTGAACTACCTTTCCAACGATACCTCACACCATGGGATAGATGAGAAAAAAAAGCATCCCCGCTTTACATGTTGGGGAGGTACCCATTTTTTTTTTTTAACACTTTGTCGTCGTGATTAATATCCATGCCAAATTATAGCTTTCTAGTACTAACCGTCTCTGAGCTAAGCCGCGGAACGACAGACAGACGTACATGGTAAAACTATAAGGGTTCCTTCTTTACTACGGAACCCTAAAAAAGGGACCTTATCAAGTTCGTGAAGTGTAAATGTCGCAATAGATATTCTACGTTGGGTTATTGACCTATTTGTGAACTGTGGTCCATCAGATTCTTTAGTCTCTGGTAGACTCGCTATGCATCACCGCGGACGAGACGTAAACTGTCACTTTGTCAACTGATGGGTTTAAGTTAAAAGAGAGAAGCGGAAAATTACTAAATCAAAATTTGTGCTAAACTTAACTTTATGGTGTTTGTTCTTAATATTACAATGTTGTCTTAGAACCAATAATGTCTTAGACATAATACATATCATAATTTCAGTAATTTGTATATACTTATGAAAATACCCATTAACTATCGTTCATTTTTTTTTCAACCTCAAAACTTTAATTTCGTTTACAACTAACTAATATATATATATATTATGTACAAGAATGTGAAAAAAATAAGAAAATAACATAAAGAAAATAACATCATCCTTCATCATTGGGCATCAAAAAATTCGTCCGCATCGCTGTCAGCGGGAAAGGTGGCCAAAAGGCTGGCAGCATTGCCAAGTTAGATGGCAATGATAACTGAAATGAATAAGCAGTTAGTAATTGTAATATTGAATTCTAACTAGGTAGGTACAACAGTATTACAGCGAAGTTAATCACACGGTTCATAATAAAATTTTCCTATTATAGAATATTGATTGACGCAAATATGACGCTAACAGCTGGTGTATGTTACGTCACCGATTTTATACCTACCATCTCTGTAGTAATTGAATTGATTGAAGTGAACATGAAAACCTACACGTACTAAATTGATTCCCGAAATTACATTGATCCAATATTTTGTGTTACTTGTGGAAATGGGTTGAATAAACGAAACACCGCGATACCTATATAAACGCAAAAACAAAAATAACGCATTCATTTTATTTTTGGTTTCTTTGGCAACTAACACCTTACCTGGCACTGGTCAATAACAACCGGTTTCAAAATTTTGCAAAACCCAAAAAAAAATAAAAAATTTCGCGGCCTACATTGAAGGAATGCTAAATTAGAGTTTATTAAGTTCTCAACTTCAAATTCTCAACTTAGAAACCAGTACCCTAATTACGTAATACACGATCAATCAGAATCTGAATCGTTTTGAAACATATTGCTAATACATTGCTTCATAAGTTCGAAAAATAACCTGCTCAACAACGTAAATAACGCAATGAATATTGTTGAACTGTCAAAATGAAACAGATTAGTCGTAATCGTTTACGAAAATATATTACGTACTTAGATGTCGGTGTGCTCACACCCGGTCTCTGAATTCTGAAGACCATAATTTGAAATTCAATCGGAAACAGTACAACTTAATGTGACTGCTTACAACTTAACTTTTATGTGTTAAAAAATAACATAAAAGAAAAAATCTATTTCGCAATTATTTTTAACAATGAATTAGTGATCCGCTCTCGCTTGTCACTTAACAAAAATGCTACAAAAAGAGCGTTCTTTAAATTAGCCGTCAGTCAAAATGGTTCTTTTGTAATGCGACCTTAAAATGTTCAGTTAATTACTAGACCAAAGGTTACTGAGTAATAATAGTTTTGATAACTTTAGCTATTAAGAACTTAATGTGGAGGCGTGATGGTGGAAGTTAACATCAGTCTGAATTTACTGATTAATTGTTTTAATTGTGTTTTTAGTGACGGATGATATTTTAATTTGTTTGTTTAGTTAATAAACGGAATGTAATTCGGTTATTTTCATTTGTTATTTAAATAACAGTTCTCTCATCTATTTATCTATAAATGTGACTTTTAATAAATCTTTTCATACTTACAATGTCAATGAAATATATTGACTTTATGTAAAGTACGCTTATAAATTGTTTATGAAAAGGGGATTCCTTATTATTTAAACATTTCATATTTGTGTTAAGTAGGTATTTCATTAAATATGCATTGATCTGACATAATTATATTGAAAAATTGAACTGAAATATTGTTTCGGTATATTTTCCAGTTGATTTTGTTTTACCTAAGTATATGAATGTATTTTCAATGTATCTTATTTTTGTTACAGGTAAGTTTCACGAGACGGCATATAAAGTCAACATATGAATTTATTTTCGTGTGAGTATCTATTGTTAACTTACAAAACATACAGCAGTAAAAAAATTATACATAAATGCGATTGGCATACTAGAGAATAATTTACATGCGTTCACATTAGAAATCATATCATTTCCCAAGTTATCAACAACATCGTTTTATCATAAACAAAGAATTTTACGGTCTATAAACTGGTTGCTACAGCATGCATGCCGCGTCCACACATTAGGACTAATCGGTAACTGACATCGCCGCTCCCATTGTATGAGGCGACCATTATCGTATTCAAAAAACGCAAAATTGTGCATTCGTTACGCAGTTCAATTTGAGGCAAATTGATAGGTGTGAAGATTGATACAATGGTGAAATAATATAATTCTTGACTGGAACCAAAACATAATGAGGTTAAATATAGGATTCACTGTTTAGCTTATTCTATGTATTTAGCCTATATTTTTTATTGCACGACTGACGCAAGCGAACCTATTCCAATGTTTGTTCAAACTATTTTGTTTTTTGTTCGAATTTCAAAAACTAAGGACATCAATCAATCTCGTTCTACTAACTGGCCAGTATTACTTTTTTAACTGAAGCAATTACCTACTTGAACAATTCTAGTAGATGATATCGATCAGGCTGTTTAAAGGCCCCTACTATATGAAAAGCATTTCTTTTTCTATTACATAAACGTTTAATAGCCCAACCTTATAGGGAACAGGAGTAAACATAACGTCCTGACATGTGCACTACTATCAATATTTGTAACAGTTGTGTATGTAATGCATACAGTCGGATACCACAGAGTAGATACATTATGCAGTAGGACTATGGCTTGACCATGGCCTGCGTCAAAAATCAAGCAAATGCTTTTCGCAGCGTTGGTATTGAACGTTGGAGAATGTTTTCGTGAAACTTAGACATTGCTCAATGCTCTGATTCTCACACTCATTCGCCCAGTCTCTTTAATATCCTTTAAAGGTACGCGCATGCCGTCGATACATTACCAGTGTTGTGGTTGACAAAGGAATGAATGTGTTTGCATAGTAACACGATGACAACTTAAATACTTATTAATAAACACTTGGGGCACCGATGTGACGTTCTTCGTGTATGAATGACTATGTATATTACCTATAGTATATTTTTCTTTAAAAATGAACCTTCTGCCTCTTCTTACTCTTTGCCTCACCGTCCCATGTCTCCCACGGGGGCGTGGGAACTCGGGATGCGAGAAACGAGATCTCTTGCTGCGATTGTCTGTGTACGATATAACGCTCCGTCATGCGATTAAAAAGTCGTATCGAACACTTAACTTGCAATTGTTTTGAAACCCGTTCCAGGAATGTGTGAATGGGCTGATGAAAGTAGATATTCTTAGATTAGGGTTTCATCCATAAATATTGTATTTATGTTTGAGAAGATAATTTTATCGATTGTTTTGTTAACTTCGTATAATGTGTTTTTTTTTTACTTTCTTATATTTTATTTAAGGATATATTTTGACTCAATTCCATTGAATTGCCTTCCATCCTATCCAATCTGTGGTAGCCCAGTGGAAACGACCCCGACTTTCGAGGTGTAGGTCGTTGGTTCGACCCCAAGCAGGCACTTTACTTTGTAAAATACAATAGACGAAGTATATTTAGTAACCTAATCCGCGTAACTGTTCTTAAGGAGTCATAAAAAACCCTGTTAGAAATCGACACGTGTTTCACCTCTCAACGAGGCATCCTCAGGATGGCTATTGACTTGTTGCGAACCCGGACCCGACGTGTGGACACGTGAACCGTCGAGAGCAGTAGCAACAAGTCAATAGCCATCCTTTTTTTATTTTTTTTTGTAGATGGGAAATTATCAAATGACTTCTCCCGCTCTGGGCGGAGCGAGAGGGCGTGTCAGACTTCTACTGACTAAAACCCACCCGTGTTCCTTCCGTTGCCCGTGTGCCGGGGCCGCGATATCCCTTTGGGACAAACCCGCACCCGCATTGGTCCTTACGGAGCCCGTCAGTCGGTGCTGACATCTCTTTGAGGCGCGCGTGGAACACAACGCGCCGTCGACCCAGGCCTGGGCCTTACCGGACGGCGAGCTACCCATTGCTCACCGTCCGCAAGCCCGCGCCTACGGTGGCCGGAAGTCGGCTCGTGACTCCCGACCCCCGGGGTGTCTCCTGCGGCGACTAGGGGTGCGAGGGCGTGCAGCTTGCATCTCCCTCGCGCGCTCCGCCTCCTCCTTCGCGAGCATAACTGCTTCGCAGAAGGATGTGACGGCCTCCCATGCACTCTCGCTCCGAACCATGGCCTGAACCAGGGCCGGACGCGAGAGATCGCCGCCGCCGATCGCCTCGGTGAGGACACGGTGGTGCTCCGCCCAAGTAGGGCAGACCTCCACCGTGTCCTCCGAGCGATCCACACAGTGGTGACACCCGGGCGTTTCCTCCCGCCTTATACGGAACAGGAACCTCCCGAAACAGCCGTGTCCGGTGAGGACCTGCGTCAGGCGGAAGGTGAGGACGCCGTGGCGCCTCTCTAGCCACTCCTCAAACAGGGGACTTATCGCCACAATTGTGGCGTGCCCAGCGCTGGGTTGCGACAATCGCACTCTCCATGCCGCCATGAGATCCCGCCGGAGGTCAAAAGCCATCCTGAGGATGCCTCGTTGAGAGGTGAAACACTTGTCGATTTCTTACAGCGTTCTTTATGACTCCTTAAGAACAGTTACGCGGATTAGGTTACTAAATATACATTTTATAATGGATTTCCGCAAAGTCATGCCTGAATCAATTAACTGCTTTACTTCGTGTAAATTATTTTCATCACCACTGCTTCCAAAACAGTGAAGGAAAACATTTTGAGGAAACCGGCATGTCCTAGAATCAAACATTCGAAGACATGTGACATCCGCCAAACCGCACTGGGCCTGCGTGGTAGATTACGTCCCACTCCGTCTCAAAGAGAGGAGGCCTGTGTCCCAGTAGCGGGAACATTAAAGGGTGATTATGTATATCCAATTTGGGCTCAAAATTACATACTAAGTGCGTCTTCTTAACTTCTAATTGAAAAAGTGCCTGCAGAATAACCTTTCAGTATCTAATATCCGTCCCTTGTAATATCATACTCCTTTCTTTATCCGTTAACTTCTAAAATTAACCTCAGGGTACTTCTTTTCTCAACTTACAACTTCATCTAACTTCAACACATAACAACATACAAATTACAACATCATTACCACATTACAACGACTTGTTTCAACCAACAGAAATAAATCACCCATGTCACCAACACGTTTCTTTTCCAACATGTTCGTTACAACAATGTGGACATGTTCCACATTTAGTTAGTTAATGAGGACTTGGAGGAAGCGGGGGCGTGGCCGGAATTGAACACGTGTCTCCACGCTTCCGTCCCTGTGTTTATAACTAAGATAGTTTAGGGAACGGTGAAGTTTGTCTGTAGTTGTTGACTTTAAGTTCGAGAATGTTTAGAGAAAGTCTTACGATTTGTTTAAAGCGACAAATTATTGAATATTACCTTAAATTTAAGGAATTTCTTCTTGTTTAAGCCTCTTTGTGGTACGGTTCCACGTTGTGGTAAACAAAATTGATCATCATAAGATCGATAATGATTTATATAAAGAATATTTTTATTTATAAGTTTTTGTGCTTGTGAAAACCAGCAAATGGAAGAAAAGTTCGGGTACTAGAAGAAAATAAACTGTTAATTTATTCAGGAGTGAACCCTAAATTAATTATGGTTAAGTAAGTTTCTAAGATCGAAGCTGCTCTATCAAAGACAGCTTTCTGTGTCTTCATTTAATTACCTATTATTAATATTAGGTACATCCGTATTATTCCGTATATGAACCAAAGGAAGTTACCCCTTCAATTAAACTACCAGTAAAAGAGCCAATCAATATTTAATAACTATTGATTATCAATATGACTTCAAAAAAATATAGTTTCTTACAAACATATGATCTTTCTCCTAATTTAATATTAAATGCGGAAATGCCTAATGGCTGATTTCCTCTGTATAAACGAATAACCACGTAATATCCCATTACTAATGATGTAATATAGACATGTGGCCTAGTTGTGGCTAATATTTATTTATAAGACGTTTCTTGCACATTCCATATGGCTTCTTGATTATAATTAATTTCATCTTACCATGATGTCATCCTGTAACAAGGTAGATACTGGTAACAAGGGCTTTACTATCATAATCATAAAATCATAGGATATTATCATAATCATCAATAATACGCCAACGTTGGCAGAAGGACTGGTGATCCTATATTTTGTTGGTATCTGAAAAAATGACGCTGCTATCAATTCTCTTAATGGCATTAAAAGAAAGAGTGAAGATATCTTAGAGGCTCCTAATTACAAGGTTATTGTTATTACTGTAATTTGTAACGCCACAGCTAAAACGACTGCAACGGATATAATTACAGAGTGCCATAAGACGACGGAAAGCGACAAGGCCATACAAATTATGAAAACAAAGTTGACAAGCATGCATAATTTCATAATAAGACTAAAAGAACAAAGCAAACATACACAATCCGTTATAATGGCTTTGTAAAACAGAAGCTATGACCTGAAAAAGGCAATAAAATATAGAAGCATTGTCATTTGAAAACACCAATAAACGATTTGTCATGAACTCTGAGTAATAGCTGCTGTAAACTTTTATCGCTTTCATATATGGATATTTTATAAACACGTAGACCATAAATGTATTAATGACATACTATTGAACCCAAGTATAGACGATACATGTAATGGAAGTCGATTTGAAAGTGACATTAGGAAAAATGTGAATAAAGAAGTTCTTTAGGCTGGTGTAACTACTGTTGATAATAATATTATTGATGATGATGACAAAATAGAAACAGAAACAATTGAGCTCGACAGTAAAATGTTATCGTTTTACCATTCAAAAGTTATTAACCTTTTCTGACCTGCCTGTGACTTTCTTCACAGACTTCATCAATCCATGTTTCTTTTCTTAATGCCTCTTTTTGTTACTTTCTGAACTGAACCAGAAATGTCAAGTTTCGTAGTCTTTGCAGAGAAAGTTTTTATTTTTGTTTAGTGTTATGAAATTTTGTCAAAATCCATGAATGCATGTCAGCGTTGACTCGCGTGAGTACGTGACATTTCTGGTACCATGAATTGTTTATGTTTGACTTATTCTTCGATGCTTGGGGAAAGATAGCTGCCGTGGAAAAGTAAATAAAGAATGAGGTATTCCAATGTTTGGCGATCGATGTTTGTACGAAGACTTCTGTTTAACGATGCTATTAATCGTATCCGATTTTTTGTATGATAAACTTTTAAGAACTTGAAATGAAAATAAGAAACGTTTCTCTTACGTGAGAAAATTTACGATGAACACCATGGGAAATGGATTGTTGATAACAGTAAATCATACCTTGTACGTAAAGAGATTATTGGTGTTTTAGCAAAAGGATAGTGTTATTGTAAATCTTCGTTTAGTCAATATAATGTATGTATACGTACGACCTAGATATAAAAAGACATTTGACAACACATTAGAAACATTTATTTCAGATTCCAGACAGTTCACTAGTAGGTATTATTAAATGTAAGCAAACATATCAACAGCACCATGCAGTACAATTTTTCCTTGTATCAATTTCTAATTATAGTATGTCCCCGCTTCGGCGTTGGTGACTATTGAACTACTATCAACGGTCATGGGTTTAACAATTTAAAGCCATGGATTGGTCACAGCCCTATGGTAATCGAAGGTCACCATACAATTTGTCGTGCGGTGTCATTTTACGATACCATGAACGAATCCAACGATCTTGTTTAAGTTATCGACACTAATTTGAATACTTAATACGTGAGAATGGATTTTTTTGCTGTAGAAAGTAAATTGGATTTCGATAACTGTCATTGAAGCTGTATAAATCCTCCAAGCCTATAGGTATCTATAATGTATTTTAATATGGGAATTTGTCTGAAAGGGTCGGATAAAGTGAATCTCAACTACAAACTCGATTTTGATAAAAATTAAATACTTTGCTGTGAAACCTATTTGACCTAATATTGCATGCAATTTGAAAATAAAACTTTATTGCGATCATTTGCTTCTATTCCTCTAAACAACTGTAAATAGAACTGCAGTAATAAAAATTCTGATGCAGTAACAATCAAGTTTTCTTTATGCACAAGAATTACCAATAAAATTTTCCACCATAACATTGAACCGACCTCAATAACCACATCGCTATAGGCTATAAATTCCATTTTCAAAAACCGCGACTTACAGTCAGCCATTTTGTATTGCGCGGTCATCGACCTCTGTTAATCACGATCGCGGGAGACGAATAGTAAGATTTATGTAGCGATTTCAATTCTTCGGCCTTGCGGTAGTACGGTGCTCATATTACTGGCGACAAATTACTATGATATCACGTAGAGGGACCCTATTTATGTGTGTTGTGTGATAAACGGCCTTATTATTTAGTATGTAAGAACGGAAATCGCGTGTGGTAGTTTTATTGGTGCTAACATCGTGTAATCTTTCTTGAGTTGCTGTTGCAACATTTCTGCGTGTGGCTGATTTTGTTATTATTTAAGTAGATATTCTGTGAATCTATTCGTTGGTACCTTCTTTTTTCCTTATAATCTTGTCTGTGTAATATCTATAGATCTTATTATAATACTCGTATAATATCTACAGATCTCAAAGTTCAGTCGTAGTCAGCAAATTGTTTTGTAATTGGTTTTTTAGACTTTGAACTCATAGTCTAAAACCAATTTCAAAACAATTTGTATCTTCCTATCTTATCACTCAAATTTAATTACTAACATTTGATATACAATGCAGATAAACTGCTGTTAAGGTGCGGCCACACTGCACATTTGGTTTTAAGGCGACCATAACTTCCAGTGTTAATTCGGGGCGCGGTGCACTTGAACTAATTAAGTGTAAGTTTGCATGTAATGGTCAATTAATGACAATTAACAGTAACAAACATAAAGTGTAACTTAACAGAACTATGTTGAAACTCTAATTTCGTAAGTTTATTTCGTTTATTGGAAAAACAAGTAATGTCTTAGGACTGATTTCACCAATGAAATTGAACGCGTTCAGCACATCTAAGCGAGTTCAAGAGCTGTCAGTGTACAATATTCCATAACAATTTTGACACTGACAGCTCTTAAACAACACAATTTCATTGGTGAAATCCGCACTTAGGGCGGGTTGTTTCACGTCCACTTAACGCACGCATATACGTCAAAAATGACGCTAACTATCGTTAAATCAAAAAATGCGTTATTTCACAAAATTTAGGCCTTACCGTCCGTTAAAAAATAAGGATTACAGTAACCGGTGCCATACCCATTGATTAACGTCATTTTACTCTCAAACATCTGGACATTATGGACGCTCTTTTGTTGTATTCGTCTTTGTTCGACGATAGTTTTTCTGATGATGAAACAAATAGTATAGAAAGAAAGAAAAAAGTATTTAAAACGAACATAAACTTATGGGTTAAGCAGGAATTTGTTGTAAGATCCGCGTTTTATAGGAATTAGCTCTATTGTTTTTGGTTAACACGTCAAATCGGAGATAAAATAAAAATTGCTAAGTACAGAAAATTAAGTTTGTATTCAGTTATCATATAGGTAGGTACTTAGGTAAAAACCCAATACATATTATATATTACTATACATTATATTCATATATATTTGATTCTAAAATTCGTTCAATTTTTTTTAATATTTGGCAGTCAAACCCATCGACCAGGTACTTGCAACTCTGGAATATTATGCATCAGGATCTTTCATTAGATGTGTTGGTGATATGTCAGGCTTACATAAACAATAAACAATATTTATTTGTTCAAGACTTAAACCTATTTACAATTTTACCTTATTTTACATAAATCAAAGATATGCCGTATTATTCATCGAATGACTAGGGCTGTTGCAAAATTACGTCCTCATTATTTAATCTTGGCAGCTAAGTTAACGATGAGGAGAAATTAGCTCTTGCAACTAACTTTTATAAAATATCTAGATTTCCGAGAGTATTGGGTGCAATTGACTGTCTTATCATTGCTGGAAATCTTTAGAATACATCAATAACTCTTCACAACTACCTACCTAGTAATTTCAATAATTGGATCATAAAAAATGGTAATTTATTGTGAATCATAATTTTTAATACAAAAGCGATCATTCTAGGTAAGCACTCATAAATTCCCGTTCAACAAGGAAAAGCTATAGTAAATGAAAACCCAGTAACCATAATATAATTTCTGCAAATAATTCATGGCTACGCTTTCAGGTTAATCTGATTATCTAGGGTTCTAGACCGCTATTGCCTGTGGCGGCGGCTCCGATAATATATGTGCCATTGATTCGGTTTTATGTCAATCGAATAGTATTAATGTCTCGGCAACCTGAGTAATGGTGACGACTCTAGTGTTACGAGCTACCGAGTGTCTTGTTGCTTTGTAAAAGTAAGTTACGGTGTTTTACTATTGAACAACGAACCAATGGGGATAATATTCAAATGTAAACCTTCGTGAAACCAGCAGCACAGAGGTTTCTGTTTCGTTTATAACACTTACTTATTTATTAAACCATTTAGTATCAGGTCCACCGAGCTCTGCTCGGGTGAAAATAGAGAATGCTCATTTAATAGTATAGGATAGTTCTTACTAATTCCATGCTGCCATGTTAGTAGGTACTTACTAATTCCATGCTGCCATGATAGTAGGGTACTTACAAATTCCATGCTGCCATGTCATTATTCTAAGGTAGCTCTTGTTCTAAACTTTGGGCGGCCGAGCTCTGCTCGGGTGAAAATAACGAGAATTCGAATTTTCCCAGATATGAGACCTAGCTAGATCGAGTTTTCACCCCCGTAAACACCTATATTGCAACTTTCATCGAAATCATCACATATACTCGTATATATATATTTATACAAATATTGCTCGTTTAATAGAACCCACATATAGGGCGTACCAGAAAGGTGTGATCAAACTTAAGGATGTGGTACAGACTATCAAACTGATCAACTTTCTCCAAGGGACCAACATTGTGATCGCAAAAAATTTATCAACTGTCCCATAGAAAACAGCAATACCTACTTGACGCAAATGTAAGTACGGGACGGCTGATTATTTTTTCACGATAAAGTCACCAATCCGTAACCGACCGCAGGCGGCAACTGCAGGCGATGTGTCGCTGCGACACGACTAGTTTCTATGAATTTCCATGAAATACCTTCCGTAGCTAGAGACACGTCGTTTATAGCTACGGGCTAGCGACAAACGACACGTGTAGCCCGACCCCAGACCAGTAATGCCGCCAATGCACGTTTTTCTATATCTTCTATCTACCGAGTGGAATACGCGCTGCTGCCGCCTGCGGTCGGGTTCGGAATCATGACTGCAGCTATATGACGGCACGACACGTTGACACGTCGCCTGCAGTTGCCCCCTGCGGTCGATGTTAGTCCCATGTAGAAAGTTGTTTAGTTTGACGGTCTGTACCACACCCTTACATTTGACCTTTCTGGTACAGTCCGTATATAAATAGACAAGAGGAAAGGAACAAAAAAATACGTACAAAGGTGATGTTTATTTCTAAAGAAATGTCTTCCAGGATACCTGTGACCACACACACGGAGTCTACATCTATTTTTATCTACTTTCCTAAGAAGATAAAAAGAGATATAGCCACCGTGTGTAAGACTTAATAGGGATGATGCCTGGGTAAAAAAAATGAAATTCTAATTAGTCCATCAGTCAGATAATAAAAAAATATTAGACACGTATTTTTGGCTTCGTTTATTATTTTTTAAGTTGGGGAGTGGGGGTCGATACGTCACTTGTACGTATAAAATCTACATACTCGTGACGTCATGGCACATTTTACCTCAATGTATCGCCGTAATCTGTAGAATACGTAAAAAAAGAAAAAATACGTGTCCAATATTTTTTTTATAATCTCAAAGACGGACTAAAAAAAAATTTTTAGTCATCATCCCTATTCTTTCAATGGAGCTTAGAACTTAAAGCTTGCCATGAGTTACGATCGGGCTCTATGGAACCATTGATGCTCAATAAAGCAATCATTGATGCTCGATCAATGTAAGCCCACCTATCTACAGAAAGTACGAGGTACAAAGGGCCAGAGGTAAAGGTACTCCGGTACGTTTCATTCACCTCGGCAATAAACCTCGCGAAGTAATACGACGGTAATGTCAGAAAATAGGTCATAATTAGAGGTTCCATTAGTCAACTGAGTTCAATGACTGCTGTGGCCTGCCCCACATAAGGGCCACCCCCTAAACCAAGGCGCGATAATTGTTCTTTTAAATTGCTTTCGTATTTATTTTTATCGAAGAAACAGGGAGCTAAATGCTTTGGTTTTATTTGTTTTTGACACCCCTATAGTGTTTCTTTGGTTGTCGTAGCAATTCTGTTTTAGTTGGTAGCCAGATACAGTGGAAATTAGATAAAATAAAATTACAAACATTGATAAAAATGAACGATAAAACAGCATATAGTAATTAGTATGATGTACTGTTTATTCTCGGAAAAAACATTGTTCTTGCATGATAAGTGCATGTAATTAATTGCGTAGAGTAATTTGAACACGCATAAAAGCTGTTGAAACGGTACAAAATAATCGTAAAAGTCGTTTTAAGTAGTTCTAAACCCCAAAACAAAACATAAACGCAAGAGTTTGAAATAGTTTTTATGTACATTTTTCTCGAGACGCATACGTACCTCGGAAAGCAAGCAGTTGGTCCCGGCTGTCATTCTTACATCTTTGATCTTGAGACGTTACGGGTAGCCAGAAGCCCGAAAGCCTGATAACCAGTCTTGCCCAGAGGTACCGTGTTACCCAGTAACTGGGTTGTGGAGGTCAGTTAGGTAGTGGTGGGTCGTTGCCGAATTTTTGACGGACGAAACGCAACCGTTTTACCGACGACGAAAACGGTTGCAGAAAACGGTCGTCGTTGCAACTGGTTTGAAGACGGCTTATAGGACACAACTTATCGTCAAGTGAAAGAGTTCCAGTTTCTTACAACTATCAACGATTTGAATGGTTTCGTCGCATCACGAACGGCTGCATTGACAACTGGTAATACATTATCAACTCTATTTCATTGATAAAAAGTTTACTTTTTATTGTACGGACTATTTTGTAAACGAACGCGGAACGCTGGACGAAGACGCGACGAGTGTGATAGATAGTTGAATCATTGCGTTCTCGAGTGTAGTCGTAGTAATTCGAAGACTGGTTTGTGCAACGAAGACTGTTTGAACCTTTTTTTTTTTTTTTTTTTTTTGGATGGGAAATCATCAAATGACTTCTCCCGCTCTGGGCAGAGCGAGAGGGTGTGTCAGACTTTTACTGACTAAAACCCACCCGTGTTCCTTCCGTTGCCTGTGTGCCGGGGCCGCGATATCCCTTTCAGACAAACCCGCAACCCCAGCAGGCATTGGTCTTTCGACCCCGTCGGTTGGTGCTGACATCTCTTTGAGGCGCGCGTGGAACACAACGCGCCGTCGACACGGGCCTGGTCCTGATCGGACGGCGAGCTGCCCATTGCTCACCGTCCGCAGGCCCGCCCCTACGGTGGCCGGAAGTCGGCTCTTGACTCCCGACGCCCGGGGCGTCTCCTGCGGCGACTAGGGCCGCGAGGGCGTGCAGCTTGCATCTCCCTCGCGCGCTCCGCCTCCTCCTTCGCGAGCATAACTGCTTCGCAGAAGGAGGTGACGGCCTCCCATGCACTCTCGCTCCGAACCATGGCCTGAACCAGGGCCGGACGCGAGAGATCGCCGCCGCCGATCGCCTCCGTGAGGACACGGCGGTGCTCCGCCCAAGCCGGGCAGACCTCCACCGTATGCTCCACCGTGTCCTCCGGGCGATCCACACAGTGGTGACACCCGGGCGTTTCCTCCCGCCCTACGCGGAACAGGAACCTCCCGAAACAAGGACTGTTTGAACCTAGGACGTAAAACGTTTTGTCCCACGGGAACCAGTGAACAAGCACACGATGTCTCGAGTGTCTTTTTTGCGTAAAAACTCCTCAGGAAACGGACCTTTTGTCACCTTGGTGTATATTTTTTTTTTTTACATGTGCGACATGGCGACATTATGAATACTAAAAGCATCCGCCCGCACAACTTATTCACACCTTATGCTAAGTAGGAGGCAAGAAGTGAAAGATATGCATGAGATCATCATCATCTATCTAGCCTTTTTTTAACTATCTTGGGGTCGGTTTCCAGTCTAACAGGATGCAGCTGAATACCAGCATTCTACATGGATCGACTGCCTATCTGTAGGGGTGGGCGTTGCGACGACGAACCGTTTCCAAAGACTGTTTTGTGTTCTGCGACGATGAAACCGTTTTACGTCCTAGGTTCAAACTGTTTGTAAAAAAAATATACACCAAGGTGACAAAAGGTCCGTTTCCTGAGGAGTTTTTACGCAAAAAAGACACTCGAGACATCGTGTGCTTGTTCACTGGTTCCCGTGGGACAAAACGATACACGCAACGAGCTTTTATTTAGTAAGAACAAAGTTCAAACATTAATTATTTTAAATAAAATGTCAAAATTACAGGTTACTTTAAAAAATAATGACAATAACTGTGCTTTTTAAATTCAATCCGAAAGAAAAGGGCGTGGATACAACGGCTTCATAAACTCGCTTTTACTGAATCGATTCGCCAGCAAAGGAGCCGGTGGGGACACACCTTAAAGCTACATGACGACTACAAGGCATCTCATTGGCTGACATCGAGGCTACAACGATATCAATGCAAATCACGCAAGTCTTGCGTTTCGAAAAATGTCAAAGAGGGGGTTTCTCCACCTGCCTATAAAATACTAGCGCCAACGAATAATGTGACAAATGTCTATTGTTTTGACGGATTATTATTCTACTTACGCATGGACATACCTAGCTTTTGGCACAGGGGGGCCAAACAAAAATTTCTAAAGCCGGGGCACATGTATACACGTGCAGGAGATCCTAAGCTTTAGGTAGTAAAATAAATAAACTATGTGCTTGCTTGCTGCGTTCGCGTATTTTGCATGATAGAACAACATGACCAGCCGGTTTTCTCAAAAATTAATGCATCATATATTGTAATTGTAGTCTTATCGTGACTCTAACATAATTTTTATCGACAACAGTACCTACTTTTGCACCTAGGCATAAAAAAGCCAGGGGGGGCAACTGCCCTCCGTAACTTTTCAAAATAAATAAGTAATGCATTCATATTTTAAAACACAAAGTTCTTCGTTCGTTTGTTTCTTTTCTAACGAATATCGGTGACTTGTCTTTTCCCTTATCGATGAACTCTTTCGATGTGCTTTGGCCTTTTCACTCGACTGCGCGACACCAAAGATAGGGTTTGTGGTAAACTGTATCAAACATAAAGGATAGAATACTATTTTACTACAACTCTTTGCGAGTAGTTCCCTTAGTAACAAGCATTACAAGTATTCATCATATAATTTTGACGATTGCTGCCACGTGGGCGCGGCCCCTTGCTATGATAGTCACGCGAGTCCACCTTACAGGTAGTTATGGCACAAGCCATGAACTAAGCGGTAGAACTTTATTTCTGTTACCCGGTTTCTGAGGTCCTCAGATCTCACTATTAATTCGACCAAGTTATTGTCGAAGGAAAATTGTTCCTTTAAGCTTTGGTAACTTATGCGGTGAACGTTCACACAATAAAAACTATTCAAAGAGCGTTTTTTGACACCTCAATGTCAACTACAGATTAAAAGGACAGATTTTCATGACGTCCAATAAAATATGACGGAACCGCTTTCCTAGGAAAACAATGCTGGGTTTTTAGAAACGCTGTGTCAAGATATCGAACCAATAGCATTAATAAACTTATTGAATTCAGAATACTTCGAGAATTAGAAACCGGGCGCATCAGTCAGCCGTAAAACCCAAAACAAAAACTTCTAATAATTCTTCCATCTTCGCGTTTTAATTTATTACTGGTACAAAAATAACCGAATCTTTTATTGATTTAAAAAAGGAACAGCATATTAGGGCATTAACCTGCTTGATTTGTGACCTCATTAGGTTTGATTTATTTTCATTGGTGCACGCAACACACATCACACCACGAAAAACGTGTTATGAGATATAAATTGTCATAATCACTTTGATAAGTATTATATCAGTTGCTGTAAACTAATTGAATATTATATTTTTGACGTAATTTCAATCAGGAAATTGTTTTTGGTCGCAAAATTACAGCACAATGAAATGTCTTTTTTCTACCCTAAGCACTCTATTTTAATTTAGTACTTAAGTATTTCTTATCTACAAAAAACGAATTTATTAATGCCAATTTATTACGACTACCTCGAAGAAAATTCATTTACTATAAGAAAAAAATATTATATTGAGGTACCTATGAAAAATTTTTTTTTTTTTTTTTATACTTGTACCAAAACATTCAAGTCGTAAACATCACCCCTACTGCGTTGAAATTAACAAGGCGAGTATCAAAAACCGTAATCTATAGATATTATCTGTTCACAAATTAGCCCATCGTACAACGGAACTACACTTTGAACACGATAATGCACTAACGTTCTATTTCTATTTAACTACTCCGCTTTTATTTAAAAAAATACCCCAAGTTACATGGATTTTACAATAAGGAGGGCAATACACAACCCGTAAATAACGACCTAATCTGAAAACGCACGAACGTGCGATAATAACGCAAAAAAATCCACCGTGAACGCGTATTTATCGCGTTTTAATCCGGTAATCGCGCGTTTTTCTACTTATAAAAAAACAACGTCTGCGTTTACTTTTACTCCATATAAATTTTCAATAACTTTATAATGGCTGAGATAATAACTATAACAGAAAAAGTGCAATACCACAACTCACCACTTTTCACAACCACAAAGGTTACTTCACCACTTAAGTTTTTGCACTTCAAACCTTATTAACTGCACAAGCGCCTCTAATAATGACTGGCTAACAGCAATAATAACCGACTCAAGTAATTAGTGCTAAGCACGAAGATCTAAGCACATAATCACTTAACTTAGTCCAAACAGCCTGTAAGGCTTTAAATCAACTCGCGTGTTTCACTTCGATAAATATAGAGAAAGCTAACTGAAAAAACTAGAGGTCATTGGCCCTGACCTTTTTAACCTTGTAACTTGAGCTGTACTTAGAAACTACTGTCGTTGAACGAGTTAATGATATAATCGCTGCCTGTAGGCGAGTAGTAGTTCCTAACCCTAGCTTGCTAACTAAGGCTAAGTTATATGTTAGGTTAGGTTGTAACTTGTTCCTATGTCTGATGATCTTTACAGCTTTAGTTTTTGCGGTGCGCTTGGCATTAACAGCTTCTTAAATGTCTGTAATGGGATGTTGATTTTTGTCATTTAAGAGGAGACTCCTTAAATTGTATGTGAATTTGCATTAATATTCTGAAACAGTTGTGACTGTTTCAGCAGTTCGTACAATCAAAATGGAAATTTAGTATATGATTTATTGGATCTTTTTCTTTCCACATACAAGACAGTTACGTGATTGTAAAATTTCGCTCGATTAATTTTTTAATAGAAATTCATGACTTTTTTATAGATTATTTAAATAAAATCAAGATTACTCGGTTTTTATGTCTAAAGTAAGTATTGACAGTGAGACAGTATAGTTTATTATCCAGCCACAAGATATTTTTTCTCTAGATCAATTATTACTTTAGTTATAAACGAAATAAGAATTGAGACTTACGCCATTTTGTTCCGTGCTCAAACACGATCAAAGAGCGCACGCGTTAAACAACTTTATTACTGATGTGTTAGCATTTAGCTTATATCGAAGTGGCGGGGTACATGGGGCGTGCGTGGAAATTGTCTTTAGAATGCCCGGTCTTAATAAATATATACTGTAGGTACTCAGGGTAGTAAAATAAAATAATATCAGTCCATTATTGTCCCACTGCAAGGCAAAGGCCTCTTCTCATACAGAGAAGGCACGAGCATTGATCACCACGGTTGCATGAGACGGGGATAGTAAAATTATCTCATTATATTCGTACGTAAACTAGTAATTACTGCATTAGACTCCAACTGGAGTTGTATAATTAACGCTACAAATAAAACATTATCTTTCTATCTTCAAGTTACATACATACATAAACCCCTTATTTCCATGAGGGTAGTTGGAAACAAGTAGTTCTGGACGACCCTTACTTACATCATTCTCTCTTTACGATCACTCCTCATAATAGTGACATTATTATAATGAATTTTGAAATGTATGCTTATTTCTAACGGTTGCATATTATGTTCCCCCTTTCGTATTGAACACAAACTGCTCCTGCGCAATGTGCTTCTTACACACGCACTATTTATCATAGCTTTTCCCTTTTGCGCAGTAATTCGTCATCGAAACCCCTAATTACGTGACCCTTATAACTATCTCCATAAAGATTAGTTTCGAGTGCAGTTTGACTGTTGAAATGAATTAAAAAACTCCATAAATCTAAATTAGTGGCTGTTCCAAGCAATTAGAAAGCTCTCGGGTTCCTTTGTTTTAATAGATACGTACTCAGGTTGACCGTTTGTCATTTTGTGATCATTATCTTTGACAAATTCATTTGGTTTCGTTTGTTAGACTAGGATTTGACCTAGATTTCCTTTCCTTACTTTGAACGTGTATCTTTTAGTGTATGTTGTCTGAAGTAATTTGTTTGATATGTGCTGAAACTTTCTACTAGGATATCTTATTATTGAAATCTTAATTCTGACTATCGTAGTCCAATGTCTTCTCAGATGCGTCATATACTGATGATAACTATAAGTAAGTGAACTAAATCAATCTGATGATGACTATAGCTGAGTATCCTAAATCAATAAGCCATGGGAAGGTCTTCTATTTGAAGATTATTTTATAGCCGAGATTTTCACCGAAAGTTGTATGTAGGTAGCATGAATGACCAAATCACTAGTATTTGCAGACATTTTAGTTGATGATCAGAAATTGTTATCAGTATCTCACGTATTCAAGTTTATCTATGTAAGTTTACGTCAAAACCGATACCAATGCGCTATAACACAGAAACAAAATATCGGCCCACGTGAGTGCCTGGTCGTAGGCGCTAGCAATGTAAATAGAAATTGTTGATAACAATACTACGATAAAACCCCAACCATACGGCTATTCGATAAAATGTCGAGATTACAAAAAAGTGTGCGCCGAAGCATTTCGTTGTGTAAAGAAAACAAATGACGCTGTCAGAAAAGTATTTGTAAGTGAAATATGAAAGAAAGTATGATTGAAATCTTAATTAGTGTGTAGCGATTGATATTTATGTAATAAACGTTAATATAAAAGCAATGTGCTTGCATTTCAATACAGATGTATATAAAACTTACATCGCCGAAGAAATGTTAGATTGTGAATAAATGTTTGATGGATTTCTAACATTCATCATGGAATTTATTGATGTTGTAATTTCGTTCATTAATTCTGAGGCTTTTCGACTAAATGTGGTATATAATACGTTGGTAATATACGCACTTTCACGTGCGTAACCTGTACCTGAAATGAAGCTAAAAACAGCAGCAAAAATGGTGCCGGACTGATTCAACCTTTTAACTAAATTCATTCATCTGACAATCCATCGTAGCTAAACGACCAAAGATCTCCTGAGCTTACATTATAGTCTCGAAATACCTCGGTAACAGTGGTTCTCAGAAAGGAAACTGTCCTTCCATTAGTGTTTCCTTTTGGGAATAGTCAACACACATCACTCAAATTTCATTATGCGGAAATATAAATTTAGCCCACTCTGATGTGACGAAGAAACGTAGTTATTTGAAGTGGTTGGTTTTTATATTGATTATGAAGGAAAACTGTCTTAATTTCCGAATAGATGATGAGGCGGGTGAGTGATTTGTTGAAATGCTATCAATTATAGAAGCTTAAACTTCTTTTTCAGCCGTATCCGTTGAAAGATGTGAATATTCGAAGCGCAAATTGGTATTGCGATATCAAGTTAAACTATTTTAAAAAAATACGTCAGACTGTATTGTCCGACTGCAATGCAAAGGCTTCCCTTACTTTTTCCACTCAACTTGATCCTGAAAGCTATGAAACCAGCAGCAAAATCAAATTCTATAGTAAATATTGTAGAACTAGAAAATGAATCCCGGAACAAAATATAACACGTAGAAGATTGTTCTCAAGTTAAGGAGGTTATCGCACTTTTGTACTACAGCTGAATTGCCCCACATGTACCGCATACACTTCACGTATTCAATGCAATGTGCACCATATTGTGTGCATGTGTTATTGTTAACGGACTTAAAGCTATCACAAACACAACAGAAGTATCACTCTGAGATACAAGAATTTATTATGTCATCTACCACTCTGAGTATATTTACAAAGATGATTTAAAGCCGTCATACTTAACCATTGTTCCAAGATTGATCAATCCATTAATGACTTGAGCTTTGTCTGTCGACACTTAGTAGACAACTGTAGAGGTATCTAAATTGTTATACATTTTCGTCTTGATGTCTATTGTAATATCCATATTACTCACGTAGATCACACGTGCAGCTGTATTACTGCCCTACACCTCTCTGTGATAGTGCAGCCGTAGCAACTCTTAATTGTACGCGTTAATAATAACCTGACCCGCTTCCCGTTGCTGCCATGCTGCGCTCTGCAATGTCTATTTTAAGTATTTCTTACTCATTGTTTAGCATTTGCAGTTCGATCTCTGTTGCATTGAGATCTGATTCTGGTTTAATACCTTGGTTAATTGTGGCATGACTTAAAATATCTGCCTTTTTATTGTTTCTTTGCCGTCTGTTATCAAATACTTTATTTCAACAGCTAAGTGAATTTCAGTGTAAAAAGACTTGATTCTTAGGTTCTTAAACCAAGAGAACACGGTATTTGAATCATCAGAAATCATAAGATTATGCAAATGTAAAAATTGTGGTCTGTAATTATGTATTATGATATTTCCCACAATTGTTTGAATCTTGTATGGTCATGAATGACAAGGAAAATGTGTTACTAATACACAGCCATGGAACTTGTTTATTCTTTGTTACAATTCTGCTAATATGTTATTGGATCCCTAATCCAAATGTTGTGCAAAATATCTGGATGCCTTACCAATGTTTCTGCAAGGCAAGCTTTCGGTTCACTCACGACAATGCAGGCTTCATCATCAAAAGTTCTGCCGTCATCATACGCTTGAAGGAGTACTTGCAATTCCGCCTACTTCACACTATCTACAATTTTACCTTATGTATTTAAAAGCATCGTAGTTTTGATATTCAACAAAAAAAAACCGTACTCGTACCTGCCACTTGCTAGATGTGATGGTGTCGAAACTGAGTAAGAAGTCAAATCTGGTCGTGCGCCGATTAAAGATGAGTGGTCTCAGCATGAAGACTGCACTTCATTATTGGTAAAGATACTCAAGTTTTGAGTTTATAAAATCAATAAGATATAGGATTTATTGGAATTTTCACAATCTATTGATGATTTTCCGTCGACAAGATATGTCCAATGATTACGTGACTCTACGCAGGTGATGCTCGGTTGCGAAGTGATGACGTTATAGCGAATCTAATCATTGTAATGTTCCTCCTATTTGTATTTGCTCTTTGTTAGTTTTTTGTACTTGAGTTTTTTTGCTTGCATGTTCTTTGCAGTTAAATCAAGGTTTGTCTGTTTGTATTTTCTGTTCTCCGAAGGTGATGACATATGATTCGATAATTATATTGATTTTACGCTATTCTGAATAATAAATGTCACTAGTTTCTAGCAACATGATTCCTATTTCGTTTTCTTCTTCATTGGCTATTTTGTTTGATCAAAAGTAGGATCATTCTATAGCTCTGTTTTTTCAATCAAAATAAATTACGTTATCTGTCTCAATGCGATTCTCATGAATACTAAACGCAGGTGCTTCTTTATGTGCAAAACCAGTATGCTCTATAAACTTTAAAGGTCAATCCAATAAATCTCAACTCCTTATTACTGTATTTATTATTTTCTGAAGTTTTCGGGTCAATGAATTGCTTTTGAAGCTCCGTTTCGTTTGTTAGAATAACCCCGTTTTCTCCAATTGTTTAAGAACAACTTCCTGCTGTTAATTCACTCAGATCCGTCAGTTTTGACTAATAGTGGCATACTACTGCCTTAAGGCAAAATTAATTCTAGTTTGCGAATTAATTCTAGCTTAGACTTAAGAGGTTAATTACCACGTCACATTTTAGAAGCGATTTAAAAATTTACTTTAATTTTGCTTGCGGCTTCACTGGCGGCCAATATAGTACGGATTTAGGAGTTATATAAAAGAATATCTAACGTAAGGCTTGAAGCCTTTCAAATGCGTAAACATGGTAAATGTCGTTTTAAGGCCATAGGTAAAAGTATTATTGTCATCATTAACACTAGTTTCCTTTACCATTATTAAAAGCCCGTAGATATCAATAAGCACAAATTTCAACATGCTCTCTATTCTACCGATACGTATTATTACAACGTAATTTTTTCCGATATTGTTTGCATACTGATAATGTCTGTTATAACTTATATAGAGGGTTCATAATCTGCTACCCCGTTATCACCTTTATCTACCATTTTATCAGTGTTATAGCAACACGTAAACACAATCGACCTGCTTTCTGCATAATTTCACCTAAAATAACGCATTATTTATTATGGCAACTTTCGATTCCAATCGTTCGCCTGCCCGTTTTATTGGTGCATAATATTTATTTACATGTTAATAACCAATCACTTTATGGTTCAAATGCGACAGCTGAATAAACATAGTAATCATTTGGAAAATGTTATAGGGCGTTCGAAATTGCTGTGAATAGTTTGGGAAGTTATATCATTAAATATAAATAGGCTGTAAAAATAATTAAGATTATGAAGTCAATGAAAAAGGTGCGCAAAGAAAGAAGAAAGCAAGCGCAGCAAAATTATTCATGGTAAACAGGTATGATTCTGGTGACACTGCAAATAAGCAGACAAGAGACAATTGGAAACGTCTTGGCAGTAATGATATTAAAGTCAGAACATCTGCATAATCAGTTTGCCTTGATCCAGATCAAATTCCATCTACATAAAGAAGAACTAAACCAAAACAGTCGTGAACAACAAACCCCTTTTCCGTTACTCATTTAAAATTGAATTCGTTACCAGTATCGACCGATCTTGATGAGGTGGCAACACTAAACCGTGGGAGGGCCCACATCTGGCACACTTCGCTATTATTACTCTATGGGTCGCAGTAAGGACGTAACGGCACATTTAGAGCTAGGAACTGAATCTATTATTGTCCTAGAGAGGAGTAAAATTATTTTGTGTTTATGGTCTTCATAAAGTTCTATAGAAGAAGTTGTCTTACTATATGTATATGGAATCACGACAGGACCCCTTGATTCTCAAATGCTGTTCGCAGCAAAAGAAATGATGGAAGGATACCATCAGCTTCTCTGACCAATACTAAACATAGCTCTCCCTAACGTACTGAGAATGGTCAAAATGGTAATTGTCTTATACCCTGGTATGGCACAAAGATCAGTGATCGGTTGCCGGGAACCACAAGTACATAGTATTCATTGTAATGTTTTTGTTTAGTCATCAAGGCGTAATGATGATTTAACATTATTAACAGAACTTGGTTCTAATTATACCGTTCTGAAGGGCGCTCTCCCCATTCCTTTAAGTTGCAGAGTCAATACAGATTTAAACAATATTAAGCTGTGTTGCATGTCTAATAGCATCAACGCTTACCTTTTTTTTATCCTGATCCTACTTTGGTTGAATATGTGATATTAATTATATATATTTTTTTATTTTTTTATTCTATTCATCGCTAGCCCAATTCTTTTGTTTATAATCTACTAATGTATGACTTTCTTTTGTTACAGGTAAGACTTCTTCTGACGACAACTGGTTTATTAGATACATATTTTCCAGCCAGGTTTGTTTTAAAACCAATATTTATACCATATCACAGAGACAAGTTGAGAAATGACTTAAATCACCGAATTAGTCGCAAACTCTTTTAAAAATTATTTCTCACTGTAAATAGATTTATAAGATATTTTCACCATCTGACTGCCTTTCTAAAATGCTCTTTATGTAAATGTTTGTTGGTTCACTTTTCATTGGATCTAGTTCTAACTGAGATACTAACCAGAGGCAAGCTATTTATCCTAGTGTCTCGTGTCCAATTACAATAATAATGAATCGTTCGCTGACTGGTAGTCACCGGTGTTGAAACGGAGGCGTGTGTCACACCGAAGCGTAATTAAATTATTTGTAAGATGAGTGTGTAGCACGAATGTGGTATTTGTCGGTGGTTTGTTGTTTTGATTAATATTATGACTGACAAATTTTGTGTGTCCTGAAAATGTAGTTTTATAGAATCACGTTTACCACTAAAGTACTAAGACGCACATGAGTTTGATTGGGATTCTAATATTTTTAAAGGATTGCTTTATTTATGTTTTTGTTACGAAATTGGGGTATGTTACAGCAGAAGGGATATTATTTATGCATTTGTTAGCCATAAATCAGAGACGTGTGAAACCTTAACCGATTTAAACTTGCATAACTAAACATTACACCAATACACCACAATCATTTTTCACACAGACACTAGATCTTATCGCTAATCGTTTGAATTAAATCTAATCTATTCCTCCTCAGTCAATTAAGTCGTAGTAAATAAATCTTAGCGGGGGCGTTACTGTTCGGTGTGACACCCACTCTAGATATAAATCGTCTTCTCTAACGCCAGCCGACAGCAAAGTTTTATTCCTAGGCTTATCGAGATCTGCCTTGAGCGATGCTCTCCTGGTACTTATCATTTACAATTAGTTTGACTGTATTTGTTACAGTTAGATTAAATTACTTGAACGGATGCGTATGACGTTTTTAATTGTGTATGACAGTTTTATAGATGAACCGTTGCATTTAACTGGCCAGTTAGTTGTAATAGTTTTGCTAATTGACCAGGAAATGGTAGGAAAATGGTCAGCTATCAATCTAAAATAAAATTATTTAAGGCAAGCTAATGAATCTAATGTAAATAAGACTATATTTAGGAATTCTAATCAAAACTTAAAACGCTTGAGGCAAGTGATATGATAAAGTCTACATCGCTGATTGTAAAAAAAAATATAAGCGTAATATTTTAATCAACCACTGAATTTACTAGATCACTTTATTTAAATATTTCCTACTACCCAACTCTATTAATAACGATAAACTGTATTAAAACGAACTCTAATTTATGACCGTCATACAAATATTAAGTCTTTCACCAATCCTTCATAGTAAAAGTCATCGATTCTAATTTTGCTGTCGTATCGTAATTAACATACATTGCTCTTATTCGAACAATTTACGATTATGTTATTAAAGTAATTGCCGTAATTGAAAAATATCAGAGTGAAAGTACCGCTGATTATAAAGCTGATTTGTGACAAGCCGTTCGACCGGTCTAAAGTAATTATGAATTTGTTTAGGGCATCATTTTAAACGGTCGAGTTATGGGATATAGCATTATAATATTAGACGAGCATGCGTGATACATTTCTGACAAGACATGCGATAGAGTATTTTAAAATGTAGCAATACATCAACTTGTAACGATATAAATTACACGTCCGTACATCATGGTACTCCCAATCTATCTAATTTATCAGTTTTTGGAACTACTAATTTATCATCAGCTACTTCTCACAGTTCATTGGTAGACTTAGAAAGAATGATATGTGTGTAACGAAACCCTAATCCCTTAATATGAATCATTATTATAATAAACCACACTTAACAGTCACATAGCGAGACAAACCAATTGTATCTAGATGTAAGAAACATCAGACAACTAAAAGAAATAACGTCTGACAACTCACATGCAATTTGAATCAACAGTTCTTTTAATGCGATTAATCTCACGACAGATTAAAAGCTGTATGATATGCCATAATTAAATCATAATTAGCAACAGTAATAATTACAAAATAATGAAGCCTTAAGTAGTTCCGTTCTATTATTCATTGTACTCGTATTATGATTTGTAAAAGTAACACTGCTCACAACCTATAATTTCTGTCGACAAATGGGAGCGGAAGAAATCGTCTTATCTTTAGGGTCATCTCTCACTCACTAGGTTACGCGAACATATACCCATTGTTTCTAAGATGCTTTTATTGATCAAGATTGTGTGAAGACAGATGTTTAAGTGCTTTTTAGACATCCGTCATGCCTGCTATAACCAAATGGTTTGGCAGAGGTGAAATTTTTATACAGGGTTATATACTGATTGCAGATATATATGGTATTATATAACCATACATATATGTCTGCAATCCGTTAAGGGGATATATATGAGAGGTCATTTGCAACCAAATGACCCCTCATGACCCTTATGTAAATGTCAACCGTTTTCGAGTAATTTGACATTTTTATATTTTAAAATGAATTAAATAAAAATATAAAATGTCAAATGACTCGAATCTTTTTGACATTTGCTTGAAGACAAAGGTGCATTTGGTTGTAAATTACCAACATTCAACCTCTCCTACATCCCCTTAATGCATTGCCGACATATAACCAATAATCCTGTATAAGTGTAGCCCTAGAATCGTAGGCGAGCAGTTTATAGGAAACAGTCCTAAGCACTGCTTAAAAAAAAATAGTGTGGTAGATTTGAATCCAACATAAATGTAGGTAAGTAGTATGTTCTTATAGATGACGCCAAAAAGCACTCAAGTCAAGATAGTGATGTTATCAGATCCAGTAGCAGCATCTTACTGTGTCATTAACAATAATACTGAGATCACCAATATTATTACTTCGTCATGTGATGATGGAATTATTGCCTCACCAAAGTACTTCATAGACTTTGTTTAGACAAGTACTAGGCTTATTTTCAGCAGTGAATGATTATTTGGCATTTATTATTATGATGATGTCATACAAGGTGTAACAAGATCCATCACATACCCGTTATCTACGAATTCTGTTCATTAAACTAAGTAACATGGAGCAAAAATGGTTGCTGGAAAATGACTTTTATTTTGTTGCCAAAAATCACTGTTTACGGCGGCGCGTGCCATGTAACGCACGCAAAACATTGTGCTAACCATGTGCATGCAACGATACCGGAGTCGTGGGGGTATTTAAAGTTAAGTTATAAGTACATTTAAAACTTATTTCGCGAAAAAATATAAAAAGAAGTTATAACTTTTGCAGTCAATATGTCAGAAGTCAGAAGGTTCCCAGGAATATCTGGGACAGTTTCCAGGTATCTCTAGTTACGGATATTGAAGGACCATACCTGATCATACTCCAGTACAAAAAAAAAAACACAATGACCGGGAGTGTGACTATATACATATATATACTAGCAACTCCAAGACTTGCCTCTTAGATCAATGTTGATATCGATACCCTAAGATAATATCGCTGGATTAACATTTTCTACTAGAGCATAATACGTAACTGAAGTAATACAATGCAGATGCAGATGTTAATCACCTTGATTGACTTGCAATCAGTGCGTAATCGGAGCATGTTACATTTTGTTTCAAACTCCATGGATATATGCAATCATTTCTTTAAATTGTGCTTTCGTTTTTACAAATGTGCAACGCGGTTATTATCTGCTGACTTAGTGGTTTCGAATTTGATGATGAATATGAAATTCTGAAGTATGTTTTATTACAAATATAAAACAGTTGATTTTTATCACAATCTTACTAAATGACTACATTAATTTTATTTCACAATTTGTGCCCAAAAGTTAGATCCAATCCTTATTCCCTATAATTCGAAATATTAATATGTAGACAAATCTTATTGGATGATGAATTGATGGCACAGTGAGACTTATTACCTAGATGTCTCATTAATCACTCATCTCTTCGATCCATTGGGATTTCTGTACTCCTCGTTAATCTCATCGTCTTCAACAAGATCTCCAATAACCATTGCGAAAGCCGTCTTGCCAGTTTGCCTCACATAATACATTGTAAATCATACAAAATTCTTACAACCATAATTTTGTCGGTTTCACAGTCTTTGTTGTGAGTTTGACGATCGCTTACAAAATTAGCCGTACTTGATCCACTTTAGGGCTTTGGCCTATACAATAGCTGTCTGTTTAAGACGTGTTGCTCTTGCGCATGGTCCGCTGCGTTATTGATGGCGAGAAGCGATGGGATTATAGGTATTAGTCGTAAGTTTATGAGTCTTTCGTCATCGTCTTTCATATTTCTTAGACGTTGCTGTTTATATCTCATGGTTACTGACTCGTTGTTCTAGTGGTCGCGCAAGCGCTACTGCTAAGCATGAGATCCTGGGTTCAATACTCGGGTCGGGTAAAGTGTTATTGGGTTTTCCATCTGGAATTTCTTAGTAGCCGCCCCTTAATACATGGGACTTAAACATAACTGGCGAAATTTGGGTGTACTATAGGTAGACCTCTGCCTAACCCTTCGGGGCTTACAGGCGTGATGTTATGTTTAGCTACTTCTGCTTTGTAGGTGTATTAACAAACTTATTCATATCTAGACTTGATGAAGGTCGCACAGCTTTTAGGATTTCGACTTGGATTTTGTTTTTCTTTCTGACTTGACTTCGTCCTTGGTAAGCGCAGTTTATGGTTTTTTAATTCACCGTATGTTCAGTATGTCTACTGTCTTTGTTATTACATCTCATTGTGGATAAAAAAAAAATTGTTTAACTGCTGTCTTTTTTATAAAACAAACTAATAAATGAAGCGAAACGACAGGCCTCGCTAGTGAACAAATTTTTATTGTTATCTGAGTTTTTGTAGGCCTTGGTTTGTATTGTTAACGTCAGTACAATACTTCAGAAGTACCTACAGGGAATAATCATGAATTCTAAATGATCAGGGTCATTTGCCGAACTTTAATAATATTGGTACTTTAATAGTCAAATAGTTTCCAATATTTGTAGGATCACAAAATGTCCTTAGCTACAAGAATTTTAAGAGTGTATGAAATTGTGAATTTCTACATTTGGACTGACTTAATTGTCACTTTAAAGACCGATATTTAAAGCAGAATGAATGTCCCTACTCAATGGTTGTCTTCAGAAATCAAACATCAAGTCGCTGCCAGTAGAACATAGACCCATCGAGTGGGTTACACAGTGATGAATAGCGCTATCCACCTCTATCAATCTCTTTGAGGCAGTGATTGAGGCGCGGCGCCTGCGCTGGTGGGAACTCTTCTGATTGGAGTGATTAATTGTGGACTTATACTGTTACTACGTAAGCCAGGTGGTCGATATGTGGGTGGGAAGGTTCGGAGTTTCTTAATCGATGTTTTTATAATTTTTGATTCAGAGTCGTTAAAGAAAGTAGCTCGAAGGCTTCTGTTATGGTCTAGTTTTAAAATCTACTGGAGAAAAAAAAAACATTAGTCTCGTCATGAAACTACAAAATATAATATAAATTTTATTATACAATATGGGGTTAGTGTTTTATCGTATATTGCACAGTACTAGAATTCATATATTCATTCTATACGGTTAGCATTCCGACATCTGCATATCCATACTCACTTAATGCAGCTATTTCTCCCTTTCATGTCGCCGCATAATTTCTGCTAGCCACAATACATGATCCAGCCACGTTCTACCATAGATTTCAGACCAGTTTTCAGATGATCTAAAGTACATACATCGTTTAAGGGGTACTTTGTTAAATGTTACAACAAAATACCTTGTTATATATTGCAATTAAATGAAAGAAAATCTAAAACTTATATTATTAAAAGTACACTTTGTAAACAAGCATGTTACAAATCAGAGGATTATATCCAAGATAAGAATGCTTGGAAACATGCTGGTCCTGCTCCATAAGATAATCTAAAATCTAAACAAAATCAAACTGGATTCAATTGAATTTTTTTATTATACGACATTGATGACTTATTAATTGTATAATTTTAGGAAAATTGTCGTTGCTTCATTTATTTATTTTAATGTATAGTAATTTTATTCTAGGTGCATCGTCATCACATATAATTACGTAACTAGTACCTATACAAAATATTGTAAAACATTTTAAAAGAGTAACGGTGGAGTTTCTTGCCCATTCTTCTCCATATGTAACTACCTTTTGGAAGGGGCGACTAGAATCAATTCTATTTTTTTTGTAAATGCCGTTCAAAAATACCATATGAGGGCCTATTTGAAATAAATGATTTGACTTTGACTTTCTCACCACAACTATTATTATCGCAAAGCCATTTTCAATCAATATCCAAACTGATAACAGCTATCCGATCATTACTTTCTCAATGGCTTCCTGAATGGAATATTAATATTTTAATAGCTAATAATTATGGTGCTATATCTTAGTTTCCCTCGTTAACTGTTAACGAGGACATTTTCGATTTGCAATTGAGTCAAATTGGTTTCGTTTGACTAGAATTGCTTTCAATTTACAACTTTTGAAAGCAATTCTAGTCAAACGAAACCAATTTGACTCAATTGCAAATCGAAAATGTGTTGCGTAATTAGATAGAAGCTCACACTATTACGGCTTCCAGTTTCCTTTGGCTTAGATACAGCCAATCATTATTTGATAGGCAATTGGGTGTAAATCGAAATTAGTGGACATTTTAATTAGAAATTGTAAATTGCCGACTGTCTTAGATTGAGGTTCTACGGAACTGTGTAACTATAGTAAAATTGTTTATATGGAACTCAGTAGTAACAATATTATTGCTGTTTATTGGTAAACTGTTAGCTGTTTTGGAAGCAGTTTCTAATTTAACATGATTATTAACGTTTGGGAAGGCAAGTGACTAATATTATTGTTGTTATTGAACTAGATGCTATATTTATTCGGATAATTTATAATTTCATATTTGTAACTATAAACTTCTAAGTCGAACTTTATATCATTTGCACGTGGCTTTAAAATGTATTGTCAGGTTTATTTATAAGAAAATGGGACAGTTTAAATCCTGGAGCAAAGATATAGAGATATGGCGTCGTAAAATGGCCAGCCCTCGACGTTTAACTGTCAAAGTTACTTAATAAGAAAGTTTTACTACTTTAATCACTGTTATGGTTTAACTGCTGCCTCAAAGATCACCGCTAGAAATGAGTTCTGATGTGATCTAAGATTTCTTTGTCATCATCTCTGGTACTCAAGGAAGTTAAATCAAGATTATATTATTCTGCCATATCTTTCACAGTATTAGCAGAGACGATACAATTAGTTGTCAATCATTTTAACTGATTGACTTTCGGACGGTGAGCAATGGGTAGCTCGCCGTCCGATAAGAACCAGGCCCGGGTCGACGGCGCGTTGTGTTCCACGCGCGCCTCAAAGCGATGTCAGCACCAACTGACGGGGTCCGTAAGGGTCTATGCCTGCCGGGGTTGCGTGTTTGTTCGAAAGGGAACGCGGCCCCGGCACACAGGCAACGGAAGGAACACGGGTGGGTTTTAGTCAGTAAAAGTCTGACACGCCCTCCCAGAGCGGGAGAAGTTATTTGATAATTTCCCACCCTCAAAAAAAAGGCAATTGTTGAAACTCTTCTACATAATTAGTATTATTTTCCATCTCTTACAATGGATCACATTTTCCATTTTTAGGTTTCCTAGCTTCTGTTTTTTCACCAGTTGCTCTTGTTGCCTGTTCGTTGTCTCTTATATTTCTCTTCGCAAACTGCAAAGCAACGCTTTTTTCTTTTATAGCTCAATAGTCATGATAGTAATCAAGATTCTTCTTGCGCATGATCAAACCTCTATTAATAATATTTTATTGACGATAGACCAGTAGCTTGGGTGGTCTAATATTATTAAACATCAATGTTTGTATGATATGACTAATTTGCTCTCACACGATCAGTTACGCGACCTAGTTTGCAATTTTTGAACATCTGTTCTTATTATCATTATTTGAAACTTGTATATTATTATGTTTGATCTAATTGATTTTATTTATTATAGCATGTTCAGTTTACTGTTAATTTATACCGATTACTTTAATGTTTGCAATTTCCAATGGGTGGTGTTCAATAACTTTATTATAACGTTGATCGGAATATGTTGGCCTGGGGTATATTTCTTGGACTAGCTCCAATTAGAATGACAATTTCTAAATGCCAGTTTCACAACAAATTCGCAATGTATATAAAATATAGCAGTAGTACTCATTAGTACCTTAACAAAACTGTTTGTCCGTAGATTCTTTCTTAATCTATTTCACATACGATGTAAGAACGACTAAAGCATGGCGCCAGACCTAAATACATGAATCATAGTCTAAATAGGTCAATGCTGAATAATTAATAGACACAACAAGACGTTCAACCAACACTCAGAACTGACGCTGAAAGATTTCATCAACATACCTTTTTAACCTAATAAAATCTTACCTTTTAATGTTGAAATAGAAGGTAATATAGATGTGGAGCTTTGTGATAGCAAAGAAGTAATGGAACAACCGTCACTTCCTCAAAGACATAAACATTTGACTACAGATTTTACTCAAAGCATTATATCTTACAAAATCTAATATGATTATATGACTTATTAAATAAATCAATCATAGATTTTAAAACATCAGCTATCCTATTCAGACAATCGGCAATTTTCTATGAGAAAAGTAGGACATTCTATAATTTAAAGCTGCGCGTGAGTCGACCATTCTTAAGAAGCCCAAGGTCGCTGGAAATGTTCCAGATTCTTTTTTTATTTTTTTGATGATGTTGGTACTGTGGTTGAAGGGCTTAATTTATTTATGATCGTTCTTCGTTGGCTTATAAAGTGGATTGGACTACATACGTTTAATGTAGTTAGTAAGAACGAAATGTTATCGAGTATTTTTGATGGGCTAGTTTTATTCATGTCCGATTTCGTTTTTCTTTTAGAATGTATATTTATTAATTTAATCTTTATTTGTAACTAGCTTTAGCTCGCGGCTTCGCCCACGTTGATGTCGGAAAATATCCCACAGAAACGTACTACCGGGATTAAAAGTATCCTATGTGTTAATCCAGGCTATAAACTATCTCCGTGCCAAATTTCATCCAAATCCGTTGAGCCGTTTTTGCGCCAATCTGGAACATACATCCAGACAAACAGACAAACGGTCACGTATTATTTATTATGTATAGTTATAGACTAGTTAACCCGACAGACATTGTCCTGTCCAAATTTTAATAATTCAAACAAAAAAGGATGTTCAGTTATTTCCGTATTTGAAGATTTTCTGGGAAACTTTTCCAATTTTTCTTTTCGTAAAAACCTGTGGGTCTACTCCCTAAGCGTAATCTGTAGTTACGGGCGCTTCGTACTCCGTCTCACTTATGGTATGTCCGTAAGGGAGAAGGAGTAGGAAGCGCCTGTAACTTCGACTGAAACTACGGATTTCGCTAAAGGAGAAGAACCCCTGATTCGGACATTTTAAAACAAAAAATATCCATGTCGGTCCAGCCCATCTCAAGTGATCCGCTACCAACAGCAGCATTTCATTTTTGTTATATAAATTGCAGGCCCAACCATGCAATATTTATTCAGGCCGCATCATTGATGACAAGATTAAAGTTGTTAGAAATCATTATGTTATCAACCACTTTATAACAACTCCTTTCTACTATACTCTCACAACGGATTCAAGATACCAATTCTCACTATTGCCCAACACTGCCTGAAGACCTATTGTACCGATTTACTCTGTAAAACATCCTTTCGTCCGTCAGTTTGGAAAGTACCTACAGAGTATTTCCACCAGTGCGTAGGTGAAAGTACCGGCAAATTGCCCCCGGTGCATTACCAAGCGGTGCGTACGATGTTATTCGAATTTGATAGCCCTATTACGTGCGAGATTTTGGTACTAATACTTTAGAAGGTGGTTTAGGTGAATTTCTTCCGTGATTGTTGTGAATTTCACGATATGAGTTCCGTGAAAATCGAAATTATGATATTTTGGTGTGGAGGAGTAAACACTGGAGTGTTTAGTCTCCACTGTGGACTATGGGAAGTAAATGGTGAAGGGATGACCGAAATGAATGTAAGTGACAACCATTTTACGCCGACCCAAAGTAAAGTAAGAAGAAGAAGAAGATGATAATGGCGAATCATGATTTGGTAACAAAAATTTTCGTAGCAACAAATCCAAATGCAAAGGTACAGTACATATAACACACGAGTAGACAGCAAGCGAAGTCAAAGCTTAAATTATTACCGAAACACCAGCATGTTATGGCGCAAAACATTTAACAAATTTAAATATTCCACCTAACCCTTTCGCAAATAATTTCTCCACATTGACATGAGTTGACCCAAGCATTCGGAAACAGTGTTTAAAGATGATTGATTAGCATGCAGTAATGTTATCTAACTTATGCAATGACAGTTCGACAACTACATGACGAGGGAAGTTGTCGATGTGATCGATCATAGGCGGAAAGCAATGTATGATGTAAAAATGGAAAACATTGCGCGTGAATAATTTGAGATAATGGTTTATCTTATCCATATAATTCTAGCTGTAGAATAGATTGAGATTATCATATTCAGACATTTGGATATACAGTTAATGATTATCCATAATATCTTGTAAAAAAAAAAAGCAATCATTCCTTTAACCTTTGTCACGCAATCCGCTTCCAAGTATGCAAATATTTTAACCATCACTCCGATCTGTTATATCAGACATCAGATTAGCAAAGATTCTTACACAACCCAATGACCCTTGAACTTCAAAGGCCAATCCATCATTAAAATCAATTTTATACAATTTGTTCTATACATACCTCGTTTCAATTCTAACTGGCGTATTAAAATATCGTAATACCTCCTCATTAACGTCCAAAGTGAGGTGTTCTGACGTTTCTGACATCATATTAATCTCAGTTTGAACGATCGTTCACTTTCTCTGGAAATTCACTCAGTACACCACTATTTGTTAAAAACACGTCATTGATTGATTGCTAATCTTAGATTGATTATCTTGTGTCACTGTTTAAAATAACTCGTATACTTTTCTCTCATATCAGTCTTGTCCAATTCGTTTTCAATTAATTTCTCGTCGGGAACTCTATTCATTTCGGAATTAGAGAAAAGACGTTTGATCGCTACTGTCTCTTCCTTTGTTGGGCAGGATTCTGTAGTTGACATATGAATTAATGATTTCCGTAAATTAATTAGGTATATGATTAATCGAAAGTTCCGTAGCCCATTCACTAACTTCAGATTTCTCCAAAACATCAGAAGTCAATCAAAATATCATACCAGAATTAATTATTTTTAATTATATTGCTTTTAAAATTACGCTCCAATGACCTGATAATATCGTACTTTTTCTAGACATCATTAGCAATATGTAACTTTTATAACTTTCCATGATTCTGCGCCATGTTTTTATAAAACGTATGTGCTCTCACTATGGAGCAAAAAACATGTTATCTTGTTTATTAACTTTCTTCTGCTTTGTTCGAAACCAGTAATTGTATATCTTGTGTAAAGGTAGAAACAATACATTCTTGATTTAATTGCTGTACTTTTACTGTTAATGTACGTATATATTTAGGATCCATTTTAATCATATTCAGCATATTGCATTTCGTTTGTATCAACCCATTGCATTGTTTAGTAAATGCGTATCTCTTTTACAGAACTAACATATAGATAATTATGTAGTCATAACTTTCCTTCATTGCTTTGAAAATTGCCTTTTCTGCATTTTCTACCGTTAGAACACCTGAAAGCTCTTTCTTTTGTGATTTACGAATATTGTTTTTGATTTAATTTGTCGTTGACCGACCTAAGATAACTCCGTTTTACTTCGTTCCTCATTAGTGCTTTATCCATGTCCATAAAATGTGAAGATTTCAAACAATTTTAGTACTAATAAATCTAGTCTGCCTGCCTACTGATTACTGGGTCTATTTCCAAGGTATCCTCTCTAAATCTAACTTAACAGGGCACTTATGTTTTATGTTGGTGTAATGGTCGATCTCCACAGTTATAATTAAATCTGAGTATGGTTCTATCAGTAAATAAGATGAAAAATAATTTTCGCCAGTTATTGCATTACGGTTGTGCGAAACTAACTTGGTAGCAATTTATACTGCAATAGAGTTCTTCTCTTACTCTTCTAGTACTAATTACGAAAATTTGATAGTGGCAAGTTCATTAAGGAAGGTACCTACGTTGTATATGCTTGTAAACATATGTTCAGTATTCGCTCCTGACACATTGAAAGATCAATTGAGCACAAATTAAAATTTAATATTTATATGACGTTTCAAGTCAAAATGACGCCACAAATAATAAACTTAAAACTGGTTATGTAATATCCGTAATATTACTTACATACACCAACATCCATCCATAATTAATTGTATCCTTATTGCAGAAAACAACTTCTCCTTAAATATGGAATTCCAAGAACCATAACATTATTTTCAAGTATCGATTTGTTATCGAAAGCCTTAACTCGGTGTGTGGTTACATTTGTAATAAAATTTCGATTATTGGTAATTAATTTGCCCACCGACTCAATTATTACATAATTTATAATGTAAACATGTGTAATTATTATTATAACTCCGCAGGAGTCTTTGATTTGAACATGTTTATTGAATGGATTAAAATCATTTAAATTAATTATGTAATTACTGCTACAGGCAATCAAATTATCAGATGTAATCAACGCTTTCCTTTTACGGACGAAAAATGTGATGCGATAATTTAGGTAATTTGATACTGTCATGATCATGATACTTATCCAATAAGAAGCAAAACATCATACAGATTGACAGCAACAATGATTAACAAGATTTGATGTCTGAAATCAACCAACCTCAGGCCAACAAATGTAACATTTACAGAAAATAAAGAAAAACTGCTCGTTAAAAAAAAATCAAGGCCATTTTTTGAGAGCGCCTACCGAACAAAGAGATCTCTTTGAATGCGCAAGCGCGCATTGTAATCAAGCCTAGTTCAGCATTGGAGGTTTTTATACGCAGATCTAAAGATATGAATGTACTTACGGATGTTTAATATCGTTTCACTTGTACCTACCTACTCGCACTTGGTATATGAGTCACAAATTAGGAATTAGGTTTTTTTCTAGGACAAAAAAAATGGAGTGAAGTAGCTTTTTTGCATATTCGTCGTGACTTCAAAGTAAAGGGCCCAAACATAGAGCTTCATTGTTATCGATCAAACTGTTTCGTAATAGTTTCTAGCGAAATCAGTAAATGTTGAGTTATTTTCTTGTTTAATATTAAATAGAGCCCGTCCATTCTTTAAGGTCAGCTTCAGAAAATGATGGCTATATTGTTACTTGAAGACTAATAAATGCATTCTAAAAATAATGATAAAATGAAGAAGAATGTAGAAAAACCTTGACAGAACACAATGCATTAAACTCACCAAATTATGTAATCGCACAAGTGGAAAGAAAGATGTAAGTTCGTAATAAGAAAAGTCGATGAACAAATCCATTGTTATGTAAAGAATAATAAAATAAAACCTTCACCTTAATGAACTAAACCCACAAATAAAGCTTTCTAACAAAAATATAATATTTCATAACGTAACGTAAACAAAAGATTAGAAAGTGACAAAAGTGACTCTATGGCAGATAAGAGTTTATATCTTTAGAACAATAAGATAATCAAGATGCATTTCGCGACTTTCTCAGAACAAAATTGTCACCAACCTTGATTTAATGTCCAAGCTCGAGATCTTTCACACGGACGATTTGAAGCGCAGTGATTGCTTAGAAAACTACGTAAAAGTACAAGAAAAATATGTTTTTTTTTTGCATTAGAAAAGAAGAAACGATATGAGTATCAAGAGTTTGAATTTTAAGTAGACGAAAATGAAATTTACAAATGAAAACCAGTCTAGTTTAACGTGTCTCGTTACATGTATTGTAATGGTATTTATTGATTTTGATTTCATTTAATTTCCTATACAATGAACTGTACGTAAATAACAACTTAAACCTAATTAATTTCCTAACTTGGCTAAAACTACATACATATTAACAAAGTAAAAGTACTAGTATATGGCGTCGAAAAATTCCTCTGCATCGCTGTCGCCAAAGTACCCAAGAGACTAGCGACTAGCTAGCGGCGTGCTTAGCCTGTGATCAAGTTAACAGTCAGCCCTTGAGTTACGGGAAGTGTCAACCAGCCGTTTGGAGATTTAATTGAATTGACCATAAGAACTAGGACCCCAGGCCTGAGGGTTTCCACCCTCGCCATTTCCTCTTGCTTTAGTTTCATTTTTGCTGACGTTAATTGTTATGTTGACATTTTCACCGTTCATATTATTGCTTGACAGAACCGATCTTTTATGAATCGATTTAATGCCGACACCTTTCAACTCCCACGCATTCACCGCTTACAGTCATAAATATGATTTTTATATGAGAGCATTAACGTCAATAAGATGTGAAAATCATATTTGCATAAATTTTAAGAATGTAAGGTTATATTGTGAAATGTATATATGTATATACAGTGTAAACTCCATGTAACGTCACTCTATTTAACGACAAACTCCCTTAAGCGTCGAAATCAATTGGCTTTGGTTGGTTTAGCTTGTCTTTCATACAATGTTTCACTCTACATAGCATTACACCCACTCTCAATAACGACAACAATTGAGTAATAAAAAGTACCTTTTAAGTTGCTAAAATTAGTAAAAACTGCGCAGCTGTGTACGATCTATTGTCGCTTTATTATCCTAGCCCGCAATAAACTCGACTGTCGGCATCATGCATACCGAACTTTCTAAGAAATTCGTTCTTTTGTTTACAATTTGGGATTGCTTGTACGTGTAGACTGTTGTTGACCATGACTCATAAGTAGGAGTCATGGATTATCTATACCTTATCATATTCTTAGTTGCTCACAAACTTTCAAACTGTAAACATGGCTAATAAAAGAAAATCACTGTGTATTGACGAAAAAGTTTTACTGATACGCGCAATAGAAACGGGAGAATAGTCGGAAATAAACTTTTTCTTTTTCTAATTCTGATGTTTCTTCTCTCCATTTAACGTCAACTCTCTATAACGCCATAAAATGCACAGTCCCTTCAGTGTCGCTATATAGAGTTTACACTGTATATATATATATATATAATGTGTATATATATATATATATATATAATGTGTATATATATATATATATATATAATGTGTATATATATATATATATATAATGTGTATATATATATATATATATATATATAATGTGTTTTTATGAATTTTATATGCATGAGGTGAAAACTGTGCATCAGTGGCGATATTCCAATAATTTTTTTTAAGATTTTCTCCTTGTTTTACGACAATTTCTCACAATTTCTCATTTCGACAGTTTTCAACAGAATATGTCGTTTACTTTGTAACATTAGCTTCAGCTTAATTTTTGTCATTACATACTGCTATTGTATCGATTGCATATATATCTTCTTCGTAATTTTGTTTTTTTTTACTAATGTCTCTAGCTGCCTGCAAATCTCACACTAGAACCTTAATATACGTAGAATGAATAATTAATGTTTACTTCCCTTGTAAATACTTCGGCTTATTTAACACTAGTTTGTTTACAAATGTGTTTGTAAGTGTTACTATCGTGTTTGTTACTTTTTACGTGTTGCTTTTCGCAATTCTGACGTCATCAGTTAGTGCTGTAATTGCAATTAGCAGTACTATTCGTTCATTATCGAGATTTATTATTTCCGATATTTCAAATTAAAGATAATTACTCACCTTATTGAACTTCGGAAGCGGTTTCACGCTACCTACTTATATTTATTGAATGAGGAATGCGTTTTTTAAGCGAAATCCTTTTTAAATCTAGGTACAAACGTAACATCTGTCGATTGACCGCTTTTTTCGTTTCTTCCTGGCAAAGGCGCAAGGTGTGATGGCACCTGCGCAAGCGGTTGCACAGGTTCTGTTACATATTCCGGATCACTACCATAACCAACCTTCTAGTATTAAAAACAAGGTATATTTTTGTCTGAAAATCAGCCAATCGCAATCAGTATTATTTGCTATGCAGTTCCACCTTCAAGGGCGACTTATTCTGAATAATTATTTAGCTGAAGTTTTATTCATTCGATTCGAGTACTGAGGGATGAATAATGACTTAATCGTGACTTTTAGATGAATAATACAGGTTGTGATGAATTTCAAATGATGTCCATTCCAGTGGCTAGTGTTGTGCCAACAATTAATATGTCTATTAATCGTGACAGATTCTCATTTCCAAATAAATTACATTTACGATGTTGCTGAGTTAACCAGAATTAGATAAAGGAGGTAAAATAACGTTGGTCCATTGACATAGAAACACTGTTATTCACAATAATCGTCAAATCTAATGTTGAAAATCGAGGTGTTGAAATGTGAATGATTCTAAAATTCATGTTTATTGGTTACATAACAGCTGTTTTATTGTATTTTTTCTATTTTTAGACTAACACTTGAATAATAACCTCTAATTCTTAAGTCATAATAAAAAAGAATGGAAACACCATTATTTTTAAAATTCCAAAATAATTTTAGAATATTCTTTCTTTTGTCATTTATAAAACACTATTGTAACTTTTAACGATTGTCACTTGTTTTCAAATTATAAATAAAGATTCAAATAAAGCAGAACACAATAGGAATAAACAAAACACGTTTGCAGCAACACATTCGATTGTTTCTCTAGACACAATCAATAAACAACATGCACATGAACGATTTGATCAGCCACAGTTGCACAATGCGAGTCAATTTGTACACAAATTATGTGTTCCACACATGCAATTGCTATACTTAGCATAATGTACTTAGAGATACCGCTTCGGGCGAAGTGAGGCTAATTTGAGTAGAAAGTGAACGATTTAGAGAGAGTAATTATCGATAAACAGACGTGTCATGGCGTGTTATGTTGGCTGTGAGCAATTGAGCATGTATTGGGAAAGAGAAGCCTTTTTAGTCTTGTCGAAGTAAATCAAGTGAGGCAGGCACTAGAGTTGAAGCCTTTTCGCCTCGATTGGTTTCAGCGTTCGTGCTTGTAAGAGGATTTTATACATTGAAGAGTTTAGATGCAAAGCCAGATGAAGTAATTTCTGTTCAGCTGAATTTTGTTTAAATTCCCTAGAAATGAACAAGAAAACACAAGAAGCATATACGAGTATGTAGAAACTTAAGTTCAAGATGATCATAATGGTAAGATCTAATACCATTCTCTAGAAAGTGTGAATCCAAATGAACCAGAAAGCCCATTCTCGTAGTCGAGTGTTAGATCATTCGGTTCCCTACAAAATGGTTGAGCTGAATGGAGCTGATCCACGCGTCATGATCGTGAACGGGCGCCGTCAGTTGTGACTGGTCATCTCTTATCTGCCATGGCTTATTTTTAATCTTATATTTTGAATTGTTTTGATTATTTTTTTGTACATGTTCTCACATATAGAAGCAACAAGAATAATGTACCCAGGATTTTGTAATTTCTATATTTAAAAGAGTGTCCTTAGAGTTTCTTGCCCGTTCTTCTCCATAAAGATCTACGTTTTGGAATGGGCAACTAGCTTCAACTTTCTGACTAACTGACGCGACTATTTGACAATTCAAAGTGCCGGTAAATGGTTTAATTGAAATAAATGCTTTGAGTTTGAGTTTCGTACTTAAAAAATGTTCAAATTCAAGTCTCATCATCTCGTGTCGTTATCTGTTGTCTCATCTCAGCGACAATCAATGTCAAAACCGAGATTGAAACTGAAATTAGAAAGAAATTCTTAAAAATACGGAAATTTGCTCTCAAGAATCGTCGCCACGCAACATGACCACCAGAACCTAGAATTATGTAGAGGTGTAAATTAAAAAGATATTATCACCCTTTGCTATTTTAATATCACTTCCTTTGAACTTCTTAAGGGCAATTTTAATGAGGAACTGACAAGAGCATTCACCGTAGGAACTAATAACTTATAACATCCCATAGCAATTACCAAACAGCTACCAAACGTGGCAATATCCTTCGTTTTAGATTTTTTCTATCCAGTGTTAGAAGGGCCATATTCAGCCACACTTTCGCGCTGGTATGGCTAACGTTTCCCATATTAAATCAAACTGAATATTAATATTGTTGACTGCCCAAGTTCGGAATTAATTTGAAAAGTTTCTAAAGCTTATACAGTAACGGTCAACTTTTTCTTGATTTATTATGCAGTATTAAAACTCAATGCGATACCATGGAGTTTATATATACACTTTAGTTAATTTTAAATTATTCATAGTTATGTAGTATGAGTTGTATGTATGACTCCTTTGTTAGACACAATACATCATGGCTGAAGGCTAGTCTAAATGCTGCGCGTGCACATATAAAAAATAAGGTCGTTTTTGTTTCGCTCTGCGCTTCCTAATGCTTCGAAATAAATTGATTTGATTCGTTCTTTACGTGCCTTCAGTGGTTTTATTGAAAATTTTCCTATAGTCCTTCGTCTAAATCGAGTTATGCCTGTATAAAAAATATCAAAATAATTTAGTACTTAGTGACTTTTTCAGTTAAATTGCTTGCTCTAGATGCGCTTCCCATACGAGAACAACTTACTCAACTAGATTTAACACTAGTGTTATATCATTTTTCTATTACCAAAAAGCTTATAAAGAAACTCTAAAAATGTCTAAGTTTCCTCTGACACTCAAATTTCATAGCACCACCAATGGTCTAGGCACTACAACTGACAACGCGATTCGCAATAGCACATCTCTAACAATAAACTCATCTATGAGTACAACTCCAGCCAACATCAAGTAGCGGTTGCTTCGGTGTGAAACTGACAAGCCTTCGCTCTTCACGCTTCGGCGATCATCGGCAAAGATCGTAACTAGAGCCGACGTGCAACAGTAGGTTAAGTGTGAAACGAACTTTTAGTTTGTTTGACCACTTATTTGTCTTAAGTAATTAGTGTCGAGGAGGTGTTTAATTGAAAGTGGTAGGAGTGTTGGGCAATTCGTCAAGTTTTTATATGACTACGAAATTCATTATGCCTTTGGTTTGTTGGCTAAGATATGCTCAGTCTTTTCTATTATATGTAGCCAGATGGTTCTGACCTACACAATCAATTTAATCAGTTATATCCATTTCTTAAAGGCAACCAATCTATGGTATACTTTCAGGCTTCCTATTTCCCTTAGTAACAATTTAATAAGTGCAATCAGAAAGTTTGTAATGTTGCAAGTAGCTGTCAAATATTTTGCTGTTTTGAAATTATAAAATATCGCTTTGTAACACTAAAATATTGATACTCAATTTCAATCATTCGTAATACTAGATATATACATAGTTTTAGGTGTATAAAAAAGCATTAGGAACTTTAAAATACTTGTTTTACAACAAAAACGAAGTACTACCTATTTGTAACGTTGCTAACTTTTTGATTGCACCGTCTTAAATCATCGCAAACTTCAACTTTTTTCTTATGTCTCATAGATTTCCACACTTTTCATTGAAATCAAATAACACTTACTGGTCAATTAGCTTTACAATCACATATATTACGTAAAGCTTTTCATCGGCAGCTCCGTTCGGCAATTTGTCGTTACCTTTTATATGTTACACAATATATAATTTGCGGCGATCGTACGATACTTATGACGCCTGCCTGTCTAATTGTAAAAATAGAAATGAAACTCCTCCATTGCTGTGTTTGGTTCCGTAGAGGTTTAACTAGTACGGAGATAGTAACTCTGCATAATAAAGTCTGAAATATTTTCATTTGATTAGATTTAATTTATCGCAGTTATTATTTCAGCGCCTAAAAATAAATTGCTGAGAAATCTGAAAATGTAGGGAAAGCTTTTCCTATGTGTGGCACAGAAAAGGCAAACAAAAAGAAATATTGCAAATTATGTGAAATTAATATTATGGCTAACACTGATTTACGCCCTGGGCCTAGAGTGTCTATATTATTTCAACAAGACGACAATTAGGAGAAACTGCGGTGATTGCTTTTTAATAGTATAACTAAGTTAGAAGGATAAGAAAAAAATCTCATGCGTATTTTATAAAAACATACCAAGACCACTTTGACCAACTTCAGCTAATTGAAGAACAAACATTTTATTATGTTTGTGCGTGCTCTCACCAATCTTTTTCAAGGAAATAATCATGTTTCGCACTAAAATCTTAATTCACGCACACTTTTATTTAAACAAACTGACACTTACGTCGAGTGCATAAAAGATAAAATCGATAATCAATGTTGATTTTCGATACCTGCCCAATCGATTGGAAATGCGTTTGCGGAGAAAGTTATCGAATACTCTCGGGGAAGGTGTTGCTTTTAAAATGCGAACTGGATGTGCTACCAGTTTTTATAAAGAAATAATTGAATGCACGTCGTGAATTATGTTTGTATGTTTATGTTTTATGGGAAGTTTATTTAATAATGATAATTGGTGGTTTTATGATTTAAAATGAGTTCAGCATTTCTAGAAAAAAAATCGGTGGCAATATAAATTCTTATCGAAAATAATAACTGAACTAAACAGCACGTATGCAAATGAAATCATAAATACCAATTTAAGTTTATACCTTTTACTTATTAAAACTTTTTTTTTAAACGTTGTTGACCCGACTAAATTACTTACTGTAAATAGTCAAGTTAAAAACCGTGTAACGAGTCCTAATTTCTTAACGAGTAAATATCGATATTCTTGATAATCGAGAAAGTTTAACGTAGGTACAGTTCGAACGGGTTTCTTTATTGCAAAAAATTAACATGTTTTTGTTCGTAAGAAACTTAATATCGACTACCGAAGTTTAAGTTTACTTGCCTTGGGCATGTAACAGAATATGACATGATTTTTCAAGCATTACTCGTTTTATTGGTATCTAGGCACTTTGAGATTTCAATACTTTAGTTTTTTGCGAAACCTTGGAGTTTCTTTGTAGGTTTTTTCGTTATATTTGCTCTATTGACTATTTATTGGCTATGACTTTTTTACACGTATCGATGCTTACTCAATATTATTCAAATGTATCTTTTAAGATGATGGTAATCACATGTTTTATTGAAGGTACTGAAAGCATCTTAAACTGAAGTGTACAAAAAAATCATAAACACCGACTCACAGCCCAAAAACCATCATAAAAACTTCGCTGTTCGAGTGTAGTGGCCCAAACGCGGTGACGTAATCGATTTATCGTGTCCACTTAATTTTTTTCCCTTGCAACACTGGCCAAGGCCACGTCAATGACCGCAAGTGTTGCCAACCAAAAAAACAGCCCATTTTATAAATATATAACAATATATTTATCTGACAAAGCACAGGTGGTGCTTGGTTTTTTTCCCTTCATTTAGAATGTTCTACTTATGCCAGTAATCAATCTACGAATCACAAATAGATTTTCCTCTTGAATTTATAGTCGTAATTAATTTTGACCATTTGAGTTGGCAGGACCTTCACGAATGATATATATGTTATTACTTAAGGCTTTAGGTATATATCGTTACAAGGATTTATTATATCCGATTTTTTATTATGAACTTACGAAACTTTAACTTCAATTGACTTCTTTGTTGACAAGCACACAACAATTGAACTAAATAATGCATGATCAGTCTATAACATTCTCACTGCTGGGACACAGCCCTCCTCTCTATTAGAGGGTGGGTGTCTGGAAAGGGGGGAAATATTGACTCTTAATGAACTATAACCTTACTAACCATTTTATCTTCTCACAAGTTTCCCATCGCTGAACACCTGGCGATCTAACCTCACGGCATTATAAATTATATTAAACACGAGCGTTTTTGCTACCATAATACTAATCATAATTTTTAATAACACGATCCATATCTCATACAGTATCAATTAATAAAAGTAGATCTGGATCAAAACCTTTTTTGGTGACGGTGTTGCCAATTGTAATATTTTTTGTTCGATTACTTAGAACAATGATGGATACAAGCAATCTGTTACTTGTTTTGAACTATTCGCAAGCTTAATACCGAGACCATGATTAAATCGTTTTTATAGCACTTATTTTCTACACCGAGCTACTATTGGTAGATTATCTTTATTGGATATAGTACCCTGTGAGCTAGAATTTAAAGTTTCTTCTTAGTTGGATTAAAGCGTGAATTTAAAATTGCTGGAGCGAAATCCGGATTCCTTCATGTAAACTTGAATATGTACAGTTATTGTTATTTTCAAATCATCATCGGTAAAATAGTTTTATATGAACTGTGAGTCTGTACAGTGACCCACCTTATTGACATTAGAGCCGCTATTGATAGTCATTATGTTTTTAAACTGCTTTTGTATTTGTTGTTATTCTGTATCTATTTTAGCATTACTTATGATATTTTTATTTGTTACAGGTAAATCATCAATATTTAGCGATGGCACCAAAGTTTGATATAAGGTAAAATCCTCGACACAAGAATGTAAATTCCGAGAATGTGCATCAATAGGAGTGCTATCTATTTTTATTTTCCCATACTTTTCTAATGTATTTTCCAGTACCAACTACAATTTAAATTCTTCTTCAAATAACATTTTCTACCTCTGAAACATAGTAAACAATAAATCAATCCCAACATTATTAAAACAATCCTTCTCGAACGTAGCCGAAACTAGCTCATTTATAGGCCCGTGTTATCGATATACATAATCCGTAACACCATAGATCAACGACCCTATATTTAGCGAACTTCCATCGATTATAGCTATTACTATAACATTCGATATTACTATAACAGTTAAAGTTAAGGCTGCGGCACAGGGTACAGCCGAAGCAATCCCACGTGTGCCCATTTGCCAAATGATGAACCCTGGGTTCACGAAATGAAATGTGGCCAACGACCACGCCGCATTCATGTCGCGAGGCTTAGCGTGTTGTAAGTCTGTTTCCACCTTAATAGCGAAACATATTGAGTAGTATCGATTCATTCGGTTGCGAATCATTAGTAGCAACATTGTTATATGAGGCGGAGCGCAATGATTAATTACTTTTACTGATCCCCCTGTATTAAAAAATATTTATCGCAAAAGCTTTATAAATTGTAATGTTGTGACTGGTAGTTTCTTTTAAAGTATTTGTTAGTAAAATTCAGCAAGAGGAGGACTAATAATTAATCATTCTGGATGACATAACTTTGATTTCATTAAAGTGTAAGAGTGCATTTATCATGTTATGTAAAATGAATAAGTGAAAATTATAGCAGATGAAGAATCAAAACACTACGAATCGTCAAAAAAAATAATCGTCTGACAAAAACAAATTTCTGAAGTATAAAGAAAGCGTTACATTTTCTTATTATACGTCTAAAACGAATAATTACGAAACTAGCACACAAAGGGATAATGCTTACGTTGACTACATAATGTAGGATTACCCTTATTCCCCGGCCGTCTCCTCTTCAATAACGGATTACCCTATATTACAATGAGGATGATAGAGTAATTTACCGTAATCCTTACTGACAAAAGATAGTGTTACTATTTAAGTGATGATACCTTCATCTAGTTTGAGAGAAGATGAGGTACGGCCTTTTAATCATGTCTTTAAGAGGGGAGAGTACTTGTTTAGTTTAAAGGCTGTCTTAATCAATTTTGTGGTTATTGAAATTAGGGGAAAGACGGTTCAAAGTGAAGGTTACTAACGTAGTCCCTTTTGTGGTTTTGATAAAATAAATATCTTCAAGATTGTTACAATAATATTATTAACAATATTGCACCAAGCACCTTGAAATGCTCTTGCCAAATATTTACGACAGTCTTGATAATCGGTTGCCGTAACAAAGTTAGCAGCTTGAATTTATAACCGTTTGACGTCTATAAAGTGCGCTAGCGCCTAAAGGACAATATAAATAAAACGATTTTAGAAACTGATACCGAATGAATTGTTTACTCGCTCACAGTGGCTCTGTCACGAACTGTCCAGCCTTGGCGCGCATTTGTTCAGCTGCGCGCCCGCAACTAATGCACAACTCGACACTAAATGAATTGTTTAGCATACCAGCGGTAGTTGAAATTAATACTTTGAAACTTTCAACAGGTAAATGGATTTCGTTCCAAATGCACAATTAGATTTTGTTTTAGATCACGCTCTAACGGTTTAGTTAATTGACGCAACGGAAGCGAAAATAATGGCGGATAAAACAAAAAAAGAGATTAGTTTAGATGGAAATATAAAAAGTGATTAATCATCATTAGTCTTTTATACAGTAGATAAACACCCGTGCAAATAGAATGATTTTTAAAAAGCAGCAAGAGAGAGCCACTTGTGCAGTCTAAAACACAGCAAATGTCGAAACATTCGTTTATAAAAAAAAGTAAGTAGGTATATGAAAGAATGACCATTCACTGCTATTACCAACAGAAATCTTAGAATTCATGGTATAACTTTATTCTGACCGTATCTTTTACAACTGTGTTCCTAGGTCGTACTGATGCTCTAAATTTCTCAAGTACGTTCGAGGTCATGCCACGCTCCGATTGCTCGACCTAAGTCTTGGCCTAGTATCAAATTATTCCTTTATCGATTAACTTTTACTACTAATTGTGAATCGATTTTCAGTTCCGCTTTCGCTATCGCCTTATTGTTGTCAAGGAATTGCGGGTCGCTTGGTTTGCTGCTTTAACCTCAATGTCTTCACGAACTATTTGCCTTTTGATTTCTTTACGTTTCTTTGTACGATTTCTTTCTAATTCATAAATAACATTTAAATTCATATCATTCTCATTAAAGTTATACATTCGTCATCGGTTCCTCAGTCATCGTTAACTTCAAACTAAAGTTTACAAATGAAGTTAAGAAAAGGATCATTTAACACATTAGTCACGTCCCCTCATTGTTTCTTTACTCCAAAACAAAACATAGTTTCCTAGAATTCGTATGGTGTGGTTCAGAGACAGGGAAGCTAAGACAGACATGGCATGTGTATTTTAGTTGGAACGTTTTATGGTATTATTTTTGAAAGAGAGATCTCAATTGTTACTTACACGTATTATGATGTTATTTATATCCACCCTTTATCTACGTTCTACAACTAAAACCGTTAACTACCAGTTACACCAATCAATAATACTCGATTTATTATTATAATTCTGAAGTTTAAAGTGCTTCCGTTCATTTTATTACGGGTCATTTTGTTCTCCCTCATCGGTTTCAATATTGTTCGTGCATCTGTCCCCTGCCTTATCAACGTCATTTGACAGATGTCCATTCAATACCAATGGTAGTTTAATATATAATTCAACCTTTAAATTGAAAGTTTTGTTTTGTCATTTGATACTCTTGAAAGTCATGTGTTGAGGATTTTATGGCAAATTTTTGATTTTGTGCTAGGTTTGCGTGTCCTAGATATTTTTTACTAAGCACAGTCACCCTTTGACCTCGATGATTTGTCATGTCGGTGTATTGTTCTATGTACACCATTTTACATTAACCTGTCATCTATTGTCTCTTTTGTCAGATAACTTGTTACAGTTTTAAACGTCGCTTTAGAAAGGGTTTAACCAGCGTTAGTTAATGATATATCACCGAATATTCTTCTATTGACTAAAACCGCATCCGGTGGAGTTTCAATTTGACTAGACATATTTGGGACATCGATCATTTTGTCACACGTTATCTTATCTCAGATGTGTTCCAGTTTTGTCGGCGTTTGATATTATAATATGGATTTTTTTTGTGACATCGTCTGATTCACTTTAGTACAGGCAGTATTTGTACAGATTAATTTAATAAGTCTGTTGAGAAATATAAAAAGTATCTTTTACAGATAGTAATTAAATAAAAACCTAGGTGTTTTATTTTGTATTTAAAAAGTTGTGCAATATTTATGTTTTTTTAATTACTCAATCTCAGTTGCTTGATTTCTTAAACAAGTTATGTCATTCAAATCGTCAGCATCCGGTAATGTTACATTATTTATATTATCGCCTATTAGGTAATAATGATCCTTTTAAGATACAGCGTCACTTTTACTGATATACAATGAGATTGTAGAAAATAATTATGTGCTTTATTCTTTTATATTGTTGATATTGATCTTCGTATTAAGTACTTGGTCCATAGTATAGCTAATGCATATTATATAACTTTTGAGTCAATATTGTTTAGTTCATCTCGAATACACAGATTTGTAGTTTTGTCAAGTTGCCAAGTTTTCGCGTCTCGTACACATTCATTCATGATTTCGTCATGTTTATTCATAAATTAGCTGTATTCAGCTTTATTGGCTTATTTACTGGCAAAAATTTCCACGATAATTTTTTTTCTTCTGGCACAATGACCTGACATGACAATTAGTCTAAAATTATCTCTATTTTCTAAACTAAGTACACTTTTATCTCTACTAAAAACTTGTGTTAGTTAAATAAATGATTCTCCTCTATAATGTAATCGTAATATGCGTTACTTTTTCTAATGAATAAAAAGCGTGGTGTAGCAATGTCGGTAAGGGACATAAGGCCTTGCACTCATCACTCGGATGTTGATTAGACATGGGGTCGGGGCAGATGAGTCTACGCCTTATTATCTGACGGTGATTGAATTTGGATAGTGTAGTAACAAGTTCAGAGGCTGCAATTAAAAAGTGAAAACTGTTTAGTAAGATACTTAAGGACTGATGACTGTTTTTATACGTGTCTCATTAAAATGAAATATAAATTGGTAATGTTATATGTACGTATATATACAAACATAATAACAACATTGTGTAATATGTGGAAGGTTATGAAATGAATACTTTTCGTTATCTGTAGTCTTGTCATTGATCAGGACAACTAATAAATTATATATTTAATAAGTTTAGCCAATCCTTTAACCAGAAATTAAATTAGTCGCGGCTGCTATATAAAAACTACATTTATATACTCGCCCTTGTCATTTTAAAGACAATGACACTACTTTAGAGACTACGACATTATGTTAGAAACAATGAAACATTTTTAGAGTCAATAATATTAAATTAAGAATTGATTGTGTTTTAAGCATTTAAATGTTAATAAAAAAGACAAAAATCAAGACATTAAATACAAAGAAAGATTTTTTTGAGAGATTTAGAAATCTCTCTGATCATACGCACTACTCTGTGAAACGTATCATAAATATCGTGTTTCCGCCGCATCCCCTGCAGGGTGGCATGTTGTGTAAACAATTATTTGGAGAGGGTGGATGGCCCTGCCACCCGCCGCTGAGAGCAGGGTTAGTTTGATAATTATACATTTTGTATATTTTTATTTTATACCCTTAATTTTTTTTATTGATGCGTCGTGGTTGTATTGGAGATTTATGTTTATAGCTGGTCGGGGTCATGTAGCTTTCTAGTTTAAAAATGTTATTATTTCAAAAATTCTGCACTTTAGAAACGGATTATAAAACTTTGAAATCTTCAGTGTTATTAGATTATTAGTAAGGGCATTACCATTCCAATATCACTCTGGCTATTCTTACTTAATAATTTTCAAGAAGATATTAAAGCCTAAGCGCTCATCCATAAATAAAGAATAATTAAGTGTTTTTATTTTATGTATATTATTTTCTCTTCTAATCTTACACACGTTGTCTACATCTCTTTAACTACTTTCCTATCGCAGGTATGCTGGAAGAGATTTCTTTAGAAATAAGCATCACCTTTGTACGTTTTTCTGTTCCTTTCTTCTTGTCTATTTATAATGTGTGTACATAAACTGTTAAATAAATAAATAAATAAAAGGACTACCAATTGCTCTCAGTGTTACTGGATTCAAAACAGACAACAATGCTTTGTTAGTGAGTTGCAAATCTATTGAAATCTCCATGTTTACTCCTTATCATCCAGTTCCAGTAACGGCAAATGTTTTAATAGTAAAAATATCCTTACAGCGAAGTCATAACTAACTCTTTATACTCTTGTTAGAACTAGGGCGGTCAGAACTTAGTAGAATTAGTTACGCCTATGAAATGCTAAACTACGCCATTAGGTTTAATAGTTAATAGAACTGGGAAAAGTGTCACTTTAATCTTTTAGTTTTCTTTACCGTACCTCTAGCGTTTGACATAATTCTGTTACTCTAAACTCTAAATGGACTGTTGAAATAAGTCGAAAATGTATATAACAGCTGAGTCTCAGAAAGAAAGAAAGAAAAGAAAATACGTTTATTTGCGGTACACATGACGCAAGGTAAGAAGAAAACACGAAAATAAACAGTTTGGGGGAAAACATGCGTCACATCCACGCAAAACGGCCATCGCTCAGCATAAAGCTGCGACCCTATGCGAGACAGAGCCCCAGCGCTGGTTTTCAGCGACAGCCGGCGTTGACGTTATGACGTCAACCGGAAGCTCAGAAGCCATGTTACTCATAGATCGTTTTCCACATGGTTAACAGCCTCAAACCGTGTATCCTAAATAAGTAAGAACTCCGAATAACGTACAGGCTAGAGTAGCAAACGAACATAATCCCAAAAATGGCAATTTAGGTTATAAGAACCATGAGCATAAACATGATTGTGACATCAGAGGCTCTCAGCTAAATGACCCAAAGCCAATCATATTCGCTTCACCAATAGGCTTTCAAGGCTTAGATACACATTCCGAAACCAATTCAAACAACGGAATTGCTGTGCGCCCAAAAAAGGCAACTTGAATACAATCGGCACTGCAATAGAACATTGCTATTAGAATTTACATACCGGTATACCAAATTGGATTAAAGGAGAATGGACACTTTCCTTTTAGCAAATATTTTATTGACATATTAATAGACGGTGTTAAACATGCAGTTAAAGTACTTAATAAATAATAATAATACCATCCTATTAATCTAATTACGCAAGACATTTTCGTGAACTGTTTCATTTTGACAGTTCAACAACATTCATTGCGTTATTCACGTTGCTAAGCAGTTTTTTTTTTCGAACTTATGAAGCAATGGATTAGCAATCTGTTTCAAAACTATTCAGATTCTGATTGATCGTGTATTACGCAATTAGGGCATTTTTCTCAATGGAGCAGGCACGAGCAATGATCACCACGCTTGCTCAAGACAGCTTGGCTATTTCAAACTAATATTAGCTATAGTCCAGGTTTCCTCACGATGTTTTCCTTCACCGATGTCAGTAATGTCCAAGATAAACTCAGAAAGTAGTATCAGTTTAAGTAAGGATTGAAAATTAAATTACAAACTTAATTTCCTTTCGAAATCCTTTCAAACTTTGACCATATTTCTCGCTTTTCTAAATCCCTAGGAAAGTAAAGGACATTTGTAGGATTGTTCAGGAAATCGTGACAATTCTAGTTCCCTAGGAAAATCAACCCTAGGAGAGGTGCGGTAAACAAGAGGCTGTAAGTGAGACAGTAAAAGTTAAATATTTCATTCGATTAAAACAAGCAAATAAACAAGATTATTCGCCTAATGAAACCATTAATAAAAACTTTGATAATCATTCACATTTACATACTGACGATGTCAAGTATCTCTCGAGTGTTGTTGGTTACTCAATCAACTCGACTAACCAAGGTTCTATTTATGCAGTAAGTGCAATAATCAATACTTGAATAGAATTATTGAAAACCTTATTAAGATATTTTTGTTGTTTATATCGGTATTTTCATATATTTATTAAGCGTTCACCTTGGCTGTAGCATATATGGAATCTGTTTAAAGGAAAAAGGAGGCTAATGCTGGCTAAAGAGCTAGAAAACAATACCTAAGTATTTGTGTTAATTACAGGTTAGTAGGTTACTACCTACTTACCTATAATTAACTACTAAGGGTGGATTCCACTAATGAAACTGAACGCGATCAGCATATCTAAACCGCGTTCAAGATCTGCCAATGTCATCATTGTTGTGGAATATTGACAGCTCTTGAACTTAGTTTAGATTTGTGCTAATTGCGTTCAGTTTCTTTCGCGAAATTGGCACTAAGACTGCGCTGTCTAAAAAACCAAACTAAAATTACTAACAAATAAAACAGCTGTTCTTAATAACATAAATGATGTCAACTTTTACATAATATACAATATTAATTAGCGATAGTTACATAAAACTCAACACGATGCGATTAAATAAATCATATTAAACACGTTTTTTATTCGGTGACACTAATCCTTTAATCAAAAAGATATACAAATTATTCAAGTCATGATTTTATTAAGCTATCTCATCAAAATCGTTCCAGCAATTTTAGAGGTATTTGCATAAAAAACACAAAGTCGGAAAATGACGTAAGTGTACAAAAAAAAAACAGGCAAGTGCGAGTCCAACTCGCACGTCAGACTCGTACATCCCAACGTACAATGTTTAACACTACATATGTTTTCGTTTCTTGTATGTCTACCTTAAGTTTTTTACTTTATGTTATTTTTATTATTTGTTGTTATAGCGACCACACTAGTACTCACTCTGTGAAAATTTCAAGTGTCTATCTATTACGGTTCAAAAGATACAGCCCTGTGACAAACGGACGGACGGACCGGGACGACGACGGACGGTCAGGGGAGCCTTAGGGTCCCTTTGGCACTCTTTGGGTACGGACAAGGGGAACCCTAAAAACACAAAGTCGGAAAATGGCATTATCGTGCAAAAAAAAAAAAGATGTCCATGCTTAATTGTATTAAACAAAAGATATTTTATAACTTGTGTCATTCTAATTGTGAAACAAAGCTAGTTTTTGTAAACCCTAGCTCATGTTCCCACGGTTTAAATGTCACTGTCTGTGTTATTTAATATGAAACCTTGTAAGCATAATCAATGTTATAAAGATCATTTGTCCGGTGCATAACGCATTTCATTTGTCAACAAATTAGCATGTTACAGCATAATGATTTGATTTGCATTATTTATTAATGAATTTGCTTAGTCTGTTTTATTTACTATTGCTTCTTATTCTTCTGGTGTTATTCTAGTAACAAATTGTAGGTTTACGTCCACGAAACCTTTAACTACGTGTTAAAAACGTGTGAATTTGATAGCATTCTTTTCTACACTTTTGCTTACGTCATACCCATGTATTACCATGCACAATAATACAAATTCATACATATCACCATTTGAGGTAAACACTCAAGGTTCCTTCAGTTTCCGCTTCCTTCACACAATGGCCTAACGAACTTCGTGACCGCCGAGACAGCCCGACGCCCGTCGATGATTGCCGAGTTAGGCTGCGCACGCGCTGTTCGCGCTCACTGAATCATTGCAACGAGGACTTGCGCACGAAGCACTAGTTTGTTTTGAAGGTTTTGTATTGCGTCCGTGGATTTAGTATAATGATGATAGACTGGAACTTTATGGGCTCCATTTTCTGTGTTTTATTAAGTTTTTGTTTGTTTACAATGGCGTTTTATGGCCATTTACGTATTATTCTAAACAAACCAGCAACTTTCAGTTAACTTGACAAAAATATATATCCAACAAAGATCATTCATGACATTTCCTTCAACACAAACTCGTATAATTAACATGAGAAATAAACAGATAAGCTCAGTAGAGAATTCTTATGAAACCATAAAAGTCATATCTGCTTAATTGGCGGTCAACACAGACAAAATTCGCACATTACTGTTTATCAAGCGATAGTATCACAAATCGTAAATCTATTCTTCCACACTTTTATCTAAATGACTGAGACATTCTTGTTTATGTGAATGTCGACTTGTGTTACAGAATCCCGTCAAACAGGCCGCGAACGAAGTTAATCTCAATTTAGAAACTTTATCAGATGTATTTCAGAGTAACGTTCTTGTTGAATAACGGTTCAATTAGAAGCTGGAAGAGAGCGTTGCGTAAGTTTCAGATAACATTAAATCTTCAAAAGAAATCTGCGGTTTTCATCAATTTGAGGTCGGTAAAGGTTAATTGCAACGGTCAGTAGCTGGTAGAATTATTGCTTGTAAGTTACATCCCAAGATTCATAACAGTTCAAATACATTGGCTGAACATGAGCCTCCTTCCGACCTTTATAACGAATGGTTGAGAATACTGTCATTATGCGCTTGGTAGGTCTAGGCGACTTTTGATCGCAGATTTTATCAATATACTATTGGATTCTGATAAAATCTGCTTGATCAACACCCACAAGAGCTAGATTTCGTCTGAGAAAACAATGCAACATCTTACAGTAACAACGAAAGTAATGTCAATAAAATGTTTTACTTCTGTAGCGAAAGTCATTTCACATACATAAAACTCACGGATTCTTCCCATGGGGATAGGCAGAGACTACAGAACCCCACCTACATACTCCTTTCATTTCGTTTACGTTCATTTCAGTTGCAGAATAATTACTTTTATTTGTATGACAGAACATAGCATCTCCAAAACATAACATAACTCCATGTGATGTAAGGTTATGAAGAGCAACACCGTTACAATCAGGATTGCAGCAGATTTTATGTAGCACTTTAATGATGTTTATTGTGGCCACAATAGCGATATGGCCACAGTGGAGGAAAACGGAACGCAAATGGTAGTAATGTTATCATTGTGAACTGGTGAACCTCGCGGAACTGCGTTTTGGTCTCCCTGAATATTACATTTCGTTACTGATAATCTGGATACACGAAGTTAGTGAATAATTAAAAAAATTGGAAAGTCCAAAAGTGCACGCCTCATGGACAGAAACATGTTGCCGATAAATTTTTTGTTTAGTTAAGCTGAAGTAATTAAAAATTTGAAACTTAGAAAATTATTAAAATACGACCTTCTTATTAACAAAATTCTCTAACTTTTAAACTAAAAAGAATATCCCAGTGATTTATACCTCCAAAGAATCTCTATGACTTGAGCAAGTTTTTCTAATACGTGGTCAACTTTCGCTATTGTAACTTTTGTCCCATGAAAATCGCTGAAATATTTAGTAAAATTTTTGGACCTCCTGTAAATATCAAGGTATATCTATCTAAAATATATTAATCTTATAATGACAAATCTCTAGCTTTTAAAACTTATGCTAATATGAATTCCATGTATAATTGAGAATATAGAAACGATTTTATCTAATTATTCTCTTTGTCTAATTGTCCGAGGTCTAGAATAATTATTTAATTAACGTATTCAGAAGTAATCTGATATGTACCTACAATAAAATTAGTTACAGCAACTATAAAACTGGTAGCTACAATATTTCTAACAAATGTCTGAACCTACCAATTTGTATCTAGAACAAATACTAATTATGCAAAGTCACCTTCAGCTAAGAAAACCAGTGATTATCCGCTCATAAAACAGTATAAAGCTTCCATTGTAAGGCTACAAAGTTAACGATGTCTTCTCATGCTGAAGTGTCGTAAATTAACGGAACGTTCACGGTGTTTACCAGGAAGGGTATCGTAAATCACGCGTGTCACTTGTCGACTGGATTTCGACTGCTGTTTGTCTTTCTTAAGAGAAGACGGACTCTTTTTTAGAAGCTTCCTTCAGTTTGTTGGGCGAAGTGTTGACGAATGTGATTAATAATGTTAGTTGAAAAAGAATTGAGAGAATCATTGGCAGATTGTGTTGCGAAGTGTGAAAATCTCTTAGGATTTCAACTGAACTATTTACTTTTCTGATAAGAAAGAATATTTCAGAGACAGCTTTCACTTAAAGTTCATTATCTTAAATTCGGATTGCCTATAATTTAACTACATGGTTCCATTGAAATTGTGCCATTTCCCTAACGACTTAAAATTACCAATTTCCTAAGCCATGTCTTAGTAATTACTTTCAAAATTACCCATTACCCTGCCTGATAGACAAGCTTACATAATTAAGCTCACCCTATGTTTAACATGTTGACCTCGTCAATGATGCATTTAGCATAATTACATCAAAATCAATTTCCGTCGAATGTCTTCCTACCCTTGACGGAAGGAAAGTAAATGATGATGCCATTAGTCTGACAAACGTACTCTTAGGCAATACTCATGAGCATGACAATTTCACCGTCGCTGTCGCAGCGAAGAACTCAGGTCCTTCAATAATTGTTTCCGTACAACGTGATGCATAAATCGATTCTCGCGATTCGACTCTTAATTCTAATAACTCGAATGGATTTATCGATGCGGTAACAATAAAATCGATTGTACATTGTCCTTTCGAGCGATAAATCATGTAACATTGTTGCATTAAATAATGTGCTTTGCTCTAGTGTTATATCTGTCGGCTTTTGTTTGTTGGCGAGCAAGTGTTACAAATGATGCTTTGTTTGGTATTTATTTTATTTTTTTATTGAAGTTAACCAACAACTGTTTACACCAGTACATTAGCAGTGTATTATTTATAATAGGATACAGTTGCGGGTGCAACAATTAATTATAGGTTAACACCGCTAGCACAGAAAACAGTGGTAAGACCATTAATTACTAAATTACGCCAGATTCAAAAAAGTGTGAAAATTAAATTAACAGATTAGATCATAAACGAGTAAACAAGATACAGATTGGTGGGTCATTGGTATATTTTGTGTACTGTCGTATTTTTTGTACTTTGTTAGGAATCGTAGGTGTATAAGTGTCATAATCTATAGGATCTTTCCAAATAATTCCGGATTTACTGTTTTAACCTTCACTTTCAATATGTTTATGTTATCAGCGTTGAGCTGCCACTTACTTAAATTATCCATTTCCATCGTTCCGATAGGAAATATTTTTCAATTACCGAGCGACGTTACAGTAAAATTTTGCACTTCTCTCGTAAATCTGTACTTTCTCTTCTACAGACTCGTACATGGTCAGGCCGTTAAAGTAATTGATACTCGGAGGTGTACTGTCAATCAAGTAGATGTTTAGCATTACCTAGAATTTGTCTGTACTTTATACGACTCCTATACGAACGTAATTAAATAAGAAAATAAGGCGTTTACGAAGACCTGGTAAGGTAAAGCATGTCTTTTAAATGCAAATACATGAGATTATGATGCGATGCATGAACTGGTACTTAACTTTCATTCAATCATTATGAAGACGTGTACAAATAAATAAAAAATAAACTTATTGAAATAAGCGATAAAACTATATTGCAAATATTTATAAATGGCGTTATGGTAATGACAACTCTGATATATATATGTAGAAACATATCAGTGCGATTTTTTCGTAAACCTAAATATATTCAAACCTTTCACAAGTTTGAAATTAGATAAAAGTTAAATTATTTCACCATACACGTGCAATATAGTGTTCCAGTGCGCAATGAAAGTTTTATTGCAATATTTATTAAATCGGTATGTCCTTAGGAGGTAAAACGCGAAAATGTCGAAACAGAGAAATTATAAAGATACTTGTTCATCGTAGCTTTTTAAGTGTTTTCGTTTCTTAAAACCAGCTCAAGCTTTTATCTAACCATAGACTGTTTACTTAAATTGTTACCAAACCGAATCTTCAAGTGTTCACTTTCTTTTGTACACTCCTCAATTATTTTCCATTATTAAAACATTGCATAACTATTAACAAATCAAAGTCTTACATAGCTTTTGGATGACACTTTCACTGTCCATTTAAACCACTTCATTACAATAGGGATATGTAATTATATTTTAAAATATACACGTCCCTCCCATAAATTTCTTTGACCCTGTCACCTTGCTTTTCCTCCTCAATTAAGGCGTCTAATTTATTTGGGCGTTCACCTTTTCATAAAATATGTTCCATTAATTTTATATCTTTATGGAATCGTATTTCTATTAAGTGCATTCTATTCTAACTACTAATATAATGAACTGACTGATCTAAGCAGCAGTTTGCACGTTATCTTCCTCGTAAACCTTGATTACCGGTACATTGTCTTAATCACTATAATATTCCGTTTCCCTCTATCAAGCAACACCTGTTTCATTCTCAGTTTCTCTTTCATTCTCCTTAAGAAATCTATCTCCATCATGTCTCCGGTAGTACATTTCAATCGGTAAACTATTTATTAGTAGCTCTAGAATTACCTTCACCTGCTGAGATTTATCACAAATCTAATATGCTAATAATTTGATGTGTAATCAATAGCTTTATACCAAGTCGGAGCAGTGACTAATGGCTTCAGTCTTGAGTACTAAGGTTGGCAGTCACGTAAATTAATACATTTTCCTTAGGAAAGTAAGGCAATAAAATATTATCTTCGCTCTTATTAATCTGGATTATTGGATGGATCGCAGCTGTCAAATAAACAACTAGAACAACAAAGACTTCTGCGTTGTTATGAACAACAAGCAATAGCATACGAGCTTTGTCTGGATGTTTTTTTTCTGCTATAATAGCAATATTTTTTATTAGCCCGTGTTGTCCCACTGCAGGGCAAAGTCCTCCCTTTCCCTGATCTATTCCTCTTTCTAAATCAATTAACAATTAAATTAACCGATATATAAAAATATGTTACTGATGTTACAACCCTATAAAATGTAATAGAGGTGTTGTAAGTTCTTGATGTGGTATAGAAACTGAACAATGATAGACAACGTGAAAGTGTTGAAGCTAATGCAGCGTCTAGGGCCGTAATGCAGACGGAATAACGTATGCCATTAACGGATTTACAACGTTAAGTAAAAGCCTTTGTATGAGGAATCGATTTAGATTTAATCGATTCAGATATCGATGATGGTGCAATCGGTGGAATCGATTCTGAAGAAGTCTGTGTCATGGTGTCGGCAACCTCTTGCTTTCTGGTCGTGATGGAGTCGATAGATAAGTGGTGAAATAATGTAGCACCTTGTTAAAGTAAATTCCAATCATGTTTTTACATACATTAGCTGAATAATATATACTCAAACATAGCAAACCACTCTTTGTTACCTTTGCTGGGTAACGATAAGCTATCTAGAGTAGCCGATAATGCATTCTCGGAACATGAAAGACTGTACCTAAACCACGCATAAACTTAGGTACATCCTGATGTGCCCTTCATCGTTGTACCCAATCGATTATCGAGCCCACTCTTTAGAATAGAATAAAAGATTAAACCGCTATAAATTAGAACTCGCGTCATTGTTTCCAACAAGTAATAATGATACAAAAATGAAAAACATGCAACGTGATCCGATATGATATCAAGCACTAGCAGTGCATTCCCCAGTACCATACTGCATGTCAAATGTGTCATGTCATATGATATCTTGTTAAAGAATTTGTTTTATCAGATTGTCCACATGCTAAAAACAATGTTATGTAAAAAATCTTAGTGCGGAAACAAGATATTCATAATATTATTTCATCGCTTAAACATGGAATTGTAATTGAAAGAGAACAATGTTCCTGATGAAGTACTAAAGAAATGTGTCAGAAATCACTAGATACAGTTGACAGTAACAACAACATTGATTGAATTTATGCATAAGAACAACAAGATTAATGTTTCCAACTACTACACGTTTAACCTTTCCAATTAAACTACTACACGTCAGAGCACGATATTCCGCTTCATTTCTCTTCAAAGTATTAAAACAATCACCATTAACGAAGGTAAAATACAACCCCGAAATCTTCCAAGAAGACTATCATTCTTTAAAAAAAACAAAAGCGACTCGCACAAACAAATACACAAAATCGCTCTCCTAAACTGGTTTTATTCCATTGCACTTCGCCATTCTTGGCCTTAATACGCCACGTTCCAGATATATCGAACACCACGGTAGGTCGCACTTCATAACGAAGCTTTATTGAATCGCCGATCAATATTTTATCTCTGAGTAACAGCTCACCATTATCAAGCCTTATCGTCGGCTTTCAGAAAGGATAATCGAGTACACTATTGAATCCTTCGTTTTGTTCAGGCTTTGTATCTACTGTGTTAGTCGTATCTACTTTCTCTTGCTTCTTTGTTGTTTCATTGATTAATGGGTTTGAATCTAATTTAGGCCCTTATTTAGTTGCTGGATTTTTATATCTATTTTCGTAATCAATAACAATGCTAACATGAACGAACCGCTCCGTTTGAAGCAAAAAGTACTTTTGCAATGAGAAAATTATAAACTGTGCTTACCAGTCCGTGAAGGTTAATCTGCATCACCGCAAAACAATTTGATAAAGCAGTTTGAACATTACATACCAAAAGACTAGTTTTACACACGGATGAATTGGTCTTAACTGACTTGGCGAAGCTATACGGGTTCCTTGTTGACTACGGATCCCTAAAAAATGCCATGCAATCTAGGTGTATTCATGACATTAATAAAGAATAACGAATGGAAGTAATTTAATATCAACGTGATGTCACGTGAAATCGTATACTAATTTTTTAAGCAATTGTTTTCGATTAGTAAAACAATGTGGCCTACAAATTCGTCAGTGCTAAGATTAGTCAGTTTCATTGTATGAGCCATCACAAATTGGAAGTTATCAACATACTAGCAAATGACAACGTGAATTAGCTCACAATACTGTTACAACAGTCGAAATAAATTCTCATAAATATTAAACCGTTACATCATCTTCATTATCATCTAATGCTTTCTTAATAAAGTCTGAAGCATATCTGCGATCACTATTTGATCATTAATCAATGTAATCAGCTTCTGAATTAAGTGGCTTAGTAGGAATGCTAATTAAAGCTGGCAGAACCGGTTGGCAAACAATAATGTTTGCGGATGCACTGTTCGAATTATCGGGAGCACGTGTTCGTCCCGTTACTTAGGTACGTCGGCTGTCGGTTCGTCCACTTCTGCCATCATCACACAAGCGTCAACGTAAACCACGCGAGATGTGGGTTAATTTGTCTGCACGTACTGTGATTTGTTCCCAATTACCACATCGTTGTAGTGCTTTTGAAATTATTCGTGTTGTACTCGATAAATTTACAGCTAAATAGATTGAGTTATGTTTATTGATAAAACTCAGCACGATTTGTTAAACTTCCGCGGTTGGATAATCTATTTTCTGAATCTAAGTTTTCCTTTCTCCAAGTAGATAACTTTAACTGACCATTTTAATTATGTCTTAAGATAGCTTCTACTTGCCATTTTACTGTTGCTAGTTGTGAACATGGGTATATGTATACGACTTCATTCATGAAACTGCATTAATAATTATTGTGCTGCGTGTCCTGCTGTCTGCATGCTACAGGAGCTGATGGACGTTACTGAAAGTACCAAGCTTGTAAGCCAAATTCTGAGCTGACTCTATATGAATTGTCATCGACACGCTAAGAAGAAGATTAACAAATTGGTCGTGGCTTATAGTCATTTTCACTTCAGCATTTTTTTATGAACATGACTACAGTGCACATAGACATACGCTACATACATATACAACCAGCCAAGCGTAAGTAAAACATATGGCACATTCATACAATATCTTACAAATGAATTAATAGACAAAGGGTAGCAAATAGACCTCTAAATAGGTCAATGCCTCAACAACCAGAAACAAGTTATGTTCGTAGTAAATTAATAGATTAAATGACTCACACATGCCGGTGATCTCATTCTTAGTACTGTGTTGTTAACAAGCAATAAAAGCACTTCCTTATAATACTGTCTAGTACAAGAATATCATGTTGTTAACACCATTTTGGGATTACTGTTGCATGGATCTTCATAATTGTCGCAATCCATCTTCTGTATCTCCTAAAACTGCCCCCCAAAGTTGGGTATTTGTCACATTAATACCATTTCTTCCAAAAATTATTAATATGACTGACAGTATATTTTCATTTCTTTACTTTTAGTGCTAAATCTGATTTTAGATTTCTATTTGCCGTAGTTTTTATTTTATTTTAAGCAGATATCAATCCACTGTTCTTTGCTCCATAATTATAGATAATATTTCGTGCACCGTACAAAATATGAACGTTTGCATACTTAATATTCACTGTATTTAGCCGTTTTATTGATGATCTCACGAGAGCTGAACAAATTTCGAAGCACATTTAAGTGTCGGCACCACAAGGTCGTTGTTTTTACCTATGATTCAAATCACCTTTTAACACGCTAATACTTTATGCTCTTCCGAATCTGACATCATGTTATGGATTTTTTACTTCACTGGAATGTTCTGCAACTGCAGTTTGATAGAACACACTTGTTATCTTTAGCAATACAATCGACATGTTTGATCACATCAACTACTGCTCTCAGAAGCAATTGAGTAGAAATCACAAGTTCAAGTGCCTATTCAGTTGTTCACACTTCCGTAACTCAACACCCGTATATAAATATCTCTTTTACATTCTAACTCGAGTCGTTGAACAAACATCTTGCGGCTCTAGCGGTAATAGATAATGCTATCATAACTTTTTGCCGTTTTCCTTGCGCCATCTTCGTAAATCGACAATGCCCTTTGAGCGCTTGCATAACCAATTTAACTTAACCTGTATCTTCTGAGAAACTGATCGTTGTTGAAGCAAATTTTGCGGTATCGTGTCCGGCTAAGGTTCACGATAATTTGGTCGCTGATATAGATGTTGAAACAGACAAAATGACTCAATTTGTTCCACGTTGTAAGTGGCTTCATGATTTAGAATCTGGGTTCCGCCTACTCGCGTTACGTTAGGGAACTTGTAAATCTCTGGAATTGCTACAGGAGATCATGAGAATGAACGGCTGTGACTAACCTAATAACTGAGTTGTATATTTCCACACGAACTGGAACTACTTGGAAAATTATGTCCTTAGAGGATAACGATATACCTACAACGATAGTTTGCATCTCTAAATAGATTTGCATCTCTAAATAGATTTGCATGTACTTCACTGTTTTATCTTGCTTGCTATCTAACCAAATCAAAGACTGGAAAATCTTATATTCATCAATAGCTTATCATCTTATAATCTTACAGTCCAATTCCAGGAGACGGCCTGTTACTACTTGACATTATAAAAACACACTAAACCCTTCACATACTCCTCGGTAGGTTTGAGAACAGATTGTTTGCTTAACTACTTCTTAAGAATAAAATTTGTCCACAAGTGCATTCCTTGGGTTATCATATATTTTAAAGGCATGAATCGTACTTATGGGCTCAGTTGCTGTAGCTAGTGCTTCATAAACACGTCGAATTGGTTATCTCACTCAGTTTCCAGCCGTTACATTGTTAGCTACGGTTGGCCTCACAACCTAACTGCTTAGTGCATTGTTTGCCTAAAGCGCAACAATGTTGCTTTCGGAAACTTTGTCTAAATTTAGATATTACTGGTACATTATTGCTTTGCAATTAGCATTTGAATAAATCTGAAGTCGATTGCGAAACTCTTAAGCAACAAACCATTCAACCGTTTGTCTAAATTATAGATTAATATACATCTTTATTACTTCAGTGAATTAAATATAGATTTTAAAATTGAAAGTCTTTTCATATTGTCCATTTAGTTGGATAAATAAATTAAAAGCTTCAGACAAACTGACAAAGTCATCCAGTCACTGCATTTTGTTCAAGAATCAAATCAATCATTCTGCGATCATTCAATCGGTCTGGTGCCTATTGATGTCAAGTAGTTGAGTATTGCTTAACTATTTCTCCTTGGTGAACTTAATTACAAGCACCCAATATAGCAGTATTCATATTTTTATTTTATGTCCTATCTATACATTGCTATGTTTAACCAAGCATTGTTTTGTTTAATTCCTGCTTTGTCTAAGTATACTTAGATATACTCTTAGCTTTTTTAATCCAGATCTCACACACAGGTTTATCCGTGTTAACTACTTAGCTCTAACGACTAGCCAGTAAAGATTATCTCCCGATTTTCTCAGAAGTTTTCACTCATTTCCTGCCCATCGTTCGTTTTAGTTAATATCTCTTTGCAATCTAGCATATTTAATACCAGTAATTAGAGAACAATAGGTAAGTATGACCTGACCTCATCAGGTATCGCCCGAAGCTTCATATTCAAGTCGAGTAGCTCTGGCGGCCACTCACTATGTTTTACTGTTAATAACGGATCTTAATTTGCGAAACTGTCTACAACGTTTGCTGCTAAATTGTGTGTGAAGTCATTAGAACTTAATTAGGAAAGCTTCTAGCCTTGTGCGAATAAATAGTTAAGTGTGTTCGTTCCACCTAAATGTTTGTCTTCTTCGGCTTTGTACCTTCTAGTTCTCTTTATTGAAAACCAACTCTACTAAATTACATTACGCTTAGCCTCTTTTAGTTTCTGCATCACGTAATCTATGTGTTCAGATAACATGTTATACAGTTCTTTATACGTATGTATATTGTCAATATCACAGGTAAATTACAAAACTGCACTCTCTCTATTTTTTCTAAAATAATTGCATATGTAACTATTGAAACAAGTATTGCACTATTAAATACAAATGGCGGAAGAAACTATTTTGCCATGCGTTTTTTCGAATGACTTCCTTAACAATGTTATATTAAAAAAAGTTTTACATTTAAAATACGCAGAACTAGTTTCCACGCTAGTTTAAGAGTTTAATGTGACGTGACATGTTCTCGCTTTCGTTATTAAGTTTATTTTTGTCACATAAACCTCACACACGTAATATCCTTTATAAATATTCATTAACTGTATATTAATTAATTACAATTTATTAATTAATATTAATTAGTAAGGAAGTAAGCTTGATGCACTTATGCTTGCGAAAATCGCTAGAATCGTCATGACTATGATACCAGTTATAATATATACCTTTCAAAGAGCCATTTTCTAAACCTACCAATAAATTATATCTGTTTTCTTCATTAAGTAATCAAAAGAAACATCGATCATCGTGAATCACTTCATCAAGATGCAAATGCATTTCAAAGATTCAGCTACCGGTGTCATCAAAAATAATGAATATACCATATCTATATATAATCCTTGTAGATTACCATAAAGAGTGAATACTCGAGATGCCACGTGGGATGCACTACGCTCGGATCGTAAACGTATTAGTAATATGATGTGGGTGGGTGATGATAGATCGTAACTTTATTTTCATACGGGTTGAACAACCTGTGGCTCCTGACTAGGTATGTGTCTCCTCATTTTTGAATGCCTGCAATTGGTGTCATATTTATGAAGCGTTACTATGCTCCGTTTTTGGCACCACTATGGAATGTTTGTGGGCGATACTATGATAATGCTATTGTAGTAAATGTATTACGTCAATGTTTATGATTGGATCTTTTTCATCATTTTGAGATGTTCGTCTCTTTCTGGGCTGCATTTTCCTACTATACTTGGATTTGTGCATTCATCAATGATTAGTTTTACTACAACAATGACTACATTATCTAGTTCATCAATATTATCTGCTAATAGATATTGGAATGGTGTTGCTACATTCTTACTATCATTTTATAAGCCCACGTTCGCGGTTGCAATATCTTATAAGGCTCCAATGTATACGATTTCGATAACTGTAATCTGTTGTGCAACTGTACGCTATTATACAAAATTTTACCATGTAAAGCACAACTCCTTTGTTCTTGGGCAACCTTCAAGGTCCAAGCTTCAAATGTTCAATTACATTATAACTATCTGGTTCATACTGGTGTTACGTACTAGCAATTACAAGTTGCTTTGTCTGTCTGTCAGTCATACATGCAAATAAATGTTTCCTCTTCTTTTATGAGTCTCTGAAGGTTCTTCTTTATTTATGTAATGCATCTTTAAGTTATAAACTGCAACTTCCTGAACCTTGTATGATGACCTAGTTTGAGGTTTCTAATTCAAATTGACTTGTTATTTTATATTCACTGTATTGTTACGTCTGTAAAGTATTTAAATCTTATTAATATTTTGCCATAGTTATTTTAGTTGGATGTTTTCAGTCAGTCTCTAGTAGGTCATTTATGAATATGGGTGCAATAGGTTTTAATGCTAGACCTACATATTTGTAGACTACTTTACTATCCTAGAATACAGAAGTATTTAATTTTCTCTTTAACACGACCTTACTCACTACCATTACAGTGAAGCAATTTTTTTCCCCATCAATCTTGCAATTTACCGATGTTGCCAACCGCAACGCATAATTGCAAGTTGTATAATATACATAGCTGTTAGATCACTATGCTTTACATTTCAGCACTTACACTTGATTATCATAGGCGGTGTGATGACGGGCAGACTTTCATTTAATTCATCAAATAAATTATATATACGTGATAATATATTTGACAGATGATCGATTGTACCGTGTTACGTGTCGATCTCATTAATATAAATAGCAATTTGGTCTTATGCGGAAAAGAATAGGTGGCTGGTAGATACGTAATTCATAGTAATTTGGAGCTACTGACTTCAATCCATTTTAATAATTTGTTGAAAGCAAGGACGCTGTAATGATTTTACTCATTTACCTTGTAATGAATTAAGTGTACCGAGATAAACTATGATATCGAGATTTAATTGTTGATTGTTTGATATTTAAAAATTTTAAAAATATACAAACGTAGACCATTTTCGCGTTATAATAAAAACAATAGCAAATAAGTAGAGAAGTGAAGTTGTTTATTTAGAAAATAGTTTAACAAAGAAAAATTTCACAAGTCTTTATGGATCTTTACTTATAAATCAAACAACAGTAACAACACAATTCAACACAACAGTGCTATTGAGACTTTTGTGTTCGTGCCATACTATATTGTTTGAACGAAAAATTCCAACCCACTGGACTCTATTATGCAACATTTTACCGTCCCTAACACAGACTTCCTATACATTGCTGTTTTATTTCGGAAAGGAGTTGTTAATGTCAGAGTCAAACAGTACAGCCCCGGCTTTGGTTGTAATTCAATTACAAATGTACTTGAACCGTATTCAAGTGTCCGTGGGTTCTTGAACTCGGCTTGAGAGGTCAAAATGTACTTCAGATATGTATTGAAATTCTAATGTTTCCTACTCTTTTGTTACAGGTAAATATATTGGGAGCTCTCGTTATGTAAGGAGTGAGGTTTGTCAACGTTTTGTTGATTTTATTTAGGTGATGGTTTGGCAAATATTAAAGGTAATTACGTAAGTTGAACAAATAATACACACTGACTAGGCTTATTGATTTTTGAATCTGTTGAAGTACCTATGTTACGTGAAAATCACTTCATGAACTGACTTTTATCAACAGAGGTTTCATCAACTATGTTAACATACTCGTAGTTTTAGTTATTTTATATTTGAAGGTTCTTTATACATACAAGATTGTATCGAAGATTCCAATTCCAGAGCACCTTAAACAGGTGCTATAGTAAAATATACACAAATAAAGAATGTAACAAGTAGTACGCCTACTAAGATAGTGCTCGTCGATAAACTGTGCACAAAGACGATGGCTTATAAAAGTGTCCATGGGTATATTTATGATGTCTGAAGCCAGTGAAGTTATAAAGTATAAACGTTATCAGATTAGCTCCGTCCGTTGCACCTGGTGCGTAATTCATGTTTCACTGCAATTGCGGTATTGTCCCGTTTTGTATAATTTCGTAATTAGCGCTGAGTGTTATCGTTTTGAGAATATTGAGGTGTATGTGATGTAATGTTGATCGAGAGATTTCTACGGAAATTTGTACGTCGTTATTCTCATAATCAATAAAATTTTGATGTAGATCTGGATTAATTGAAGAGTGTGTAATAACGACTGTTTAATGCCAGGCAGGTGTGAAATAATTGTTATTACCGATTTCTCTTTTACATCACCAAAATCCGTATGACTCAAAGTAACGAAAAAGTACATTTGAAAAGTAGGTTTATTTGCATTTCTTGATAAAATCACAACTTTTCCCCAACGTCGTACAAACAAAAAACCAACACCAATAGTTTACACAACCGTCTTTCAAATCAAGAGATTTCATAAAAAAAGTGATATCATAATGACAGTAGAATAAGACAATCATAAAGCTGGCGATGACAAAATTCCCGTACCTTTCTCTGCAGACTAAAAAGTATTAGAGAGTGTAGAATATAAAGGAATGTGAAATGAAACTGTAAGTTTGTAAAGTCAGCAATCAGACCACAATGACCACGGTGCAATGCCGCAAATCATAGTAATGATCGAGCACTCGCATATGCGCGATGCAGTTCAGTAATGGACCATATCGCGGTGCTGCACAGGTTTCGAATTGTTTTATAGGAGTCATTATAGTTTCTCAATTGTCGTTGTGTATGTAGTTTAATCTATGTTGATGAAATATTCAGTGTACGTAACTTTTGGGAGTTAAAATGTCGGATTTGTTACATTTTTACATCCGCTGTCTTTATTGGCTCTATGTTGTTATATTCGCTCTTATTTCCCTCGACTTATGTCTCATACAAATTAGGCGTTCTTTGATTACCTTACTCTTTGATGATATCATTGGCAAATGTTTTTGATCCTGTATGGATAATTTATTCCTTTCACTATGTATTTATGCCATTTAGACTTTAGTAGCGTTAGCAATTTTTATCTTCGTAAACATCCACTCATGGAATCGGCTTCTTCTATAAATAAACACTTCATTATTTACACGAATTGAACACATTACGTTTATCCGTTACCGATTTTGTATACATCCTACCACTTCCAGCCATAATATGTAAACAAAGCGGTATTAGGCTTGTTCCAATGGCGTATTGTGAAATGTGCGTACGATGTATGGGTCGAAACGGCGAGGCGCGCGCGCAGCTGTGCGTTGTGCTTGGGCAATGAACGGTCGCAAGTCATAAAGCAATGTTAAATACAGCTGGAGTAATTAGTTTATTGACACGAAAGACAGGATAAAATAAGTAATTTTTTTAGATCTATTTGTAATCGGTCGTCGGACTATAAAGCGAATTCGTTCCATGTCAAATAACAATAAGATGCTGAATAAAGCTTAAATGTTGCAAAAACATGTAAAGATCTTAAATGTTTTTGCGGTCTTCTTCTTAATGTTAACAAATTCACATTGCTGATATAGCAAAACGAATTTTGCATAAATACCGACACATTCAATTCTAACCAAATAACATTTTAAACTTGTAAAACCATTGCTTCATCTTTTGAACTTCATCCTAACATCAAGTTCTGTAATAGCACGGATCTTATGATTGCTCCGACACCGGATGGGCAGCATAAACAACGATGAGATGCATAATCAAAGGAACCTACAATTTGTACCAAAGCAACACGATCCACAAAAGGATTCGCAAAATATCTTCATTCATCCAAGAATGACTCACGACTAATTTGAATATGTAAATTGTCAAATTAGCAGTCGAGTAAGGCAATGTTGTGTAATATGGTAATCATTGAATGAATGGATATTAACAAGTTTACACTATGGAGGTATGGATCGGGTCAACGTTTTGTGATGTAAGGAAAATCCTTTGTTTATTTATGGAAATGAAGAAAAACTTGACAAATCCCATGACAAATTCTAGATTTTGAGTGTAACATTTAAGTGCGGATTTCACCAAAGAAACTGAACGCGATCAGCACTTCTAAACCGCGTTCAAGAACTTGCAGTGTCAATATTCTACAGCAATTTTGACACTGACAGCTCATGAACGCGGTTTAGATGTGCTGAGCGTGTTCAATATTCGCCCTTACCCATGAAAATGGGGTTTGGGCGTCTGATTTAAGTTTTAGCGTTTTGTGAATTGGACTACTCTCAAATTGAACTAAAAGTGGTCATTTAGGAAATGTAGAACCATTTGTCGAAAATCTAACAGCTTTTGAGATGTAGCAACAGTAGCCAACCAGACTAGCGCATTTCCTTGAATAAATCAAAGGATTGCAGTGAAAAGCTAAATATTAAGTTCTGATTGATTTAATTTGAATTGTTTATATTCCTTTAGCCCTAAACGAACCCTTTATTTGTCTCTGTCATCAACAACATCAGCTGAATCTTTTGCCATTCTAATTGAGTTTGGTTTCTGTTCTTTCTCAGCTGAATTTCAATATTTATTTATTTCTCATTTCGAAATAGCTTTATAAAATATGTGTACAACCGTCTTCTTGATATTTCTCGAGGGCATCACAGTTTCGCAACTCCATTATTTTGATGAGTCATTATATTTCGTAAGCCACCATCAGGCTGTGGTTTGTTCGTAATTTCGACAACCGATGTGTCTGACTTTGCAGATTGTACAGAAATATTTCTCGTAATAGAAACATTTATAATTTTCTCGTTAAATTCTGTTGTTATGTGAGCAATATTATGTTTGTAACCATATTACCTAATTGTAATTTATTCAAGTGTCCGTGTTTTCATTTCCATTGTTTTGTCGCTCTTGTGTTTTATGGAGGAGTTCAAGCATTGTATGAATCACATCCAGGACTAAACGTTGCAACGTTATTTTTCTCAGAACTCTCTCAGATAAGGCTCATCATGTTTCTCCTTTCACAATTTTTCTTTTGTTTTTATACATGTTCAGTTCAACTGTTGTTACATCCGCAATACCGCAGAAAGGTGCAAGAAATTGCACCACATTTCCGCTAAAACAAGAATATCGATCCTTATTACTAGACCATCGGCACATATAGATTGTTATTTCTACCTACCACACCGTCCCCATTACATCAATCTGAGATAGCTAATTTCACAGCGTCATTCGTTCACGGCTCATTTGATTTACCTAATGCAGCACTTGTTATCGATACTCGATAGCATTACACTATTACGTCAGAATGACCTCTTAATGGTGGTTCCATTTTAATTCGTTCTGCTGCTCCTTCGAAACGACTGTTTTGCAATTCGCAACGGCTGTCTAACTCACTGTGCGTATGATTTTAGCTTTCTTTCTCACTTTTTACGTAAGAAGTGCGATGGTGTTTCATAATATTGTTGTTGCTATTATTTTTATCAAATGTATCGAATTCGATTGCGATTGGGATATGATAATGCTTGTATTGTTTATCTGTATTTAGGTATGTCATATTGTTTTCACTGTGATCTGTTGCTATGTGCTGTAAATCCGCTCGTAACCTTTGCAAAATATTTCACTTTCCAACATCTCAGTTTAAATCTTCGAACCTATAATTTAACTTAACAAGAACATCTTATCTGCCAAAATCGAGTGAGATGTTTAATTTAATATCATACATCAGTATGCCGCACTCTAAAATAGTAAAATTATATATTCAATTTTCATTTTCATTTGTAGTTTCTTTTAATTACGCGATTGTTACATCACAACTTTTGTAAACACTTAAGTTTTAATTTCTACTTCCATTGTAAAAACTTTCTCATCGTTATACATAGTTTTGTTTTTTTCGCTGTTTCTACGACATCGCTCTTGCATGAAATTGTCCCCAATTTGTTTGAGGTTAGTTAGCTAATCTATTCTTCCATGTAATATGTATAATTAATTACAGCTTAAATGAATAGCAGATACTTGCATTCTTTTTTATTTGGTTACGAAATTGTCAGCTTACTTTTCCCATCCTCATTCACGTCCAAAGTAGTGGAATCTCCGCCAGTTAGAGAGATGCAGAAAACAGTTCTTTAATATAATATCTGCTTTCAAAAATACTATTTTATATTATTCAATTCTTTCTTACGAACTCCATTTAGATTTACATAGCCTCTTGTGTTCAGTACAAGCGGCTGCGAAAAACTTACCCCTCGCTCGATAGATGGCGTTGGGATCGAATTAGATCTCGCTATGGTTTCGTTACCGCGATGTGGTTGGGTTCGGGCCGAAACTTTTCTGACTTAACTTTGCGCAGAGGCAATATCGTAACCAATGAGGTTAATCCGAGGTGCGATTATTGCTAGTTGAAAACTTTACCAATACCCCGCCGTGTGGACGTGAAATACCGTCCGCGTTGGCAATTTTTGAATGGCCGTAATTGGCCTGAGAATTCCTTATATCATAATATCTCTAAAACAGTAGTGACATCTATATGTTCTATATCACTTTGTTTTGATAACTGTGAGTAGAACGTTAACAATATGTTCTGTTTAGTTATGGAGGTTTTTTAGTTATGCTCGTAGATTAATTAATATGAAAAAGAAAAAATATTTACTTTTTGAGAGTTATGAAGATCTATATGGAATTCTGATCGTAATAAATCGCCGGTTATTTTTCTTGGGATGCGGAGAATAATAAGTTTGGATTGACTTTGTGAAATAGTTCTTTTATTTTTTTTCTTACTAGTTCAATTCCTCGTCGTTTCAGTTGAGGTAATGATTCTTGTTATTGGTCCAATCAGTCCTGCTACCTAATTACTTCCTCGCAGACCGACTGACAGACTGTCATTGCTTTATAATCGTAGTTCAATCTTCCCATTCTGTGGAGCACACAAGTAATGTTTTATGTACACCTTTACGAAGAACGTTTATTTAATTACACTGGCAACATTCTGACAGTAATGGTGGCATTATGTGAATCTGAGCTAATTCGCGCCAATTACACGGGAATACAGGCTGTGGGAAGGTGGCGGCTATTTGACAATCTGTGTTCGCGGGTGTACTCAAATGTAAGATGGTTACTGTTAACTTCGTACCTACAATGAGTAACGGAACTTCTGTATGTAGCTTCATCCATGAGTTTCATTTATTACGACCTTGAATGTGGCTTTGTTCAGATATCTAGCAATTAAAGTCTAGTTTTTTGTTATGGCAACTGGCAATTAAGAACGATTCAGTATTTATGGTCTTTTTGTGAGCTAGACAGACATTCTTGTGTTTCTTTTGCACTGAGACTGTGCTTATAATATTTCATTTTGATTTTCAATATTGAAATAATGACAGTTTTTTCTTTGCAGAATACTGTGAAAGTGACAGGTATTACCCCACTCAGTTCTTTTGCAAATAAAAGTAATAAACACTAAGAAATAGCATAATAGAGTACAATAAGTGTAAAAAGATTGTTATTGTGTAATCTTTTATATCGTATTGTTATTGTGGTTACACCAACTTAATGACTTTGTCCTCAAAATAGACAAAGTGTTGACTGGGCCTCATCTTCATTTTGGAGTTACTTGTTTTTCCACTTCCTAGTTAGGTATGCAGGTTGTCAGGGACATCGGTTATTTAAAAAAAAACAGCTGTTCCATACATTTTAACCGCGTAGGTATTGCACTTTTCTATGAAACGGCAGATAGAAAAAAAGAATACCGACGAAATATCCACGCTGAGAGGTTCAGGATCATGTACTGGTAACACTTGTATATGGTAACAGTTTTCGCGTCGATGTCCCTGCCACCCTGTATACGCCCTAATCTTTCTACGTTTATAGCCGTCTAAATAATAAACTATTTAGCATCAATATATTTCTAGAAGCGAGAGAAAATCCGTATTCCCATCCGGGAACATACATAATCTATTACAAGTAAAAACTCTTTGCCCCTCGGTCGTCCGTCTTCATTGCTTGTCAGAATATAATTTGCTACTTACCAATGACTTGCTACTGCTACTGCTTATTCTACAAAGGATTAGTGTAACATATCTGTCTGTTCGATCTAATACGTTCATGTCTTTGCGGATTAAAATCAGGGATGGCAGGACTGGTTTTCAACCCTAGCCACTGTATCCAGACCATATATCATCAGGAACTTAGGTCTATATTACAATGAGCGGTTCATAATTTAAAGCCACGCTTGCAAAAAGTTATTAATAAGAATAAGAGATTTTTATTAATAAGAATAAGGGGTTCCTGCTTCCTAAAATAACTGTCCCGCCATACGGCAAACGACTTTTTGATACAGAGATCGCTCATTCTTGATGGCAAGCCAAAAGTATCGTTTTACTTTTCCAAATGCCTTTTCTAAACAGAAAATTCCTATTCCCACCTGCCACCGCTTTTCAAAATAAGGCACTTACTAAGTTTTCCTTGTATCCAGTATTTTTTATTTTAAAATTACAGCACCTTCACTGCACTGGCTATGCAGCAATCGCCCTGTTTACCTTCCTACCAGCCCTGATTAACAGTAAATTGAGAATATCCTAGGCGTATGTAGTGGGAAAATTGCGTACCTCAATCCGGTCCAACGTCCGTCCGTCCCTTTTGCGTTGACATAACCCATATTATAACGGCACCTTCTAGATTGATTTCTCTGCCAATGATTTACACAGCGGCACCTCAAAGTGGGCAGTTCTCGGGTACTCGGATAAATAGCGACAGCATAATTGCAGCTGATTGGTCTCGGATATCGCACGAGCCGATTCAAGGCCTTTGTGCTGGGGTTTGAAACGGATGGAGTTTTAGATCGGAGTTTAGACTAGAATATAGTTTTTAACTTTAACCCTGTTCACATCGCCGATGGTCGATATACCTAACAGCTTCTCATGCATTACTAGTGGTTGGAACTTACGGAGTAAATAGTGGAGGAGTCCGGACTGTCAATCCACGCACGGCTTATAATTGCATCTGCATATATTATAAGCTACCAGTTGCCATACTCTAGAGTTAATGTCCCTTTCAATTAACAAACCCTTTCACTTCGTAAGGTTCAATATAATTAGCAGCAGCCAAATCCTTAAATGAACATGCCGTTACGACAAATAATACAAAATCTAAGACACAATAGGGAGTCAAGGTTTATGAACAGTATGAAAACAATACTGACTAAGTCGTGAACAGCGTTATAGCTGAAATACAATTAGCTAGGAATGCAAAAGGCCTTGAAGCTAAAATCGCCATGACAGTCCGTTGTCCTATCACTAACTGTAAAGTGCACGTGCTCGAAACGAACAATGATGACTTCGTCGATATTAGTAAATAAGTCAAGGTTGCATCGATACTCATGAAAGTCCACGGCCACCATATTAGGAAACAGTCTTTTTCAAAGGCTGATACTGAAATCATCTTCAATGAGGTTTGATGCCTAAATAATGACGTAATATCTTGCGATCCTTATCATCATTCAAGCTCTCAAGTGTTTTGGGAAAACCAGATATCACAAGAATACAGATACGCCGGTTAAAGGACGAGACGGCCAAGTTACCCGTTATAGAGACCATAAAGATATCGAACTTGGAAACGATCCTCCTTCAATTGAGTTCGTTCGATGGCACAAAGTGATTTCTTTCGCGCTAACGACTGTTTTGCAGTCATATTTCTTGATATATTTTATTGATAATTATGCTCATACTCGTATGCTACAAAGTGAAACTAACAACTTTTATGGCATCGTCTTTATGGTCAAACGTGATAGGTCATAAGGTTTCAAGTATTGTTTTGGCGCTTGCAAATGTCACATGTGTCAACGACGCTTTTCGCACTTGAATGTGAACAAAATGTACGTGCATGTCCCCTGTCATTATTCCGAGAACACTGTGCACTTTGATATGAATTGAAACAGTAATGTGCCAAGTTGTAAGCCATACAACTTCTAGTTTTATGTCTTTTAGTTTGTGTTTTTCTTGTGTACAATTTCTGTAGCCGTTACCACGTCTTGCGTTTGAACTTATATGCAGTTTAAACCCGATAAAATCCTAAACTATTACGTCAGTGGTAGTAACCGTAAATCTTGTTTACAAAAGGTAATGATCAAGATATACACAGGTATAGTCCGCCATTGACCGCGCGTGCGCACCCCGTCTCACCTTAAACATTTGCAGAAACGCGGACAAGCGCATATTTCTTCACATTCGGCTATTTCCGTCTACCGTTCGGCTAAATCCGTCGGCAGCGGACGATGACTCCGCCGGCATGCGCTGTTTAGACCTTGACGTAAACTTGACGTGCAGTTAGAACAATCAATTTGCTATTTTATTGCCTTGACATAAAGAACAATGTAATTGCAAATTAAGTTTGTATCATTTCCGCATATGCGGATCGGAAATGATTTACACCTGAAATAAAATTATTTGATGTCATGCATGAAATCCTTTAGATTTGTATTGGCAGCGTCTATTATTTTCTGAGATAAGACTAAAACGGTATATTCTATTCTTATTCTATCCTATGCCCTTAGGCCATGGCACATTGTACGATGTGTTTCTAAGAGACAATTAGAAATCCATTAAAATGAACTGCATAGATATGGTAAACTGGAGTCAAATAAATTCGAAGAATTGATTACCACTTTTGTTTATTACTAAAGGGTAATATGAATATGAAATGCTGCGTAGTTAAGGTTACAACTCACAGCTATGTTAGGTCTCTTTATGAACATGCCGTGACATTCTTTAACGAGCTTCTCGTGCATGGATATACTTAAAGCAATCATTTTGAAAAGCTGTTCAAAAGTTAAAGATCCTAATCAGTCTGATGAATTTCTAGTAACTGCCATCCCGTTCAAAGAAACACAACTTTCTTCACAGCTTCGTATACAATCTTCTACATTGATGATATTATGTTAGTATCATCATAACTCATTGCTATTTCTTCTTAAGAAGATGAGATCACATTCTATATTATGAATAGGCTCAACATAGCCTCAAGATATTTTTACATCCGTCTTTGAATAACTTCTACATTCGGCCTTGTTAACACTTAATATTATTACCACCATTATGCCTTGACGATAGCCTACAATTATCTTGTCCATCTAAAATTATCTTTAACACGTGTTCCACTGTAACCAATAATTACTAATTATAATTTGTGTCCAAAAAACTGTGCGCAATTTTTTTCTGCTTTGCCTACGATCTCTTTAGAGAAAGAAATTAAGCGGTACATACTCATGAGATAAAAAGGAACTACTTAAAGTCATTGTAAATTCAAATTGAACTATGTTTAATGGTCGTAACTTGTAACAGTAGGTGTATGTAATAAGTGGTTGGCCAAAATGTCAGCTCTTTTTTAACTCAGAATCTAGACAGAAGAAAATATATTGAACTGATTTTACAAATAGAGAAACCGATTTCATGATCGGATGCTTATTCAATATCCTGTCAAAGTTTTTTTTATCCACAACGGGGAAGCTCTTGGCTTGCATCTCACCTGTGGGTAAGTGATGATCAGCCCGAAGGTGGAAGCGAGCTGCACCCGGAATTCTCAACCACAGAAGAAATAGCTATCTTACCTCTAACTGCCGAAACACAACAATGCTGCTCCTTGCTACGCTTTGGTCATGTAACCTCCAGATGATTTTGCTTTACCATTCATTATCTATGGTACTAATTGTTTCCCAATCCCAATCATGGTCACAGTATGATCCTACAAACAAAATGAAAAGCTCCCAAATCATGTACAAATTTCATACCTAAAAAAACAAAACAAAGAAGCATTCTCTTGCATCTGTCAATTACGATGATAAAACACGTCTGATTTTGGGTCAAACATCTGAATAGTTATTGCAACATGATAGCAGAACCATTGTACATGACGTCTGTACCACAACCGGTAATAATGACATGGAAGACAATTATTATTGTCAGCACAATGCATAGGAAACGAATTTAGCTATTGTTGTGATATCGAAAGTAAATAAGAAGAGATGTCATAAATATGAGGTAATAGTGGGCTGTCTATAGACATAAAAGCCAAATATGATGGTAGAATCTAACGTTATTATATAGTGTTTTGCATCTAGTGCTTCATTAGCATTAATAACAGTGTATGCTATATATGGTCTATTACAATTTATTTATTTATCTACACAAATATTCTATGCTCAATTGCTCATGCCTCTGCATTCAGGGTCAAGTTATCTTCATTAGCAATTTTTAAATTGTCTTCATCTTCTAGTTTTCTTGATCACTCATCATTATCTTATTCCGTACTTACTAATATTAAACTTGGAAAAATACCTTTCACTGTTCAGAGCAACGAGGTTTCTACTGCTTCTAAAAGTGACTTATTTCCAAGACATAACTTGGTAGTTGTTGAAACTTCGAAATCCTATAAAAACAAAATCGTGGCTCGGCTAAGCACAACGGTAAGCTTGGGCTCCCAACTTGCGTAATCCTATTGAACAGTTTTATCGCCATGGTGAACTGATTTAACATGGCTTCTTCAATTTAATTATCACTTTCAATCGTCAATTGATCTTGGAAACCATTTATTGATGGAAAATATTGCTTCAAACTACGTATATAATATTTTGATGGAGTTTGAAGTAAAATGGTATTTGAGTTTAATACTGTCTCGAATCAATGGAAACTTCAGATGGCACAAATGGAGGACTATCGGCAGTGGGTGGAACAATACTGTTGATTTTGAAACTTTTATATATACTGACAGTTGCATTAACTTATGGGCAAACAATATTGACTTGTATAGATTAATTTTTATTTCTTCTCCATTATCTTCTTTCTTAATTTTCTATCATACTCGTAGTTGGATAAGACTAGGCAGATTGTTTTTTTTATCTTCTTTATTAATCCTTGCGTCTTTCAGTCATCTTCTTCAGATTAAGTAGTTCTTTCTTTTCATATTACTCTTTGACCAGTTACGTCGCCCAAAAAAAAGAACGTATACCGTTACCATTATGTAATGTTAGGTCACTTGATTTTTTATGCAAAACTAAAATTGTGACCATTATCTTTATGGCCAGAAAGATACATATAATGACTGGTTACCGTTCTGTGATGCCTAGATTAATATACAAGTTTGGTTCCACAATTTGTTGACTAGGAATATTTAAGTTTTGTTTTTTTCCTTAGAACATATTCGCCAGTTTTCTAATATTAATTGCAATCATAAGCGAAAGGTGCTGTAGCGGCTTAACGATTTTAATAGTGTACTAAAAGTTTATTACTGAACTGATGAACAACACGCCTTTCCATTATTAAACAATTTATGATTTGCATAATTATTTTGCGTATAAAGTAAATTTCTCTGATGGCAACACTGCTTGAGCTGTCATTGAAAGTAGAAAAACACAAGCAATATCAATCTGATAATTGATGAAATAATACACAAATAAAAGTACATAGATAACTCACGCCCTCTTCTGGGGATAGGCAGAAGTTACAGAACGCCACCTTCTACCATATTTTCAAAGATTTTAATAGTGTACTAAAAGTTTATGATTTGCATAATTATTTTGCCTATAAAATAAATTTATCTGATGGCAACACTGCTTGACCTGTCATTGAAAGTAGAAAAACAAGCAATATCAATCTGTTGATGAAATAATACACAAATAAAATTACATACATAACTCACGCCTATTTCTTCTGAGGATAGGCAGAAGTTAAAAAACGCCACATTCTAACCTCCTTACACTCCTTTAGCTTCATTTCCTAAACAAAATTGTTAGTAATTAAACTGTAATAAATCATAATCAGATCTGTACCTTCAGTCTCCAGTTCAAAAGCCATTTACACCTAGCTGCACCCAACAAACAATTAGTAAATACATTAATAACATCATCAACATGCATTCAATAACACCTACTAATCATTATGACGTTTCAATAGACCCAAGTGCCTAACTCGGCATATCACGAATAGAATCGCGAACAAAATGCCAAATGACATCGTTCGCCTTGACTTTTACGACCTTTTGGTATTAAACTTCATGTAAGGTGATAATTATATCGGATTATATTCATTTGTAATTGTCGAGGTAATGAGAAGATGGTAATTAGGATTTGTATTTGCGATAGCCGTTTAATGATCGTTTGTCCTTTTAAAATTGAATTGTTTAATGGATTTTGAATGTGCAGTTCTAACATGGGTATATATCGATTTCTATTTCTCAGTATTTCAAGAAGTCATTTTATATTGACACGAGAGACAAAATGTTAAGGTCAAATGTGTTTATTTTAAAATAATTAAAAATTACATAACATATCGCCTTTAGTCCCCAAAGGGCTAGGCAGAGCTGGTGTACCTGGTGTGTAAATAAATTTCCATCATCCGGACACAGATCCAGACTCCGGACTGATACTGAGAAATCCCAATTTTCTTATTAATTCGTGAGAATTATTCATTCTCACGGAATATTATTTTAACTTCAAACCTGAATATATCTTTTGAATCTCAAAACAAGCTATCGCCATATATAATCATCCCATTTAAAATGTAATTAAAATAACTCCAAAGTATCCGATGTATCTTTAAAATTTATTAATAAAACTTGTTATTTTAAAATAAGTACATTCAAAGTTATTTCTTATTAGGTTCAAATAACGTGTGAAAATAAATATTATTTTATCATTAATGGGAAATTTACTTACACTAAAATATCTCTTTTCATGTGGGCGAGGCTATTATATTCGTATCAATAGCCTACGTATTGGAATTTGAGCTATACAAACATAATCAAAGTTATAAAATGATGTTAAATTTCATAAATATAGTTACCATAAAATTTTCTAACAAATATGTGAGAAAATTTTATGGTTTACTACGTTTCCTCTTCATACCAATAAGTTTATAAAGGTTAAGTAGAGTGATGTCAATGATGATGTAACCGGTGGACAATAAATTGATGCATTTTAATATACGTAGTATTTTACGTTAAAAAACATTTCAACGCTCTAAACCATGAACAGAGAGCTTTCCGGTTCTATTATCCACACTATGTTTAACACTTTCGACTCTACCCACTTTTCATGGAACTCATACGCCATGCCGCCATACATATTGGAAGTGAACCCTCCGGGAAGGTTACCGGCATTATGTTTGCGCTAAAGTTAACCATCACGGACGGTCAACGGCATTAGGTTTAAAAGCGTCTTATAAAACACTTTAACACGAAGTAAAATTGTGTTTCAGAGGGTCTTGTCGCTATACGTAGTTTCCAACCTTTAAATTTGTTTGTGAATAATGTTATAACCATAAACAAAAATACTAAAAAAAACTAAAAATATTTGAATTTTAAAACCAATGCATAATAGTAATAAATCTTATTAAAATATACATCAGATTTTATTTTCACGGTTTATAATGCTGTATTCGCTAAGAAAAACCTACACTTAAAATGAGCCCTGCGCGATGGCTCCCGACATCCCATATGCGATTAGGTGAACCCTCCAGGAGGGCTCCCGGCACTGAACGTATTAAGTACGGGAAATCAGATAAGTCTTGGGCCTTGCTTTAACAAGTGTCTAGTCTACGTAAACTCGGTAAACTCTCGAGCTATCAAGGAAGCAGCATCTTCAACAAATTATGTCTGGTTTGAATTAAGCAACTGTCCATTCTAATAGTTAACTTTCTCATTGCTATTCCGTATCGTTTTCCCATGCAATCGGAATCGAAACGACGTCCAACGATCTCGATAAATTCGTAATTTGGTATGTAATCGCTGCATGCATCTAGTTGTAATTTATATGGATGCAACGCTAGAGCAGCCACAGCGCTCTGGTAAACCTGGACTGGTATTATTACCATTTTAAGTTATAATTATTACAACAGATTTAATTCGAGGATGAAGCCACTCGGGTTGTAATAATTATTATTGTCTAGTTTCATGTTCAGAAAAAATATTTCAAGTATTAAAGTGCAAGACAAGTTGCTGGTAATTGAACATAAGAATTTGAGTCATCAGTGTTTTGCAATAGCCCCAGAAACAATTCAGGTCCTGCAGATACTTAACAAAGATTACACCATTAAAAACTTCATAATAAGCCTAAAACGGAGTTCCTAGACTCAAATATCTAACCCCATCAGACACTTAACATTTCCTACACCTCTTAAGCTGTCCTTGTCTCAAGATAAAGCCGAACATGGTATCCCTTCGCGACTTTGTTACTGAACTGATCCGATCTGTAGTCGTTCATCTCACTAAGAAACTGTTGCCAGCTGTCGACATTTCTTGGGATGTCATCTTTTACTTCAGACAGGCCAATGTTGTCGGATTCGACGTTATCTGGGATTATAGTATTCATTCTAAAATTAGATCATTACTAGGATAGCAGGAATACTTATTACTTTTTAATTTGGCGTTAAAGTGTTGTAATTCGACTTGTTCAGTTATTTTGCTTATCATATTTTTTTTGCTCTTTATTTCTTTATTTTTGCTGAATAATACTGACACTAGATTTCTTATTATTGAACACTGAATATAAGTCACTAAAATTCGAACAGGACGTGACAGGCACACTATTTGATTTCACGCTATTTAAGACCTCGAGCCAATAAAAAGTTCTACCTAAAATTATTTTTTTACCTGGAATTTTTAGAACACTAAAACTTTTTGAATCTATTTCTGAACAGAATTTTCTTATAATTTCAAACAAGAATTCCATCTTTTGAATGACGTTTTCATTGTTGAATAAACACCGTAATATCGGCTGTCATACTCAGATGCGCGTGCGCTAGTATCAGAGCACGTTCCGCCCTTTGTTCGATTTTCAATTTTATTTTTTTTCCGACTAAATGTCTCTGACTTATTGTGTCAACGGCTATTGTTAATTTTGATTGGTCGGTCTTCGGTACCGCCATCTTTTATTGTGTAAACTTTGAGGTTATTTTTTCTTTTTTCATTGTAAAGGCTAGGGCCGGCTTCTTTAAAGTATTGGTTCTGTGTTACGCAACGAATTTTCGTATCGGAAACTATGATCTTGTTTATTATGAGATCCGCATTCTTGTTTTGATGACTATCGATAAAAGCATTGTGTTTGTTAAAAGGTTTTTATGTTTTGTCAATTTGTACACCTAACCATGCTTTATATCGGAATGGTTATCTCTCTTTCAAAATTAGAAACAATGAAATAGCAGCAACAATTTATGACTTGTTACCAAATTGATCAACTCTGTTACTGGCACACCAATTTTTTTTGTACTTAAGTCTACTTGATTCAATGGCTTACGGCGTGTTTCTGATCAGTCAGTCAGTCTCGTTCTGCCTACCCTTATCCCATTGCATTTTGGGTCGACTCTCCTCGTCATTCTTTGCCAGACGTGTCTGTTCTGGGACGTCGAGATACCTATTTGGGCTTTCCTGCGAATTGTCGCCAAAGGTTCCGTGTATGGACTGATAATGAAACCGGTACCTCGGTATCTAGAGAAGTTTCTAGTTTGAACTCATCAATAAAATCTTCTATTTCCTTCTTCCCCAGGTATTGCAACGCGACGTGGAATGCCACGGTCGGATCGTGAGCTCGGTGGTGCGCCTATGCGGCGGTGGTGACGCTGCGCGTGCGCTTGAACGACGCTGGCATCTGCTGTACCTGCGGGCGATTGAGTGGCAGTGCCATCTGGAAGCGTGTCTTGCTAGGATTGATAATCAGGTACGTGTGGTAAAGCTTTATGAAAATGATTATAGTTCCAGATCCCTTTCATCCTAAATTTGTTTTAAAAAGATGGACCGCTTAGTCCATCTTTAAAGAGGTTCATAACCTTTTATTATAAAATGATTCTGTAAGTTAGCATTTATCCTGGATTACTTAACACTCGACTACTCTTCCTCATCTTGACTGCGTTTAGAATCAAACCTCTAACTTGCCCATATCCAAACACTTGAATAGATTTCGCTTCCCCCGTTAAGTCTCTTTCATAAACTACCATCACGAATAGTCATGCATGATCAGGGACCCATAGAAATGCATTAAGTTTCCCCCTTTCTCCTAAAAAGCGCAGGCAACTCCATACTGGTTTGCACAATTTCTCACCAACACAATAGCCCAATCAACCACCCGGTGCTGTTTGCAAACACGACTAGACCCCAAGCTGCGTAGAGAATTAAATCATCCCTTTCTATTGAAGGTAATTGAGTGAAATGGCGATAGGGGGACGATCATAGATTTAATTTGTTTTGTTTTCGTCTTAAAGTTAACTTTGGTCTTTGAAAAATTCGTCGGGGAATGTATGTTACAAAGTTCTTTTGGCGCGCGGCCAAAATCGGAACTAACACTGCCATTTTGTTTTGTCAATACAATTTCTGGGACAATTTCATAAAATTATACCAAGAACGCCCCCAAAATATCCTTGTAGCACTCTGATACCGAGTTTGAAGTTTTATTTTTTAAGCCCATTGATCGTTGTTTTGGTAATATTTTTTGATAAGACGATAATCCCGTAGATTTACCTTAATAGCTTCTGATTGATTACTGGCTTTAGGGTCTTATTTATGAACACTACTAGTTTTTATTATTGTTATTTTGAGAAAGCTTACACAGGTGTCAATAATTTGGTGTCCATCCATCTTTGAATCACATTGAAACTAAGTACTTAAATGAAAATGAACATCACATGTTTTGAAACACTAGTTTTATGGATACTTGTAAAGGCATACAGGCGTAGCCGAGGAGCTACAATAACGATTAGGTACAATATGAAAATAAAACACCATTTAAAATAACATTAATTTAGTTGACCATAAACGATTTGAAATCTAAATTCTTAAGCACATTTTAACCGACCAATTTTGAAATGCCACTAGAGACACAAAAACTTTGTTTTGTTCCCAAGACCAACATTTAAGACCACGAACAGTAAAGGGTTACGGCACGTGACCTATCTCATACTGAATAAATAATTTAATTCAGACGCCATGTTATGATTATTCGTTGCTAGGATACTGTTGACCCATTTAATACTTCGCATAGGGATAGTTCAGACCATTACGGCAATTTGAGGGATAATATAAACCGTTTTGTGGTTCCCTATAAATATCTGCGGGATCTTAAAGTGACTTTTATTGGTCGTAAATTAATTTTTAAATGGAGTTGAATATCGTATGAATGGAAGCAGTAAATATCGGAGGATTTTATGGCGTTCTGACTACGTTAGAATATAAGCGTGTGATCGGAGTATGCCTGAATGCTCGGAACTCTTGGGAATAAGATCTTGAACTATAAACCGAAGTGTGTGATGTAATTCTGGATTGGATGACCTCATTAAACGAAGTTACACTTTGTATTTAAATAAATAAAAACTGTATCTAGTTGTAGTTAAAAGCTGTTTTAGCATTTCGTACCCACAATCTGTTTGAACAGGTTGAGTAAAATTGCAGTAAGGATCTTTTTAGGAGCGCACGAGTTTTTGTCGTCTTATTTTTCCATTTACTGACATTTTTTATGAAGCACTGAAACTACACCGTGACTTATTCCTTAATTTTCCTTATTCCAGGGTTGTCTCTCAGTAGAGGCTGCAAGCGACAGTGACGACGAGCCAGCCCTAAAGCAGCCACGACTCAGTAGACGAGGGTCGCCGCGCAGACAACGGACCCCGGTCAATGTGAGACGTAGAGACAGTTCGCTTGACAGCAGACAGTCTGCTTCTGAGGTGAGGGGAATTTACTGTCTTTTGTTCTTCAAAATTTATAGGCAAGGCTAGAATCAGCTCTAAAGCGGCCACGGCTGGGTGGTAGACACTAGACAGGGTCGCCACGCAGACAACGGACTCCGGTCAATGTGACGCGTAGTAGCTATGGGCGTGATTTCACGTCACTAGTTACAATACTGTCTACGGGGCATGTAGCCGAATAGCTAGTTTCGAGTCAAAAATTGAACACGTTATTTTGTAACGAGTGACATTTTCCATGTAGTGTTATTAATACGTTAATGTAACTGTAACTGCATAGGTAGCTACGAAAACTTAAAATTTGTGATAAGTAACGTATAAAACGTACGAAGGTTATCATTTATAATTTCGTTTCGCAAATAACTGTAATACTTCGATAAAATCGCCATGCTGAATTACCGAATAGAATTTGAAAAAATAACTAGTTACTAAAATCACGTGTTTTCAAAACAGGTGACGCCTTCGAATTCACTAGTTACGTTACGTTTCACGAAAATCACTTAACAACCTACCCCTAAGGCGTAGTGGTAGCTCGCTTGGTAGCCTGAGAGGAAAAGACTGCCTATCTTTTTTATTTTTCTTAAACTATAGGCAGGGCAAAGGCGATTTCGTTCGTATTTAGTACAAACTTGTAAGAACAGGCATCCATGAAAACGGAACGGAGATTACCGCTTAGTTGGCTAGTACCTACCTTAACAAGCTAGCTAAGCAAAATATGTCAAGATACCGTAAACCTATTGGGTAGTTCAAGACGTCTTCTCTCCTCTCAGCTTTGGTGCATACAATACCCTTACATTGGCTTAGAGGTATAGTTTCGAAAAATCTTTTATTAAAAGCTCATATTTCATAACTAGTCATACAAAGTCTTGTTAGTAGCACAGAAAGCCTCAGGGCGAACCAAAAGCACGGAGATCGATGTGGGTATTGTTCATATTCCATATAATTCTCAGATCCAAATCACCCGTGCTATGGTATCTACTTCTGTACAGACTTTATTCCACCCAAAAATGAGCTCAGATATACTACTTACCGCTGCCCCAACTTCCGCCACTTACTTGCAGATACTAACCATTTCCAATTGTTACAGGAGGAACAAGAATATGTGCTAACGTACACGTGGCGCGGCTTCGGGTCAGACTGTGAGTCGGAACTGGAGCGAGCGCGCTATACAAACATGGCGGACGAACGACGTGTGCCCGGCGCCTGTGACGTCACTGCCAGGCCCACGGACCAGACCGTGCCTGCTACTGACCATGTGGACGGTAAGAGAACACTATGACTTTAAGGCACCATCAGCAATTCTATGGTCATATTCAGGCGTAGCGCTGAACGGCAACAGTGTAATAAAGTGTGTGTAACGTTGAGCAGAGAACATCAAGACGCCCGTGGAACCAAAATCCTCCTCTCTGCTCTCGTGTGGCGCTAAGCTTACCCGTACAATACGGCCGATATAACTTGGCAGGTCTGAACATAGGCTCTGCGAACTTTCGCGCATGTTCTCTCACTCACACTCGCCTCATGTCACCATTTGGTTCCTAAAAAATGTTATTGCGCAGCCTTCTGCGCGAAGTTCGGAACTGCCAAGTTATATCAGCGGTATTGTACCTGGCCGTTTATCCAAATGTGTTAGTGCTCGGCGACACGACGCCGTCGCCTCGCCGCCACCGCGCCGTCGCCGCGCCGCGTAAGCATGTAGACTGATCCGCCGCTGCGGCGCCAACGCGCCGCGTGTCGCCGAGCACTTATGGTACACCATCCCAACACTCCCATAAGAGCTCGAAAAACCTGTACTCGGCACGGCACACGACTTGCAATCCGTTTATTAACAGCACCGTCTAAAATTGAACAAGCATTGATATTATCTCCTTGCTCAGTTTTAAATAGGTCAAACTTCCCTTCTTGCCATATACACAATGGCGTATAGAATCTCACAGGAATGCTCATAAACTATCAATGAACAACGCTGCTTTCCATTTGCACATAAACACACTGAACTCTCGACGGATTTGAATTTAAAAACAATAGCTTTGTGCTTATTGTCTTAAAAATCCACTGTTTTACAAACAAATAAAGTCTGCATATTTGCATTCGATTGTACAGCGGTAGTTTCTTTTGCAGGCTTAGAAGTGCACAACGTGGGTATAGAAGAAAAATTGAAAACTCCTCCGACTGTTATTAAAAGGAAAAAGCCAGTAGACACATCAAAATTCAATCAAACAGACCGAAAATCGAAACATCTAGCAACATTCTACTTCAAACACCACGACACGGATTCAGACAAACAAATGATTGAGACCGAAAAGTCACAAGAAGAATCTTCAGAGGAAGAATGGACATACGTTGGTGGTGCTAAAATTGGGAATGAAGACTCGACTGATATAATGACGTCATCAGTTGAAATCCAGTGTGAATTACCCGTAGATGACAAGAAAGAAAAACCACCGTCGCCAAAACCGAAACTAGAGTCATCGACCCCTGATTTGCTTAGAGTCGAAAGATGTAAAGATATAGAGAGATTAGTGAATCAGGCTGAAGAGTTGGTACAGAAACAGGTGTTGTCTATGAAAAAGGGACCAAGGAGTTTTAAACCACTATCGTTTGAGGAAGAAGGGAAGAATGTCAGTAGAAACAAAATGTCCAGAATCAAGGAGTGGTTGAATCAGAGCTCGGAAGGCAAGAGTGATAATAATCAGGTTAGTTTAATCATTTATAAATAGAGAGACTTTTATTCAATGAAATTGGTGATATAAAACGAGACCCAATTTAGTAATGAGAGTCAATTGAATCCAATTTGCAATTTCGACAGTTAGTTTTTAAACAGATTTATTACTTGTTCCACCTAGTTTTGTGATAGATAGGTTTTTTATTCAATCTTATTCAAACGAAATTAATTTAGTTTTCTTTGAAGAAGTATTTTTTTATAAGACGCTTTTTCTTTTTTTATTATCTATCTTTATTCAAGCTAGAATCTTTATGGTTTACACTGTGGGTTGCAATGACTAGAATTCCCGAAGAAGTCCCGTCTCCAATATTTTCGTAGTTTTAATAATTTTCTTATTGCTATCTTCTTATTCCAGGGCACGGAGAGCTATGACGCTTCAGGAGAATACACAACCGAAAGCGAAGTAGACACATCCCTGACATCCGAAGAACGAAACATTCATTCATCTATGGATATGAGCACATCCACCTGCACTGTAACTCCAACACACCATGCAAAGGTAAAACAGACTTTAATAACGTGCAATAAAGACTAATATCGTGTTCGCTTTGTGTGACTACTTGTTACTAATTGATTTAACTTGTAACATGTTATACAGTTCTAATTTTCTGCTAATTTTGTTATAAATATAGCAGAGTTGGTTACTTCAGATCTCTGATTAACTTTTACTTTGAATCTTTCACTATAGAATCAGGGAATACCTAAAAAGTTTTTCAATTTAGATCTTATTCTTCAGTGATAACTTTCAAATCACATTGCCGCACTGATTTTGACTAACTTCAAGCACATTGTACATAACAAACGGTTGAGGAAAACTCTCGCTTTAGGTGACACTGCGCAAGAAACGAGCTGGCAACAGCGCACGGCCGTGGTCCGTCTCCTGCCTGTCACAGCTGAGCGGCGCAGGCGCATCGCTGGTAGCCACGCCCACCGCAGGCGATGTTGCCGCTATGTCGCACAACATGTCGATCTCTGAATCTGCTTTGAACACCCTCGCGTCTCCTCAAAGAGTGACTCCATCAAACTCGAATTCAAAACTTCGTGGAAGTTCTACTACTGTCCAGGTATTGCTTTGCTTATTTATGTTTTCTGGCAAATTAGGCTAAAAATATGCCTTCTATTCGAACATCTAGTATTCTCTGCATTCAAATATAATTATTTGTGATTAATTTAACTGTCTATAAGTGCTTTAAATGTTTATAGCAACCATTTGTTTTACATGAACTCGTCTTGATAATACCACCTGAATCGAGTCAACCGAGTGGTCCAAGTGATAATCGATCAATTTGACCAATATAGGCAGTTTTATACGAACCCAGTAATGTGACAGTACAGTAAGTCAGTACAGCGCTGACTTGCAACTAGGCTCGTGTAGATACTAGTGTCAACCCAGTCCAGTACTGAATTCAGGCCCTCAAGTCAGTCCAATTGACTAACTTACCCGTCACACGGTCCAAAATTCCGAGTCACTGGGTCCAGTCATTGCCATCGTATAACCCAGACATAATAGTAAGTCCGTCGCACACCGTCATAACTTAACACCAACGACTTAAAATAAAGCATTGCAATGAGAACTTTTTATATTGTGAGACGTTTATCTACCGACTATTTTACAACTGTTACTAAGATTTTCATACTGTTCAACTTGACTTCGTCATTCCTACTAATCATGATTCCAAGCGTCGGGATGTTGCGACGCCCCCGTCAGAGGGCGTGGCGTGTGGGGTCAGGGCTTCGCTTCTCGCCCGCGGAAGCAATACGAAGGCCCATAACTATGGGTCCCTCCTCCTGTTCACCTTAGCGGCTTATGGTAGTTGGGCGCATTTTTAACGCACCCGTGTGACTGGTTGCCATGAATATTTCTGTAGGTATAATGGTGTCGCTTACTTCACGACATCTCGGCGGTCAACCTAATCATAATTTTGAACAACACCTCACATTTATACCATTTCTCTCAACAAGGGCCACGTATCAAGCACCAACACAATGACAGAAGCGTGCACATCTTGCGTGGAAGCCGGCGACAAACATGGCTGGCTGCGGCGCAAGAGGCTGAAATTACGCCGCAACAACACGGCCGTGAGAAGAGGAGAAAGACTGGTGAAGTCTCTCTCTTTCTGCGGGAGACTGAGCCCTGAGATTGAGGATAAACATGAGAGGAGTGCTGCTAGTGATCCGGCTACTAGTAGGAAGAGCAGGTTTGTTAAAACTGAAACGAAAACCTTGGAAATATGTGAAATTCCTTAATTGCACATTCTGAAAATATAAACAGTCATCCATAACTATAAGCTAAGGATCTTTTGGCGCGTGGCCAAAATCGGAACTAACGCCGCCATCTTGGTTTTTCAATACATTTCACAAAAAAATGCTCAAATGTTTACCAACAGCGCCTCCCTGTCAACGTCATTCGAGTGCCAAAAGATCCTCGTAGCAGTGTAGTTAAGTGTTTGCCAATACGATGGCCTTGACCTATATTTTTGCCCTTGGAGTATGTACTGGTAAAAAATAATTACTTTTGTAAATGACTTCTTACTGATTAGTTTGATTTCTTTGAACCGACACAAATTACTTAGTGAAACAGAATTTTCATACCTGATCAACATCTTTATTTGCAAAAAATTTGATATACGGTACATACGTCAAACATAAAAAAATAATCTAAGCGAAACACTTTGCAAATCCCTTTAGCCATTAATAACCTATAAGAAATCATCGTAACTTACTCACTATATCCTTTCCCAACAGGTTCGACACAACATCAACATCAGGCAACGACAGCGACGAAGAACTAATAAAGCAACAACTCGCAACTATCGCCCATTTGCGCAAGAGCATCGAAAAGACCCACATATCGACCCGGGAACCCGACAGTGCCATTCCAGAACAAAATGAGGCCGAGCCTGTGGCCCCGAGCTTTAAGTTAGGCCCAGCTGGAGGCCCCGTAAGGCCTCGACTTGCCAGGAGTCTAGAGAGGGAGAGGAACTTTATAGCCCTAAGTTTAGGGGACCCCAGTCGGTTGTGGGATTTATCTATAGACAAAGACTCTGACGTTGATAAGAGTGTCACTGCTGGGACGGAGGAGCATAGCTCGTTTTCGGAGCAGGCGTGGGATTTCTATCAGGTTGGTTGACTTTTGATAATATGTCCCTAAAATCATAACCATCAGTTAAAAATTACAAACGCCCATGGATATTTCTCACACTTCTAAAAAATGAAACGCCAACAAACAAACCTCAAAACTCATGACAGAGTGCTCTGATCAATGATACTTTTTTCTACAGGAAAAATACAACTCAGAGCCATATTCGGAAGCTCCCGATTCTGATGCTGCGCGTCGTCTCCTCGAGTTCGGCGACGACTACCGAGCCTTCCTCGACTCGCAGTCGGACTGCTGCTCCAGCCTGTCGGCGCAGCCCGAGCACGACGCCAGTCCCAGCGGCACGCGCCGCCGCCGCCCCCCTTCCGACGTGTCGCGCGAACGAAGCCTCCCACGATACAAGCGACCCACCAGAAACTCACCCATAGAAACGCCCTCCAGAAAACCCAAAAAGTCCATGTCCAGCGCTGAACGCAAAAAGTCACTCCTCGACAGTCTCGAACGATCTAGAAACAACACTAGCATCGAAAGCAGCGAAGGCGTTCGACGCCGCAAACCCTCGGAGAGCGAACGCAAAAACAGCAAGCGATCGCCCGAGTTTGATCTACTGAACGTGCAGGCTCTGAGCCGCAGACGACACAGCTCGAACTTGACCAGCGATGAGATCAATAGCTCACTAGAGTACACTGAGGTCAACAACCGCCCAGACATACTAGACTCGCTGAACAGACGGAGGAGGACGGACAAGGATGGCGAATCAGAGTTGCAAAAGATCGTACTGTCGGAACTACGACGAAGGTCGACGGAGAGCGCGGACTCGGAAGGCGAGTCTTCGAGTCCGAAGAAGCACAGCCGCCGCAACTGGGACGGCGACTCGGACTCTGAGGCCGAGGAGGTGCGCTCGCTGGTGAGGCGCTCCAGCACGGCGCTGGACGCGGCCGAGGCGCAGCTGGCGCGCCACGACGCCTCGCCCGACCTGCTGCGCGCGTTCGACTACGTAAGGACACAATTCGATACAGATTTCAGTAGTAGCTACTCTGACAGCGACGACGCCATGTCGTGCGTGACGCGGCGCCCCGCATGCTTGCGCGCGCGCCTCTGCCTCGCCGTCGCCGCCTTCTCCGTCCTAGTTATAGTTTACATACATCTCCAATGACATATGGTTTGGGCTTGTGTGATATTTATCCTTATTTATGTAAGTATTCGCATTAGGTTCGCTGCGATCGTCAGACGCGTCAAAAACGTATACGTGCCTATATATACGCATTGACAACGAACTCATTTTTATAGTAAATTATAGGAAATGTTACGTTTGTTCTGATAGTCAATTGTCAGCTTGTTTTAGCTGCATTTTACAAATGCATGTAAAAATGTAAGGAGTTATGCATAGGTAGTTAAAAGTTACTACGATCTCTAATAGACATTCCAATATATGACGTGAGTACTTATAGTGTGAATAGTTGTAATAAAAAATCAATACTTCTGTATGTACAAACTCAAGCATTTATAGTTTATAATCTATAAATGCTAGTGAATACGTAAGTCTGACTATCGCAGTATACATAATAATATGGATAAATTACTAACTTATTAATTTATTTCATCAAAATTGTGACAGTTTCACAATAATGTAATTATTTTCTTGTTTTTTGCTCAGATGATTATACTACATAACAATCAGTATTTTTGACTTTAGTACACGAGTGAAACTATCATGATTGGAATCACAACCAAATTAATTCATTTTCTATTCCATTTAAATGTTTGTTTTTTTTTCTTTCTACTAACATTGATCGTTTGTTGTGTGATTGTGATTTGTGTAGTTTTTTTTTACTAACTGCCTGATTTTTTCTTTTTTTAATCATCCTCATCTTTTTGGTGGCGATAACATGGTGCTAGGTCAAGTCAAAATTTTAGGGAAAGCGTAAAATTTTTATTAATTATTTAGTCTTAAGTTAGGTGCTGAGGTACTGAAATCGCTTGGGTTTAAAATCGTTCGCAATAATCTTTTTTTAACGACTGAAAACTTGAAATGACAAATGGACAGCTGTCACATTTGACATTTTCGAGTCAGTTCGGAAACAGGGAATAATCATTTTCAATCGCTCAAAATATTTATTTCTATTTATTTACTAGACTTGGTACATCGTTATTGAATAACGTGAATTCTTGTCAATGAGTGATATAATTTTACGTACTTAACATTAGTAATACTTTGTCTATACTCTACTTAATCTTTGGTTGTATTTTTGTATCATTATTAGCTACGCTAAACTTCACATAATATTAATTACTTTTTTCTTGTAATATGTGATTTGACTGAACTCCTACATCTCACAGTATAGTTGTACATGTATTAATATTATGTTGAATAGGGATAGGTTGTTAATTGATCTTATTTTTTTACAAAATGTTAAAGAACCAAGTGATCTTTGTGTAAATGGTTGAAAAATAAATGCAAAATTTAAAAATTAAATATGGAGTTTCAGTCAATTAACACCCTACTCTAAATACTACACAAAACAAAACAGTACATTAAAAATCAGAACGCAGATTTCGAATATCCAAAAATCTCTTTCACAGCAGTTGAGTGATTTGCAGTGGCCTGTTTCTGCTTTTCTAATATATGTTTGGCGTTTAGTTCTTGACAGCTTGGGCATTATGTTCGCATACCTACATACATTGAAATAATATAAACCTCTGGATAAATACAGACGAATGCTGCATGTTTGTTCTCATACACACATTGTAAAAATTTATTAATTGAATCGTGTTGTCAAAGACGAAGATGTGATGGATTTATAAAGTGAGTTAGCCGTAATTATTATTAAGTTAATGTAAAATATGTTAACAGCTAAATATATTACTTAAATGTTTTATTTTGAGTTATTATTCTTTTTTGCAAACGTTATTTTTTCGTTGCACAGACGGAGATCGTCACTCGATGCCGGGAAAATATCAACCTATTAGATGCGGCCTTGGCAGGCGGCTCGCTTTCTACCACTTTGCAAAGAGACGTTAGAGGTTAGTACACTTCATAAATAACTGGACATAAGACTACCTGTTAAATGTAACGGAAATACTTCATTACTGACTGAGAAGAGCCAGCAAATATTAGCAGAAATAAACTTAAAGTTAGGAAAGACAAGATGGTTGAGGTTGAGGGTTAATTCACTAATGTGGTGCAAACACTGTCAAACGACCGCAAAAGTCACTCATGTCCATGTCAACCTCAAATTGACAGCTCACAAAGCACAACAAAAAAAAACCTTATTTAAAAAAAGAACATGACAAGACAACGCAATTGCATTATGAACGCAACTGTAAGCATGAATATCTTGTTTCATGCAAAACTCCGGACGGTTGGTGGTCGTGAACCGCGGTTACTCATGTTTCGACCGGTTTCCGAACGAAACTCGCGATTATTGTCCAATCTCGGTCGCGATCAAGGCTGTCGGCCTTATTTGGACTTTCAGACGACGCCTTTGCTCTTTTTGATTTATTTTTAGGGTTCCATACCTCAAAAGGAAAAAATGGAACCCTTATAGGATCACTTCGTTGTCCGTCCAACAGTCTGTCAAGACCCTTTTTCTCAGGAACGCGAGAATCAAATTGAAATTAATATCAAATACGGTGGTATGTAGTCCCTTAGAGCTCTAAAAAAAACAAACTTCTAAGTCAACGCAATAAAAAAATACGGCCATTGAAGCGACATATTGATACTCGCAAAAAAAATCAAAACCTACAGGGTACTTTTCGTTGACCTGGAATCATGAAACTTGGAAAGAAGCGAGGTGTTACACAAGCACAAGTTAAGGAAAAAGTCTGAAAATCGTATTTTTTTTTATATTTTTGTGCGATTACTCTCTTAGATTTACAGTTGGAGAATTGACCGTGACGTATATCAATATATGGGAGAACATTTTTTTCAACTGAAATGTTAAGTTTGTTTTTGAAATAAATTAATCCCAAATACGGAACGCTTCATTGTACGTGGTCCGACACGCACTTGACCGGTTTTTTTCACATGTAAGTGGAGAGGGACGTTAAATTATACCAAAAAGCTGGTTTTCTTGTTTGCAAATTACATGTCGTACATAAGACCGTTTTGTAAGGGAATCGATGTTATGTAAAAGTAATCAAGTTTGGATTTAATATACTTTCGCGTTATGTCATATGTTTTATAATTTATTACATCGTTATGTCGATGTAGCCGGAAACTAATTTGTCTGAGATGTCCTAATCTTTATAACATACATTGCAGTAGGTAGAGGTCTACCTACCTATATCTGCTCTGAATACCTACACTTCTATATCTTTAAGATATTAAGGCCCACTTGCGCGTTCATGGGTTAGCTAAAGAACTCGGTGTTAACAGCTAACTCAGGGTTAATCCAAAGAGAATAGGGATGATAAAAAAAAAAAACTGATTAGTCCGTCAGTCAGATAATAAAAAAAATATTTGACACATTTTTTGCTTTATATTAAGCTTTTTATTATTATGTAAGTATTTTTTTATATTAATAAAAAACATACTTACATAAAACGCATTTTAAATTGGGAAGTGTGGGTCGCTACGTCACTAGTATGTATAAAAGCTACATACTCGTGATGTCATGGCACATTTTTCCTCAATGTATCGCCGTAATCTTTATATTACGTAAAAAACTAAAAAATAGGTGTCCAATTGTTTTTTATAATCTCAAAGACGAACTAAAAAAAAAAATTTGTCGTCATCCCTATTTATGTATTAACTCCGAGTTAGCTGTTATCGCGCAAGTGGGCGTAAAGGTACCACCACATTACGAACGATCTTAAAGCGGATTTTGGAACAATTTGATCGTTGAGTCGCAGAATTGTGAACGATCGGAATCATGGTGTCAAGTGTCCCCCGCCTACCTATCACAAACACGACACGGAAATAAGTCCAAAAAATACTTGTACCTTGATATCGCTTGTGTAAATCGGGACTTCGGTTTAAGAGCTTATCTTTTTATGTAATTTTGTTTTGGTTGTTCAGGGCCTGTACGATTTTGTGAACCGTTAGCATCCACGTACGACAAAATTAGGGTTCCCAAATTATAATTTTGCTTGCATGGCCTACTGAACAATATGCGATAGACTGGGGAAAAAAGGTATGAGAGAATTGTACACCTACTGAAAACACACCAGCAAATATAAGCACCTATGTGAAGAAGAAACTACCTAGCGTGACGGTCTTTGCCGTGCAGTGTGACAATGCAAGCAGGAAATACAATATGAGTACCTAGGTTAGGTAGCTACCTAATTAAAAATCGTAGTTGAAAAAAAAAGGTATTGTTGTTCTGAAAGTTCACTACAGTATTGATAATCCACCGTTCTGCTAAAATATTCATAAGACATTGATTAGTCCCCCATAATTTATTACAGCCTGCTGTCAGTATAGGTCCACGTCTTATTCAAAAGCGATCGTCGCTTACTAACTACTTAACCAATAATTAAATTTATCACATTAAACACCCAATTGCTCTTCCACCTCTCCCCTACTTGATCTATGCTCTGCGTGACAGGTCACATCGATAATTGTGATTAATATAATTATTTCCCTACCAACTATAAACATTATGGTACGCAATAAAGAATTGAGAATTGAATACGCGATCGGTCGCGTGATGTCACTTTTTGTAGCTGTCAAAGCTGTCACGCGTTCAGGTTCACGGAACAAAACGTGTACGTGTATTCGCTTGCGGTCGCTTTAAATAGGTCGCGGGGTAAAAGTAACACCCACATGTCACTAGTCTGGGTAGTTAACATAGGTTAACAAAGCGCCACAATCCACACCAAACAGCTTTCACACTTTACAAAATAACCATAATTTACTTAACCCTTAAATAGCTTCGTCCTTTGATGTGCAAACTTACGCAAATAGTTACAAATATGAAGTGTATAGTGCGTTCAGTATAACTTGACCCGTGACGCGATCTCGATCGGTAGCACTGAATTTTGCAGTCATGTTCTGTCAGTCGCCATTTTGAACTCTAAGAGTATCGAAACTAAGACTGCAAAATTCAGTGCTTAAATCGCGTCACGGGTCAAGTTATAATGAACGCACTGTAAAACTGCACTCAGAGTAATAACTATCAAAAACCATAGACACCGTCTATGTTAATGTCAAAATAGGCATGTTAGTTACCGGCTCACATACTGAGACCGTCTAAAATTATGACAGCGTGCTCGCTTACCCAGTAACTAGTGTCTATCACTAAAAGCAGTAGAAGTTCTCCTTGTAACTCATAGGATGTTTCGTAAAATCTTAGGGAGGAAAGAGAGGTATACAGGCTAACTTTCAATTCATTGTCAATCTTTCAGGAGATGAAATTACTCACTTATAAAAACCATCTTTACTATAGGAACCTTCAGCATCTATCACCGTCTGACAGATTGCCAGCGATACCAACAATTTTTTTAGAACTCCCTCTATGTTTGTTATTTGTCTATGGTGGCAACCCTGGACCCCGGAAATGGCGACACGCCGGGCGATCACACGCCCATTCGTTCGTCTCCATCTATTTCTGCCTACGAAAGCGGAACCGTCTCGCCAACTACGAACGTGTGGACTGTTACATTTTTTTTCATTTTTGCGAGACCCGTATGTTAGTGTTAGGCTAATTTTTGCGGGCTGGGTCGTAAATAAAGGTGATTGGCATATTGGGCATCAATTATTTATTTGATATAACAACTTTGTCATCGATTTTTTATTCACGCTACACTGCTTTGACGTCATTCTGAAGTAGTTTATAAAATGTAACAACTTTATTTTTGTATTTTTTTTTTGTTTTGTTTTTATTTACGTTTTTACGTTTGTTATTTATTATTTACGTTTTCATAATAGTAACTATAGAGCACCAAACTCATACTTATTACCGGGTTATGGTTGTACTTACGTTAAAGACACAAGTCAAACCTACCGCGTGATCATTTGATAAAAGTAAAGGCAAGGCTGCATTCGAGTCCGACACTAGTCAGGCAATCCTGAAATAAATGCGTGAGTGATACCGAATTCAGTAATAAACATTATTGTTATACCTACTGTAGAATCCTGTTGATCCAAACAAGCAAAACAGTGGCTCATCACCACACCAACGCCTTTCGTGCAGGCACCTACCTACACTACTCAACTGTCACCCGCCATTCGTGGTCTGACAGTTGACATTAGTGACAGCTCACTATGATGTGCATGAGCTAGTGTTTACATAACTATTAATACACTACACCTACTCTTAATAAGAGCTAAGTCTTCGATAGTTTATTAAACAATGCAGGATCAAATCGACCAGGATTATATCAACAAAAGCTTCCATCAGATATCTTAAGTGCCATACACTTCTAACAAAGAGCTATTGAAGAGGAGAGAATCTCTCATTGAACTTGAACAACAAAGATTGTTCAAGTAGTACACATAACTTCAAAGGAATGCATTATTAATTGTACAATAGTTTATTGTTACACTTAGAAATTAATTGTGTCAGTACCTACATATGAAAACGTATTGTTACATACGTATTTATTATCATCTGAATAAGAAAGTAGGTATGTAGGATATTTTTAAAACAAAGACTCTTTATTCGAATATTGCTAGTTTTCTGATTTTCTAAAGGGTCTCCAAAACGATCAATTGCAATTGTCAATTTTTAGATTGATACGGGAAATGATCAGGAGCTCCTTAAGACTTAAAAACTATGAAGGATCCTTGTTTAACAATGAAGGTAGAAACTAAAATGGTGTCTTAAAAGCGAAGGGTGTCTTAAAATAAAACACTTTAAAAAAAAAACCCAATGTGCACTTAGTTAAATTAAACCCCCATTTATAAAGCTCTATTTGTAGATAAAATCTAAAGTAAACACTTTATAAATACGTATAATTTTATCTAAAAATACGACAAGAACCAGTTACCCCTGCGTTCATTATGTTTTCTTTTTAACAAATGTATGTCCCAAAATAAATATTATTTCAGTCCACTACCTAGAACTGACAAAGGAATTTAAACCTTATGACTTAGACATGCTAATTAAAATTGCAAGAACAGCTTATATCATGTGTAACCCCAAAATCTACATTGCGATACATGTATGCAAACTTTGCAGTCTGCAGACTGTAATGTATGTACACTAGATAATGCAGGTATTAGCATAAAATGCTGTTTACATAAGGTAGCAGAAGCAAACAAAGAAATATGGCAACTCATATAAAATATTCATTTAAAAGAAACTCATTCAGAGGTGAAAATAATAATTGCATCATTTTCAATTGTTACGTCTTTCCATAAAAAAGCATAGACCATAAAAAAGTGTTTGTTTAAAAAATAGAACATGACGATCGTTATCTTTATTTTAACTAGACAAAAAATAATGCAGTTTGAATTAAAAATTACCTTGCCTATATTGCTAAACCACTATGATGTCAAATTACCAAATATATTACAAAGTAGGTGTGATGAAACAGAGAATTTAATATAAACGATCAACATAGATTTTTTCCTGGCTGAGTAAACATAACATCACGATTAATGACATCATTTACATGTCAATAGAAGGATAAATAACCATTCTGATGCTGAACCTAGAATGCTAAGCTTGTCAGTAGCATTTTGTTTTTAATCGGATTAACTTGTTCAGTGAATAGTTAAAAATGGTTGTTTGCACGAAATTATTGGTTATCGTTCAGGAGTTTAGAAAACAAACGGCATCTCGGAAAAGTGAGTTTTCTTTGTTTTTTTTTTTTTAGGATATTATACAGGGTAATAAAAATTACCAGGATAAAAAAATATGAGCAGGGTATATTTTGTGTGGCTTGAAATTATTCCCTTTTTTTATTAATCTCGTAGATACATTATGCAACATAATGACTAAATCTACCTACGACAATGTCTTTATGTGATTCGGATCAATGGTTCATTAAATCGTCCGTCACGCCTTATGTTCCAGTGGCTCAGATCTTCGAACTAACACAGCATGACGGAAACATTTAACACTTTGATGTTATGACAACTTCATGCACGTGGAAATATTACGACATATGTAAAAGGAAAATGAACCAAAAACTAAATGACCTACTAATAATAGGTTTGACTTCCATCGCTAAATATAGGTAGAGATCAAAGAGTAATCTTTGTATGATAATTCATGCAGTATGATGTGATCCACTTATACAATAAGCTGATAAAAGGCTTGTGGTGTATCTATTTGATAGACATGGCGATGAAACTAATCAAGAATCACTTGATGTTACAAATGAGTACATATAGATGCTTGCATCTTATTTGGTTCAGAATTTTCCGACCATTCGGACCCCAACGCAAAGTCAGTGTTAACTCCAACATAAATATTGACGTCACAAGGTTAGCTACGTTACACATGTATGTGACGTCATTTAAAATGGCGGATAATGCATTCTTTGGCAATGGAGCCAACAATTGTCAGCCTAGTTAATAGATAGGTATGATATTTGCACTGGTAATGTCAATCTCGCCAAGGCTGAAGAAACGTGGGTGGAAGTTATGTATTACAAGAAATAACATTGCTATCTAAAACCAATAAAGATAAAAGGTAGCTAATTGGTTTGTCTTTCATTATCCTTGAAAAATATTAAGGACTTAACGAATTAGAAGTATTTTCTAGGACTGATAGGTTATCTATGATAACTTGCGTTGACATGCAAAATGCTTAAGATAAAGGGACTTTTACGTGTTTCCTGAAGCTAAAATTCTTAAGGGCCTCCTAAATGCATAAGAATTTAAAGAACTATTTGTTGCCTCATTAGCGACCTCATTAGTCACCTATTGACCAATTCCTAGAATAATAAAACGAACAATATTCTCGACGATGGATTGCTCCAGTCACAACTGGCAGAACAACAATGCTACATTGCATAGATGACTTTTGGGTTGCATAAGGACTAAGAAATCCTGTATTCTGGTCCTATATCCTTGGCAACACACGAAGGTAGTAGCATGAATAATATGTAAAAGAGGAGCCTATTGTCAAAGTGTAGATTCAGGCTGTAGATTTTCATGATGATGAACCTAAAGCAGCATTATTTGTTTGAAACGCCGAGTAACTGCACAAAACGACAGCCCCATTAACAAACCATTTTACTTCCCCGGACACATAATTCTGTTCGCCATGTCCGGTTTTACACACTCTACAACTCAATCCTTTCAGAGAACAGCCCGTATATTCTCGAAACGAACAAAAAGGCTGACAATCTAATTACTTTAAGTACCTACTAATTGCCAGGAGACAGGCCGTAATACCTTATAGAAAAGGGATAATCATTAGGAATGCAGTTACGATAGCAGTAAGCACAGAAAAGGCAATCCAATCGCTATGATGGGCACATAATGTTCCTCCAATGGACAGTGAGGCGATTCATACAAATTGTTCGATTAGGACGTCGTAGCCACATTTCTTTCCTCTTTGTTTTTGTTGTGTTTATGCTAGCGTGCTTTCTTGTTGTTAATATATATGGTAGGCCCGCTACTTGTTGGAAATTCCATTATATTACTTTTGGACACGACAAATAATCGATACACGTATATAAAACAGTAGTAGTTTCGAGTTGGATTACAGTTCCTGTACTGCAGTGAGCAAATGATTCTGTTACGTATATTGACGTGATCATTTACTTTCTATTGTTTAATTTTAACTCGACATGTGTGTTCACCTAAAGTCTGACGATTCCGTTTCGCAAAACTGTGGGACAAATTGCTGCCATTGTCTTCATTTCACATTCCCAAGTTTTGTTGATCGTTTTATATAATTTTCTCTTTGTTACTCTTGTAAATCAGCGCCTACTGTATTTTAATTAAAGCGATGATTTGCGCGGAACTTTTCATTACTAAAAGTAGGTTGATCATGATTGTCTTTCTTGAAGACCGGCTCTAAAAATGACCTCAGCTTTGTTTTGTCATACAACAATGGATTTTATGATCTTTTTAACTCCATCAATTTTGTACCCGATACTTTTATGTGTAGAACCAAGGTGATATCACTCGATAAATAGAGCTTGATAATACAGCGCTGCAAGCGCCTTATGATTAATGTTGTATTAATAGATGGAGTTGGTAATCGGTCGCTTGAAGCGGTTGGAAGGTACTTTCGTGTTCAAAGGTACAGAGCAGTGTATCAGCTGGTCGTGGAAGCGACGCACGTCGGTCGTTGCTTAGTCCGCGAGTTGCCGTGTTTACATTTCCGATTCGCGTCCGTACACCAAGTTTCAAAACAGTGCCAATTTCCTCGTAAACATGAAATTTGATTGGATTTTTATATAACCGTTTACATTACATCGTAATTAATTTGTCATTTTTATTGCGTTTGCATTTTGTCTCGTTTAGTGAAACTGGATGCGCATGAGTGGTTGGTTATTTGACTTTCGCTTCTGGCAGTGTGTTATGGCTGCAACGGTGTCCTAATTTAGCATAAATTGCATTTACGTTTGTAATGAAAAACATAGTTTTACTGGAAACGTTTCATATGATTACTGCGTTCTTAAATCGACCTTGGCGAATAACATCTGAAGCGTTTATAAATTGCCAGCTGAGAACACAATTCACAAATTGTTTCCTTGTGTTTTTAATTCTTAGTTATTGGTTCGTTCTTAGTTATTCAAAGTGTGGGCGAACTAATTGATTATGCATTCGGTGTTCAAGATTGGTGCAATGCAATTCTGTTACGTAATTATAATCGAGAATTTGTTTTAACTGTTTGGTTAATCCTTTTATACACCTGTATTGTTATATAATCTTCATGATATCCAATCACCTCTACTGCTTTAAATATTACATCAATTCCTTTTCTGTCTTTAATGTCTTCACCTTTATCGTCATTTAAGGTCGAGGGTTCAAGAGTACCTACTTTTTATAATGGTTCTTACTTCGCCAGACGCCATTTGCACCTCTATTATATTCAAAGTATGATCAGCATCGAACACATTTTTGTGCTTATTCATTCTGTTTTTCAAACAACTAGGTAGTCTTTTGGAAGTCTAATTTAAGTCTATTCAGTCTTACAATGCCTACTCTAGTAAGACTTTCCACTCATGTTTTTTATAAACCCATGAAAAGTTATAGAATCTATTTACTATTAAAATTTTTACGTATTTCCACACTACCTTTATACCTTTAGAATTAGATAATCACTTTCTCTGTTTTTTTACTTAATGTTGACACAAAACTTGTTTTTCAAATACATTACGAACTTGCTTTACGCCTTTGAATCGAGGACAAACTTTTCATTTATTGTACTCTCCTCTGATATCGAATCTATCAACTATTACGTTTTTATTAGCACCATTTTATAGATGAAAACAATTTGTAATGATGGATTTATTGTAATTGTAAATTGTTGAAAAGGGAAAACTTATAACAACCGTAGAAAGTTTTATTGATGGAATTGTTGTTTTGTTTTATGGAAATTTCTTTAGTTTTCAAATGGTTATGCTTTTAAGGATAACCAATTAAATATTAGGGTTAATACGGCTGTTTTTACGAATATACTTGTAAAACTTAAAACTTGCTGCCCACGCATTTATCAAATTATCCAGCCGAAATAAGGCTAATAAATTAAAAAAAATATTTTCATAGTCAGTTCACAATTGACGAAACCATCAATAAAAAAAAAACAAAAATGCATAAGTACAGACGAACATTATAACCTCCTCCTTTTTTGAAGTGGGTTAAAAAATATACTGAAATAAGACATAATGGCTCAGCACGAATTTACATAAAATTGAAAAATTGTTAGTCTGTAGTATACAATTTTCACAAAGCAAGCAACAGACAATTCGATTTACTATAGTCTCTTATTTTCTTCATTCTGGTGTGTGTCAGCGCAAACACATCATAATTCAATTTAAAGTGCCTCAATTACATTTAACACGTCATTTGACCAAATTAAATCAATAACAGCTCCATCAGCCTGACCAATAATTCTGACTAATTTTTCTAAAGTCATTGTGTAATGTTCAAAGATTGTGTAACCAGTTTCTCTTTGTAAAACAACCTTATATCTATGCCACTGTAAGTGCATTTGTAGACAAGATATTGTCTAATGTTCCGATTTTGTTAAGAAGTATTGCAAGCTCAGATTGTACGTAATGGCCGAGAATTGATAACATTGTTTGTGTGCTTACCTAGTCTAAAGTCCTAAGTATCTTTAGGTAGGAAATGTTCTACCAAGTTTTAAGATAGATTTTGTCATTCAAGACCTTATCACCTACTTATTTTTAAAATCAGAATAACTATGCAGTTGATTTGAAAAATAGCCTCTGCAAAATCCATTGCAGTTACGCATACAATTTAATCTTTAAAACATTTGTTCTTGCCAGCCAGTGGAGGCGTTATTCAAACATAATTCATTGTAAACCTGTTCGTATTGGCTTTGCAGCGTCTCGTTTTGGTACCTGACATTTGCATAAGCAAGCAAAAAATGCTCACCTCGCATGCAATTATTTTTCATAAGCAAACTTTTTGAACAAGGAATTATGTGCAGAAAGGTCGTATGTCGCAAAAATATATTTTCGGAAACTTTTTGCATAACTTACTTATATTTTTTTAACAAATGACCGTGATTTCTCTGTACATCGTGAAAGTTATTTTTTTTACTTTATGTTCTTGCGGTCGGACATTATCTTTTTCGTTTTTCAGGGTAATTTATGCAGCCGCGTAGTTTAAAGTAAATTATATGCCAGGAAACCAGTAAACGCATAAAAAATATAGAGGAAAAGGTTGCAAAGTACTTAATTATGGTATTACGATGATGTTTTATGTTTTGAGCGGCAGACTATTTATTTTGCATCGGATTTTCCACAAAAGTCTTTTAAGTAAACTTTTTTCGTTTAGAAATCAGTTCATATGAGTTCATAATCATCTCACAAGCTTCGGTCTTTAATAATTTTTTTAATAATCATGTAGTTACACAAACTTAATATTCCAAGCATGTTATCCTTGAACGGACTGGCTTTTCAAAAGAGTCGAAGGTCAATACTCCTGCGTTAGACATCAGTCATCTTATGAGATCAGAGCCACTCCTTACATGTCGGGGTTCCTTTTATGGTGACCCTACTAAGTAGGTGCTTTACCTATGCATTTCCAAGCGACATTGATCTGATTCCTTTAGGTCAGTAATGATCACCTTGTGACAATTGACTGCAATTATATTATAATCGATACTCATTAGATATGATAAATCGATACTTTTTGTGGTCTATAATTTTATTATGATGTTCGTTTTTGTTGTAACTGGCCACTTAAAAACTGGATCGAATAACTAATTTAAATCGAGAACATTTAAATTATAGACTCAACACCTATTAGTCATGTTTTTCTGTTGTTTATGTTATTACCAGTCGTAAATTATATTTTTAATCTGAAGTTGCATGTTCACAAAGTTCAATGTCTCACTTGTTTTGAGTTTAATATCAAGGAATTATAATTTTTTGGTGAATGTGGTTTTGTACACTTATTTCTCTACACGCGTCGCTAAATCCCAAAGAATATTTTGCGTTAGAAAAAAGAATCCGTTATTTTTATGGGTACCTCCTCATTTATTTATGGTCGGGTCCTACTTTTTTTCTAAGTCATCTAATTTAATCTATGGTTTTATTCTCTTTATCTGCGTATCTAAACTGATTTATTGACTTTAATTTAATTAAAAGCTTGTACAGTTAGTTTCTAAATTAATCTCCATATTTTGTAGTTGAGAATTGATCACAAGAATCCATGTGTCGTGTTAAGGAAAGTGGCTCTGCGACTCGTTCTGTCATACATGTCGGTAACATACGACAGTTTCACTTCCACACATTGGTGGACTGCTAATCAGCGTGACACACCAGACCAGTACCAGTACCTACTCAAACGGGTTTGATTTAAGTTACTTCCTGTCTATATTTTTCAAATTCGTATTAGGAACTTAAGTTTTCGTCCGAAAAGATCGTAATTTTTTCTTATTTTCTTTTTGTGAGCTGTCTTAAAATATTGTATTTAAAAAAAATTCTTACTGTAGGTTAACCATTTTGTTTTCTGCAACTCTCATTCATAGAACATTCAAAATAGCTGCATTACCCTTTTCAAATAAAAGGTACGCTATGCGAAAACGTAAACAACCAAGTTCTTTATTGATAAACCAATAAAACGGCTGGTTTTAATAAAACTACTACAGAACATTAACCGACATTCTATTGTTGCTTAAAGATTAGGTATCCGTTAATTACATTAAAATTTGTCAGGCTAACGGTACCGACGGACATTCTAGTTCGTCTCGACTTCTCGAGTACCGCTAGCATTGAATTCTCTGATGTATAGCCAGCCTGCTACAATTGTTCGAAGTGATTGATTCGCTTGTAGCTTGACGTGTGAACATGTTATTTATAAATTGTTTGTTGTTTTATTTTCGATGTAAACAAGAACAAAATGGTGTCAGTTTGAATTATTTGTGTTAGATTTTGAATTAAGAATTGAATACCTATGTATTGATGGATATTTTGAATACAGACGACAATTAAAAACAATAGAAAGTAGGTTAGCTGTTACCAAATAGTTTATAATCATAATTATTAAGTCGTATTTTATTTCGTTCTTAATTTAAAATTGTTTCCAGTATAGCCAGCCAGTATGAATTAAAGACCTTGTTTTTGTTGCAACACCAGAAACAAAGAAACCGCACAATAACGTTAACTTTGAAGCGAAAGTAATAACTTTTTATGATGTAACCGTAACTCAAAACTGAAACTCATGCGCATTCACTAAATCAGATTCAGTTGTTAAATATGTAACATTATTTCAATTATGGCCTCCTCGAAATGATAATCATCAAAATAATTCGTGATGTTGCATCATTGTTTCAAAACTATATCTGATGAAGCTTTATGCTTTTTTTATTGGGGTGAAAGAACTAGTTGTTGGCACTGATTTATATTTTGGTTCAGCTTAGTTCAACAGTTAGCGCTGCCAAATTCTAGAGTTGCATATAGCTCGCTTGCCTAATTTTTGATTTAATCAAATACTACGGTTAGATTTCAAAATCAATTCTCTGTGATTTGCCATAACCTAAATTAAAGAAATCAGATGAAACACAGATAGCCTAAGATAACCAACCCCTTATTCTGTTCGGCTGTTGAATCGAAGTTCCTCGTAATCTGTTACAACAAACGATCAACTTGACATGAAAAACAAAATAACTTCGCCTGTGCCGACAATCAGTTCTCTCAACCCTAGCACAGTGTTGCCAGTGTTCAAATCAGTGACTTAACATTTTTATCTAACAGCTTCTCATTACGTACGGTGTGAAAGTGATGTATTGACGGAACAGTGTTCATTATATCACAGTGATACTCTTGCCAAAATGAACTTATCTGCGACATCTACAGCTACCGCTAACAATGAGGAAGTCGGTGAGTTATTGCCAAATCATAGACAATATTTTTTTTAAATTTTAGTATCTTAGTGAATGGTTATCTTTATTTTAATTGACAGTTGTGAATAGCTTTCCCTTCGATTTTGAAATGGGAATCGATTAGATTTTATCGTAACTGTAGGTAAGGGTTTGTTATTGGGGTTGCATGAGCCACTTAATAAAAGATTTCATAAAAGAAATTGTCGTCAAAAGTAATTAACGTTTAAAGCACGTTTCACTTAGTCATATTAGAAACTGTTTTCAAGCAGCAAATAAATAAGATATTTTAGCATTTATGTCCTATGTATTTTAGTATATTATATTTATATTTCGCGTGTCACCAGATTTTAACACACAAAAAGATTGAAACATGCAAAAATTCAATTAGTGCACCTGTGCATGCCATAAAATATACCGTACACTTCTATTTGGTAAACACATATCAAGACTGCACTGCACGCGATAAGTCAAAAAACTTAAAAATATCTTGAACACAATTCATACTTGGTAACATTTAGAACCAGTTTACCTTCAATGCAAAACAGAGAATTAATAAACATTAAAATTCCTCAAGTATTTACTTAGTACCTTTAAGTACACAGAGTGGTATGGTGTACTTGACCCGATAGGACTAGCTCGCCTACACTCTGCCTACGCTTGTCAACAACTCCACACCAGATCTTCGCAGTTCGTTCCCCATTTTCTCTCTAAGTACTGAAACCACAGAATAAATATCCTACAGAAACCAAACCCGATTAGGGCACAGGAACTCTTACATTTGAGAAGTTTCAGGTTTAAACACAAGAACAACCTAAACAAAAAAAAAACTATCATTTTATTTCGATACAAGAAAACAAACAGCAAATAGTTAAAAAGCCGGAACAAACTGGTACTTAAATAAAAGACGAACTAGAATTCGACAAAAACTTATTCAGATGAAGACGATGATTGCACCAATGGAAGTTTAGATTGTGTCTCTGGTTGCTATCTAATCCTGTCCTAATACTTCGCATCTTCCGTAATATAACCTTTGTGGTCTTACGCCTACTCAGGAAGATAATTTGCGGCACCGTGTTTGGCCATAGGAATATGAAAGTTGGCTAAATTATGAATCAGGAGCGTAGGTGGACCCTTAACAAAGGGTTTGTTAGCAGATGTTTAGGAAAATCTCTACAAATTCAACATCATTATTTCAGAAAGTAGTAAAAGATATAAGTCATCTATTCAGACTGGCACAATTAATTATGAAATAATTTGTTTTTAAAGTAACAATGCCAGCAATTGCGCAACTTCGCGTCGCAGCGTACCAGACAAATAACTCCGCATGTGACACTACCTAGACATACTAAATACTGAACTAAATACAGAAACACTGAGTCCGAAATAGAATTCTCAGACTAGTTCATGAAACAGGTAGCAAGAGTAATGACTGCATCATCTTCCAAACTTTTCTTCAGTAACTCATAAACAAAAGAGAATTATGTCTAAAATTAGCAATGCAGTCAAATTCGTGAGTAGGTCACCCCAACAGTGACGGCTACATTTTTAACGTTCGTTTTGTCCACAACGTTTTCCCATGTTGCAACTGCATCCATTGTGCAACTCCTGGCAAAAACTGGCACTAGTTATGCCAATATAACTGGCAAGGACGACGTATATTGGCAGCAAGAGCTCGGCACAATTGACATTAAATACGTGTGCATAATGCATTCGACATTGGCTAAATATGATTGAGGAAATCGGCCATAATTGAAATTGGAAGCAGTAATAAAAGTACCAATTTCACTTTTTTGTTGCCATCAAACAATATACTTACAATAATTAATTCTTACATAATGAAATAGCAGCACATTGCACTACCAATAACATTTTCCATTTTATTCATTCTTCCAACGTGACTCAGTATTATTACACAATTATTAATGATTTGATTCACGCAATAAGTTCCGGCATGATTATTTTAGGTTACGATGGTTTTAATATGCGGCCAACGTCCACAAATTGGCATGTAAAAGCGTTGCGTGATTGAATGATGCCAAACATAATATGGAGTGAGATGTTTTAATTAGCCATTTTCTACTTTAAGAAGTGTAATGCGTAAATCATGAGAGATTTTACCGCGTGTTTCTTTGAGAACAGCGGCTTGTAATTTACTTTCTTTAAAGTGCATTAGCTATTATTAGAGCATCTTAATAATGTCTTATTATCTGAAGATTAGATGCTTACGAGGTTTTGTTTTCGGCTTAAGATAAAATCCTGATTAAAAATAGACCTCTCTCCATTTCTTTCGTCAAGGTAACTTAGCTGTATATAGATATATTTCTAGTGATTTGTCAGCATTTTCTGCGTATCCACTCGAATTCAGATAACGTTCACAGTCCACTTATAAAACATAGTGATTATACCATTATCCTGCAAGATCACTCAATATCCGGAAAGATAGCCTGCTATGCTTCTAAAATAGCCTGTTTTGGTCATAAATATTTTTCCAGCTGTACGCAGTTTTTAATTAAGTTAACTGTCCCGTAACGAATAAGGAAATTAGTCTGGCGAAGCTTGATTCTAGATTTTTAGGATTTGCCTTTTTGTTTTGAAACCATTTTTAGCTGTTTCTCTGCTTGATTCAAAACTGGTCCCTTAAAGAACATCAATGAAAGCTAAAGTAAAATTCGAGGCCACGGTTTTTTATTTATCTAGATAAAAAAATTGCTCCGTTATTCCATTATCTTGTCTTGTTTATTTTCTTATCGTATCTATACAAGGCCGTATCGTTTTAGTTTCTGAGTTTCTACTACGACTTCATTTGTTTCATTGCGGTCAAGACCTCGGCTCCTTGGCTTGATAACCTATGATATCGAATTCAGCATGCTTGTTAATCCATTTAGTGGTCGTTTCGCTCAGTGATATTGGGCAGTTTTGAGAGTGATGTCTTCATGTAAAGTGTGTGGTGTTAAATCATGATAAAATTTTGTATCAAGTGTTAATACAGTTTGACTCCGAATCAAAACGGTTTCGTCGTTATTTGTAGCTTCAACATTAAGAATTGCTTTTCTCTGTTTTCCAACTTTCCTGCAATTAGAAATCTAATGAAACCACCATAAATTGAATCTGTTAAATACTGCGGATGAATATAATAAAGTTTTCCCAGGAGCTCACCTTGCAACAAGTTTGCCTATCTTTATACATAATTTCTATTCATATTGAATACAGTATCTCTAAGATCTATGAAGAAACTCAATATCTCCGCCGGGGTCACCTTGCATTCGTTACGCTGTACTTATATTGTGCAACGTTGTTTCTGCAGTTGAACAAATATGAATATGTTAGCCTCAAGGCAGTTTTTCCTGTGACCCATTTGCAGCTATAACTTTGTTTTCGTCTACCGTTAGTTTTCCGTCAATCACACCTTATTTGCAAGTGTATAGCGTTCGGACATTGCAACCGACACCTTATTGTGTTCCACAATAGATGCAATTTGGATTGGTATTCATACGCTTATGACAAAAAGACTAAGTTGAATTTGCATTTGGTGAAATAGTTGATTGTTCGTGTTTGCAAGTTAGTCATCGTTAGTGCCTTGCAATAGAGACGTGGCTTGGTTTTTGCCAGGCTGTTCTCAATGCTTGCCTGAGCGTCGCGGTGCACAGTCGTGCAACTTCGACCTTGCCGTCGAATCCTGCGCATGATCGAGTTGACAGCTTCTTAATGGATTGCTACGTACAGTACCCAGGTATTGTGTGATGTATCTTAAAATACTCTCATCATTTTGAACATGATCATTGCCAGTGAGTTTTAAATGCTCTTTTGTTTGTATTTAATCTTGGATTCAAATATTAAGTGGTTTAGATTTAATCGGATTTGTAATGATTTATCAGAACCGTTATCAGTATTCGATAATATGATAGCTTTAATCCGTAAAGATTGCTAGTCTGACGTAATTTATGTTGATTTCCTGAATTAATGTTTGCTTGATTGTATAATTTTTCACGTCCGAGTGTTAATGGTGTCTTTAGCACATATTGATGACAGATTACGAATTCCGTCCGCAGCAGGTTTATGAAGTGCGCGGGTGCATGGTAATCGCTTACTTTACAATTTGTTTACTTTCACCGAGCGAGGATGTGAGATTGTCATGTTGCAACCAGTAATACCACATACGACTTGAAGTATTCATTTTCGTAATAAATACTGAGAATTTCTTGAAATCCGGATTTACATGAACAGTATGGAGAACCGTTGTAAAAAACAAGACGATCTATAGTTTGTTCCACTTTATATTTATTAAGGCATTTAAAGTGAAGCATAATAATGTTGTGAAACTTGTATATCTTACAAAAATATGTTTTCCTCTCAGCGAAAAGGTGTTAAATGATTCAGCAAGTGCTATATTTTATGAAAACACTGTACAGAAAGGTACTTGTACCGAAGCAACACGATTTGGCCTTGATTTTATAACGGATGACGGCAAAAACAGTTTTTGCCAATTGCGACTGCGCGTACGCGTCATATTTTAGTTTGCTGCGAAATAGTCACAACTTTGCAGTTCTCAAGAATGGCATTGCACCATATGGAGTTGGATATACAACATCCCGAAGATAAAACGACAGTCAAACTGAAATAGAATAGTAACTATAACCATTAACTGCCAGTAATAACTTTACGTTAACAGATTTGCCGCCATTTTGGATAGGAATTCAAAAATAACGACCAAAATATGAAAATAGAATGCAAATATGACTCGAGTAACGATCTGTTAGTTCTCAAGCGGCCCGCACTCCATAGGAAGCGGTAATAGCTCGTTGAATTTGAGTGACGACCGAATCATTTCCATATAGGCATCCGAAATAGTATCGATAATATTTTGCACTCGATTGTTTGCAAGGGGTACTCGAATAGTATCGAAACTTTAATCAATAGGTACTCGAAGCAAATAATGTCCTTAGCTTTTCTATAGGAGTAGAGAAAATGCTATCATTTATTTATTGAATTAAATTACTTGACGGTTATTAAAAAAGAAACAGCTACTCCATACATTTTGACCGCGTAGGTATTGCACTTTTCTATGAAACAGCTTTTTTTTTTTTATAACCGACGAAAAATTTCAACGCCGGGGTATTCAGAATGCTGGGGTTGCGGGTTTGTCTGCTGGGGTTGCGGGTTTGTCCGAAAGGGATATCGCGGCCCCGGCACACGGGCAACGGAAGGAACACGGGTGGGTTTTAGGCAGTAAAAGTCTGACACACCCTCCCGCTCCGCCCAGAGCGGGAGAAGTCATTTGATGATTTCCCACCCTCAAAAAAAAAGGGGTATTCAGAATCATGTACTGAATCCATGGTAGCCGGCTTCGCGTCGATGTACCTGCCACCCTATATGCAAATGGTTGATTTTTTTTATTCAACATACAGGACCGTCGTCGTCGATAATCGATTCCTAGTCATCAATACTTTTCTTACTGTGCTGGTCCATGTAGGTATATCGATACTTTTGTCACATCCTTATCCACAAATTGCCTTCCGTTCTTCGCGGGACGCAAAATTGTTTGCTCCATATTTGAATTGAGTCGGTCGTGATTTCGTCACATCCCTTCTATACGGCTATAATACTCGATTGCGTTGACCAACGAATAATCGAATGTTCGAATTGATTAATCGGTTACAAATCTGCTCCTATTGTATGAAAATTCACAATGTTCTTGCAAATGCGGTATTGTATTGATTTTCAATGTAATTGCAACATGGTTAAATAATGTATTTGAAAACGTATATTTCTGTCTAGTTAACTACGAACTGGTTAAGCTAAGTTATATAATTATAGTGCCACCAAAAATGACAAAACATTTACTTCTATTTTAATCAATGTGTCAGGGACCTATACTTTTTCCGAATCTCCTAGCCCGATACAGATTTATTTTAGCTCAGACGAAGCAAAAACCAATGACCACACATCTGGGAAATGTCCCAAGTCCGTTGACACCAAATTAGCAAACATTATGTGCAAGACACAAGTTCAGGGACCCAGTGACATTTAGGCTATTTTGGCTGCGCATGCGCTGCCGGCTGCGCTTTGTCGTATCTATCCTGATTTATGGTCGGTTTACGACGAATGCAGTGATAAAACATGCCTTTTGCGTTTTACTCCTTCCTTGACAAGAGGAGGACATTTATATGATTGCGGACTGCAGTAAAGACAAATGATAGTACCCCATAAACATCTAACTTGAGTTCTGTGGTTTGAATGCAATATTTTAGAAATCTTGGATACTTTGATGTCATCATCGTCAATCGTCATCATCCACAGCCTTTTTTGTCCCAGTGCAGTCTCCTCCAATTTGCAGTTCACCTGTTTACGCCAACCTTGTTCAAGTCTTTCTACGTTATAGTATATCTCAAGTAAATTGCTGTCAACATCAATCATATTTCTCATACTTGAACATTGAAAGTCTATTTTTATTATAAAAACCGATCTACCTCGTTACTGCTCATTATTTTATTGCAAATTACGGATAAAATTGGCATGCTGATTAGATACAGAGGGTAATTTAAACTGGTAAATTACCTGCTATATCTAAGCATTACTTTAATATTTCTAATTCATAATTCGCCTACATTAAATCCTCAATTATCTGTAACTAGTCCTGTTTCAAGTATGGCCGACATTGCAGTTATATCTTTAAATAGGTCTTAGGCATCGCCAATTTCCGTTGCAAGATAGCTATCAGCTCTTATAAATGTGTTTCCCTTCCTCTAGAACTGGACTTCTTTGATGGTAGTTGTGTAATATTGTAATTTATAGTTCCTTATGTATACTGTATATTAAAGTAATATTTCTGGTTTTGTGTTGTGCAATAATCATTAATTTTGTTAAATGGATATATTCAATTAGATCTTAGTTATTTTAATATGTCGGAAATTCTGAAATCGTATTTTAGATTTAATTGCAAGCAAATTTAGTATCTATCATTCTTAAACAAGTGTGTTTCATCTATAAATTCATATTTTTTTCTTTAATCATCTAAAATGCTGTTACCGTTGTCTATCATTATTTCTAAACTTCCTTCATATAAGTTGTGCAATTTCCTAATAATACCGTTTAAAGTTTTGCCTTTACCGAGATAAATACAGTCGGTCCCATACGTGCATAATTCACTATAATTATGTAGAATTGCATCGCCATTTTGTAGACGCGTTCTTACAGAGAAAGGAATTGTTTTATTGGTTCCCTCGTAACTAATAGTACTTGTTTTATTATTGTGTATTTCATTATACAATGCTTTTAAATGATTTGGTCTTATTTCTATTTTTTTTTATTATATATTATTTTTTAATTATTTTATTTATTTATCCTTCCTTCAATAAACTGCAATTGATTTTTCTTTTGAACTTTTGTTCTTTTATGTGTAATATTATTTACATTTTCTTTAGATACGTCTACCTTAGGTTATATATTAATGATTCTTTCATAAACATCTATGACTTCATCAAGTTTCATAGCTTTTTCAAACTAATTAACTTTCAAATGTAATATTACGTTTAAATTAGTTATTTATGCTTTTATATCTTTCATAAGTTCAAAACATACCTATAACTTTACCTCCCGATGTCACAGAGTTCCAATTCCATCGACCGTACTCAGTATATTTTTAACCTTTTCAGTAATATTTTCGTTCTCCTTAAATAGATTAGACTCGTTTCGTTATATCCAAATTTACACAATGAATGACTTATAAACTTGTTTACCTAATTCTTTTACTGTTTCCTTTCGTTATAGATAGTCAAAGTGTTTTTGTAACTTTCTTTTTGGGTTAAAAAAGTTTTGTAACGTATATAAACAACGGTGACGGAAGGAGATTCATCAAGTTTTATTGATGTTTTAGTTATCTGTAGTGGGAACACTCGAATTTCAAACAGCTGGTAATATTTATGATTGTCTTTTAAGTTGGTTCATCTTATATTCGACCTATCCATGATTAATTCTACACTAGAACCTAGGCAAAACCAACATGTGGTGCAGATTCATCAGCAGCAATATTCCCTATTATTAAGCAAGTAAATGTCAACGCGGATTGTATAATTGATACTGCGACAATGCTGTACAAAATTATGCAAATGCTTTCTGTCCAACCTAAACTCTTCAACCAACACGAATGGCGAACAGGCGCCATATTGTCTAGCTAGCCACTCCAAAATTCTACAAATGTAATAAAAGCTATAAAGCACACAAAAGCACGTCACCTGGCATTCAACGAGTATTATTGCGGTGCGCATTAACCCACTAACTGATATACCGATGCGGACGCGCTACCCGACCCACTTGCGCCTGCGCATCCTATGGCCTATGCACGTAAACAACGTGTATTTTTAACGATATAGCCAACTGAGATGTTTATTATTGTTATTAGAAAATTAGAGTAAAATTTACAACTATCTACGTACTTTTTATGCCAGAGAAGAAACGTGAAAGGATGATCTGGATACGTTTTTATATTGGATCATCTTCCAAATGTTTTTTTCTATACGTGAGTTTCGTTTGATCTTACGTTTTTATCGTTTTATCATCAAGTGTCTTTATTCGTACTCCAGACCTGTATGTTGAATGACCGATTGGCCCCGATTTGCGCCTTTGCACTTTAAATGAGGCGTTTGCTCTCTTTAATCTTATGAAGAAACGTCTTGATTATATCATTGACTTTTGGATTATGTGCAACATCTCTCTTGTCGGGAAGACATGGGCTTCTTTGTTCTCCAAAACTGGCGTAAGAATAATAACAGAAGCATAATCAGCCTACGTTCCCGCTGTTGGGACCCAGGCCTCTGTGAGAGGAACTGGGCCATAATGCATAACGCCGATCCAGTGGCCATAAACGATCGCGGCATTTTTTTTAAATTTGATTGTTTTGTTGTTGTCATTTGCCAGTGTAGTAACACAGATTACGCAATTTTTTGTCTTTGGTCCCTGGCCCTAACATCAGGCAATAGATAAAATTGTCAAACTTCTACTGCTTGAATACGAGGCTTTTGGCTACTTTGTATGTGTGTAATTTACGTCATTTATTTTGGTAATGTGCGTTATTTTTTTGTGCAGGATAAACAATTTTTCTTTATTTTTGTTTCTTCCTTTCAGTGAATAAATAAAGAAAATACTTAACTTAAGATTTCAAAAGCTATATCTAAAGATAGCAGTATCTATGGCACGTAAACAATATCAAACTCTTCAGAATATCGAAACCCTTGGCAAACATTTTGTCAACTTACTACTTTTTAGCCTAAATTAATCAAAACTAACCCAAACTTTTCTTTCCAGCGGTATCAGCAAGATGGTCAGCTCTTCGTGCGGCGGCGACCAGACGCGGTGGTGCGCGGCGCCTGCGCCGGGAACTGGCGGCGCTTCGGGCGACACTCGACGATGTATGTGAGCCTGGTGACTGCGCCCCGCAGCCACATACTAGAGCTCAGCTGCACAGGAGGATTGAGGAGTTGAAGGTGGGATATTGGGGATTTTTGTTTGGAACTACTTGAGTTCAGTTAGTTAAACCTTTTTTCTGTCCAAACATCTCTGTTGGACTTTTATGTAGATATATAGAATATCGAATAACCATGCACCATTCATAGAAATGACTAATGCCACTAATTGGATTATGTACTACATCCGACTAAGCTCAATGTTTATGGTTTTACGTCAAACCATTGATGTGGAAACCTTAATCTTACACCTACTACTATCTATCAGTACTTGATACCTGTTTCTTGTATTCGCTTAGTCACGAGGTGAACACATTAATGTAATCTATACCGCTTAATTTAACAACATACATTTGGGGACTAATGACGATGTTCTACAAAATAATATTATTAGTTTACATAAGTTTATGTTTCCCACGCATACTCACATACTTATTATCTTTCCGAGGTTTATTTTCCAATAGCGGAAAGCAATAAAACTGACCTTAAACTAATTATCACTTTCTGAAAGTCCTTTGGAAAATGCAACTACCAAAAACTCTTCACCATTTCCTAGTGTAGCTTACTCTCACTCCATAAAAAGACCTAGCTATCATGAAAACCGACCGGACGATCGCAACGGGACAGACGATCCAGAAGGTAGAAAAGCGGGTGTTTTGGTGAGACACAACTTGTGAGAGGCCTACGTCCAGTTATCGAATGAGTTGGTCACAAACACATTCCAAATTAGATAACATCTTCATTTGTTTCTTAGGTGATTCTAAACAAAAAACCTTATTTCCAGGAGCGTCTATCCCGCCTGCTAGAATGCAAAGTGTCTATGCTAAAACTGACGGTGTCAGTGCGTCGCGCGCTCGGCGACATGGAGAATGATGACGGTGGCTTAGCTGCTGATCTGGCAACACTGCTAACTGCGTGGGATGACGCTCATCAGCGGTGAGTATTGATAACCATAGACAGAGACACTACTCTAGATAATGAAGTTCGTACGAGTACATTATCATTGCAATAAAGGATCAGATTTGCGATCTATTGCGATTTAAAAGCGCAGTCAAAGAGCTTTCATGAGTGACGAAACTGTATGTCCCACGTAATCTGGCTAGATTACGCGGGATATACAGTTTTACGTGGGACCAAAATGTTATGTTTTTCTTAAGAACATAAAATAAGCCATCAGTAAGCTTACCAATCCGCCAGTACATAACCTACGGATAATTTCAATGAAATGGGCTACAGAATCATTGCTTCCGTCGGGCCAGCACGAGCTATTAAAAATGAGTATAAGAGAAAGCCCTGCTACCAACCAAATTTTGGACCCACGTAAAACTGTATGTCCCACGTAATCTGGCCATGCAGGTACTGCCTTCCTAAGATAGACAACAGCACATTAGTGATTCATTCCAGTGCAATCCAAATAACTAAAGTAGACACAAATCGTGAGATGAAGATAAACAAAATCTAGTGACTACTGAAGCGTTAAATCGAAACCTAAGTATCAAATGATTCATTGTTCGTCGTATATATCGTTAGTCACTTAGTACAGTGACATTTCTGGTAGCCATGTCTCGTTTTGTTGGCCTCAAAGCTATTACGACAAGGATGACTGAAAATATAGTAACAATAAACTGAAAAACTGAACAACTGCTGTTTCAATATTTGTCAATTGTCTGCAACACCTAATGGTCTTTAAGACCTACTTTTATAGTAAAACTTTAGCTCAAAACTAAATAAAACGAAGCTACCTAGTAAATGTTTTCGACAAAAAGTATACACGGCAAAATAGTTAAATATGCAGGCGGATTAAGATCATTTTTGTATCCTATCTATAATGGCTTCAGAACTACAGTACCTCGAAAAGCAGAAGCTGTAGTTACTGGATTTTTTTATTTAATTCATCCCATGAATGTCCGAAAACAATATTCCACAAACATTTCCATAAAATTTCGTTCGTTTCTACGCCAAAATTCAAAACAAAAATATCTTTACAGGACTTCAAATGAGCTCCTATCTTTGGAGAAAGCGGTCTGCGCTTGGGCAGAATGGGAGAGTGCTCTTCGAGAGCTCCAGGGCGCTTTGAGGGGTGACCTGCTAACTTTAGAAGCCCTAAGAGACCGCGGTGCTGTTACTGGGGACCAGACCGAAGTCGCCAATCAGATCAGACAATTGGCCGCGTCACTTGTGGATAAAAAGAAGGTATGAGTCAGAACTGTATTACTTCTTACAATTCTACCTGTAATTAGGTCATATTTATATCAACAGATTTTTTTAAATTAGTGTAAAGATTGATTTCTTTAAATTGATGTCCTTTGTTATCTTATGAATCATTCCCGTTAATTGTATTTTCCATATTTTACTATATAACACTTTCAAGTTAAAGTTTTTCTACCCTTTTAGCTCCTACAAGAACACAAGTTTCTGGACTTTTATCTACTACAACTCTATCTTCGTAGACTTTAAGTTAACGTGATGCTTCTTTCAGGGTGGTTCAACATGCGACTCGCTGTCTGACTCCGGCATATCGGACGGGGACAGCGACGGCGCCGGGCGCCGTGCACGACGGCTGAGCGCCTTGCGGGAACTGGCCCGACGGCTGCAAGCTGCCTTGGCGCCTAACTCGCCTGCGCAGAGGGCTATTGCAAAGGTAAATATTTAAAAGCTGCGCCCATAGATGAACACTTCTAAGTTTACATACAAGGATACAGATATATAGAGCAAATAGGGAGAAGACTCGCTTCGGACTCTTGTTACTAGTAACATGGCTTACCTAAACTTTGGGATGTGAGGTGAGAAGTCAATTTCGAAAGAAGAAGAATTGTTTTTTTCACAGGGTATGGAACCATATATCCAATTTTAACACTTTTATTTTTGTTACAGCGTATGGAACAAACAGAGAACGAAGTGCGCACGTTACAAGAGTCGTGTCGTGCTTTAGTGGAGCTGAGCATTCCGGATCTGAAGATTGAGGAGGAGAAGTAAGTTCTATCACCAAACATTCGTAATTTACATAGGTCTTTATTTTTTCGGGATAGTCTAAAACAAGGTACACACGACATAATAGTAAAGTCCGCAGGCAACATTGAATTTTTTTGCACACTGGAGGCAACTGTCACATCTGGGACAAATGATTACAGGTTTATCCACCACTTGTCCACTTCCCAAGACAAGTTAAATAGAGATCCAATTAGTTGCCTACCAGGTTACCTCTTAAACCCACCGTATTATCTTTGCACACCGAAATCGTCTTGTTTTAATTTAATTTCCAAAGAGAATTTTAAAAATATTTATTTTCCAGCAGGGACAAAAGCATTGCCGCCGTAGCTGGCAGCAAGACGGGTGCAGGAGACCCTGATTACAGTCCCCGTGGGGGCTGGGTGTGGCGAGTCCTCCGCTCCTCGCTGCCCATACAACTGTGCCTTGTTGCATTACTACTAGCCGCCTGGCTGGTCGAGCGCCCACGATGCTGCGATGCCCTCAACTCACTCGCCCAAACACTCACCCCTCAACTCCGCTACGTACGAGGACCACCCCCAGTCTGAACACACCACAATAACGTGTTCAAATACACACGAGATGATTACTAGCTAGTATTAGCTAAAACCTACGGGTTTCAGTATTCTGCACTCTATTGTGCTACTTTTTGCCACTTGAAGTATTCAAACGGCCCGGAACTACGACGTTTATTGACGGTAGATAAATTACGGATTATCGGACGGTAGAGCAAGGATTGCGTGAAGCAATCATTTTTATTATTTTACTAACATTTTGATGACTAGACAAGATGATTAGGGATGAGTAGAGGTTTTGATTGACGCTGTTACTAACATAGAAACGTACGTACCAATGGAGAAAATACCATAAAAAAAACAACGTACCGATGTAGGAGTAACCAATTTATGATTACGTTAATAACAAGAAGATTTTATAGGAAAACTACTTATATATGACCAAGCTATTGGAATGACTAACCTTTATAAGGCAGGATGAAGTTAATTATAGATCCATTCGCATTATTAGACATCTTTAATTGCTCACAGCAAAAAAAAAGTTCAAATAGAAAAAAAAGTGTTCCAAAAAAAAAAAATCATCTGTATCAGATGAAGTTCAAAATAGTTAGTCTATATTTTAGTATTAATGTACTAACATTGACAAACGTTTCTTAAGTTTGTACGTAGAGTAGAAGCATGCCTATTTTAGTACAATTATTTGATAGGTTACTTAAAATAGGTGAGAATGCGCTGTGTGACAGATATTCTACAGTATACCTTATGTTTTAGAAATAAAACTACATTTTGGGTGCCCTTTTTCGTAATGAATGTTGGCGAACCGGAGCCATGAGTTTTCGTGAGTTATTCTGGTTTATATCTGAGTGATATTATGATATACCTTGTGTATATTTATATAATATCTTATAATCAAAGCATGCTATGCTATATAGTATTGCTACAGAGCAACTGCACTAAAGCTTTCAATGACTACTGCAAAAATAAAAATTACTTTACGTCAGTACACGACGTCATGAAAAAGTCACTGAAAATGTATTTAGACAACGATGTATTTCTTCTTCCCTTGAATAGAACTATCAATTTTCATTTTATGAGTTCAGTTGTGACCTTACCTGATGAAAATATTCTAAAGACTGATAAACTAGTGCTTCAATTTAATAAACATTTGATTCAATACATATCCATAATTCTTAGTACCTTTCTTGTGTCATTTATGAAAATAATCGATAAATTAAGTAAAAAATATGGTTACCGTACACGCGGTAACAGTATAAAAATAATTGCCACTAACAAACAAATCTATGCACTGCGTAACCAAACTGTCATCGTGACTAAAATAGTTAAATGCAGATGTCGCTAGTTGTGCTGGCACACTTATCTAGTTTACCGTTAGTACATCACGGCTGTTGAATGTTACGGCAAGTAAAAATTACATGTTTCATGTAAAATTTGCGCGTTTTGGCGCGTTATGGTAAAAAAATTATGCAGCATTTTTTACAAGCCATGATAATAATTTTAATGACATTTATAAAATTAAAATAAATGCAATAATATCTTAATTTTCATTCTCAAAAAATATTTTTCATTGATTTCCTCTTATAACCTATCCAAATATAATAATTGAATACCATTGAATAAAATATTATGTGCCTGATTAAATAAAAAAATATAATTATTCATTGTTATTGATTTTCTGTTTATTAATATTTAGTTTTAAATATGTGTAATTATTTATTGTATTGTCAATTATTTGTTGAATTATTTTTAATTAAGTATGTAATATCAATTACGTTTCCCCTTTTAGCCATGAATTTTCTAGGACATTTTAATATTAGAATTGAATTTAAATGTACTTTTATATTTATGTGCGTATAGGTACATACTTCTTTCTATTTGTACGTTACTTTAAATGTTACATTTCTTCCGGAATCTAGAAAGACTGTCTTCAGTAAAATCAGCCATCATCAAAGAATTATGGTCCATTTAGACGAGGCCAATCCCCGAGACAATCCACTAAGCCAATCCAATAATAGCATCGTGTGATAGAGACAGTCCACTGCATTGGATTGTCCTCAAGCCATTGACGAAGCAAATTAATGGATTGGCTTAGTGGATTGTCTCGGGGATTGGCCTCTTCTAAATGGTCCATTACGTTCTTTTTACTAATATCTTAACTTAAAAGGTGTCTATGCAGGCCATTAATTTTAAATGATGGCAACACTGGCAATTTTGATGTCACAGCCACTTGAAGCATTGAAGCAACACACTGTAACAGGTCAATGGAAAAATTTACACTATTGCAACTTGCTGTGTTGGTATTTATTGCTCATTTAGTTGCTTTACTGCGATCGAGGTTTATCGTCGCTCAATAAATTGCCCCTGTATTACATCAGGCATATTATTTCTCCCAATACAAATATATACAAATAATTATAGGTGTGTAGTAGAATATTATTGCAACTGTCTCTCTAATAGATAGACGATAGATTGAATTACTTTGCTCAAAATGTACCTTCTGATTTTTTTTTTAAACTTTAAATAGTTGATCTGAAAACTAAACTTTCGTTTGTCAAAATAAAAAACAACCTTGAATTGAGAAGTTATTTAATTATTAGGATTATAATTCCACATGTTTTTTGTGGCTTATTAAATATATAAAAATATTTGCTTTCAATGTGTGAGCAAAGTCCATAAAGGACGAATGTAAAATGCCTTAGTATGACTGTCTTGTGTGGCGCATTCTTATTACGAATGTATAATTAATAAGTAATTAAGTAAGTACACTCTCCCTGTGGTTTGCTTTTAAAAGAGGTTTTGTATGTTTTTTATCCTACCAAAGTAGTAGAATTTCGGAATTTTATTGAATTGTAATCAAAAAAACCACAGCGAAAGTACTTCCAACATTCTATTATTTTCCTAATAAGGCAGTCAATGCCCCTAGTAGTGTGTCATATTTCTTTTAATTTTTATATTTTAGTGTTTAACTAGATAATTGGAAGAAAATAGACATGCTATGGAAATGCATTTAATTTTTTCTTTCTTCGAAAGGACACGAGAGCGTATAATTAATCGGTTGCATTAGATATGTTGGCTTTTGGAATGGAAATAAAAATTTGAATTTTTGTAATGGTTTTCTTTTTCTTCCTTACTATCATCCCGCAAATTGTGTGCCGAATATCATTCGTCTCCTACTAAATCGCTGATATTATTATTAAATATTCAATTAATTTTATAACACAGGATTTTGCAGAATTTATCGTTATTAGTTAAAGATTGATTCTAATGTAATCTTATCAATGTTTATTTTAATCAAAGTTGAAGCCTTGATAAGGCATTCAATTTTAATTAAGTGGCAACATTTACCTCTAAATCACTTTAATTATTTTTTTAAATCCACACTTTCTTTTTTTGAAAACTTGGTCTGTTGAACAACTAGATTTGTGCAACGTAACTACTAGTATAGTGATTGGAATACCTACTGTATTCCAAATATTCCATTTATTTCAGATCTTGAAGACGATCTAGAGTGCGCGCAAGATATACGTAGTTCGTGAGGTACTTATACTTGCGCTTACATGGTGTATACCCACTTTTGTCCGCTTATGTACCCAACTTTATTTATTTTGGGTATGGTCGGATATAACGAACTGAGGGTCAGGAGGGATCTCGCACTCATCTCGTATATTTTCAAAGTACTTAGAGGGCAGGTACATAATGCGGACATTTTAGGGCACATAGGTTTGTGTGTTCCGGACAAGTACGTGTGGCGACGTCGGCAGCCACAGCTGCTGGCGGAGCCGCGTGCTCGGACCAATCTGTTAAGTGAGGCGCCGCTGACGCGTGCACTTCGCACTCTCAACCTCATAGCTAATGACTCGGACCTATTCTGTTGTTCTCTGAGTGAGTTCACAAAGAATGCATTATTTGTAATAACTTACAAAATGTAATTATAATTATAGGTTAATAATAATTTACGATAAGACTTAGATAAGTACACTATCGCAATAGGTTACCCCCTTAAGTTGGAAATAAAATAAAAATATATCTGCGCGCGACTGGCAGCATCTTATTAATAATAATACATAATGGCCTAATAGCGGAGAACCTCGACCTGTTGGTCGAGAGGCTCTCATATCGCGATTGGGTCAAGGGCTTGATTCAGAAAGCAGTACCTATTCCTAGACACGGCACGCATAGTGAGGAGGTTCCTCTCTCTAGAGCGCTAACCACCGGCAGCTTGAACCCTGTTCCTGATACCAATGGGCCACAATTTTTGTATTTTTTGATGTTTTTTTTAATAAAAATTTAAATCTATAAATAGAAATTTTATATTAATATTAATTAATTAAATACTTATATACTTCATTTGACCTTACATAAATGACAAGACGACAAATACGATTCGTTCCGATTTCAAGGGTTGTGCAGACCAGCGCGACTTGTCGCGCGACGCGACACGAACAATACAATTTCTAAGAAAACTTCACAGTATAACAATAACCGGTGTCGCGTCGCGCGACAAGTCGCGCTGGTCTGCACAAGCCTTCAACCGCTCGCAGACTTATCTTGCGAGTGTCGTAATGAACCCGTTCATCAACATAACCACATTACAAATAAAACGTCCTTTCTATCTTTTGACCCGTTGCTTTAGAGAAGGCACACAAAGGTATAAGACCCATGTCAAGAATACTAACTATTTATTATATACATATTTCGGACCTCATGGTCCATAAACGTACGAATACGATAAACGATTTTCAAACACATCGTACATAATCGATTTTCTCATTGGCTATCGATTAAACAAGGAACAATTATTTATTTCTGGCAACACTACGCAGCCATATCCGGATAGTGAGTGAAACTAATGCGCTCGATATAAAAATATCGACAATTAAAATTGAAACGATTATATTGTTACTCCATGACTTTTATTTTAAAATAAGTCAATTATTGATTATTTGTGAAAAATTACATGAAATATTGATTATTTTCGTAATCTATAGTAAAATCATGTATAATGTACTACCTACTTACTGAGTTATAATTATAGATTATAACTTAACCCAGTAATTTATGAATTTAAATAAAAATAAGTTTTCATAAAAAGGCTGATTTTTATAGTGATCTTAGTTGTAACGGAACGCCCAGGAAGACCAAGTAGTTGTCGACTTGGCCCTACCTATCGTTTTCATTCGAAAATAAAATAAAAGCTGCATCTGGTAAGACTGGAAGCCGACTCCAACATTTTTGGGAAAAGGCTAGGCAGAAGAGGCTTCAGTTGTTCCGGTAGTACATTATTCGTTGAAATGGAAGAAAAAAAGAGCATTAATCAGCACAAATTAAACGAAATAAAAATAATTTTGGTACAAATTACAATTCATAATAATAGAAGAAATATATATAAAGAAAACACTATTTTTTTGCTAATACTTTTAATCAGCACAACCGTAGTATTACACAATAAAACGACGACTGACTCTGCAAGTCTGCAGTCTGCACTACATTTTACAATTTAGGATGACTTTTGCCTCCACCCAGAAATAACGATTTATTATCAACCGTTATTTCTAAGTGTTGCCAAAGTAAAATAATACATAGAGTTTCCATAATGAAAATACATTGAAAACATTGTTATAATATTAATAATTTGTATTGCCACAGTGGAGATTATAATTCAATATTTTAAATACATTAAAAAAAAAACAAAGAATTCACGACATAAAATATAATAATATCAGTCTATTATTGTCCCACTTGCAGGGCAAAGGCCTTCTCATACAGAGAACGCAGGCAAGCATTGATCACTACGCTTACTCAAGACGGGTTCGCAATAATTATAAGTTCAGGTCTTCCCACTATGTTTTTCCTTCACCGATGTCGGTAATGTCCAACACAAAGTCAGACAGTAACAGAACAAAATTAACAAAAAAAACATAGCCCTCCTTTTTGCTTCGCCGTAGTCGGTTAATAATCTTCAAGGTAGGTATCGACTCAACAAAATGAATGGTTCAGGTATCGATAAACTTTGAATATCGATATCTGTCGACGGTCATCTCTATCAGTTTCATTTCCGATTTTCCGTCTTCAATAAAATTGGTGCACGTGTCTGAAGTGTAGCTGAATTTAAATCTGAACTAATTAATAGATTGATGGACATTAAATATTGTTGAGACTGAAAGAAGAAACTGAATTCTAGAAGTTGATTTGTTTTATATACCAATAAATCAGGTAATTATTCTATTTGAATCAAAATAAAATTTACCCGGGTCAAGCCGCCATATTGTTTCGTTTCAAGACGCGGGTGAAGCTCGAACTCGTGGTTATTTTATAAAAGTAAGAATATTCATGTAGAATTTAAACTATCAGCTGAAACAGTTGTACTTACGGTTTGTATGCATGTCACACATATTAATTCTGTAGTTTATTTCATATACGATCGATGTTTTGAAAATGCGTCGATTGTTTGCATGAAAACGTAAAAGTCCACGTAAAATCGATATAATTGTTACAAACAGGTTCGAATGCAATGTGCAGCGTTACTTTTAAGTGAAAATTGTTGTTTTTGCACTACGAATTCATGAATCCTCAAACAAATCAATCTGTTGAGTCCACGCGGGGGCGCAGAAATGCGCCGCCACGCATCGGCGCATTTGCCAAATTTTCGCGTTCTAGATTCAGTTTTAGCCTCTCAGTAGCTTGGAGGTGTACTTCTGCATCGTACTACTTGAAATTTAGTAGTAAAGTTGTTTATTTACTTCATTATCAGAGAACATGGTGGGCTCACGTGTGTATGTTGGCGGGCTACCTTTCGGCGTCAGGGACAGAGATCTGGAGAAGTTCTTCAAAGGCTTCGGCAGAATCCGAGACATCCTCATCAAGAATGGGTATGGATTTGTGGTAAGTTAGAGCAAAAAGTTTCTGTTTTGGGATGAAAAAACCTGATCCTTGCAAAAGATAACCCCAAAGTTAAATTTATTTCTAGAATATTCTTTCAAAGGCCACAGTATCTGTTGTCCTATCTTATATAATAATTACCTATTCATAATAAGTATGCTTTCTGATAATGCATACCTATTAATGAAATATGCAAATAATGTGGTTTGTGAATTTTTCTTATGTTAGTAAACAGATAATCGTTTTCATAACTTTGAAATAATGCCAACACTGATCATCATATATGTGCAAGTATTGCTAAAAATTCTTATCTTTTACATAAAGGAATTTGAAGATTATCGAGACGCAGATGATGCAGTATATGAATTAAATGGGAAAGAGCTACTCGGGGAGAGGTAAGAACTTTCTCATAGCCTAGTCTCTTGCTATTTATATTGTATTATTTTACTCTTCATAAAATACTGTACAAAAGTATGTATATTTTCTTCAATTTTATCTTACTACCAAATCCCCTTATGTTTAGTAAGATTTGAAAGTAAAGCAGTCTTGTGTAGAGTATTATTTATTTTTATTTTCAATTTTAATAACTAATTTTTTCATCAGCCGGCTCCACATATCGCTGTGAATGCATAGAGAACTGATATTTTTGAACTTGAATGGATGCAAGAGATTTGTATGAAATTAATTAAATAGAATGCATTCATATATTTTATAATTTTCTTCTATTAACTGGCATTGTGAAGCCATAATGTTTTTTTAATCATTAATATAGGTAGTGAGTTGAATAATGAATGTTGAAATACTTGGTGGTCTGCATTATTACTTCATTATAATGTCTGCTTACCAATTGGTATGTTAAGCGTTTAGATTGAGCCAGAATTTATATCTTACTCTAAATTACAAGTGCAAATTTTACTAGGTGAAGCGTGGGAATGTTGCCAAACAAAATTCTGATGTAAAATTGGTTAATTGCTGTGTTTTCAGGTCAAAATGTTACTGATTTAATTCTAAATTGTATTTCTTAATATTGTGTTACTCATTTCAATGTTGCAAAACCTTGAAATTAATTGATCCAACTTGGGTTCGAATCCCCATAAGTTATACTTGTGTGCATTGGCTACCAATTGGTAAGCTGTAAAGTGGGAGGTGTGCACGGTACGAGTGCGAGGATGGGGTGCAGTGCTAACAGTAGACCGTGGGTGTGCCGCAGGGTGGTGGTGGAGCCGGCCAGGGGCATCGACCGCAGCGCTGACCGTTACCGCCGCGACCGCCACTACGAGCGCGACCGCGGCCGGTCGCGATACGAGTGAGTGTCGCTATGTTGTAGGGTGTCGGTGGAGAGGGCTCGCGGCATGCCACGCGGCTCGGACCGCTGGCGCTGCCGGGATCTGCCGCCGCCGCTGCCCAGACGCCCGCCGCCGAGACGTGAACCGTCTGTATTGCGCACACGGGCATGATATGCAACAACACACATGGGCGTAGCCAGGCTTCTTTTGACCAAAAACGCACCTCCGCACGACCTATCGCTCCAATAATGGACGTAGGACCAAAAGAGGTAATGCCCGTTATCGACACGCCGGGAAAGCGGGTTGGCGGCTGAAAAACCATTCGACCCTTCTGAAGTTAATCCTAGCTGCGCCCATGAAATATTCCCCCTCTCGCATACTTTCGTCCCTTGTGGACTCCACTCCAGATATAAAGGGATTGTTTTGTGCTTGCGCAGATATTTAAACTGATGATCCCAATTTTACTCTTATCTCAGTCAATTATGAACCTAATTTCTAGACAAACCAGTTTCTGAAATTTCGTCTTTCTTCCTTACATATTTCTGCATGCTTTAGGACTTTACATTTAGTTGGCTCTGATAATCCTTTTGCTTGCAAGCCCATCCCCACGTAATACTTTATTAGAATTTGTACTCACCTTTTCTACAACGACTTTTTCATTGTGTTAGTTTTTCAACACTCAATATCTGTTTTATGACCATCCTCGTTTTGTTTTTGCATAACGGCCCAGTGTTATTTGTTTAAGTATTTTGTACATTATTTTTGTTGTGGACGTGTTTTTGCTATGCTTATTATTCCAGTCTTCATTAAATTAGGCACATTACACTGTCAGTAAACACAACAGTAGCTCTTTTCGCTGAACATTAGTAAAATAATCTAGAATTAGATGCTGTAGGTGTAGAGACTTCCCTAGAAGTAGACAAGGGGCGCAGCTAATTTTCAAGCCCCACTGGATAAATGACGTCACCGGTCTATGAGTCCACCACATTTCACCAGTTATGTTTAAGTCCCATGTAACATGGTACGAGCCTATTGCCATCAACCGGGCACAAGTCCTGACTCCTGCTACTGAGAAATTCCTACGGGTATAACGCAATAACACTTCCCTTCCTGTAAACATTCCATAATCCTGCATATTGTAGTCTCCATTGGTTTTGTTTTCACAAGTCCTACGTTTTCAAACAAACCTAATATCTAATATGTAATTATAAAATATTAATCATTCTTTAAAGGAAAAATTGTTATGGTAAGTACAAATAGGTGTTAAAAACTATCAATATTTTAGCTTACACCATTTTAGAGTCATAATTAGTTTTTACAGCGTAGTATAATATAATTTTGTATTGTTTTTTATCATTACAGCCAGTTGTAAGTACAACATACATAGATTATAGTCTTATCAATCGCTTTTTTCAAGTCATTTATTAGTAGTTAGTAGATAAGAATATATTTCTGTAATGTAGAATCTGATGCATTAAGGCATTTTACAAAATTAATTTGACTTCTTAAAAGCCAGTGAAAAATAAGCCACATTTCACTTTCATATAAAATCCATGAAAAGGCTCATAAGTAATTAATATATGATTCTCCAACTCTGATGCCATCGCTCTGAAATTATGGCATAAAATAAAATTCCCCAAAGTTTTCGCAAATCAGTTAAATGTCTTAACAGTTCTTATGAACATAAAATTAATGTTCGGTTTTTAATTTACAGCAGTGACTACAGTTATAGATACGGACCGCCGACGCGCACCGAGTATCGACTAGTCGTCGAAAATCTGTCTAGCCGCATTAGCTGGCAGGTAAGAAATCGACCCTGGACGCCACTGGGCCCATCATCATTCCATCACCTATCACCCAGGGTCCTGGACATCTTCACTTTTACTTGAGGGCTGGGCGGCCTCATCACCTGGACGGTACCTATAGTCGTGAGCGTGAGGATGACAGACCAATACACACCAACCAGCACAGGACGGAACCGACATGCGGGCAATTGGGACAAGGCGCTTATCGAAGTCACAGAAGGATGATGCAAACTGGAGAACACTGGAAAATAGAAGATTTGAGATGACACTTTAATGAGACAAGTAAAGATAACACCAATATAGAATACTGCCTGGACTGATGTCGCGATGAATGAAACCAGGACCGGACATGGATACGGACACGTGCGGACCTATCGTCGGACCACCTTCAGGGCCTCGAGAGCTCCACACCACCCTATTTGCTTTACTAATAAAAACATGAACAATACAAAATAATTTGTCGAATAGTAACCATCATAACTTTAACTTAGCTTAACACTACATACAACTTAAACTGTCAAACTTAGCACTGTGCATAACTTTCATTATTCTAAAAACAGTATTTTTTATACAAGTGTTGTACCAAACTTACTTACGAGCTTTATAGATATTTTTAAAAACAACAGAAGGTGGCGTATCGTGGCCAGAGTCCTCGATGTAGCGCTGTGTGCGATGTGGTCTGAGGCGATGTTAGGATCGGTCTCGGCGCTGGAGATGCCGCCCCCTCCCCGCCCGCCTCCAGCCGGACGCCCGGTCGCCCCCGACAAGGTAAAGTCGATAGGGGGGCACAGACAACAGGAGCCGTTTCTCGTTATGTGCAATCTCCCATTTTAAATTCATTATTTCATTGTTAACTTTAAGTTTTTAACATCCTCTGTTCGCAATAGTGACGTAGATACTCTTACATTGTCGCCTCACTATTGTGAACTTGCATTCGAATCATTTCGTTCGTACGTCAAGTTTATTTTTCTATTATGGCTTGATCAGCTTTTCGTATACGATCATTCGGACGGTATCATTGTTTACGTGAAAGATTCAACTGGTGGTGGGAAGCGAAGACACTGCTCTAGTGAAACATCTATGATCTAGATGGGAGTAGCTGATGCCTGGAACATTCGATGTGGTGTCCTTAGACGACTTGAGAGACGTTGGAACAAGACAAGATGACAAAATCCTGATGACCAGTGGTAGATGGACGTGACGATGAATCACTTGGCTGCGTCAAAAGGATTTACCTGGCCGGGCGCTGAGAGCGGGAATCAAAGCACCTCAAAGATGGCAGAAGAGAGGGTCGAGACCGATTGCACAATTTGAAGGATGGACGTCATAATATACAAAGTGTCAAAAAGAGAGGAAAACCATGTACCAGCATGGACAAAGAAGCGGGACGGATTGTCGCAGAGAGCAAACTTTCGGACTGAGAGATCAAAGAGACTGGACAAACTGGCAGAATCGATGAAGTCGCAGCTTTGCAAGCAAAAATTGGCGGGGACAACCATAGACATAACATCACGTATCGTAAACAATGGTAACCGATGAGAAACGTATGCGAAAACGCTGTGAAAAGCATACTTATCGTTTCATCATTTTATTTCGTTAGGATACTTCAAATACTTGGCTCAAATATGTATACCCAATATCTCATTCGATAAAATAGGTTCCAATCATAAGCTTTTGCAATAGTCATGATGAGATCGTATTTTAACCATCTTTCGGGGCTGAAAACCTTGATGCTAAGACATTATTCTGATGATGACTTTTGCAAGAGTTATTCAAAGGGGAATTTAGATGCTTTACTAATGGAATGTATTGGTTTACAGGACTTGAAAGATTACATGCGTCAAGCTGGTGAAGTCACCTATGCTGACGCACATAAACAACACAGAAATGAAGGGTAAGTTGTGGTCTTTATGCTATAAAAGTAGGTCAATCTGCCTAGCCTTTTTCCCAACTATATTGGGGTCAGCTGCCAGTCTAACCGGATGCAGCTGAATACCAGTATTTTACATGGAGCGACTGCCTATCTGACCTCCACAACCTAGTAACTGGGTAATACGATACCCCTTCATAGGCTTCTGACAACCCGTAACGACAGTCAAAAATCACGAATGACAGCCGGGACCAACGGCTTAAAGTGCTTTCCGAGGCATGGAGGAGTCCCAAAAGTAGCTTCGCCTGATGGATTGACCCGTACGGCTGTTATTATGAAAGTAAAGAGACTAAAAAATACAAAGCAGTAGTTAAAGAAGCTGCATATACACTATTAAACAAAATAAGCAGAAAATATTATATTAGAGACTCCAACATTAAAAAGACTATCATAAATCATATTAGCACCAATTTTAAAGCCACGAGCTCCTCAAACAGTAGGTACGCATAATAATGTGCCAGTCATTCTTATATAATAATAAACAAAATGGAAAGTATTGTCTATGGAATACAATTTGCAATGCTTATGTAATTATTTAATCAGGTGAAAACATTGACTCAAATGACCAGACAAAAGTAGGACAACTCCTTCATTGTTATATTATTTGCTTGACATTGAAAATATGACTCACATAAATACCGAAAGTAGTCTCGTCTGACTAAGGGGTTGATTTCACTGATGAAAATGGACACGGTCAAGACATTTAAGAGTCTATAATATCAAATTACTTAGGATGATCCTCCGTTATATCGAAAATACTGCATGCATTTTGAAATAAGGTAAAGTTGCGGATTAATGTAAACTACTATGTTTACCGAAAACACGATTCCATAAAATTTTCTTGTCAGAAAAAAATCCAAAGTTATCTCCAAACTGAACAATCATGAAACTGAATAATACCTGAAGTTATAAAGCAGATACTATGTTTTTAGGGTTCCGTAGCTAAATGGCAAAAAACGGAACCCATGTTTACCGAAAACACGATTCCATAAAATTTTCTTGTCAGAAAAAAATCCAAAGTTATCTCCAAACTGAACAATCATGAAACTGAATAATACCTGAAGTTATAAAGCAGATACTATGTTTTTAGGGTTCCGTAGCCAAATGGCAAAAAACGGAACCCTTATAGATTCGTCATGTCTGTCTGTCTGTCTGTCTGTCTGTCTGTCCGTCTGTCCGTCCGTCCGTCCGTCCGTCCGTATGTCACGGCCACTTTTTTCCGAAACTATAAGAACTATACTGTTGAAACTTAGTAAGTAGATGTATTCTGTAAACCGCATTAAGATTTTTACACAAAAATAGAAAAAAAACAATAAATTTTGCGGGTTCCCCATACTTAGAACTGAAACTCAAAATACGTGTGGGGTATTGATGGATAGGTCATCAAAAATGATATTGAGGTTTCTAATATATTTTTTTTCTAAATTGAATAGTTTGCGCGAGAGACACTTCCAAAGTGGTAAAATGTGTCCCCCCCCTCCCTGTAACTTCTAAAATAAGAGAAAACTAAAGAAAAAATATGATTTACATTACCATGTAAACTTCCATCGAAAATTGGTTTGAACGAGATCTAGTAAGAAGTTTTTCTTTTAATACGTCATATTTGCTAAATATTGTATGGTGGTAGGGAACCCTTCGTGTGTGAGTCCAACTCGCACTGGTTTTTTTTATAAATAAGTACAATTTTTTTCGCCATAAAAAGTAATTAAATTATTGGCGCCTTGGAGCCGCGAGTAGTATCGTGCGATCAAGATAAAGAGTGAATTTGAGCTGAAGTATTATGGACTATTAAAACCGCGTTCAAGCTTTGTTAGTGTCATCATTGTTGTGAAAAGACTTATTTTCATGCCATTATTAGACGATTCCTAAAAAACGTTTTCATGATGATACTATACTATTTACCATCTTTCGGGGCTGATAGCTCTTGATGATAGAAATCTAACTGAGGATTCCTTCAGTCCTAGTACTCACCAACAATCCAAGACACGATTTAAACCTCCTTTATCCTCCCTTGCAGTGTGGTAGAATTCGCTACACATTCAGACATGCGCGCTGCCATCGAGAAGCTTGATGGAACGGAGTTGAACGGCCGTCGTATCCGCCTGATTGAGGCTAGACGTGGTTCCCGTCGCCGCTCACGCTCCTCCTCGAGCCGCAGCCGTTCTAAGTCTCGCTCCAGGGACCGCAGACGCAGCCGATCCAGGTAACATTGAAAATAATTCTCATCCTCGTAATATAGTAGGCCTTCTGAAATAGGAAACCTGAAATATCACAATAGCTGGAAAATGTAATAAAAGCAGAAAGTAAATTAGTGTGGCAGCATATAATTGAGTTCTGAAAGTATTTCATCTACTAATTGGCAAGATATATTGTATATAATATATGAAAATATGGCCATTATCTATCGACAAAGAATCCGCAATTTATCGACGAAAATACAATCAAGACGGTGTAGAAAGTGCTGTTCTGCAAACTTTTTATAATCAATATACAATTATTGTATTAATATTTTAATGATGATACTATATTATTTACCATCTTTCGGGGCTGAAAGATCTTGCTGATAAAATTCTAACTGAGGAACTATAAAACACACTACACCTTCAATTACACGTATGAACATCAATAACACCATTATAAACTTGTTATTCAGATCTCGCTCCCGACGTTCTTCGCGCAGCCACTCAAAGTCTCGTTCGAAGTCCAGGCCAAAGAGCAAGAGCCCAGTGGTTAAGTCCCACTCAAGATCGCGTTCCAAGTAAGTATCTAACCTAATTCGACATTTGTGAACCTGCTATGTAAATAATTTGAAAGGTCATGTTCATTTTTAGCCTAGAAAATAGCAGTCCATTTTTGTACATACTCGTTTTTTGCTATTTTAGAAGTTTAGCTGTTTTGATGTAGCTTTTTAGCGATTGCATCTAGAGGCATCATCATTTACACAAAAACAGTTTCTTAAAATTCTAAGTCAACCAAAAAAATAACTGCCAGTACTTACTACTGTGTTTCAAATATTTTATATAGCAGGCGCCCCTAACAATGTAACATAATTTATAGAAAGTTCTTCGGCCTTACCTAGATTTCTAGATGAATAGTCCCAATTAAAATAATTTCAATAGTTCTGACATAATCACAAGTTTAGAGCAGACTATTTAGCTTCGCCCTTACTCTACTATCTAGAAAACTATAATGCACTTTGAGTTGAAATGTGGGATAAAACATGCACTCAATTCTGAATTTCTAAGTGGTCTGCCGATTTCCACAGCTGACTACATTCCTATTTAAATCTTAAAAATTAAGCTTGCATGCATAACTTTCTTACTCAAATGCAAAAATGCTCCCGCAATAAACACAAAAAGCAATCTAAATAATATATTATGCATGAATATGTATGTACCTGACCGCAAGAATGGCACATTGAGTTTTACAAATAGCTTTTCAGAGCGTCGTCTCTAACTCCTACTTGCATGACAGTCTCCTAAAGCTCGATGTGACATATTAACGACCTGGTACTGAAAGCAAATTAACCTAGTTATTCATTTGGCTAGGTGTGTAATTACTTGCGCTGAGCAAAATTTACAACTGTAAGTACTTAGCCATTAGTCTCAGTAATCTTATTATTGTAGTAAGTACAACTAACAGAGTTGTACTTTTCAATCGTAAACGTGATGCAACATACTTATTTGTTCTTGCGTCACGTTAATGTGTGTATTCTCAGTCAGTTTAATAATTTTTATATGCCAAAACATTACCACAAAGCTAACTAGCTTTTGTCAGTGACTTAGTCCGTGTGATCCGCACGGATGAAGTAGTCTATGTCACTCTCCGGCTCATAAACCCACTCGCTGCCGAAAATCACGTCGCGTCGATTTGATGCTCTGTTGCTGCACGAAAAAAGGTCAAACCAACAAATTTAAGCAATTATAATTTGTAGGAAATTCGCTAGTGAGTAGCGTTTTGGCAGATAAAATATTCTGAAACCGACAATTTAGTAGTGGAAGTTAACTAAACTGGCTATTACTACTATTTTTGGCGTTCGAAATCGGCGTCGATTAGGGATCGCAGTCATTCGAAGTCGCGGTCTCGCTCGGCGTCCCGTAGATCCGACCGTCGCTCGGCCTCGCGTAGATCTGAGCGCCACTCGGAACGCCGCTCGGAACGCCGCTCGGGCTCACCGCGCAAGTCTGCTGAGAGGAATGGAGACAAGTCGGCCTCCAGGTCTAAATCCCGATCGCCGAAAGCTATCTCCAAGTAAGTCCCACTGTGTGCTCTCAATCGTTAAGTCTGACGGTTGTGCGAATTCTGTGAGGTTATTTTTCTTTGTCGATGTGCGCTATGAAAATCACGGTTGTGTTTCGTAAATTTTACAGTAAAAACCATCTTATTGTAGCTTCCAAAATGCACTCGTCGTGATTTGCATGGGGCACGTTGTTATGCTGTGCTGGTGGTTAGTTTCATAAATTTATCTTTCACAATTATTTTTAACTGTTATCTGTTCGAAATATAATCTCACACAAAATAAAAGAAGCATTATTGTCAGATTCAGTCCACAAACTAAACCCATTGGCATCACATATTAACAAAATTCATCCAATGTTATTAATATTGATTGCACATTACAAATACATTATTAACTCGATCCATGTTTTCCCGCATCACGAAGAGAAGCCGTTCCAAGGTGAGCGTTTAATGTTTCCTAACACTGAATTTAGTTATTTGCTATTAATCATTTTATGTTTCATTTTTACCGATCGCCGCAGGTTTGGTTCAACCATTCATTGTTATTTATTATTTAAACATTCAAGCTGTAACTAACAAGCTATCGAAAATTCATCATCATTTTGTGTCTTTGAAATATTTAAATCTCCTGATTCTTTCCCCGCTTTTTATTTTTATGCACATATTATTAATATTTTAAGTCTGTTAGCGTATATATTATTTATATTTATATATAATTTAAATAAAACGTAATAAAGCTCTTTAAAAATCCATTAATATCTTTCACTGTAAATAATATTACTAATAGCTTTATTTATACTAATTAAGTAATTATTCTGTCATATATTGCACTACTAATATCAAATTCTCGAATAAAAAAATGACAGTTCTTGCAACAATAATAAAAAAAACTCCAATTGTAATTTACTGCCTAAAATTAAATTGTAACAAAAATCTTAAATTAACAGGGAAAGGTCTCGATCTCGCAGCAAGGAAGCGTCACCGAAGCGTGAGGAAGAACGTCGTCCGACCAAGTCTCGTTCTCGCTCCCGCTCGCGCTCTCGGTCTGGTTCCCGCGATCGCTCCGCTTCGCGCGACCGCTCCGGCTCCCGGTCCCGCTCCGCCTCGCCCCGACAGAACGGCGATGCGCAAGACCGCGCGAGTACAGATCGCGACCGCTCGCCGCGTAGTGGCGATTAGGATAACTAGTTTAGTTTTAAGCTACATAGGTTTATTTGTCTATAGTTTAAACGAGTTCGTGACCTCAATGATAGTGACTATGTCTTTGTATCTTTTCGCCATTAGGATCAATATTCAATGCGAGCTAGATGTCACTACCTGTAGCTTACTGTCTAGAAACTTTCTCTGGTTAAAATCCGATGTGCATTGTCTTATGTCCACAAGTAGTAGAAAATTAATGTATACGACTTTTAATTGACTAGAAATATTCAGAAAAGTACAATTTTCAACTCTTGATTTAAGCTCCAAGCTTCTAGCTCTCGCTTCGTTGAAGTCACGATGGTGTAATATAAGTGTTTTAATGCGCACCGTGTTGATATGTTTTGGTCTCACACGTGTGATAGATAGATGTCATTCTCTATACGGTTAATTAGGATCGCTTTATGGGCTAGTGGGCAAATAGATACTTATTTATATGTAAGTAGAAAATTCTACCGAAAACGTGACTGCAAATTGAATTTAATTTATTATGATTAATTGTTTAAAAAACGATGTATAATTTTTATTTCATATAAGACTATTTTTCAGTCACTCAATGCATTTTTTTTTAAATTAAAAAGTTGAGTGTTCTAAGTATTTGCCCATACTTTAAGTGAAAGTAACAACAATGACGAAATTGTTAATTACCTATATTTAGGTATAAAAGATGTAACAACATAAGATTTAATTCTTACATCTTTAAGACAATTCTACTTGGTAGGCTAATTATGTATTTTGTAAATAGTATATTTGTTACTAATAACCAAATAATAAATAAGGCTGTACCGTATTTTTTCTTTTATTGTATTGAAGTACCATTATTAGAAACAGTTGAACACACCACACAATATGGGTGAATTTCACCAATGAAACTTAACGCGATCGACATATCTAAAGCGCGTTCATTTTAATTGATGAAATTCACCCTAAGAAACAAGAAATACCTGCTGTTAATAATTCCAGTGCGAGAAAAGGATGGTGCTATTATACGTCCTGTACGCGTCCTGTCATCCTGTATAATTATGCTGCCAGGCTATTCGCACTGACGGCGCGTTGTGTTCCACGCGCGCCTCAAAGAGATGTCAGCACCAACCGACGGGGTCGAAAGACCAATGCCTGCTGGGGTTGCGGGTTTGTCCGAAAGAGATATCGCGGCCCCGGCACACAGGCAACGGAAGGAACACGGGTGGGTTTTAGTCAGTAAAAGTCTGACACACCCTCTCGCTCTGCCCAGAGCGGGAGAAGTCATTTGATGATTTCCCATCCTGAAAAAAAAGGCTATTCGCACTAGGTGGATGACTTTTTATTTACTTGCTTTGCACCAACCAAACCGAGTAGAAAAAAATAGTATAAATATATATATTTTACTAAGTTACATAAATAGTTTTCAAAGGGGGACGCCCCCAAAGATTTAAGTAATATAAAATCGAATCGACTGAATGGACTGGCCTGAATGCATATCCATAAAGACATTGCTGCAATGATGAACGCTGAAGACATGGCTACTATATATCTTCAGCAGCAGTAGCAAAACTACTAAGGTGTCGCAGTCAGTTCGTCCTCGGGCCCAGAGGTCTGACTGTTAAGCCAACGCACCGGCCCACATAGGAGTATTTCCACAAAAAACCTGGCTAAAATTATTTTGTAAAATTTATAATGTGGATGAGTCATTTTTCATGTTTATTTGTTTAAAATTTTAAAATAGTCATCTTCATCATTTACAAAATGGTCTTAATTCTAAAATAAATCAGTCATCAAAGTCAATTTATCGTCGTTTCCATCATCTCCATCGTTGTCATAATCTTCATCATTGTCAATTTGTTCTTTCTCATTTTCAGAGAGCAGAAGACTTACTTACCATGTTAATAACTAAATTCGTCCAAACGTCTGGTAAACAAAATGGCGGAAAAAAAGCGAAACATTTTCTTTTGCTACTCCCTTTACGAAGGCCTCTGCTTTATTTTATGTAAGAGTTAACTGCTCGGAAGTGCCCGGAACACCTACAAAAAAAACTATTGTTTACTTAAATTTACCAAAAAGTTGAGTGTGCGTTACCCCAACAAGAAAGTATCTCCTAGAGTTATATGAGTAGAACGTATAGTTGGTGCCTTATCTGCTGTAAATGTGCCCCCACATAAAAAATGTGTGCCCCCTGTCGTTTCGAAAAAAAATCGAAAAAACGATTCTTGCTGGGGTAACGTTTTTCTAGCAGGAAAATTCTAAACGAATGATCGGAGAGAGAAAAACTGTGCATGGCCAGATAGCTTATATGTGTGCCAAAATGTGCCCCCAAAAATAAAATCTGTGCCCCTTCAGATTTTCGAGATATTGCATTTCCTGCTGGAGTAACGTTTTGATGAATAGTATATCTCTAAAACCATTGCATGTGCCCCTGTAGAATAAACATACGCGAGTAGCTCTTAATGTGTGCCCCTTTGTGCCCCAATTAGATTTTAGAAAATATTTATAGTTTTCAAGTTATCGCGGTTTTATGAAAACCCGAAAAAACATCGCAGCGCCTAAATGAGACAAGGCATAACTTCGCTGAAAACTGTATTCGGTCTTTCTTGACGCTAATAATAACCATACAAAGTTTCAAAAATGTTCATGCATGCGTTTTTGAATAATCTTGCTAAATGTAAAAACGATGGTGTCATAACTTTGACGGCAAAATACAAGGAACTGGCACAATCCCAGATGTGTAGGTGTAAACCAAAATCTTGTGCCTTTAGTCAAAAATATATGGTGAAAATATTGAGCTTCAAATGTTACGCATTAAGTAAATATAAACAAAAAACCAAAATATGTAAACAACGGCTGGTTATCCGACCAAATCTGAATGACTACTAAAAAGCGACGGATTCATACTTAACGAGGACCTTCTTTATTGGACGTATTATACCTAAGCTGTTGTCCTTACAGTCGCGTTCAAAAGTTTTGAGGGCTAATTAAAAAATATATTAAATGCACCTTGTGACTATATAAATGAAACAGCTTGTTGATGTGGAAATTATTATTTTTATTCCCTTAATTTTAATTCTTAAAGTAATTATTGCATCAAATCACAGATCAAATTTCCTACCTATAAATATTATAAATTATTTGCACGTTGTGTAGTCATTATTATTTAAATCACAGATCAGTTTTTCATAGCCTAACATAATTATAATTAGTAAACATCACAAAAAATCACAGATCAATATTAAGTATAAGAATAATATTGTGTAAAAAAATATTAAATTTGAAATTACAGATAAATAATATTCTTACGAGTAACTTGCATATACATACAACATTATCACATGACTGTGGAATGACACTTAGATATCTAAAACGCCATCAAATCAAAATTATGTGACAATACATAATCAGCATTAATATAATCGTTGGTTAATAATTATAAATCCCTCATAGGTACGTAATACGACATACAAAATGGAAACACGTTGTTGCATCACAGATCATTGTGCGGTTGACTATAGGTATACACTAAATACAACTCTCAAAACTGTAGGTACCAACATTTATTTGGTTAAGGTGAATGCTCCAACCAACCCGCGTAATTCAAATTTTCTTACGTTTTTTGCAATTTGCACACCAGTGCTATGAGTGCTAGGTTGTATGTTGATTAAAATATTATTAAGAAGTATAATCATCAATATGAACTTGGAGGGTTGCTCCAAGTTCATAAATGTGTAGGAATGACTTTTTCTGTTTTTCTTGGTTCCTACACCTTTATGAACTTTGAAGGTTGTATTGATGATTTTGATGATTATAATTCTGTAACTACATGCGTCTTACAGCCGCGAATAATATTTTAATCATCATACAACCTAGCACTGGCTTGCAAATTGCAAAAAAACGTAAGAGAATTTTATTTCGCGGGCTACCCTGGAGCATTTATCTGACCCTGTACAATTTTGTCTATTCTACTATGTAGACTATTACATGTGGCATAATATTATATTTCCCAGGTCGTTGGATTTTACTATATAAGTCATCATAGCATTCAAATAAATTACTATTTTTTCTGTAGCAGTGAGCCCTGTAATGTCCAACACTTTTGGGTTTCGAAGTGGGTTCATATTCTATTACAGACAGAATTGTGTACTCCTTATTATTTACTTCAATGTTACGAGGCAGATCATCCAAGTTAGCGCACACGTCATGAAGTTCATAAATGATAATATCTTTAACATTGTATATGAATGATATATTTCCAGCGCAACAAATATGACACTCTGGAGTAAATTCTGTTCTTAAACATGATTCGCAAGCTTCTTGTAGGTGGTTGATACCTTTAGTATTTATTATATCCAAGTTCAACGGCAAATACTTGCAATTGTACAATTTGTTTTCATCTGCATGACTTGTGCACATACTATTAGAGCAAACTCTTTGTCTTATAGCGGAAACGAATAAGCTACTTGTACATATTTCATCTAATATTTTGGTCGTATTACATGAACAGTCAACTACGTATTGGGTTTTTGATTGTTTAAAAAGTGGAAGGAGCAATTTCGCTCTCAGGTCATATAATTTTTTACCACAATTCTTGGCATTCGATAATTCTTTAATTAATGATAAGAAATCATGAAATTCTCCTTTATTAATCTGTGCATCTACAGAGTCTCTAAATTTTTGTCTATCTTTGTAAGCTATCGCAAACGTTTGTGAAACAGAATCGAAAGCACATGTGTTTGTTATTATAGTCCAGGATGCCTACCACGAGCTCTTAGCGCGATCTATTTTAGGACCTAAACTGAACTGTTCTTCTAATTCGTACCATGACGTTAGTTTAACGATGCAATTTAGGCCATGCCATGTGACAGCGATTGTCCCAAACTGAGTCGCAAGTTTTGGTTTCATTCATTCTTGTTTGGTACCATGACGTCCTTATAGCAGCTCAGCTGAAATGCTCAACTGTCAAAATAAGCGATTCAATAAAAGTTACTATTTCTCTAACATAAACTGAAACGTTTGGTGAATTATTGACGAAAATAAAGTTTTTTAGTGCTGTTTTAGTGGAATTGTACAAAAACCAATGTAAGTGAGCTTTAATCTTTCTTTTAAACGTCTAAAACACCTATTTTATATTCCTTTTTTAACCGCATTCGTTTTTGTCTAACAGATTTCTGATGAACTACTTTTATTTGAGTTTTTTGAGGAAGATTCTGCCTCACACTATGCCCAGTATGCCCCAACTCAACTCGCACAGCTTTGTTTACTCTGGTACGTTCGAAAGAGAAACATAATTTGTTTTATTACGTCGAAATAAAAATATTTTTTTCGTATACTTAATAAATAGCAAAAGGTAAATAAATATCTACTTTGACTAAGAATTATTTTAACAATAGTTACCGTATTAACGTGGAATCTTAAAAAAAACTGTTGAGTGTCTGTTTTACTTTAAAGTAATGATACTGAGTTAAGAACAAATAAAATGTTACTTGCTTCTGAACGTGTCTGACACTAAATAATGTGCGCGAAACAAACTTATTTGACAATAATAGCGTTGTCTCGTTTTCACCAAAAACGTCCCAAACGCGGCCGCGCGGTTCAGCCACAGATTGCGATCTTTCATTCACTTTTAACGATCCAAATGCCGCTGAGTTTATTGGACGTCATGGTACGACTTTGAAGCGATGCAGTTTAAGAATCTAAACTGAAATGCCTTGCTTTTGAATCGTTTTTAATTAGATCATGGTAGGCATCCTGTTCTCAGCGGTTTTAGAATTTGCCACGTTGCCGTTTTGTAAAATATAAATTGGTTTGGGTTTTAAACTTCTGGGTGTGGATACGGCTAGCCCTCTCCAATTTTCAATTTTTATCGGGTTATCTTGAAAAACTGACTGTGCCTCAAAATCATTATTTTCGCACTTCAAGAGGTTAGGTTTTGGTCTTTTTGTCCTTTGTGTTCACACAGTTTGTTGAGCTCGTTTACTTGAATCTATTCTGTGCAAAACGTCACTGGAACTAAGTTTTACAGCTCCATTTATAAAACCATGGTGCTGTACTAAAAACTCGTCTAATCGCACGCGTTGGTTTTTCGTATCAAAGTATATAGTTTTTAAATCTTTGAAATGATTTTCAACATTAGAGCTTGATGCATAGTGTTTGGCATTTTTGAAATGTTTGTTCATAACGCAACCCCACAGTGGAATTTTTTTCAGAAGTCGTTTTAATGTACTGTTCAATTCCGGTAAGAAATAGTTATTCATTTTTGTTATCTGATGGTTCAACTAACTGCAGATACAATTTTTCGGTTTGTATTAAGCCATCATAAAAGTTTATTAAAGGTAAAGAAACATCTTTGTCATTTTCGTTGTGAAGTATTTCGATTTTTGGTTGTATGTCATTTTCAGTATGAATATCTTCTAAATTTTCGTGATTCGTGTGATTTATAATTTGGACCTTTAGGTTTTCAAAAGCTTTATTGCATTTGGGCTGCAAATCATTCAAGTCCGTACTCCTGAACTCATGGAGCGATAACGTGATTATGTCTCTTAAAACTGTTTTAAGTTCTTCATAGCACCGGATCTGCTGAATATGTTTCAAGCAGCGAACGTAAAATAACTTAACTTTTTCGGAAGTTTTATCAAAACAGGATTGTTTATAAAGATTTTTAATAAAATGGGATTTATCCATGCGAACATAACAGAGAGGTATTGCTGCGGTATTTCCTTCAAGCACATCAAAACACTGTTTTAAATAATCATTGAATTCAATTTTTAAAAATACTTTAGTAATTGCTCCTAACAGGGCAGAACTGTCGTCACTAATTATTTCATCTGGCAAAACTTTTCCGATTTGCCACGTATTTAACCATGTGGTTATCGTCTCCATTGTATGGGATTCGGAGGCCATGTAGCACATTGGTACACTGGTATCCAGAGTGTAGGCAACCACTGCATATAAAAATAAATGTTTAGGAGTGCGATATTTTAATAAATCATTAGAAGGTGGTGGCTCAATTGGCTGAAATAAGGAGCCAGTAGCATCAATAGAAAGTATTTTCGACCTATTTTTTAAAGTTTCATTGTAATATTGGTTTTGTTCATTCGTCCAAAAATATGTGAAGAAGGGAACAAGACTGATTTTACGGATAAAATTATCGTAAGGAATGCAGTGCGCCATAGCATACAAAGATAGTATTGTATTTTTGTCAAACTGTAGCGCACTTCTGGCTTCATGACGCATTTTTCTTAAATTGGGTAATTTAGGGAAAGTTGTTGGCTTTTTTGGATTATCTATAGTCATTACCTCGTTTGCCATCGTGTGTTGAACTTTTATAGCTTTTTCGTATATTAACTTTTCTTTGATTCGGTTTACTCTATCAGAAGTAAGTCTGTTTTTAATTAGTGGGTCATGAGGATAATTTTTGTTGTAATTATTTAATTTACAAGTAACCTTTACGTAAGTTTTAGATGGGGGGGAGATATTCAATGACAGTAGCGCGTCACATTGGGTACACCTGCCAGTACATTTGATTTCATTAAAGTTAAGATCAGCAGGTACATAACTATTACTGAAAGCAAATGTACACTCTATATTAGTTCTAAAAAAGATTTGGTCTTGAATTTCGTTAGTCCACTTTTTTGGTAGGAGACGGTAAATTGAATTTTGGGGTACGATGTTCGAATATTCTGCAAGGCTCATTTGAAATGTTATAATGTCGGAGTCAGTATCTTTTTTTTCTTCAAATAGGTTTATACAATCATCGAAATCAAAAAAATATGTTTTATTTCTTCTAATACATATTTGTATGGCTTTAATGGCCATATTGTGGTTAAATTTTTCACGCAATTCCTGCTGTATGGAAATATAAACATTATTGCTTTTAGGAGGAATTGCTGCTTGGAATTTGTCTTTATATTTACTAATCACTCTCTTTAAATATTCTTTAGAAAAATTTCCTTTTCGAGTTGACATTATTGTATAGTAAAATTGTCAAAATTGTACGTATGTGAATGAAAGAACGGGTGTGTTAAAAAAAAAAGAAGAAAATAAAAGTAACTTAAAAATAACTCTTGAGAGACTTGTGAAGCGGCTTACATTTCTCTACCGTATCTTTTTTGGGGCAGACTACCCGCCCGTTGGTGGGACGACATTGTGAAGGAGGGCCTGTATCATATTGGGTGAGGTTGGTGCAGGACCGTAGTATGCTGAGAAGAGGCATATACCATATGAACTTTCTTGAAGGTGGGTATTACACTGAAAAATAATGGAAATATTTCTATTTGACTTTTTTTTCTTCAGACAATTTAATTCGGCAGTATATATTTCTTGAAGGAACCACGAGCAAAAAAATACTCGTACCTACTAAGGGACCAGGACCACGGGCAATAAACGAGAAACTTGATTTATGTAGGTACGTCTCAGGTCTGAGATGTACGTTCAGCCTTCAGCGTTTAAAATGACGACATAGGTTTTGTACTTGGCCCAAACCAAGTATTGTAATTGGCCCAAAACTCCTGAATCTATTTACCCATTTCCTGACTCTACACTATTTTTATAGGTTGTAAGTTTGTGTATATCCAAAGACTAATAAATTCTCTATGTGTATATCCGTGGATATAAGATGTTGTGCTCAATTTTTTCCAGAAGTACTCCAGCAATTAAGTTTATAATACAGTTCTGATAAAATTTAACCCTGAATAACATACATTTAGCCTGATCGGTCCGCCAGAACTTTTTGAAATATATATATTCTATAGATCAACAAAATTATTACTTACATCATCTAGATAAACAATGGGAACCCCTCCCTGCTTGGTTTATATTATTGTTGTTATGGCTGCCATAGAACATTCTGTAAAAATCAAATCAATTATTTAGTTATTTCGGCTAAAAAGATACAGCCCTGTGACTGTGACATGTTGAGTGTTGACGGATTGTGGTCGAGTCTTAGTTTTGGAGACATGAATTCTTGTCATGAATTATTTTTTTACATAGTAACTAGAAGTTATTAAGGGATTATATGTCATGAACCTACCACAAGAAGAGAATTAAATACGTATTATACAAAAAAGTAAACAAATTACTGAATCGCTTTTGACGAAATTTCTATTGGACCAATCGGAAAGTATGTATATCCTTTCAGATGAAAACAAAACAAACATGATTTAGAACATATTAGTTAAAAAATAAATAAATAGGTACAGTAATGAAAAAAAAATCCCAAGTGCTTGATAAGGTACAAGTATTTTTAAATAAGTCAAAACAATGCCATTAAATACTTACCACTGCAGATCGTGCCATAAAATTCACCACCCCTACAACCACATAATTGTTATAAAATGCTTATACGCCACTTTCAACCAACATAAAAAAACGTAAACAAACAGTATCAGTGCAACTGCATGACTCAACGTAACAGTGTCCTTGGCGTCATAACATAACTGCAACTGTTTACCAATACCAAGTAATAATCCAAACGCACTTCCTAGTCAATAAACACTTTGTATCCATTATTCATAATAGAGCGACGTTACACGTAACTGTCTCTGTCACACTAACACCGTACGCGTACTAGCTGTCTCACTTTCTCTAAGCTACACAAAGCGATTCCTTGCGTGACGACGTCAGCGGACGCCGCGGGGCCAGAGATGTATGTAGCGGTGTGGGGAGGCGAAAAAAGGGAATCTTCTGGTAAATGCTCCAACCAGCCTGCGAAATTCGAATTTTCCTACGTTTTTTTGCAATTTGCAGGCCAGTGCTTGGTTGTATGTTGATTAAAATATTATTCGCGGCTGTAAGACATATGTAGATACAAAATTATAATCATCAATATCATCAATACAATGCTCTAAGTTCATAAAGATTTAGGAATGAGTTTTCCTGTTTTTTCTTTTTTCCTACGCCTTTATTTAGTACGAAAATATTTAGTGTCAGTTTATTTGTTGTCACGAAACGTCGCTGCAATTTGTACAAAAAAAATACGTGTGAATAACAGTGCATTTCCAAATAAAGAAGCGAGTATTATTTTCATAGCATTAGCCTATTAATACAATTCATGTATGTATCGTCTTTATCTGTATATTACAAGTTATTCTGATATTGTGGCTAATTGAGGTTGTTTCTCACGAAAATGCTACACATATGAGTCACATTTCGTCACTCATATGACGTAACTCACATCTACGTGTAAAGTTAAAACATGTTTACACTGCGGCTGAAAATTTTAACAAATTATATGCCGGCGGCGTCCGGTGTTATCTCCATACAAAACGTTTCACTAATAAATAAATCCGACATTTACGGAAAATAGATATAAAAGAGTTTTAGTGTAATTTTTTAAAATAATAATTTGGAGGTTTCGAATAAATGCTAAATTTGATCATTAAACCTGCATTTTAGCTCCCTGCCGGACCCTGCTCAATTTGAGCAGTAGGACATAGTTTTAACTCTGCTTTACAATAAATGTGACTTACATTAGTATAAAAATACAGGTATGTCACAAAACAGTTTGGTCACGATTTTGAGCATGTTAGTCACATGTACATTTTATTTGAAAATGGCTCTTATAAATGTACTTAATCATGTGTAAGGTCATAGAAACAGCTATTAAAATATAATCCAATAACAACTTTATTTTATTAGTTATTACTTTTCTACTTCAGTGTACTCAGGCACAACACGTGTGAACCGGTTAGTGAGTAAAGTAAAGAAGGTCATCGATATGTATGAATCCGTCGCTTTTTAGTAGTCATTCAGATTTGGTCGGATAACCAGCCGTTGTTTACATATTTTGGTTTTTTGTTTATATTTACTTAATGCGTAACATTTGAAGCTCAATATTTTCACCATATATTTTTGACTAAAGGCACAAGATTTTGGTTTACACCTACACATCTGGGATTGTGCCAGTTCCTTGTGTTTTGCCGTCAAAGTTATGACACCATCGTTTTTACATTTAGCAAGATTATTCAAAAACGCATGCATGAACATTTTTGAAACTTTGTATGGTTATTATTAGCGTCAAGAAAGACCGAATACAGTTTTCAGCGAAGTTATGCCTTGTCTCATTTAGGCGCTGCGATGTTTTTTCGGGTTTTCATAAAACCGCGATAACTTGAAAACTATAAATATTTTCTAAAATCTAATTGGGGCACAAAGGGGCACACATTAAGAGCTACTCGCGTATGTTTATTCTACAGGGGCACATGCAATGGTTTTAGAGATATACTATTCATCAAAACGTTACTCCAGCAGGAAATGCAATATCTCGAAAATCTGAAGGGGCACAGATTTTATTTTTGGGGGCACATTTTGGCACACATATAAGCTATCTGGCCATGCACAGTTTTTCTCTCTCCGATCATTCGTTTAGAATTTTCCTGCTAGAAAAACGTTACCCCAGCAAGAATCGTTTTTTCGATTTTTTTTCGAAACGACAGGGGGCACACATTTTTTATGTGGGGGCACATTTACAGCAGATAAGGCACCAACTATACGTTCTACTCATATAACTCTAGGAGATACTTTCTTGTTGGGGTAACGCACACAAAAGTTGAGTATTTTTTATTGTTATTATTAATAATTAAATAAAAAAGTATCAATGGGTCTACAGCTTAAATGTAACATTACTATTAAAGTATATACCTTCACCTTCCATATAAAAAAAAAATATTACACAAAATGCACATTATACAAATTAAAACACCACATATAATTTGTGTCAAAATGCGAGCGTTGATAAAGCATCCTCCGACCAGACGAGTGTCGTGTGTGGCGCGCAACTACCCAACGATTGATGTCGGATAGTTTTTTTTTTTTTTTCTATTTGGCATCTCGCAGTTGACCTCTGAGGAGGTCGTAGCTGCTTAACCGGACTTTCCTGTGGTTGCCTTAAGTTTCTACACTTAAAGCCTCCAGCCAGGGGCATAAACTATACTAATTAAAATAAGCCGAACGCTCGCTAAGGGCACCCCCTGTGGGGTACGGACCTCGGCTTAGGGCGTCGCTGGGGGGAGGACAGCAAGATGGGACAGGCTGGATCAAACATAGATTATTATTATTCGGGGAATTTAAGACTACGGGCTCAGCTTCGACGCGGGCTGGCGCATCGACGAGCAAGGGTCGGGGGGGAATGTCGGATAGTCCTATACTCGTATATTATATGTTTGTCGTTCGCGCGGTAAACTCTAATTACGCGATGCAGAAGTTGTGTGAGTGACGTCAGGATTTTGTGTGACTTCAGGTAGAAAGAATCATTCAACATTTAACAACCTGGCGTATTGAAAGTCAGCCGTTTGAAGATGACTGACCAAGACTCAGCCAAGTGATGTAAATGATGAAAAATGTCTGCGAGCAACTTGGAAATAGTGCTTGCGCTGCTCGGGCGTGGTTGGTTACAATTCTAACCTAATCTATTTCACTCAGTTTAACTAGGTAAATGACTACACTACATTCAGCCATCTGGTTAAACGTTGCACTCAATGACTTGGCTAGTTGTCCTTCAGCTATTTAATCGGATTCCGGCGTTTAATGAACGGCCTAGGCGTCCAATTAGCTGGCTAATTTAATCAGATGGCTGCGATATATTTATCGCATGGTGAAATAGGTTAGAACTGTGACCAACCGCGTGCAAGCCGAGCGGGCGTAGCGAGCGGTGCCGCGGTAGCGGCCGGCGGGCGTAGCGAGCGGCGCCGCGACAGCGGCCGGCGAGCGCTATTTCCAAGTTGTTCGCAGAATTTTTTTCACCATTTAAATCACTTGGCTGAGAGTCAGTCATCTTCAAAGGGCTGACTTTCAATACGCCAAGGTGTTAAACGTTGAATGATTCTAGTTCAATTAACTATTGGCCCAGGCATCCAATTGGATTCCGCATTTTGCATTTTTCCGCGTTTTTGATTTCCGGCATTTAATGAACGGCCTAACGTCCAATTAGCTGGCTAATTTAACCAGATGGCTGCGACATAATATACAATATGTAAAAATAAACACTGTCCGATCCGAAAGGAGCACAATAACATTACCAAAAAGTAATATTTTTTTAAATTATATTGAATTTAAAAAGTTATTGCTATTTAAAATTCAGATTTTTAGTAATTTTCAACAGGGGTTATAAGTTATGACAATGTAGATGCTGAACGACGACGGCCGCCCGCACCCCATGTAATAGATCGGAAAAATTCCCCATTGAAAAAAAATGAGGCGATTTTTTTTTTCTGATTCTACCACATAAATAGACTCAGTACGATACCTAGCAACACCCTCACAGATTGCCCAGGGTTTTTTTTCACATCGTGCTTATGTTATACAATGTCGCCCATGGGCATGTGACCGCCCGTATTTTTCTGAATATTCATGAAAAATAACTTTAAAAGGGGGGGACTATCTTTAATATTTTTCATGTTATTAATTTTTTTATGTTTTTAGTAGCGTTTGCCATATCTTCTATGTTATTGGCTCGATTTGTATTCTGTTTATTATTTCTAATAGCTTACGAGTTATTTTATCGGATTAACTAAAAAAATAGTAAAATTTGTCGACTATGAAAAAAAAAACGGAGGTGAAGATTTTTTTTTCCAAAAAAACAGTGTTTATTTTAAAAAACATAAGTGAAATTATGTTAATTATAAATAAAATAATAGCGGGATACTAAAAAAAAAAATAAGAAAAAATTAAAAAAAAAACAATTAAAGATAGACCCCCCTTTTTAAGTTTATTATCGATAATTTGTCATGAATATTCAAAAAAATACGGGCGGTCACATGGCCATGGGCGACATTGTATATCGGCAATCCTTTAAGGGGATGTAGAAGAGGTCATTTGCAACCAAATGACCTCTGATGAACCCTATGCCAATGTCAACCATATTCAAGTAATAATGACATTTTAAAAATACATCATTTTATTATATGGCAGTACATTTGTGAATAATAAGGGAAAAAGGTTATTCATCCATAAAGAAGGGTAATATTTACAAGTGGGTCCATAACAACTTATGACTAAATAAAAATAGCAAAATTATATATTATATTCTAACTTAACTAAAACTATTCAAAAACTAAAATACAGCATCGTAAAATTCATCCGCATCGCTGTCGACTGGTAATGTACCCAAGAGACTGGCCGCATTGCCACGTTGTATGGCAATGCTTAGCCTCTGCCCAAAGTAAAAACCAGCTCTTGGGTCACGGGAAGTGTCAAATAGCCGTTTTGAAATTTCATTAAACAGGCCATGAGCACTCGGACCCCACGGCCCGAGGGTTTCGACCCCAAACGGCTCGAAAATATAATTACCTGTAAGGTTATTATACTTACGCCGCTTGAGGTTTTCTGCAGCCGCAGCAGCAGCACCAGCACAGCACGCCGAGCCAGGAAGATGGGATGGCGCAAGAGTGTCGACACAGGTTGCAAATAAAATATAAAATGACTCGAAATTTTTGACATTTGCATAGAAGTCAAAAGGTGTCATTTACTTGTAAATGACCTCTCTTACATCCCCCTAACGGATTGTCGCCATAATAATAACCAATAACGCTGTAGATATAAAAGGTGATGAAAACACGGGATAGTAAGGGTAACCGAGCCTTAACCGTTGTAGCTACAGACAGTCTGTCCTTAACTTTTTGAGACACACAGATTGTTTTTTTGCGCTTAATTTTGGAGGCACTCACATATTTTGAAATGAATGAATTTATCCCAAGAACAAACTTAACATTGTAGTTGAAAAACGTGTTCTCCCATACGGAATGTATGGGAGATCATGCTTATCGGACTGCAAATTTAAGTTGGTTGATTATTTCTCGTTAACCTGTACAGCCTACTTAGCTCTCATAGTTTTCCTTTTAATTTCGTTATCTACACTACTGCTGTGAATTTTTTCACAAGTCCAAGTGCAACCATTTAGCTAGAAGGGGGCGCGGACACTTAACTCTCACAAAAAAAAATCTGTTAAAAGCTTAATATTTCGCAAACGAATCCCTGAATCTAAAAATGGTTTTGACAAACACACAATATTTTTGAAAGACCTTTCTAACGATACCCCACAACATTGGGTAGATAAGGAAAAACAAAAAACATCCCCACTTTACGTGAAGGGGAGATACCCTAAAAAAAATGTTTTTTTTCATTTAATTTTACCACTTTGTCGGCTTGATTAATATGTATACATATGCCAAATTACAGCTTTCTAGTGCTAACCCTCTCTGAGCTAAGCCGTGGACAGACAAACAGACAGACGGACATGGCGAAACTATAAGGGTTCCTTGTTTACTACGGAACCCAAAAAAAAACGAGCGATCCTTACAGTAGTCGCATATGATGACATCTGACATGTCACTTTGGTACTAAGCTACTTAAAAGGGGCCTCGTCAAGGTCGTTTCTGACGGCCAACTCTAGCACCGCGCGCGCTCATTGGTTAAATCAAATACATAGCGCGCGCTTCCCCGGCTTCCTGTGACACACTTCCGTCCCTTTTCACGATATCACTTCCACATATTTGATTATTTTGATTTTGATTGCAGGAAAGCGAGAGATAAGATTTTACACATAAAAAACCGGCCAAGTGCGAGTTGGACTCGCATACGAAGGGTTCCGTACCACCGTACAATATTTAGCAAATATGACATATTAAAAAAAACTATCTTTTAGATCTCGTTCAAACCAATTTTCGGTGGAAGTTTACATGGTAATGTACATCATATATTTTTTTTAGTTTTATCATTCTGTTATTTTAGAAGTTACAGGGGGGGGGGGGGGGGGAGAGACCTATCCATAAATACCCCACACGTATTTTGAGTTTCAGTTCTAAGTATGGAGAACCCCCAAAATTTATTGTTTTTTTTTCTATTTTTGTGTGAAAATCTTAATGCGGTTCACAGAATACATCTACTTATCAAGTTTCAACAGTACAGTTCTTATAGTTTCGGAAAAAAGTGGCTGTGACATACGGACGGACAGACATGACGAATCTATAAGGGATCCGTTTTTTGCCATTTGGCTACGGAGCCCTAAAAAGGACTTACCCATTCTGTATCAATGTTTCCTTCAGGATGTAACATCTCGATGAGCGACTCTTCGACTGGTGATACTTTAGCCAATATTTCTGTGCTAGTGCTATTGTGCACGCCTGCAGTTCATTACACAACATTAAATAGATGTTTGTTAACAAATTACTTAGGATAAAGATGGTTTTCATTGATCTATAACTTGTTTAACGGGTATTTGTAAAAGCGCGCCTTCTACGGGAGCATTCGCCTGTAACGTAAGAGTTCAGATTCGAGCATTACATCAGTGAGTGAGGAGAACCGGGCATTACCTGTTAAGCAATTTTTTTGTATTACATTCACCGGGACTATTCGCCTGTAATGTAACAGTCCTCGTTTACTCTTTTTTATAATCTGTTACAGGCCCGGTTCTATAGCCGCCAAGCGCTGCAAGCAAGAATAGTCCTTACGGTGGTAAGATATGAACTTCTTCAATGGTATCTATAGTACGCCCACATTTCGCCAGTAATATTTGAGTCCCATGTAATATTTGGCGAGCCTATAATTGCCATCAACCGGGCACAAATCCTGACTCCGGGTTATTACAGAGAATTTTTTTGTTCTTATGGAAAAAGCCAATAACACTGCCCGACTTGGGAATCGAACTCTGGACCTCATGCTTAGCAGTAGCGCTTGCGACCACTAGACCAATGAGACAGTCTATTAGCCCTTAATAGCTGTGTAACTTTGTGTCATGGCACAGTATAAATAAGTAACAGTGTTATGTCTTCATAGAATACAGCCGAAACGACGCGCTTCGAAATCTCAGTGTATATCTACGCAACAGCACAGATGAATTAGGACACTTCACAGTTTAGGTATGAAGCTACAAGTACGCGGCGGGCCCGTCTGGCTGGGCCAAACTGAGAGAGAAAGAGAGGCAACTTCTAGATGATAAGCGCTTTGCGACCTGAATTGCACTTTATTGTGTCGTATCAAAAGTCGCTTTTATTTAACCCTTTGACCGCCACAAGTCTGGACAAAAATTTATACTGGCACGCCACGCCATATTGTACACCCAAATTGTAATTCTATTCACTAGTGATGGGACATGTTATGAAAAATAATATTTTCGATTGACATTATACATACACAATTCTGTTTTAGTTATATAATAAAGCACTTTACTTATTAACGAAAAAAATATGAGTGAAGATATCCGCATAAATATTGATTTTATAACAAGAAAGTCACAACTACAAATAACACTATTATGCATATTTTTCCATCACTAGCCGACGCTTTAAAGCGTCGATGGCGTTGGAAAAGAGAATTTTTGCCATACAATAATGAAAGAAATAGTGATGTTAGATTGTTATCGATATTCTTATTAAATACGATTTGGTTGGTTTGGTATTAAGCTGAGCGATGGCCGTTTTGCGTGGATGTGACGCATATATTTTCCCTTAACTTGTTATTATCGTGTACTTTTTTTTTTTTCATTGCGTCGTTTTTGCCGCACATAAACGTATTTTCTTTCTTTCTTTTTGGTTTGTAATAAAAGAATATAGTAGGTAAGCGAAAATAGTAAAACAATACGTATTATGCAAATATAATTGTTTTATTAAACTTTCAAAGCTGCTCACCTATTAACATATCTTGAATAGTAACACAGGCGAAATGATTCAACCACCGATGTTAGATTTCTCATGATATGTACGAAAACATATGACACATAGAGGAACTTTGCACACTTCACACCAAAATCGTGTTTCCCGCCTCTTTCTATATAGACGACAACACAATTTACACCGCAGTTTTTTTGATGCTGGTAAATATGCGGGCATATGGCGAGCAGCATTTCCTAATAGACGCATTGGTTGATCAAGAGCTCGCGCTGTAATAGGAAGACATTTGTCCCCGCCGTATTTTATAATAATTTGAGAAATTACCGTCAATTGGTATTTCGCGAAACAAGAGCTATCGTCATGTCTTAAAACTTTGCAGAAATAGTAAGGATTCAGTAAATGCAAGTCAATCACGTGGAAAAATAGTTTCTTGTACCACTTCGTTACTTTTCTTATAGTGTGTAACGAACTTAACATCATGTCATTTGTGTCAACTATTCCCATATTTTTATTGTAATCCAAAACGCATTCCGGTTTCATTTTCGGCAAACCAGTAGAATGGTCGATTTTGTTACTAGGGCCCATTTCGTCTTTATGGATGGTGCTAATCATGTAAACATCTTTTTTATCGTGCCATTTTAAAGCCATCGTGTTGTTACTGAATTTAACATCCCTTTCTCCCTTCTTAAGTTTTCTAAATTTTGGCATTTCTTTTCGGTTTTTTCGTACAGACCCACATGCGCCAATATTTTGATCCAATAAAAAATTAAATAATTTGGGGCTGCTGTACCAATTATCCATATATATTATTCTATTTGTTAAGTAATATTTTTGTAATAAAGTAAGAACTATAGATCCAGTAACACCTAAATCCGTATTGCGTATTATTTCGGTTTCATTACCAGTGTATACAATGAAATCTAATATGATTTTGGTTTCAACATCACATAAAACAAACAGTTTAATCCCGAATCGATTCCGTTTTTTCGGTAGATATTGCTTGAAGATTAATCTTCCTTTAAATGGCACAATACTTTCGTCTATACACAACTTTTGGAACGGTATTAACGAGTTTTGAAATTTTTGTCTCGCATCATCTATGACTGTACTTATTTTTGTTAATATTGGATCATTTGCCTGCCTCTGCCTTGACTCAGAAAAATTCAACATACCTAGTATCGTCGTATATCTATTCCTGCTCATTAAAGTACCGTAAATTGGCGAGTTCAATAATGGGTTTGTCGACCAATGTTCTTCAATTGTTAAGCGGCTGTTCCTTGCCATTAACATTGTAATTGCCAAAAACATGTATATTTCTGACACGGTCACGTCGTGCCAAGCCTGCAGTCTCGAATGGTTCCTTATGTCTGTGTTAAGAATAAAGTAACGATGATAACGATTAGTATAATACACAATTTTTTTAACCAACTCTTCGTCCACAAGCTTTTCAAAAATCTCCAATTCACTAGTCGAAGATGTTATGTTCAATGACGGTGAAAGACCACTACAAAAAATATCAAAAGTAGGTTTCTCAATTGTTAATGGTTGACTTGACCATTGTAAAGAATTTGTCGAACTTGTGCCTGAACTTGGAAGATTCTGAGTTTCATCAAAAACATTTTCCGGAGTTTGTAACGCCGCCTTAAAAAAAAAAAATTAAGCTAAGAATATCGAATATAATTAGGTAAGGTTAGGCCATAGATAACGAGCTTGGAAAATACTCACCTCTAATTCTTCGTCAATTTCTCTATCTGAGGCAGATTCATAGATAATCCCAACATCATCGACACCTTCCAAAATACGAAGAAGCTCATCAGTATCCATATTTTTCAGTAAATGTACAATATTGCAGTAGAGTTTAACACAAAACGTACTTAATGACACTATCAACGAGTCACTTATTGAAGACATATTATTTTCCTCTTCGAGGGTATATCTATAAAAATATGTTTTATACTACCCACACATCCCAACACTACAAATAACTGCACAAACGCCTATGATGTCATAAGCGGACGCTTTAAATCGTCAATGGCGATTGCAGTAGATACAATTCTGCGAGGAATAGTGCCGTGAAGGACGTTATCGATATTATTTTTATGATTGTTAATTCAGTATTCATATCAGCCGGGATCGGGATTTACATGCATGCTTTTTTATAGTAATAATAACAATAAATCCACAGTATAATTTTTATTGAGTATCCGCCGTTAAATCTATTTCATCAAAATGAGAGTTTTTGGCCGTTTGTAAAAAAATTAACATTTTTATATAACATCGCGTACGTATACATGGTTTTATGTACATCAACTCTTCATTTAATAGTTGAGAAAAAAACAAGTTTCTCTTATCATTGTCTTGATGATTAACACATTCCGAACATGGAGGTTTTGCTATCTCAATCTTTTTATGACATTTTTTTTGTCGAATATTTCCTGATAAGATGCTAGGTGACTGCTCTCTTCCACGCTTTAAATCTGAAAAAAAAGAACCACATAGTGTTAGACAAGAGTTTTCAAAGCTTTTGTTATAGACATAGTTGAATACTGTTTTTCTTTAAAAAGAGTTCCAAACAGTAAAACTTGCTATATTCAAAATTGAATATAGTTTCCCTTCATGCCCTAGTTAGTTTTGGTTGCCCTGTGTACTAAAAGTTAGAAAATAAATAAGGCAATTAATTGTCATCCATCCGCCACGTTGCCTAGAGATCGATAACGTCAGCTTCGTTCAAAATAATATCGCTATATTTTAACTACTTAGTGGTAGTATATACACATAATATTCTTCGTCAAAACGTCGTCATTACTTTTATTTAGATGATCATTAATACATCTGATCAGTATAGTGGTAAACCTACGTTAAGTTTTAATGGTAAAAACCTTGTTTATTTTATCATATTATAATGAATTTGAAGAAAAAGGAAATAATTATTTACTCACCTTTGTTTGTATCCATATTGCTTAATCAAAGTAGTGAAACAATATGCAATTAGTGGCGACAATAACCTACACACACCAAAAATACAATCATTCGTTAGGTACCGACTAACGAAAAAACAATTATGATCGTACATAGGTCCATAACATTTTTTTAACCTACCTACTTACTGGGTAGAATTTTAATTATTTTGTGGGTAGTCACAACACTACGTGACGCTTTTATGCGTCACTGGCGTTCAGGAAGGAGCTCTAAATGATCGTTTATTGAAGAAAATATTTTGGTGTGTTTCGTACATAATTAGACAGTTTCTCTTATTACTTTTTGCATAAATATACAGATCGGGAGTGAGATTAACCATTGTATCCATAAGCAATGCTAAAACTCAACATTAAACGTGTTTTTTTGTTAGTCGAAAATGCGAGAGATATTGACGTTTTAAGGCGTCATTGGCGTATGAGGCAAGTTATTCAATGACGCTTTATTGCGTCCTTGGCGGTCAAAGGGTTAAATGATTATGCGGAGTATCCCGTCGTATTAATCTGTGGCAACGCGAGAGGTGTATCCACCGAGCGGCCGTAGGTAATATTATTTCAAGGTCACTGCTGAGGTATAATACTGTTACTGTATTATTCTGTGGTAGTTTTGTTACTTTATGTGAATTGATCTAGATAACAAAATAGTTTTCTATTACCAATAATGGAACTTAATAAAGTGTTCTCGGCGCGTAGGGTTGATGATAAAAATAAAATTTCCGTATTAATATTTTGTAAACAATTGTTTATTATTAACATTTTATTTCTCGTTTGCATCCACTGCAATAATTACACTTCGTCACAAACACTCGCTGGCAAATTTATCACCGCATTAGCAATACAATATGACTTTTATTCTGTTAGGACCTATTTATGGAATTATCGGTTACAGCTCCTTCACATGAAGATTACTTTCATTTTTCTTTTGAAACATAAACCTATGTGAATATACCAAAAGGTAACAATATTATACTAAAATATATAACAGATAATAATTGTACTTTGTCCATAAGGACGAAATGCAGAACAATTAAAACAATCACTGGATTCACATGCAAAATAAACAATTATAAGAAAATAGCAAAATTAAACAAGATTTATAGATAAAGGCTACTTAGATAAGAAATGGAATGATTTGAAATTTTATCTTTCAGTATACTCACACATACAGGCACAAATACATTCATGATTTAATAAAAATGTGTCCAAAATATCGATAAGTCAATTTACATCAGTCAATTGTAAACTTAAGCTCAAAAAATAATTAAACAATGATTTTGTTTATAAAAATTAAAGAAATTCACAATAATTATAATGATACGGTTGTAATAAATAAATTAAAAATACTGTCATTTTATTGTTCGGAATGGAAATCACAATTTTGACATATATCATTACGAAATTCTCAAAAAGAAAAATGAAAGGTTCACTGTGATCAATTAAGTACAAAAATTATGATTCTATTTTTAGTACATTTGGATGTTTTTTATTTCCTCATAATTTAAACTTATTTGTCATCTTAAAAAATTAAATACAAGAGAATTATTATTGATCATCAGTCTATTCATATTTTTACAATTTTGTCGATTTAACCTTTTTAATCTACGTTCGAGTACAAAAGGCAACATAAGAGGTGATATACCTATCACTTACCGAGTAATAAATATACACGGACTTTATAAAAATGTAATTTAACATAAATTATTTCATAAAGACGATTCGTGGTCGACGCTCCACACAATGGCGTAGACATCTAGACATATTCTGTGGCGAGTCAAGTTGCGAATCTATAAACAAACATATCTCGAGAACTGTACCTATTAAAATAAATAAGTTATAAACAAGCAGAGTTATCGTGTCCTATGTTGCCTAATGACACACTTTATATTGTCTCAGTACTCTTATAAGTAATGGAGAATATACTTACAACACTAAAACTTATGTTTTATACACAATGACTTAGGTTTCGACAATTTGTTTCTATAAGTACTGAAGTTAATTTTAACCTATGGACTAATAACGTGCGTGAATATTTGTGTGGTGCGAGCGCGACTTTTACGACCTGCATGCGCACGCGCATACAGGTTGTAGAAATGGCGTTCACAGTCTCAGGAACGTTAAATTATCGTGCTAACTGATCTACATCTCGAGTACGGAAGTTAGGAGAGAGAGAGAAAAAATCTACGTCGATTTTCAAGAAAACCTGAACAAGATTCTTCGTGGGTAGCAATTCACTATTATAATCATAGGAACAAATGACAACAATTAGTCAATCACAAAATATAAATCAATGTAAAACTGATGAACGCATCATTCGCGTTTATTATTTTTTTATAAATTAGTCTAATCTTATTTTACGCACGGTTTGGCTTTTATACTGGTGCGAGTCTAAAGGGATAGTGTTAGTGGTGTTTTGTGTTCATGAGGCGCCACTGCACTCGCACACTCGCCTCTCAACGGTCCAGTTACTGGCATACAAGGATCTTTGTTTTTCTCGGCGTAAAAAGTTTGGTCCAGTCGAGAGTGGTCAAGCGTGAGTGGTGCAGTGCCGCGTCATGATGCGGCGTCGCGCAGCGGACCGAGCTACGGGACGCAGCACACGTTACCTATACTTGAGGCTAGAACATTTTGTGAACAATGTAAACTATAATGTATCTAAAAGGAGTTCAAATACCATAGAGGTCGAGACTTAGAAAAAAGTTTATACAAAAAAAATAGTTTTGGAGAAAATTCGAATTTAGAATTTTTGATTGTTCGTTTACATTCCTGACAAAGTGTCCTAAGCCGCAAGTGTACAGAGATCGCGACGTGGACGAGTCCACCGGCCCCTCGGCTCGCGCGGTCCTCGCGGCGGCCACTCGACGCATGGCGGCGCCACTGTCGCCACGACGCTCACCGATCAGGGGCGGAAAAAACGCGATCCGTCCCGCCAATACTATTTACAGGGGCGTGTACAGATCGCTCTCTTAAATAAATACTTCGGAACGCTTATAACTAGCCGTTTTTACAGGGTCACTTCACTTTACACTTTACGCTATATTTACACGCGGCGCACAGCCTGTTTCGCACGAGCGTCCGTTGTGAATAAATAAGTTAGTGTTGTCCATTGACGCTTTAGTATCACTACACTTGTGTCGCGTACGTCGGCGGCAAGCAATGGTCGTCTAACACGTACACCCCTCCGCCTTCTAGCGCTCGCTTTACTAGCGATGTATCGCTGTAACAATAGAAAATGTCATGTTAGATTATATTGTTGACGGGAAGATGAAGGTGTAATGTATGAGGTGTTAAAGTGATGATTATTTTGAACAAGGTATTGTATGAGAATTGTCACTGAGAATGATTGCGATCACCAATCCACACCAAAAGCATTTATTCGATTTAGTATTTAACTTTTTAGTGGAGAAATCAAAACTTTTGATTACTATACTCAAGTGAAATAGTCATAAATACTGACCTATTAGCGCAGTAGGCGGAGTCGGCCGAGAGCCGCGACAGGCGCGGGTCCAGCGCGGCCAGCAGGCGCGCGCTCTCCGTGTTGAGCGTCTTGCGCTTGCACTCCTCAGCCGCCGCGTTGTGCGCGTTCTGGCACTCGGCCACGGGCGCCTCGCACTTGCCCCACGTGTTGCGGATGACGTGCCCGCCCGCGTTGGCCGCGTTCTGCGCGCGCGCCTCCGCGTCCTGGGCGTGCTGCGCGCGCGCGCGCCGGCGCCGCACGCACACGATGGCCAGGACCGCGCCCAGCGCCGCCAGCGGGACCGCGGCCGTCACGCTCGCGATCCACGCCACCTGCTGCCCCGACAGTGACTCCTCCGACATCTCGTCCCCCACTCTTCTTAGGTGTCCCCCCGCTTGCTTCGATAGTTCTAGTTCAGCCAAAGACACCGTACACGATTTACCCCCCCAACCCGGTAAACATGAGCAGTGATACCCGTCCACCCGGTCTCGACACGACCCTCCGTTCCGGCACGGCGCGGACGAACACTCGTCGATGTCGATGCTGCAGTCTTTGCCGGCGAACCCGGGTCGACACCGGCACTCGTAGTCGTTGTCGAGGATCAAACATTCGCCGCCGTTCGCGCAGGGTTTTGTGAGGCATAGGTCTACTCTGGTCTCGCATCTCGGGCCCACGAAGCCGGGTGTGCACTGGCAGCGCTGTCCGTTGACGAGGTCGACGCAGGTGCCGCCGTGCTCGCACATAATGCCGGCGCAGTCGTCAATGTCGATTTCGCATCGGTTTCCTCTGAAGCCAGGTCTGCAGGTGCACTTGAAGCCATCGCCGGCTCGCATGCAGGTGGCGGCGTTGCGGCACGGACTGGCGGCGCAGGGGTCGGCCTCGAGCGCGCAGTCGGGGCCGGCGTAGCCCACGGGACACACGCACACGTAGCCGGCGCCGCGCGGCTCGCACACGCCGCCGTGCCGGCAGGGCTGGTCGCGGCACGTGAGGCGGCGCGTCTCGCAGCGCGCGCCCTCGTAGCCCTGCGGGCAGGCGCACGCCAGCTCGCCGCCTTCGTCCGGCACGCACGCGCCGCCGTTCAGGCACGGCCGCACGGCGCACGAGTGCAGCGACTTCTCGCAGTCCGGCCCGGTGTACTCGGGCGGGCACATGCACGTGTAACTGCCCTGGCCGGTGTTGTGGCACGTGCCGCCGTTGCGACACGGCCGGTGGTTAGTGCAGTAGTTGAGGTCTTGGTTGCAGAACAGGCCGCCCCAGCCCTCCTCGCAGATGCAGTCCCAGGGCCGCGAGCACGTGCCGTGCACGCAGCCCGGGTGCCGCTCGCACTGGTCGCACAGCTCGCCCACCCAGCCCGAATGACAGCTGGAATTAAACGACAACATTCGTTAGTACACAATAGGACGTGATAACAAGCGACAAAAGCATGTCTTTCTTCTCTAAGGGAACAATGAGGAGGATGAATGATGTAGACACGGAGGGAGGTAACGTGAAGCGTTTAGCACAAAGGTGTGAAGTGGATACTCACATGCATTCGTCGGGCTTGAGGCAGTGGCCGTGCTCCGAATCGCAGCCGGGCAAGCACCGCGCTGTAACAAAAAGAATACATTCGTTAGCGTCACAAAGACAAAGCGCGCACAATGGAGCGAGCAGCGCACTAATGGATTTCTTTAATTGTAGAGGAAGCAGGAGCTTTTAATCATCGGGATGATATTCGATTCCCGCGCGCTATCTCGCATTTACGTTGGAATCTTGTGCAGTTCGCAGTAAAGGACACGCGAGAGCAACAAAGAGAGAGGTTTGCGCGTCCCGGCCGGGGGCGAGGTCGCGCGCACACACTATTTATCTTCACTCGCACCGACTCGTTACTACAACGAAATCCTCTCTGAACTTTATAACCTGCATTAAATTAAAATTTTCACTTTAATTTCGCGTGGAAGAGCACTTTACTCTTGTAGGTCGTGTCTTTAGGGATTTCTAATTATATTTAGAGCTTGTTATACCAGAAAGTTCTTCAATGTTACGTGTATCTGAATGCGCGTATCGTTAACTTTGTATTTATGTATCGAACTTTACCCTGTTTCCGCCTCGCGAGGAGTATTCAAGTATTCGTTTATTAGAAGCAGTCGTAGTTCATTGCGGCGCAGACATGTTATAAAGTAGTTTTGTAAAAAGTTAAGCGGTAATGTATGGTCGATGTTAAGAAAAATAGTTTTGAAATAAGAAGTGCGGTGCGAGTCGTATCGGTCGGGTGCGCATGGGCAAGTTATCGGAGCGAATACAAAGGGGGGCAGATAGCGCGGGGAGCCTAACCGTCGCTCGACCGTTACTATTCCCCTAAGTCGCTAGAAAAATACTAGACGCCATCTTGATCATAACTTTCATTCCCTATCCAAATGCAAATTGGCTTATTCCGGTTATAAATTGAACGAGGAAGCAATTTCAGCGAAGCCTTGACTATACCGCGGAGTGGGAGAGCTATTTTGTGAGCTTAAGAGACGCCGGGAGCTGCATAAAAGAGATTAGCCTTCCCGCCGCACTCCCTAGACTCTATTATAGGTTTAAACACAGCCGAGCGAGCATAAAGCCCCCAAACTTGCTCGGAGTGCGCGCAAATCGGCTTAAGCCTCACTCAGGCGAATTGGTTAGCTCACTCACGCGGTAACTTCTATTATCATAGCCACTATTTTTTACTGTTGAGAAAATTGAAAATATAATCCGCTTTCACGTAAGTTTCACACTTTCGCAAATAAAATAAAATGTTTTAAAACAATCGCTTCTCATGACCTCCGGTGGGCCATTACAATGAATTATTAATCAAACTTTATGAGGAACGTAAGAGACGAAGAAAAAGTAAGTGAGGCGCCGCTCGCTCCGCCGCGCCAGGCGAGGCAGATCAAAGAGCTCGAGTGCCGGTGATGTGTACCGTGCTGCCACTCCAGTACCACTCGAACTTATCTTGACCCTCGAACTGAGGTAAAACGGTAGTAAAAATTACACTCCAAAACCAATTTAGGTCGTAAGTGGGCACGAAGACGCCGCGGGGAGGATGTTATGGCGCTCCTGCAGGCCTATTAATTATTATCAATGGGCATGAACTGTATCGATTTGTAATGAAAGGCTAGCGTGCGCCGCACTGCGACCAAGGTCTCCGCCGAAGCCCCAGCCTTCGCCGAGGACAGGTAGACAAAAACGACGTCCCTGAGACTCACACACGTGTTCAGCAAATATTTAACTGATCCCTACATCTGCTCTATTCCAAGCGGAAATTAGGTGCGCGTGGGATTCGCGATACAACACAGAAGGTAATATTCGTGAGAACTTTACTCTCGTTAACAATTAGGCGAAATTAAACGGCCATAAAGGTTCCTCTCGCGATGTTTACCCTATCATTAAGCAGGAGAGCTGGTCAGAGGATAATGCCGCCGGGACATGCAAATAAGTTTTCGGGATTGTTAAGCGTTCCCAGAAGGCGAGATACCGTTCGGCAGATGTGAGCCAGCTTTCGTGACACGGTCAAGTACAGAGTTTATTTCGATTGGTGTTCAGTTCTCGTTTAAAGGTGTTTTTGACCCGGTTCGTGGCATCTGTGTAGCGGCTCGCGAGCGGCTGTGTGCGTGCGCGAACCTACTGCGTTGTTTTCATTACATTATGGCCGCTTCTCTCGCTTTTACATTTTCGTAATCGCCGATACAAACTCCGTTGATAGGGTTGCCGAGACTTTTATTGCAATGCATTTGTGTAACATACGATCGTTTACGTTTGCGATATTGTTCCTTTCACACGTTCGATTTAAAAAAATATTTTATTCATTTTTTGTTGGTGCATTTTTGGGATGTTTTTGATATCGATCGTGTTGAGAAGTCGTTTGTTTATTTTTTCCAGAAAATTGTGATTTCGTGGTTATGGAGTCGCGTGGAGGCTGTGTCGGGCGAGCACAGCCCTGGCAGGGGAGCGGGACGACGCGCTACAGAGAGCGGAGTGTGCCGTCTCTGTCTGGCGCGTTTTTTGCGGCGCCGGAGTGTGGGAACGCGGCGGCAGGTGGGGCTGCCGAGATTGCGACGCGACATCCGCCCGCCGCCCGGCCACAATGCATCTCGCCGAGACGCACAACTTTGTTTCACAATACGAGACGCGATGTGCTTAACATACGCCAGGACGTTGTAATGACGTGATCTTAGTATTTTATTAGAAATGAAAAAGATCGATAGGTAAAAGCGAGCGGACATTGAAGATGGCGACTCGAGTGAGCGGTGCGTCCGCTGCTTTTGTTTACAAACGCATCATGCGCTGTGGAACGCAAACATCGGCGCGGACGCACGGTCACACGCTAGCAATAAACTATGACGGACACTATATTAATATTGTCGCCTCTCGACAACATTATTCGAATGATATTTGGAAAAATATTTAGTTATGATCTCATTTTAATCAATTAGAAAATTATAGCGTCGATAAGCGGCAGGCTGGTTTGACATTTACTGTCCAAGTAGCAATTATTTTGATTGTAAACGTAGATAAAATTCATCTCAGTAATGAATCTTTTTGATGTTTAGAATTTAATATCAGAGTATAATTAGATAAGTATTATGAATTGTTAGTTTTTATCAATGTGAATTAGATTTATAAAAAAACAATGAATCCTAACTTTTTGAGCGAGGTTCTTGACATCTCATGAATGGGTACTTACATTTGATTTAACGCGTCTATTGTAATAATGTCAGAAACATAAAAAACCAAATCAAAACTTTAATTAGCCGCGCGGTAACGAAATTTAATGTGCCATTACTGAGAAAATTAATTAAAACTCAAGCGTCAGGAAAATATCTCAACAATTCAACACATAAAAATATGTTATGAATTGTGTACGTAGAAATTTTCAACATTAAATATGATAATATTCAGCTGTAATGATATGAAATTATACTTTATATCATTAATATAGTAATATAGCGTCGATACTTCGAGACAAAAAATAAGTGATTAAAATTATGAGTCGTTTGCTTGGAGGTCGGCCGATGGCACGGGAAGTAGAAATAACCTGATAAATAATGTGAATACACTAATAGTGATATGGGACTAATTAAAAATACGATTTACGACTTCGGAGCTATGAGATAATTAGTGCCATTACTATTCGCATCACGATATTAGAAATAAAAAAAAACAAACTTTACAAGGAGGTCGCTTACAGCTGTCAAAACTGACATTAGAAAAGACTAACATGTCCCGCCATATTGAGAATTTTATCGTTTTTAAGTACCTATATATTTATTTGTAAGCGTTAATTAATAAACAAATAGGAAAAAAATATACGACTTTTGGACATGTTATTTCGAAATAAAGGATGTAATTTGAACTTTATCAAATGTGTTTTATTTTTTGCTAGCTACTGCTCGTGGATTCGTCCACGTGGCCCATAATTTGTTAAAAAAACTAAAAGTAACCTATGTGACACCTTATAACATCAGCTATCTGCCAGTAAAAATCGGTCCAGCCGTTTCGGAGATTAGCCGGAACAAACAGACAGAAAGACAAACTAAAATCTTAAAAATTGTTTTTTATTACAAGTACCCGTATATGCTTTCATATGCTTTTAGTAAAAACCTGTTATTTTGACATTACTAACAGACCCTTTAATTTTATTTATTTGTGTTGACGTAAACTAAATTGCAGTTAGTGTGCACAGTACTACATATATTCTTTGCAGAAATACAGATTTTCCACAAATGATATAAATAATGATATTCCCAACAGATGCTGTTCGCATTTTTATACAAACTTGGCGATGTCTTGTACAATTTTTATTACAAAACGGTGTGTCATAAATTCATGTTACATCATTATAATGTTTCTATGGCAGGCACAATTATAATGTTTATGAGAGGATGTCAGACTAAAAATTGTCGTCGCTTTAATGAGGAAGAGTGAATTGTGGGACGCTCTATATAACAAACTGGAATATTGGAAATTTAGGACACCATGTATGACGGCGTACTCAATTTTATCTTTAATGCACAAAAATCAAGGCCGCTTATTTATATTGAAGAGGTGAATCAGCCTGATTCGCTTGAAATTCAGGTTGGAACAGATTTAGGCCTACCTACTAATCTATTTAGTTTTCGACTATTTTTATCGTTGTATCTACTCGAGGGTATTTTTAGTTTATTGTTCGGTAACTTTTTAAAGTGTAACATCTTTCCTCGATCGGGTGATTTCGTGATAAGGGACGGAAGTGTGTATCAGGAAGCCGGGGAAGCGCGCGCTATTTGATTTGACTAATGAGCGCGCGCGGTGCTAGAGTTGGCTGTCAGATGGTACCAACCCATTTTCCGAGAGGTTGGTACTGTCAGCCAAGATGTCGAAGATGTTACACATCATAATTATGCGACTATGTAAGGCTGATTGTTTTTTTTTTTGGGACTGTGAATGTTTACACAGGAAAGTAGCGCGATCGGGAGACTGTCAGGTAAAGTTCGCACACAAAAGAGACACACACTTTAAATTCTTTTCTTTGTCAATGAACACAATTAAAATTCGACTTTAGAGGATATAATGGTCAGCAGAATCTTGCAATGTTCTTAAAACAACATACTGCGTTAACCAAACCCACCATAATAGGGATGACGACTCGGTAAAAAAAAAAATCTAATTAGTCTGTCAGTCATATAATAAAAAAATATTAGACACGTATTTTTTGCTTTATCGTATTAATAAAAAAATAATTAGATAAAACGCATTTTAAGTCGGGGAGTGAGGGTCGCTACGTCACAAGTAAGTATAAAATCTACATACTCGTGATGTCATGGCACATGACACATCTTTAGTAGATCACGTAAAAGAAAGAAAAAATACGTGTCCAATATTTTTAAATAATCTCCATGACGGACTAAAAAAAATGTATTGTCATCATACCTATTACGCCCATATTTCTCCTTCAGGAGCTCCAGATGGCGTCCAGATGAACTCTCGATAAGTGTGTATTGTGTGAGTGTGTGTATTTATTGTAAAATATATTTAAAAAAAAAGAACTCTATTAGTACCTACATAGGTAATTTTCTGTACCTTTAACTTAAATGAGTAGGTACCTATTAGATACCTATATTTGTAATATTAATTTGCATGCCCTAGACAGGCAAAGTATGGACTGTACATTAACCACCAACTTTTACAACTGGTAACACCTGTATTTTCTGCAAATAAATGATTCTTATTCTTATTCCAAACAGGATGAAATAAAAAAGAGATTTTAAACACTTACGTTTCGAGCAATAGTCTCCTGTCCAGCCAGCTTTGCAGACAATCTCCCCAGCAGGTGAACAGGTGTAATGCCCGAAAGCATCATCCCTCGGCCTGCAGAGAACTTCGCAGCCAGCTCCATAGTAATGTGCTGCACAGGTCACCCTGTACGAAAGTCTTAGGTGAGCAGATCCAGGTCCACCCCACCGCTGTTCTTCTTCAATCCATGGGCCTCCCACATCGGCAACACTCTGCTTCGTCATGCGCGCGATAAGGGTATCTAGAAAGACCGAAACAAATGATTAAATACTGGAAAAAAATGTGGTGGTTTTTCTACATTTTTAAGTTAAAAAGTCATGAAAATCATCGCCAGTTTCATGCTAACATTGAACTTTAACGTAAGTTACCACTTTACACACGATCTAACATGCCTAACGACTGCCATAATGACGTCACATAGCATAGAGTAGCAAAAAACCAGCAGTTGCACAAGCTCGTTAATACCATGGCATCAGGTGGGCCTGCCTATTAGACCTCTTTATGAATAATTGAAACAAACGAGCGCGCTTCACTATGCGAGGAATTACCTCCTTGACAGTTTAGTTAGTCTATGGTTTAAAAAAATACAGGTGCGGAATATTTGGAAACTGTTTTTCGGGACTCGTATGTCGTAAGCGCAGGTGCAAAAGAAACGTGTTTCCAAAATACGGATTCGCTACATCTGCCCCAAAAAATTAACGGGACATTTTTAATTAATAAAAAATTTAATACGGGTAAAGACGACAAATATTTGTTTATCACCGTGGGAAAGGGTTACAGAAGTAAATTGACCTGTTAACGTTGAGCGTTTGAAGCCCGCATTCAACCGTGAGATTTCATTGTTCCCAAGAGTGATTCACTGTTTTGATTCGTCGCCGGCGCCGGTGTGATTGATTAATAGTTTTAAAACTACATTCTTTATGTTACATATTACTTGTAAACCACATTGTAAGTACAACGTTTAAGTAAGAAAAAGTAGCTGGACGGCTTCGAGCGAGGCAGGCTAACATTACATAAGTGACGCGCAAAAAGTAGTCTATGAAAACTACCCGCTGTATTGATTTGAAAAACTGCGACTCCATTCATCAAACCGTGTAAGTGCTGACTACACTGTAGGGCTGCCATTACCGCTGGTTAACAAAAACTAAACAATAAACTCCGCAAATACAGAATCCAGAAACTAATTTGATTTGGTAGCTTCAAAATAGGTGGGAAAAAACACAAAACGTTCAAACACAGACCCCGAAACAATTTGGGACTATCAAATTAAAGTTCTATACAAGGAATAAACACAAGTCATCGTGGTGAGAAAACATTTTTTGTCGGTGGCCCGTCCTAGTTTGGACTGTTAACGCGGCAGCCCTACCTAAGAAATCTCAGCGTCGACCAGTTTCTACCTTTATTTATTTCTCGTCGTGTATGCCCATTTTTTAGTCTTGTTGCTTCGATGGGTACATTCCTAAGCCGGTAATCCCGACAGCAGATAAAATTAAACCAGACGCGAAATAAAATTAAAAGGTATATAAAAACGTTCGATCCCGACTAATTTCGTGGCGTATGGCGTAGAAATGTTCCTTTTGTTTTGTGTGTCAGTGCTAAGAGCGACGGTAATGAGAAAGAGATGGCTGGTATCGGAGATCTACGATGAGGAATGGATTTAGAGTCTCGTTTAGAGTGGTCGAGTGCACGGAGTATTAATATAGGAAAACAGGTCACAGGTCACTGACACATCCTTGTGTGCAGTCCTTGGTTTGAACAACGCCGCGGATGCTGCACGCTGCGGTATGTGAATTGTTTTTAGAAATATTGAATGCAGTAAAACGGAACGAAATGCTCCAAATAACATTTAACTAAGAGCGTGTTGACATTGGAACACATCCCGATATAATTTCGCCAATATGACTCACCGACCTAAAACTAATAAATAAAAGAAAACCCGCATAATATCCAGTACTTACTTATACTGCTGTATAAACAAATTGAAAATAAACTATTCTACAAACTCAACACAACTAGCAAAATGACATTGGACGTTGTCACGACATTTGGCGAATATGGCGCAAAGAATACAAATTCAATTTTCATATAAATATCATGGAAACGATTATTGCGTCGACGTCGCTGGTATAAAGCATAGCGCACACGATTTACCGGTCTCGTATAGGCATACAAAGATCGTATCTGTACAATAAATCTAGAAGATAAAACGCGTATGCTACGCCGGTTGTGTACCTAACGAAAATACAATCAGACGAAAGCTATCAATTTATTTCGATCGGGCCTTTCATTCCGATTAAATATTATGAAGTTTATTCTACTCAACACTCATCAATTTTATCGTTTCGAATTCTATACGTGGAGAGCGTGAGTAAAAATTAATTTTTCACGATAACTCCGGTGTGTTCAAGACTTATATGGACAACAAAGAAATTATGAAAGCTTAGTGTGCAGTTCGGAGAGAATTAGACAAGTGATGTGTGGGAACTGAGCGCCGACCGCTTGCAATTTAGTTCCAATGTGCGCACGAGAATTATGGCAACCGTGCACCCAGCCTCCGGTGCACCAGGGCTGTCCGGAGAACAGACATACCACCACGCTAATATCTCTCCAGAGCCGACAAATAAAAAGAGCCGACTCCACCAAAAAAAGCACAAAACTATTGCAGCACTTCGAACAAATTGGATACATAAGATGTGCATAATTACGTCCCCTTACCAACCCTACAACATTCGACTCGGCAAGCAATTTGTAGGAAAATTGCGTTCGTACAACGTTTTTGTCTTCTATCCGACTCGTCCGAGCCCAAAGTTCAGTTCTCCAGAAACAACGGACAAATTACAGACATCATCCTAATTCAACGGCGTAACGATATTAAATGAAGGTGTACCCTACTATCGCATCTATTAATGTAATTCCAATTCACAAATAAATAACACATTTAAAGAAGGACGAGGCACGTCGGTACGTGCCCGGCCGCCGCCGGTGCGCCAGATAACGTGTAATTACGGACCCAGAGGTCACAAATAAAACGAAAATATATCCGAACGGCAAACGTCAATAAACAAAAACAAAAGAAAGCGAAATAACCGATAATTTGAGCCGACTGCGCTATCGGAGGCGGACGCAGCCGATTTGGGATTTCAAAACGCGATTTTGGGGAAGCGCGGGGGATGCGTGATCACGCGACGCTTCCGCCGATATGATCGATGGATCGATAATAAGCCCACCGGATATTGAGCCTGGCTCCTCGACTCCTCGTTCATTATACACATCGCCATGGCCTGACAGCGCCTAGCGCGACTGGATCGCGCGCGATCTAATTAGTGATCGGTGGGAGGTTTCGAACGAAATCGAAACCGCGGCGTCGAGCGTCGTTGACGCGCGAGGGTTCGACGACCGTTTTCCGCAGGTGAGGCCCACTTCATTAAGCGATGTGTCGATTTCCACTCGTCTCGATTCGGACACCTGCCCCGCCGGTCGTACGGCCGCGCGCTGCTCTGTGGGAAACTACATCTCATCAATGGGCTTGTCTACACAAACGACGCGCCACTTTTGTTTATAAAACTGTCCACTTCTAACATTCAACGAATATTTCGGTACGAGAAGTGCGGCTCGGCGACGTCGCCTCTTGCACACGATAAATAACTCATCCACTCGAGCTTTGAGGGTCTCGAGGAGCCAAATTAAATATTTCTCAATGTTGTTTTAAGAGATTTCGCGTAACACACGAAGGACGGTCTGCGTTTAAATTCTCCATTGTTCAGTGAGAAAACATGGACATTTTCGTTCCGCGCGAAGGACTGCGCAATGTAGTCGTTACATTTCCAGACGGCTGACGTGGTGCTTAACCTTCGTGAAAGCCAATTAACGAGGCGAGTAATCATACTCGAGACGCGAGAGTCCTGGGAACCGCGCACGGGCCGTACCACCCGCTAGACTCCGCTAGAGTAATGAATTGACTAATAATGCACGGCCGGATAGCGAGATAAGCAGCCGTCACAACATAACTGTATCGATAATCGCATCTCGGTCGTGTAATGTCAGCCGGCGAGCGGTAGCCGGGCCCGGGGCGGCGCACCGGCCCGCGCCAGTAATTGCCTCTACGAATCTCTTATCGATAGTTTTCACACGGTCTTTTTCCTGATTTCGCCTATATGGACTAGTAAAACGAAGTAGTGCAATAATCGTAAGCAGTGCGGCCCACACCAGCGGCAATGTAAACAAGAGCACAGGACGAGACATTAGGAGTGTGCCCACCTATTATCCGAGAGCATGTGCCAAGCATCTGTCGACAGCGTTTCCTGAGAGCCACCGCGCCTGTTACATCATAAATCGAACCTTCCGGAGCGTCTTCCTGATATTTTTTTATCATGTTCAAGCCCTACGACGACGAAAGATGAAGTGTAAACTAAAAAATTCCCTGACTTCCCTCGGAGGTGTATTTTTTAGCATCCAGTAAGTAAACAATGCGGCGGCCCGTTAGTGTGGACCAGGTGCGGCGCGCTCTGCCTCGGGCGTTACACAAAAGATTTCGGTGAAGGAGCCGAGCGACAACATCAGGATTGCCAGCGACCATTGTTGTATACTTATTTGTTTAGTACAAGAATCTCTTTATTCGTCGCCATGAGCGAGCGATTCTCAATGCGCCGCGTGTTTATCTATGATATATTGGATTCTTGGAGTCGTGTGTCGCCATTCTTCAATGTCTTGTGCATAAAAATGACTCGTAAATGCGCCCTAGGGTCGCGACAATGAATTAGTTACGTGCAAGCGATGTTTTCTAAGCCCATGCAGCTGTTCAATTTGGTTATTAGATAAAAACCGAATGTGATTTAATTAAGCATTAGCCCGGTGAGTCGATAGTGAGTGAACACAAACGGCGTGCGTGTAACCTGTTATTATGGTTGATTAGATTTCTGTTGGTAACATTTCTCGGTAGTGAGGCGGCGCCGCCCATCGCTCCCGAGCCGTATTAAAAATATACCCGTCCTCTAAGCTATCCACTTCGAACGCTAATGATTTTCGGTAAACCGGCCCGTAGACACACCTCGCCGTATCTCTAAATCTCCTAAGTAAATCACCGGAGTTTTTTTGTTAGTCGGTCAGGAGTAGTAATTATGTCGGTCAGAGTGCAGCGGTATGAAAATCTAATTAAGAAATGGGCGTCGCTGGTCAGTTTTCGCGACCGCCATTTTAATAATTTTGAAAATCGAATTGGGCGCGTTCGGTTTAGATCCGGCCGGTTCAGTGGAGTGCTTTGTTTTTTCGTGTAGCTATGTAGGTAGCAGGGTTGTGTAGCGATGCACGCGGCGTATTATCACGATGATGTATTTACGACCCGGACGGTTACAATTCATTCTGAATCGTTTTTTCGGTCACGCCACGTCGCATGTAAGACATAAACTGTCGATTCTTTATTGGGCGTTTAGGCTTCTCGTGATAACAAACGGAACGAGCAAAACTTCTCCAATCGATTATTATAAATGATACCGATCTAAAATTATATTCGAGCACATGGCAGGCTTTAAAGCGATTTTGTGGCTAGGTAGGGTGGCGTGTCAAGCCGGTGTTTTTCTAACAAGACTGTTTAAATAAAGTAGGTAAGTAACCAATTTGCCTATATTCCGTAAGTAATTTTCATAGCGCGACGTCTAGCTACGGTCAACGGCCACCGGAATACATTAGAACATTTCTACTAAATTTTCGTCCTACAGAAGGCTGAGTTTATTAGAATAGCGCGCGCATTGCGAAGCGAATCACGCGCATCGCCGCGTGCTTTGAACACCAATCGTCCACACCATGGGAACATTTTTGTCTTCCACGATATGATAATATGAGCATTCAAATATACATACTGTCCGTTAAATGCACGATAAACACCCAGAATTACAGTGAAACCTGAATGTGAGTGAGTCGTGACCGACGTGATTTGAATTTTACATGGCGGACGAAGATTTTCATGACCCTTTTTATCATAATCGTATTAAAAGGAGAACAATCAACTCACCATCAGATCTCGACGTCTCGTTGGTGTCGTGCCACGCTTCCACAATGAGCGTGAAGGTGCCCTGCAACATAAAATGAGCGTGTCATTATTGCACTACAAACATGGGGACAAGATAAGCATCAAAATAATCTACAACTTGTCGATAAAGGAAGTGAAACTCCAATTGTACAACTTATTAGCCGTTCTCATGTTACGGAGAGCGTTAACTTTATTCCACCTGCCTTTTAAAATTTACTTTCACGTTAAACTCATTCAGTTTCGTCAGATATTCACACATTTTGTTACTAAGTATTGTACAACGTATTCAATCGTTTCACTTAGTACCGACGCCTCATCCGTAAAACATACCAACATAATCAATGTAACATCATCTTATACCTCGAAAGACCTTTAAACATGGGCGCGGCAGTTGAGAATTTCAAATATTTCCTTTACTTTACGACAATGTTAATAGCAGACGAGTGTAAATTACCAACATGATAGACAGGTGAACCCGGGAGCAGATGGTAGCGAAATTATTTCAATATCAAGCTAAAAATAATACAAATGCAATAAGTGAATGACGCTGGCTCGCTCCGCTAACGAGTGCCTACTGGCGACACCGGCTACATCGAATGATCCCATAACCCCGTGGTAAACGTCCATTTAAAAAAAATAGGAACGAGTGCGTATCTGATATCGAGCTGTTGACATTAGTCCATGTTTACATATGGAGGCGAAACGGCAGTCGAAAATCGATTAAAAACTTGATAACGTTGCGTGTCAACAGCTTTAAGGCGCCTGCGACGGAACTTATCAATGGGTTTTTTGTCAAGTTCCGTTCATGCAAAAATGTACACGACTCTCGGTTCATGAAATTTCTCCCACCGCGATCAGAACCGGTCGCCGGTAATAAAATCCCGTCGAGGTTGGCCGGCCGGCTCACCAACTAGTGTTCCCGACCTTTAGTTCTCTAATCGCTCTTTAATTACACTACGGATGTAAGTTATCGATGAACAATTTTCGATTAAACGAAAATCAGTATTGCATTGCAGATTAATTCGCCTTCTAACAAGAAACGTACGAATAAAACGGAGTTGTGAGAATAAAAGTTGAAACGTTGGAGGCGAGTGGAAACGCGACCCACTTCTGTGACATACACAGATCAAATTCAAAACGTCTTGAACGGTGTTCATGTATCGCAGCTACAACTTTGTAGTGGATTATTTGTACAGTTCATTTTTGATGTGATTATTTATAGATTAATATTAGTTTATTAATTCAATATGCTTTTAATAATCTAGTGAAGGACAGGAAGCTGCAAATAATATGCAATTCCTTCAAAAACTGTAGACGATGAAAGCTAAACTGTAGAGGACGATTAAAGACGAAGGCGGACGCGGGGGAATCTCTGAAGCTGGATTATAATTACAATAAGCATGTGACGGGTCGCAGGCGCAGCTGCGCGCGCGCCGGATACGAAGGGTCATCGCTTAACTAATACCTCATTTGATCACCACCACCTACTTTAACGAATGATTCAGTTTTTCCTGACAGATGTCGCCCGTCTTCAATTAAGCTCTATGAATGAAAACACTATTTGCATGCAAGAACAATAGTCTCTATTTGCATAGGAACTGATACCACGGCTCTAACGAACAATGATTATTGTCGGCTGATGGAAATCAATACGAGAAATCTGACGTTTCACAAGCACAACGCACGACGACGCGTCACAAAAAGCGAGCGCTTTTTCCAACACTTTTTGAACGAAGAGATCTCAATTAAACTTTCGTTACGTCCACGGTTTTGACGAATTTATAATAAGTTACGTTAAATACTTAGACAATACAAGCGGACGTGTTATCGCGTCTCTATGAATACTAAACAGCCGGGCCCGCCGACTGAACGAATTTGAGCCTTAAATGACACAAGATCGCCATTATCAGTGTTTGAAAAGTCGATTTATCGTAAACGTTGTATCAATATAAGGAGCGAAAGACGTTTTTCAAAATACGTATACTTTATTATGATTTGTTTTGCGTGCACCCGATCAAATATGGCAAGTCGTAGTACACGCCGTATTGATTTGTTAATCGAGTATGGAGAACGCATTTCGGTCAGCTGTGGCCGGTCGTAAGTATATGCCGGTTCCCACGACAGTGACTCTCGAGCCAGCCCATAAAAAGCGGCCGACGTAAGCGTACGTGTGCAGGTAGCCTTTATAAACGTGTCGAGCTGGCGATACCGTATACTTATACAACAAGACGTTGAGAGTCGTTGCCTAGACTCTGTCGGCAATTAAAGAAACGTATTAGTGTAAAGCCCGCCTTATTTGTGAAATGCAAATTTTAATCAGTCATCACAATTCGATGCAGTTTGCGTTCCAATTCTGAAATATTGAAGTAACACTGGCCATCATCGAGGCGTTAATTATCACCGTTCCGAATTCGAACGTGTTCTTTTTAGTTTTTTATTAATAAAAACATAATATCGGGCCGAGATCGCAGCGTATCGAGACACATTAATTTTATCCCTCGAAAGCGATGCGTTAAATTGTATTACGGACTTGAACGGAGGAATAGACTGATACCGAGGTATGAATGCTGGGGAAATATTTGATAATCGTTTTATAGGGGTGCCTAAAGAGGCTACTTCCATATCGGAGCTCGTTTTAACGTTATTTCGTTATTAATTAAAGAATCCATCGAAAGGATACGTGGGAACGGAGCTAAACTTTTGTGCTTCTTATTTGTTAGCGCCATGTGTTTGGGATTTTTGAAGAACAAAAGTTATAATCAGGTGTCCAGAGAAAAGGACCTCTGTTTGAGGCACGCCACGTGTTTGGGTCACTATTGTCCTGTTTATTGTTTAAGTGAAATGAAGCCGTTTCAAAATGGCAACAGATGTTTCTCTTGTTTGTGGGTTTTGGTTACAGCTTATTATTAAGCTTAACGATGAACAAAAACGTTTGAAAGAAACTACGGGTTTCTCATCGGCGTTCTCAGCGTAAACTTTGCGTGGTACCGCTTCAATAAATTGGAACAAGGTCATCCTGCCATTGGTTTCGGTCAATAGTGTACAATATCCGAAGTATTTATATAAAACATTACAAAAAGTCATTACCGTAGTTCGCTTTCGAGTATCGTTTCGACACGAGAAAATATTTGGAACACAAACACCCGAGCAAGTGGAAGAGTCGTGATTTCATATTTCACACTTTAGCAGTGTGGTAACATCGCTTTGGACAGGTTTTTTTTTTTCACTTATACCCCGACAAAGTTGTGGTTCAGCCAGCGTCTCAGAATCGATTGTTAACGCGCCGCAATAAGGTTTCGTATTCGATGATTGACTGAATCGATTCGTAAATCGAGTGTGGTCGAGTTGATATGTAGAGAGACCCGAAGAGTTGCCCGTACAATACGTCAAATTAAAAAAGATATGCAAATTCAAGTCTGTCCGATAAATACGGAACGCGTAACTTGTTTTATTATTAAAAGCGTTTCGAGCGCATTTATTTATTAATGCTTTTAATTAACTTTATCTCCTTCTATTTTGGCAGCGACGAATGCGAGGTGCGTTGACCTGATGAATCATAATAATACCGAATTAGGAGGTTTTCTTGTATAATAAAAATGTTTGCAAGTGTGGTTAGGATTGTGTAATAAATGTAATAAATACCGTGTGAACGAGAGACTTCCTGTACAATATTCTTTAACAAAAAATTCAGGTCGGCAGTTTATTGGCGACATGGAGTACATACACATGCATTCTGTTAGAATGTTAAGCAGATTCGTGTTAAAGTCAAGTAACTGAGCAATGTACCGAGCCTCTCTACAGCGCTGTAGAATAGCGTGGTCACTTCTGTGGAGCAATTTTAGCAGCTAGACGTACTTTCGAACATGGCCGGTTAATACTTGTTGGTGTACGAGCACGTCTGCGCAAGCGCATATAGACAAAAGCGAGACGTTCTCAAAGCAACTGCGACCTCGTGGCTCATGTGAACCTACCAAGTTCCAAATAAATTGTTTAACGAGAGAAATCCTTTGTTTGTATTCGAAAAAGGTATGCTTAAAAATTAAGAAGAAAAAAATCCCGAATAGGAATAGGTATCTGTATAGTATATTTAGTTCCTTTTTTTATAAAAGCAGTATTAGTATAATGTTATAAGAGTTTTGGAACAGTTCCAACAAACTAAACGCAAGATTTATGACTTTATACTTTAACGTGTGAATTCATAAACATCTTAGTGTTTTAACAGTTGATATTATGTCTCGGGACATTCATATTTTTATTATACTAACGCAATGCCAGTTTTTTTATTCAACCACACACACAGGTGGCTAAATATTCGTCGTTTACAAGTTTTACAAAGAAACAAAAAGTAACGAGAAAAGATCACACGGAACATATCATCGATGCAAACTGCAAAAAGCTCACGAGAAAATTTTCATATCTTTCGCGACGCGTCAATTAACTCTAATCTTTTATGTCCAGGTACGACATAAAATGTTCAACCAATTAAAAGCGTTGAACATTTTCACACGCCAATCATAAATATAAATTGATGCTATAATAAAGTTCCAGTGTTGCCCACTAAAACCGAGAAAGTAAACACTGATGTGACCACACTCGAAAAATTAACCAACTGTTTAGTACATTATGGAAGGATTAATTACTCGAGCCCGCTTTACCGGGAAACATTAAAAAGTTGAAAAGCCAGTCGTAACTCAAACGAAATGTTATACTTTATATCTGTGACGATTATTTTACGAAACGCAGCTAGGAAACATTAAGACAGAGGTAACTATTTTTTTTACCGCTAACGACCGGTCCAGTCCGAACGACACACGAAATAAGTCAGACATTAACAATTTATTGCCCTCAATTACAATCATCGCGAAAAAAGACATTCGCAGGGGGAATTCGGGACTTTGAATCGGTACGAAGTGAAAAAGGGTACCCTTAATTTTCACATGGCATCACAGGCATTCGGCGACGGGCGGGACTGGGCCCGCCGCTGAAGAATTCCAAAAATGAAAATGTCGGCCATAAACAACGGAACGATTTGAATGAAGCATAAGAATTAAAAAATAAAGAATCAAGTTAACAAATTTTGTGAGACATCCACGCTCGGCCCCGCTCTCTACGGTGATCTGATAAGGCCCTGAGAAGGGTACGGCGTTGAAACCGAAACCGCACTAAAAACAAACAATCTCCTGATCGGTTCATCCGGATTTTATCCGAGAATGACGCGCACAGCCTCCTTATACAAGTTTCGACATGATCCGTATATTAATATCATCTCATTTTTTTCCTAATCCACTTTGCATACACCGGCAGTAAAACTAGACGACAACGATGAGTAATATTACCTATAATAGAAAAGTTTATATTCTAAACACGGTAATCGTATGGAAATAAAGTATTACAAGTGCCAAAAGTGATCGATCCGCAACCGTGTGAACGTTGACGAATTTTGGCGCGTTCTGAGAAAAGCTCCATGTTGAATCTTCAACAGAGGAGATGTAATCGGGGTCTAGTGCATATTTCTGACAAATTCAAAACATTCGGTCATTCTCATTTGCAAGTTTCGCTCGCGGTGGTTCCCAGCCTATGATCGGCCTTTGACACGTCCATAAATTCGTTGAAGTATGTACGTAGGTACGTAAGTACCGGCGCTCCTCCCATACTAAATAATGGCGACGATTTATTCGCGAGGTTGCGGATACGAGTGGAGCATGTGAGCCGCTCGCACTGCGACTCACAATTCCTAGAAACTGCGCGCGTGTGATGAATAAAGTCAGGAACGCGAGGAATTTCATCATTGCAGATTTGAGGGCTTCTCGCCCTAACAGTACGTGAGAACTCACCCGCACACCCGCTGCCAGTGGCCAATAAAAATGGAACGCGGCCGATCGCCTAAAACGGACGCGGATTTATTTTGGAACGCGCCGCAGACTACGTTATTTATACATAATTTGAATTTTGATTGACATCGCTCAATCAGCTATTTAATCCGCGTACATATTGGTCGTTAAGAAAAAATACCAGCACGCAAATTACTTTTTGGCTACCATAATAAATCGGGCGCTTTGAACAATTTTATTAGTAGCTGTAAACGTTATAGAGACGCAGTAAAAATGTCAGAATTTGACCGTAAACGAGCGTCCATTTGAAAAAGGAGTGTTTTCTTAGCGCTCGCTCCGAGAGGCGTTGTAATAACAATGCCGGTTAAATTTTATTGTCTATTCACTCTGATGAGCTTATTCCTTTATCTCTCCTATGACTAATCATTATTTACTAGCTAGTTTTCGAATCTTGTTTGAGCGCATTGTTATTTTAGCACTGGCAATAACAGTCGCGTTCGGTAAGACGGTAACGTGTAAGTGTGTTCAGTTTATTTAGGCGGATCAGCTAGAAAAGCCGAGACCGGTTAATTGATAGGTTGCTGAATACCTGTGCACTGGCTGCGAACAATGCAACCTGAGTAATTATCCACGCTCCGATTGTTTAAATTTGAAACTTATGAAATCGCGTTACAAGTTGTATTGTAATGGCGCTGCCGCACATATTGCTCGCAGTAACGCGCGCACACTACTTTTACGTGGAATTTTCTTTCGCGATGCTTTTTTGTTTAACTTTAATTGCCGCTCGTCGGAAAGGAGAGAGATAAAAGACGCTGTCGAAGAGGGAACAACATCCAATGAGGCATTCCATAGCTTCGGTAGACTTTATTAAAAGAAGCGGATGTAGGGGTAAGTATTTTAAGAGGATCCCGACGCGAGCGGATTGGAATAAAGGAAATTATTAAGAGCTCTCTCCACGATAAAAAACTCGGTAGGCGGAAGTTACTCCAACTATGGGTTTATAAAGCGTCCGACGCTCATATCGCGTTACATTATGTAGTAATAAGTCGATGATGCGTGCGAAGGTTTTACGTTTTTCGAAGTTGAAACTTATATAAGCGGTGGTCGTCGGGCGAATAACAATGCGGGGCGCGTAACCGATTACAATTCTAACGTAATTACAGACGATTTAACGCACAAGTTTGGTCGAGGTGTGAGTTTTTACGCGACGCGCTGTGGATCGTTAATTACTTTCTAATGTGTACGCCGCTATCAAGCGCAAAAAGCGGCTGAGTTCACACGCGACAATGGATTAAGAACGGCATTCGTCCGACGCCGCACCGCGTGCGTTACCGTACTATTGTTTTGAAATTCGAATCGAACGTGACGTCACTAAAACGTTAATTTCTGAGAATGGCAAACCTGTTTATTTTGTAAAAAAACATAACCCTTCTTTGGTGTCTAAAAAAAATTGTACCTACACGCATGAATTGTGACCATGTAGGTAAACAGAAGAATTTTCATACTTTCATTTAAACGGTGTTATTTGGAGCGTGAAACTATTTTACGAAACATGCAAAATAAGTAACAATCTCTAGAATTAGTTACGCTGTTGCTTAGTCTACCTACTTGTTCCACAATAAAGACGCGTGTTTCTTCACTTAACGACACAAATACATTAATCACGAGCTTTTACGTCTTTTCAATAGTTCGGAAACAATGTTACGTGGAGTATTTGTTTAGTTAAATTCTACTTAAGTTAATGACTTAAGTTCATTTACAAGAGACCTCACAGAGGGAATGTTCCGCTCTGTTGCCTTATGAAAAGTTCGTAAAAAAACATGAATATGGCCATTTAAGTTGGTGTTTTAATTAACCTTAATTAAGTAAAATCAGTGAGTCAACTCTCACGGTAACAAATACACTGGCCTATCATTTCTGTGCTGCATATGGTGGAGTGGAAATGACTTCCGTAACATGAGCCACACATGGCCTGTTATTAGTGTTATCAATGACCGTCAAAATATCATCATTATTGGTTATTAATTAGTTCCTCTATAGATTGGAACTGTCATTTACTCATTTTACTCTATATGCATATGAAATTTACCTTTTTGAATACGTAACACGTAAAAGGGAAATTTACTTAGCAAACAGTTTTCGATGGCAAACTTGAGAGGCATGATTACTAGAAATATGCAAGACAGTTTTTTTTTTTGCTAGTCCTGCCACAGGTTGAAGCAATGTTGAAAAGAGTACAATATCTATCCAGAACACAACAAATGACCAAAGAAAAAAAATACAAAACTACAGTATGTTTCAATAAAAATAATCGACTCACAAACAAATTAACTAAACGCAAATGATCGCAAAATATTTAGCACCTATGTCCTAAAAACAATTCTAATTTATTATTTCCTTCGCTTACAGCTTACCTGTAACTAGTTACTAACATTCCTTATCACGAAACTAAAGAAACTCGTTATTTTTATTCAAGGTGTAACGGAATAGATAACTTAGCTAATTAAATAATGCAGGGCCGAGGTCTCGCAGCATGAAAGGGTTAATTTTTTAGTCTTCAAATAACTATTTTAATTTTAGATATTCGTTGCTATTTGTAGCCGTTTTGCATGCAAAGGTTCTATTAAAATTAATTAAATGCGTTATTTTTAGAATGGTCGCCAGATACAGGTTTATTTTAGAGTACCTATTCTGGAATAAATATTTTATTTAACCGTTCGATTCGACTTAAGTTTTTTCAAGATTGAAAATAGTAGGGGTCCACACAATCCCCGCCCCGTGGGAAGGTGACTTGCGAGATATTTTGAATTATGATCAAATGACAGCGAAGAAATATTTCACACTGCACTTCCTATATCCTCTACAAACAAACGTTAATATTAGCAGCTGTTAGACAACAATAGAGATTAACTATCGAATTTATTGAACTGCGTAACAATAGATGATGGACAAATTTATTAAGATAAAACACAATGCCGTCTATGAGTAACATCACGCAACACGGATCTTGGATCCATAAAAAGTATAGTTCACGGCCAGCGCAGCGCTATGCTGTGCGCGCGCGCCGGGCGCCGCGCATGCGCGGAAGTACACTTTGACATTTTGCGCTCTCCCCGCTAAGCAGGTGTAAAATGCACAATTGCATAAGCTCAACATTTTTCGCATTAGGCAGCGGATAACGGTTGTATGGAGAGCTGGTGAATGGGCCCGTTCATGCCGTGGGGTGTACACCCCTGGCATTAAGGGCAAGTATCGTTGACCTTTCCTCCTATCCGCGATGTGAACGAGGCATTAGCCCGCTCTCGTAGTGCGAAGACTCGCTCATAATCCGGTCGTCACCTCTTTGACATCCGGACTGCCTAACGGGCCTCGAAGAGCGCATTACAATGTAAAACTTGTGATTTACAAACACAAATTGTTTGAGAGTGAAATAAATGAAATCCCGCCGCCGACCCACTAGCAGAGCGACTGCATACAAATGAGATTTCTTTTCGAAGTGAGCCATCTCTTTCTCTAAACACTGCATGATAAATCGTTTCTATGCGTCGTTAACGCGCGCGCCGGTTTACTTGTAATTTCACTGTTCGATGTTGTCAGTAATATTAATATGCTCATGACCTATTATCGTGCGGGTCAAATCTCCTTACGGGTTTAGTACCGATTTATTTCACAAGGGATCAGATAAAGTTCGGATGCAGTTGCGTTTAAGATTACTTCGGCGGGGTTGTATTACAGCAGGCCCGTTAGTGACCGCGCAATAGCTGGTTCAAGTTTCAAAATATTGTGATGCTGGCCATCGAGAATTCGATGAGTAAATTAAATGTCAAATTTGAAAATCGAGCGTCTGCAAACGTCTCGACGCGCCCGTTCACCTGCCGGGCCGGTCACGAAGCCAGCGTGCGGAACGTACCATATACTAACACATTACGCAGTACATATTTATTCGTGCGCGCGATATGCCTCGTAAAACAGGCGCTTCTCTGGCCGACGATGACCTCATTGTAAGAAAAAATCTAAGTCAGCTTCAACTAATAATGCTGGGGGCAGATTGTATTATTTAAATGAGACGCATCCAACTGGAACCGTATCGGTAAGCAGCGAGGCGTATGGCGCATATCCTCAGGGCACAGGATTTAACCATTTTAGCGACATATGGAACCGCGGCATATGGGTGACTTCTCAATGTCCGACTGGAGTAAGATAAACTGCATATGGCGTGGAATCGACAACGTCAACGGCTAGCTTAGCCTGTCACTTTTGAAATTTGATAGATTAAACCATTCTGCGGGCCGCTTTCGCTCAATTGATCGCATGTCAACACATGCCTCGCAATAGAGAGCTCTATGTGAATTTAAACAGGAAATATCAATTTAGCGCCAATTCATTCGGAATGATAGCGGTAGTTACCGGACGCACATCCACTATCCGAAAAAAGTTTTAAAATTCGTCTATGCTCAGATGCCTCTACCTGCAGTTTCGTTTAGTTACCAAATGTCACGTTTTCTCCAGATGGTCCGAGCTTGTGCAAGCGGCCGAGCTTAGGTCCGATTGTTTGCTCAAACATTACGAGACGGTACGACATTTGAAGCGGGCCGCTAAATAAAATACAAATAGCACTCGAAACCTCTAGGTCCACACGCGGCCTGTGTAAACCGTAGACAATTGACGCCGAGCGAAATAACCGTAACTAAGGTCCAATTAAGACGTCCGTTATCCTTGGAATCGAGATAGATCTAAGCGCGATCTGTAAATAAATAACATGTAATTACAATATCGAATCACGATCCCGGCCGGCCCCTGCGCTCTAATCGCCGGTGAAGATGAGAACGCAGCCACGACGAAGGCTAACCGACTACGTCTAATAACATACGACTGCCCGTACAGAGAGCGACTTCATAATTAATTAAAAATGAACCATTGAACGCTGTGATCCTCCCACGCGGCTGCTCGTTAAACCATCAAGTATTCTTATCGTCATCGCTTCTGTCAAATTTGAATATAGAATCCCTTAATTTCTTTTTTACTATTATTTACGGCGAATGAGATGGCCCGCGGTCTCCGCGTGGATTATTGGAATTTGAACGTTGGTAACATCCACCGCGTTGATTTATTGATGTAGGGCTGCTACTTAATGCTTCTTTTACGACGTATTGATTTTACTGTTGGCTACAAAATTAATGAGGTGTTGTTTACGAAACGTCAATCCGAACTACGAGTACTAAAGACTTATTTTAAGACACTCACCGGCCATGTGAAGTCGAAGGGGAACACGATGGGATTGCTAAATCCTTCCACGTGGAGGTTGGGCACATCCAATGAGTTGCCGCCCAACACAGGCGTTGTGATGTCACCGAAGGTACACGGTGACGTGGTATCGATGTTAGCTTGATATATCTTGAGGCACACTCGGAATTTAGTCCTGCACGGCGCCAAACACGGCGCGTCACTATTTGAGGAACCATCACAGCACTGCCCACTACTTAACCTAGCCAATGAGTTCGTAAAACTTTTTATCCTAAGTTCGAAGGAACCAGACGTCAGCACCTGGAAAGAGAAAACAAACATTATAGCTACTTGTGTCACAAATGAAGGTAAAAGTAAAGATTAAGTGAGTCAATATATCAGATTCAGTGTGACAACACAAACAGACGGGCAATACAGCTTTCATCGCCCCAAAGATGTAATCCTCAAACAAACTATTTGCACAACTGTCCGCGCGATCGATCCTGTCGAGACATTAACGGTTTTACTGGACACAGTTTATGTAGGTCGTTCAAAAATGGGGTTGCATGTAACAACGCGTGTGGGGTGAACACGTTGACACCCCTATGAATCGAATTTCTAACGTTAGTGTCGTAACAATACTTTTTTTGATAATCGAACTGTCAAGTAATGGCGCCCCCCGCTTTGTTTTAAACGATCATAGTTTAAGACTACCGATTTTGATGAAAAACTTGGATATTTTAATGTGCGATGATAGATAAGTAGTCGTCAGCGAGGCGACTTGAATTCCCCTGGGTTTTTTGTACTGTATGAATAATAATAACTGGTTTTTGTTGCCCTCCAGGGTGCACAACCCTTATATTAATGAAAGAATGCAGTTGGTCGCATTGGCAGTGCATTTAGGGTCAACAAGTTTTAAGACTGCATCAGGGACCGAGCGTAATGTTAGCATTACATTATGAGCACAACTGCATACTTTTACATCGAATAAAACAATTATATGCTGGTTTTGGTAGGTACACAGTTAGATTCATGTATTAGAAGTAACAGGAAAATTTAACAATGGGACAAGTAAGTATGTTTTTTATGGAAGTTAAATTTAATAAAAACTGCCGAATCTCATTGTTAATATAAGCTTAGCTTATAAAACTAAGCAAGTCAAAAAGCTTACCCTGTTTTATATGGCATCGGAAGGAAGTGGTTCGTATTAAATTATGGCGGCCATGTCTTGGCAAATCATTACCGGCGACTATTACTATGTTGCGCGCGCGCAGTATAAACTTTATGAAATAAAAAAAGGTTTAAAAAGAGAATCATTTCCGGCGCTTTCGTTCTAATTGATTATTTATTTAGTCGACTATACTACAATAATAAATAACATTCATAAAACTTTAGTATGCTCTCGTTAAATCATGACGTGTTTTGAATCATTAAATATAGGTACTTGTTAATGACATAGAAGAACTTATGAAACTTAGATATTTTTTTAAATATTATAAGTAAATAAATAAATAAAATACCAAATATTTTTTTGTTGGTATGCCTTCATCTCTTGCCCCAATTGTCCGGACCCCTGACATCATATAAGGCAATATAAATGTTGAATTAAATTTGAAACATAATTTATATTAGTGATTAGTCAGATACCGGCCCTGTAGCATGCAGATCTTTTTGCATAGCAAATGGATTATGACAAAAGTCAGCTTTCCTAATTAGTTTCCCACGAATATGACCTTCAGTATCCATTGTCAAAAGATTACAAGCGACAGACAGAACAATGATCCATTCAGTAGAGCCTTATCTTGCACAGACGGTGTGTCTAACCATGTCGAAAATCAGCCCCCGTTTAAACAATACTGCGGTAAAAAATACACCAGATTTCAACCAACTTCCTGCGTCTGCGACAGGGGTTAAAATAAAATCATCTATGTGTATCCGACCACGCGAAACGTATCGCCCTCTCTTTCTGTTAACCTAGGAGTAAAGAGGGCGGGATGCCACTCAAGTCACACATCCACGTGGTTGTCAGTCAGGTAGGAGCGGAACCAAAAAAATGCGTAAAAAAATATACGCAGCACTCTAAACATCCCCTTTTTTGTTGATCAATTGTTTATAGGTTATAGTAGCAGAGAATTTGATGAATTGTGGCTTACTGTTTTATGTTTTAACTTTGTTTTCACAAAAAGCATTAAAGATAAATTATGATACCTAAGTTGTTCATGTCAATAAGTTAGTGAATTACGGTAAATAAAAAAAGTGTGTTAAAAACCAAGCGGGAAGCGAGCGGTCGTCGGCTCGCCCGGGGCTGGCAACAAACCAACAATTAAATAATACTTACCGGACTACCGAATAAGTTATGTTTTATTATATCTTCGGGCGGATTTGACGCGCTGACTGCCTGATTGATGTTGTTTAGACTATATTTTAAATGGCGCTTAGCTTTATCGACATGTCGCTGCCTATATTTCACTATAAAAAGTTAGTATCCGATTTTGTTGTTTTTAATAGGTTCAAATAGTCTGCCCAGGGTTTTCCCAACTATGTTGGGGTCGGCTTCCAGTCTAACCGGATGCAGCTGAATGCCAGTATTTTACATGGAGCGACTGCCTATCTGACCTCCACAACACAGTTACTGTGTAAAGGCTTGTGCAGACCAGCGCGACTTGTCGCGCGACGCGACACGAACAACACAATTTCTAAGAAAACTTCACAGTATAACAATAACCGGTGTCGCGTCGCGCGACAAGTCGCGCTGGTCTGCACAAGCCTTAATACGATACCCGTTTGGTAAGACTGGTTTGACTTTCGGGCTTCTGACGACCCTTAACGACTGTCAAAGATCCAAGAATGACAGCCGGGACCAACGGCTTAACGTGATTTCCGAAGCACGGAGGGGTCTTGGTATGTAAAGATGGTCACCCATCCACGGACCAACCGCGGCAAGCGTAGCTTAAAGTGTTCGATCGACCCGTGCGGCTGTTATTACTTAGCCGCAAGCCTTGAAAGCTCTCGCAGACAGGCGAGACGCGACTCTGGGGGAACAATTTCTATGAAAACTTCCCGGAAATTGTTCTACCGTTGTTGCGTCGGAACCTTAACACGTTCTATTTTATTAAATTCACGTAACCAAGTAACGATGATAGCAGCTTGTACAATCGATGGAGTAACTTATTGGACAAACTGAACTTGAATGTGTGTCAGTAATTAATTACACGAACGTCTAATTCATTTAACAAACCAATAGAAGTTAATGCATTCGGCGTTAGAGTCGTGAACGTCAAATATTTTTTTACTATGTTGAAAGAAAAGTACTGGGTGGGGGACTGAACATTAATTGCGCTGAGCGAACCATCACGCAGACCATCCAAATTGATATGAATACCAAATCGTTGATCTCGTAATAACATTTCATTTAATATTATTATCGAGTTACATTATTTTTTTCTTATTTTAATTGCGCCAGAATCACGATCTAGACATATTTTCCAAACAAAATTACTGTGTCAAAATGATTTATTGACCACTTACTAAGCGGATGCAACTTGCCTACCTTTCGGTTTTGAGTCCAAACGTATTTTATAAAGTCACTTATTTAGAGAGATAATAAGGAGTAATAATGTGAACGCTATTGTATGTAAGTAAGGCAACAGAGTAAACACTTGTTCAAGCAGGTTGAACGTAGTCTAAAAATAACACAAATAATGAAACACAGGGGAATGTTTTTCATCTCTCCCGATATACACACGCGAAATGTGTTAAAATAAACACCAAAACAGAGTCTTTTAATAGCGCGACGATGTGGCCAGTGCATCAATTCGCAATTCAAATTTAAATTTGGAATCATCGAGTATGATTTATTTTTTCATTTCAGTTTTTTAGCTTACGTTTTCTACACATGCCATAAAGATGTTCAGTCCTAAAATAGAACGGCGGGCGCGAGATCGTATTAATTGCACATGGAAAAAACTATTATATTTGTCCTCTAGCAGCTGATGAATGAACGCTGTTACTAATTGGTTTTCTGACCTGACTTTTCACAGAACTTGGCTTCAATGTTGGTATTGTGTTGAGGGGGACGCGCTGGGTTGCCTCACAAAGGGCGTTCCATTTCATGGAACGTCTTTAGAAGAAAATAAACGGCGTCTTTTATAAAACGTCCCGATATTTAGCCGCGCGACAAATGTTGCCATCTCCTTTGTGTCGATTTGCTGGCAGCTGTACCGACACAAAAGAAACTTACGATCTAAGTCTGGAATTTGAAATTAACGGAGAATCATGAGCGTGGAACGTAATAGGCCCCGTAGATTGCCTGGAACGTATATGGAAAGCGCATAATAAGGTATTTTGCGGTTATTTAAGCGTGTTGCACAAGCGAATTGAGATTTCGTGCGTTGGTGTACGGAGCGCTATGATCGGAGTCGTGTATTCTCTTATATCGTAAACCAGATCTTCTTGCTTGAATTGTTATTGGGATTATACGTGTGAACCTCTCACTGTGGAGATTGAATACGGAACTTATTAAAATTCTTTCGGGTTTAAACTTTTTTGTTCGACCACCGAAATAATTACTGACATCGAGTTTTGGACAGACGTGAATCAGTTTAAAATAACTTGTGTAAAGTTAAACCATTTAGGGCACCTTACTAAATTGTCGAATGGATATCAATCTGAGATAAAACTTAATAGGTAGGTACTACTAGATACGATGCGTAGAGGAAGGCATGGAATTATTTTCAATGTAACTGCGATCATCCATTGCACATCATAATTCGCTGCAACGTTATGAAACGGTATATATACAGTCGACCACAGTTCCGTTTGGTTACCACTTTAAGTACATAAGAAGATTTAGATGCAGTTACGAAATAACGAGCTTGTAATCTTATTCTCATTACGAGTTTAATTATTTCTTAATTGACGCCCACATAGCAAGTAATAACTTATTCGCAGCTTCAAATGTAAGTGAGTATTCATAACTGTCAACTTATGGCCTTAACTTTCAACCCACGTGTAATAGAAGACCCGACTCATCACTTCGCTATGCCTGAAGCATTGTGCTTGTGCAACCTACACCATGTTACCGGCAGGCGGCATCGCTGACACATTTACCCAATTCGGAGTTAAATAATTTGCACTGGCAACACTAAACAATAGAACCTTAAATTAGAAGGTTACTGGCTGAATTAAGGCTTGTGCAGACCAGCGCGACTTGTCGCGCGACGCGACACCGGTTATTGTTATACTGTGAAGTTTTCTTAGAAATTGTATTGTTCGTGTCGCGTCGCGCGACAAGTCGCCCTGGTCTGCAAAGGCCTTTACGCGGCATCCGATAAATTTCGAAATTTGAAAACGAACGAGCGCCCTACCACAGACGTTGCGCACTCATTCCGAAATAGGGTTGAATTATTTACTTATTTACAAATACATTTATGGTAATGGTTTATTGCGGAGCACATCATTTAGCAGTATCCTTTGATAATTTCACACAAGAAAGCTAAGCATTGCGTCTGTTTATAAATAATACATAATATTGACTTCACCGAGCATCCAGTTTGGTTACATTGCGTAATCTGATCAATGGTCCTGGCAACCATGTTAGTTTTTTTGACGAATGTCACTGAGAATCAATTAGACGTCCGGTCGGGATTGAAACACAAAAACGTATAAATTTTAATAGCCCTATATGGCTGTAATGAGCGGCTGTTCGACAGAACCCAATTATGTTATGGCATAATTAGTTTTTAGTATTTGGACAGTTTTGTCATACAAAAGCTTTTGAACAAGATGTCTTTTAGATCCTATTGAGTGACGCACGCGCCGCACAATCGGTCATTACATACTCATCACAATGAGACGAAAACTTAAAATTTCACATAGTTAAGCTGTTAAAAACCGGCGATTATACGATTTCGTATAAAGTCTCTTATAATTGAGTCGGTTCTCATAGAACAAAAACCGTTTTGGACAATAGACGAAATTATAACAGGGTTAAAAACCTACCGTTAAGGAGTTTCACATACTTAAATAGTTATTGCTACTAACATGACATATGACGATTAATTTATTTTTGAGGTTTTGTTAGAATTCTGTGTGATTTTTTCGTAAAATGGAGTCTAGAGCAGCAGGTGGTTTTTATCAAGAGGCATTTACAAAATTGTTGGGAAATCGCGGTGAAAACTATGTAAGTAGCGAGTATTTGTTAACTAAATTGTTTCTACACATAAAATTAACACTCGTTGCCCAACTTTATGAAGTAATTTTAACGCTACAAGAATACCTAGATGTATTGAAATTACGGTCTAACAATTTTTATAAGACATAGTTCAAATGCTTGGCTGTTAGTTTTTATCTAGCTAGCCATTTAATAAGTACCTATCTAATGGAATAAAATTCTGTAACATTTCCTTCTTACGAACGTAGGTAAAAATTTATCAAGCCTAGTAACTTTTTAAGTAGCCATATAACAGTACAGTGTAACTTAGACGTTAGAGCAGTAAAAATGATCATTAAAATGGCTGGTTTACTCTGATAACCGACTCACGAGTCAGAATTGAACTTTCAATCAACATGTCAGGCCGGCAATTAGAATTCGTGTGCCCGAGTTGAGTGGATTGTGAAAAAAGCAGATGTTGGTGTGTTTAAGAGTTGCCATTAATGACTGCACCTGCTCGTGTAATATTATCGGGGTTACCAGTTTCAAACTCATAACTTCCTTTATAATTAACAAACGAGATTTTATTAATGTTCGTGTTAAGTTACTTTTAAGTAAAGACACTTTTACAACTTTAAGTACCTTATTTTTTAGAATGCACACTTGGCAACCCTAAGCGTAGACAAGTGCTACACTCCACACATAGACAGATACACACCTAAAATTGAAATATATGTCGATTATATCACAAATCGTAACGCAATCATACACGCACAAGTTTAGTAACGTTCCATGCGAGCTATGACATGCTATGCCCTAGATTTGCGACAGGTAGACGCCAAGCGTAATCAAGAATACGTTATAGAATGCAACCTGCAACAATGTCGTCAATGCAATAAAAAATATCTATACTCACTCATTTATACCCATAGATGGAAAATAAGGATACGACCGTTTAATAAACAGCCTATCCTCTGAATAATTTCTCAGGGATAAACGCGATCACGAATCGAACCGAGCAACCTTCAGTGAATTATTTACTTATTTGAAATTGGAAATTATTACGTTGCGGTTTTCGGGCAGACAGACGTGTTTCCGATGCCGCTTCCGATCAAAAAGGCGGTGGAATGATCACGCGATTCAAGTTTCGAACGCGATCAAAGAAAGAATAATGCAGCTGAATTAGCTACCGTCTTGCACGTGAGGGTAAAAAAAAGAAAAATCCGGACATCGATTCTCCTACGGATGTATCGAGTATAAAGAATCGAGTTGACTGATCGGTGGGACAATTACATCAATGCACGATCCTCGTCACGTAGACGCGACCAGGGGCAAGACAAACCAGTCCTGAGCGGTGGTGCGCAAAATACCGTTTTTTTATGAAACAACGCGACTTCATTCATAATGTATTATAGCGCCTTGAAAACTCACTCGCACGCACACACACGCACGGGACTATAAATAAATAGATAGCCACACCATGTATGCTGGTGTGAAGCGGACCCACACTATTTAATTAAACCTGATTGGACCAGCAGAAAAACAATTAAAACAGCAAGTGACGAGAAAAAGTGCACAAAAATCTCACGGATCAGCCGGAGTTGGGGCTCAATTCCCGACACACCGGTTGTCCGCGGCCGAGTTTTATTAATATTAGCATGAAACAAAGTGCATGTGTTCGTGATATTAACGGTATATTTTGCGAACACATTAATAACTATTCGTTCACAGTGCGCACACGCACGCATTGGGGAATAGTTCCCTCGTTGTAAATTACCCTCGGAGACCGGTAAACGATGCGGGAGAACAAAAAGTCAGCCGAGACAAGTATCGATTTTTTTATTATTATCGGTGTGTTGTTGACATTTCGGTACTTCGGTAGCGCTTGTAAACGGGCTTTTACTTTTAACTAGGCGCACAACTAACAATGTCGGAAAAGGCATGGCGGAGATCTACATATCGATTAAGAAAAGTATCGAGTCGGGCGTGTACCAATGGTTGGGGTGAATCATGCGATGAGTTTTTCTTGAGCTTGTTCAAGATGTACTCGTAGATGTTCTCCGTACATAAATAAACATCGAGTATCTCCGCCCATTGGACTGAAAGGCTACACACGATTGATTGATACGTTGCCTTTAGACGTTAATGAGGCAAATAACGAAGCTAATTAAGTCTACGTTTATCGATAAGCCAGTCTACTTAATATCGAATATAAAGTCATGCGATAAAAAGTACGAAAGTTTCATGAACTGTGAAGTTCACACGTCACCGTGCTGGCACTCGCGGCAACCCTTGGCAGGACAACTAACCTTGACCGGTTCATAGGGCGATGACCTCATATTACTCCACATATTTACAGACTGTCACCTTGTGTCAATTTTCTCAGAACTTTCATCCAGAGCGCATTGTTTATTTATGTCCAGTTTTACAGCTTTCGGCGCCTATTTACCGGCGATTAGCGACGGTCAATAAACAAGCAAAGGGTTCTGCCGTGTAAACTAGACCGAACTACTAACCCTGCTCGAAATATCGCGCGCCTTGAGTCGTCTGGAAGAGTTATTCCTGTCGTTGGTGCATACAGATCGTCGCGAATACGTCTCCTCGCGACTCGAAGTCTCGAATCCACCGCAAAGCCTCGGAATGCATCTAATTTTAAAACGAAGAGGCTCGCGACCTAGCTGACCCCGCGCGCCGGTCGTATTAAAACCTGAACTTTCTTTATAACTATGTACCTATGTTTGCTCGGTAAACGTATCGGACACACACAGGCGCGGAGGAGACGGCGAGCGAGCCGCGGCCGGTCACGACTGCGAAGCTAACCTACACTACACCCTCGCTCCCGAGCACTATCCAGGACGATCTGCTAGGCCGGCCCTCGGCCACGCTCGTGGGAAACTATCGCCTAGTGCACAGTGGTCGCACCTACACCCGCCGGTTTGCATCGCTGCCTTGTTTATAAGAAGCGATGCGAACCACGAGTTTTCGATGGGATTACGACGATGCGAAACGTAAACAAACGGGGATTCGCGGTTTTCGGTGTCGATATCAGTACCTGGGGTAGAAACCCTAGCAGGGCGATGAGCACCGCGGGGGCGCGCATGCTGGCGCGTCCGGGCTAGCGGCGCCGGGGCATACGTCGGGACCGTACCCGGTCGTCAGCACTCGAAGGTAGATCCGCAGTAATCCATCACTTGCACATGTATGCACTGAGCGTTTCACTGCAAGTCACACAGCACAAGAATCGAGATGTCACTGGTCGCTCATGGGCTACGGCGAACCGGTCGCGGGATCGTTCACTACGTTCGAAACGCGCGCGTCGCGTGTAGTGGCGTACAGAGCCTTAATAACGTGTTGTCGCGGCGGCGCGTGACAGCGGACTGAAGGGCGGGTGGCGGCCGCGGTGCGGGCAGCGCGCACCTGGCGCGTGGCGCGCCGGGCGCCGAGAGATGGCGCTGCGCGGCGCATCTGCCGGCAGCCTGCCCCGCGCGCCCCGCGCACCGCCCGCGCTCGTCGCCGCGCACCCGACCAGAAAATACACGGAAAACAGCCCATGTACTGTATGCGAACACGTGCCCCTGTGTAAAAACTTCGGAGATGAATAGACTGCTATGCAGCTTTTTTTTTATTATTTAAAGACGACACGTCTCGTCAAAACAATTTATAGTGTTCGAGTACCGTTCTATCGCTATATGTGTCTTTCGAGGTCCAAAGAAAAACGCTGGAAGGAACCATGGGCTAAATTAATAGGTAGGTAGGTAGGTACTTTTTTTTTTTTTTTGAGGATGGGAAATCATCAAATGACTTCTCCCGCTCTGGGCAGAGCGAGAGTGAGTGTCATACTTTTACTGACTAAAACCCACCCGTGTTCCTTCCGTTGCCCGTGTGCCGGGGCCGCGATATCCCTTTCGGACAAACCCGCAACCCCAGCAGGCATTGGTCTTTCTACCCGTCAGTTGGTGCTGACATCTCTTTGAGGCGCGCGTGGAACAGAACGCGCCGTCGACACGGGCCTGGTCCTTATCGGACGGCGAGCTGCCCATTGCTCACCGTCAGCAAGCCCGCGCCTACGGTGGCCGGAAGTCGGCTCGCGACTCCCGACGCCCGGGGCGTCTCCTGCGGCGACTAGGGCCGCGAGGGCGTGCAGCTTGCATCTCCTTCGCGAACATAACTGCTTCGCAGAAGGAGGTGACGGCCTCCCATGCACTCTCGCTCCGAACCATGGCCTGAACCAGGGCCGGACGCGAGAGATCGCCGCCGCCGATCGCCTCCGTGAGGACACGGCGGTGCTCCGCCCAAGCCGGGCAGACCTCCACCGTATGCTCCACAGTGTCCTCCGGGCGATCCACACAGTGGTGACACCCGGGCGTTTCCTCCCGCCTTATGCGGAACAGGAACCTCCCGAAACAACCGTGTCCGGTGAGGACCTGCGTCAGGCGGAAGGTGAGGACACCATGGCGCCTCTCAAGCCACTCCTCAAAGAGGGGACTTATCGCAGCAATTGTGGCGTGCCCAGCGCTGGGTTGCGACAATCACACACTCCCTGCCGCCATGAGATCCCGCCGGAGCTCTGTCCGCTGTGCCGTGATTTCTCGCGGCAGCGGAGTTACACCCCGGCGTTTCGCCTCCTCGCGCAACTCCCACATGTGCGCGAGGACTTTCGCATCCAGATCCCATGGCGGTAGTCCGGCAAGGAGGCTCGCCGCCTCACGGGAGACCGTGCGGTATCCCCGGACCAGCCTGATGGCCATGACCCTTTGGGACGCGTTCAACCGCTGGGCCGGTCGCAGCCTCAAGGTAGGTAGGTACTGAATAGGTTATAGGGGTGGTAAATTACAAAGTTTATAACTATTGCCATGTGGGCCCTAAGAATAGAATACACTACATAAAAAGTAACTATCGTATTTAATAAAAAACTTGCAGACCAAAATAGTTACGAGAAAAAGAAGACTTTCATAATTATTGCACATCCCTCTGCATGCAGAAATCTGAGACTAGTCCGTTGTATGAAAATGTACAAAGGTACATAAGTACTTGAAGAGAACTTCTTGAAGTGAATACGGGCAAGTCTATTACCCCAAAACTATCTCAAACTTCAGGCTGCCACAGTGAAAAACATCTTTGTCGTAGGTACTCTGGACGACGAATGCGCTTGCAAAAAAATACTTTTGATTATAATAATTAACGACGTTATGAAACATCTTTCAAACAAAGACAGTGTATTTGCATTTGCACAGATGAAAAAATAACAAGTTTGAAAAAAGAACGGGCGCAATGCGAATGGCGTGATAACGTTGCATTTAAAGGATGCAAATTTTTGTAAATCTCCACAATTATTGGCAGCTGCATTAACCGATAAGAAAATGATAAACATATTCATGAAGAAACCCAAGGGCTGAATGAATGATTTATATAAAAAAAGTATTAAAAACCATTCGTTCAATCGTTCCCCAGACTGATAAACGCCGGTAGCAATGAACGAGTGAAGTCATTATTTTAATTTGTCTCGTTAACTTTTTACGAGTTAAATTTTTTGATAAATTGAATTGATAGTTCATATGTCAATTTTTTTTTTTGCTAATTTTGTCGGTGAGAATCAAAGTTTTTTCGATTGATCAATTATTATTTAAACGCTGTGCAGTTTTAATCAAAAGTCGATTTATCTACAATGCATTACCTACAAATACTAGGACTACTGCTCAATGAAATGAGATAAAAAAACTTTTTTTTTCCGCCATGGCCTGATGCCGTACATACGAACCGTACCGTAGCACACTTCGTCAAACAAACGATGGAGTTTCTTGCCCATTTCGCCTCGAAAAATGAGCAAGAAACTCCAAAGTAGAACCAAATGTATTTTTTGAAAATGTTGACGTTCAAAACTGCCTTTTAGTGCATAATTGAAATAAATTATTTGAATTTGAATGCCGTAGCGAGATAAGTACCTAGCCGAGATCTACCAAAAAAAAAACTACGAAAGAAATGTCAAATGTTTTTTTTTTAAACAAAATAACCCTACACCAAAGAGTCACGCAAAAATAGGTAACCACTAATTTGTTAATCGCACTTCGTAGAACTAATAACCCAGTTTTATTGGTCGTTGAGGCCACGCCTTTATCTGCAGCGGCTATAGCCTTATTATATTTAGTTCACTCCGCATGGCCAAATGGCCATTGTAGTCAATTACTCTAATTGTAATTACTAATTATACTAACATGATCATCTGGGAATGGGATGAATACTTCCATAGCTGTATACGTTGGCGACGTGGATTGTTTTTTTTTTTTTCAATTTAGTGTGACCTTATCAATATCGCATCCGCCTTTTAACTGCCTCTGTGGTCTAGTGGTGAGACCACCTGTCTTAGACCCAGAGGTTTGATTCCCAGTGGGGGCAAAATTTTCTGCTCGGTTTGGTTGGTGGTAGGGCTGTGCTATACCCGCCTGGCTAGCTACCACCATCTTATCTAAGTCGGTTGCCATAACAACAATGTTTTTGTGTTTCGGCAGTTAGAGGTAAGATAGCCAGTTCCTCTGTGGTTGAGGATTCCGGGTGAAGCTCGCTTCCACCTTCGGCCTGATCATCACTTACCATCAGGTGAGATACACGCCAAGAGCTAAAACCTTGTGATAAAAAAATATACAACACGGTGCAGCTAAAGTGGGCGCATTACGATAAAGGCTCTTGCAGGCAGGCGCGACGCGATTGTAATAGAACAATTTCCAAGAAGTTTTCAATGAAATTGTTTAACTAGAGTCGTGTCGCGCTGTCGCGTCGCGCCTGTCTGTGGAAGCCTTTATTCATCAAATCAAAATCAAAATAATCATTAATTCAAGAGTGTCTGTCTGTACCTACTTTCAAAACAAAAATATTATCAATCTCTAATGTTTGGTACAAGAATACTAACCCCACTTGTTAGAAATATCCATAAACTTTTGTTTAGAAATTAAAATTGATTGAATTAACGATCCATACGTCTTAGTTATGACCCAATCAATATAGGCTACTCTTTTCCAAACTATGTTGGGGTCGGCTTCCAGTCTAACCGGATGCAGCTGAATAGCCAGTATTTTACATGGTGCGACTGCCTATCTGACCTCTACAATCCAGTTACTGGATAACACGATACCGCTTGTTCTAAGAATGGTTGTCAGACTTTCGGGCTTCTGACGACCCGTAACGACTGTCAAAGATCTACGAATGACAGCCGGAACCAACGACATAGGGTGAATCCGCATTTGCAGTCCGCGAAATTCAAATTTTCTTACTTTTTTTACATCTTGCAGGCCAGTGTCAGGTTGTATCTTGATCGAAATATGATTCGCGACTATGACAGGTATATATTTACAGAATTTTATTCATTGGAATCAATAATACTCCTCTCTAAGTTAGATTTGATACATATGAAGTAAATTTGAAATTCGCGGTTAACGCGACAATTTAACCCCAGCATTATTATTATGACTTTGGCACATAGACCGATGATTCAATCAAACAATTAGGATAATTTTATTTATTATTCATGAATTTACTCCTGAAATATAATAGTATTCAAAAATGCTCAGACGAATTGAAACCTCTTCCTTTTTAGTCCATTTAAAACTACTAAAACCTGCTCCAATTCCGGGTTATATCACAATGTTAGTCTAGCGAGCAGATTAAATCTAACAGTTAGTACGTTTTACAGTACTCATCGTCTGCATTAGTCAATTATATTAATTAAAAGTCTTAATAGACCTGAGAAAGGAATAATTAGCGGCTTATCTCGTGCACATGTCGTAAAGCATGTGTAATTTTGTCTATGTGTAGAGCCGCAGGTTTGAGCGCGCAGTTGTGTGTGTTACATTGTGAAGCACTTTGTTGTTTTATGGATTAATCTGAACAAGGAGAAAGTTGGAGTTTTTGGGTTCAATAAACAGCAAAGTTATAGTTTCCAACCGAAAGTTAGGTTTCGGTTTCGGTCGAGTTTCGGCAAAAAACGGGTTTCGGTTTTGGTGGCAAACCTGCCGAAACTACAACCCACACTGAAACTGCATTCGGGAGAGAGAGGGTCGTGTTCGGCGCGGTAAATTCCATCCAAGCGACGAAGACATTTTTCAAGCGACGAAGACAATAAACACCTAACCTATTTTAAGTAGTTTTAAGGCGCAATATGTATTTTTTCTTAAATACGGGGTTGTTATGTTGATTATCAATAAGTGAAAATGTCGAAGACTGCATAGCTAAGTATGTGATATAAACATTAAAAAAAAACTGATTACAGTAACGTTTTCTCTATTGTTCCCTCAAAACATGATCCTTGTAAGGAAGTTTCGGTTTCGGTTTCGGCCGAAACTGAGGCAGTTGCCGAAGTTCGGTTTCGGTTTCGGCTTCGATCGTAAAAACCAGTTTCGGTCGGACACTACAAAGTTACAAGCATATTAATTGTTGTTGGTTGTTTTCATCGCATTTAAAAGCCACAGGCTCTTTAAAGGATGAAAATGATGTAGGAAATATTATATTATTTTGATGCTATCAAAAGTTACACGTGTTTAAAGACTAGGGTCATAACAAACACATGAAAGCATTCTCAGGGGAAATCGTCCTAATAAGTAATAAGCCTAATTAATGTCTAGACTCACCCATTACCTGGAACAGGGCAAGCCCAAATAACAAGTACCCAAATAGGTACCTACTGTGTACCTATCTAGCTATTTGTTATAGTTAATTAAGCAGCTATACAATATTTTTCTGCCTTTTAAAAAGGGGCGTGGGAAACTACTTAGTATTTGTTTATCTCAGTCAGCCTGTCTAGCCTTTTCCCAACTATGTTGGGGTCAGCTTCCAGTCTAACCGGATGCAGCTGAGTACAGTACGACACAACTTAGATGTAGCATAAATTTGAAAATTTGCATTTATTTATTTCAATTTTACGAATGTATTTGGTTATATGACTTACAAGCTATTGTGTTTGCGTAAAGATCATTTTCATCTAAAGCAGTAATAAATATTGGTTATTTTGAAGGCGCACTCAGTTCGGATGGTGATCGGTTTTACGAATTTTGCCGATGCTACATCTAAGTTGTGTCGTACTGTACCGTATAGAGGAGGTCATTTGCTAATTATTAGACCTTATAAATATTTATAGTTTTGGAGATATTTTTATTTTTATATTTTATTGTGATCTTTCCTTAATTTGATATTCAAGCATTCATAACTCAGTTTTTTTTTAATCTGTCTAGTTTGAGGGAAGTTCCGAGGTATTTCAATCACCAATGTTGATGATTACCAACATATAATTAAAAACTATTAAAATGATGCAAAAAAAAAAAGTTATGAATGCGTGAAGGTAAAATTTTGGATAAATCTCAATAAAGTATAAAAATTCACATGCCTCCCAAACAATAAAAGTTTAGCTAGGGAAAGTAAGGTTCAATAATTAGTAAATGACCTCCTCTATATGCCAATTTTCTAAGACGGGTTCAGATGCAGTCACCCTGTATAATTATTTTTTATTTTTATTTTTTTTATTAATCAATTAATTATTTAATTATAAATAAAGAAGCGGGGGTGGTCGCTACTTAATAAAAGATGAGTTGATGACTCATCAGCTAGCTAGATTGTAAAATATGTTCGCTGAAACTTGCGGTGCACGTAGGCATCATTTAAAGTCTATCGGGACGTGGGATTCTATTTTATGATCAATAATTCAATCAATTTAAGTACCCACGTTGTTCCTTCAAGTTTCTGACATTTCATAGCATGTTAATTTATTAACACTTTCAGTGTTCCCTTTGTTTCGTTTTCCAATTACGGAAAACTTTAAAAATTTGGCGCCATTATGAGCGTTTATATAGAAATTGGGCAACGTCGCAAATACCTGTCAGATATTTCGCTGTTTTGTTTAATTTGGCGATATTACTGTATGGAAATAAGAAATATGGCTAACTAGCGAACTAAAATATGGATTATGAAACTTAGTTTTAGATGTAAAAAAAGTATTTGGAAACATTCCAAATGCCTTTTTTACACCTAAAACGGTTACAACATCAAATTCAGTGTTATTGTTGCAATTCATTATTAAAATATTCTAGTTCAGTAGTTTTTGATTAATTTGGCAATATTACTGTATGGAAACATACAGTAATATTGCCAAATTAATCAAAACAGGTAAATATTTGACAGCTATTTGCGACGTTGCCAACTTTTTGGATAAACGCTCATAATGGCGCCAAATTGCCGTTCTCACTCAACTCACTTAACTGTGCTTGACCCGAAACCACCATAAACAAGTTGCCCCATATTGAATATTATTCAATCAACTTTAAATAAATGCGATCGGAAATATAGATCAAAAAATAATTATCAGCAATATGATCTAAAAAATAATAAAATATATGGGTAATTAACGATACTAATCTGTCGGTTATAAAACGTTTCCTTCGTCGAATAAAATTTGCATTACGAGATAATTAAATGATTTCAATGATTTGAGATGATCGCACTTCTTTTATTTCAAATGTCAAACTCGAAGAAACATAAATTTAATGTCAAAAATATACTGCAATCGGAATTAATTAACCCTCCCATTGATTATCACTTTTTGAATAAAGCTTATTGTCAATAATATAGCGTGTTATGGAACAATAACATTAGAGGTGGTTAAACAAAGACTCACCGACGCACCACACCTACGTTTAACCACGCCCAACACGCTCGCTTCAGACCCTGACATAGAAAAGAGTTTTTGAGTTATGCAGGATTATTTGTAAACTTTTTGGTTGGTTGGCTGACCTATTTTGTTACCATTGCCTGGTAAAAATTGTCTCTGATCGACTTACAATGACATTTAGAAGCGCGGGAAATTGAGCCTACTTACGAGTTTTTCAGAAACAGTCCTTTGTTCACGTCTTTTGTGTGTGTGTGTGTGTGTGACTTTTCCAACTTCCTTAACTTAAGATTTTTTGTGAAAGAATTTTTTTATGTATTCTATTCTATCTCAGCAATGTAAGTATAAGAAATGGAGAAGAAAATTAGCGTACTTAAAGTTTTGCTTCATTTTGTCAAATCACGCAAAAATGGAATTGATTTTGACAGGTCAAAACGGTAAGCTATCGCAAAGTTTTAGATCGAAGTAAGCATGAGCTTGCGTTGCTTATTGACGTAATACATTTAGCATCTCAATCTACGTTCCTATGGAAACCTAATTAATTGGTCGAATTCATATGCCTAAGGCAGCATTATCATTTCAATTATAACATTCAGTAGACATTAAACGACATTCGGGCTTTCCTGAAAGTTGGCAAATAAAATGCTCCAAACTCTAACATACCTAGTTGACTTCGTTTCGTTCATTTTTGTTGCAATTTACTGTTAAAATAAAAAAAAAAACAAAATTCAAAAGTCTTTTATTCAAACTAGGGTGAGAATCAGCACTTTTCGATCATCAAAATTACATAAGACAGTCCCGCAAAACGCCCACCCTTCACGACTTCCTAGTGCTTTAGCTGGGAAGAAGTGACGCAACAAACTCCCCAAAAAAAACATAGTGTTCCTGCTAGTCCATGTATTATACTGGCACGGGTTAGAAAACGCTACAGTCGATCCCACTTTTCATTTAGAATCAGCCGGTCTATTCTGAGCGTTATTCGTCCTGACGCTAGGAATTGACGCATAGACAGCTCCCTTCCCTAAGTTTTTACGTTATGACTATGACTAGTGCTGTTCACTCACCGCTTCTCTTCCCCATCACGAGCAATTATTGCTTAGAAAAAAAAAACCGACAGATTTTTTTCTATTAAATCTAAGCATACGGAACAACCCAACATTTTTTATTCGTAAGCTAAATTCAAATCATTGTTCTTAATTGATAACGATTCAAAGTAACCGACAACAGTAGGTCAAGGTACCTGATATCGATGCAAAGTAGTCAGCACAATTATACATAGGCAGTGTACATAATTCGTGAGTAATGTATGTATTGCTGATTGACTGAAGGTTTTTTAATTGAAAGAACTTCCTAGATCGGGTTTATCTTTAATCTGATAAAATTAAGAGTTGTTGTTTTTTTTTTCGTAGCGGTTACAAAGTTTTTCTATTGTATTTATTTAATTAGTTGATTATTTTTTAAAGTTCCTATTTGTAGTTTTTTTGCTACGGTAGGTACCTAACCTACATACTAATAGGAGCGTGCATACTAAAAGTTACCAACGTCGCAAATGGCTATCTGTTTTTATTAATATTACTGTATGGAAATATGAAATATCGCTCCATAATGATCTAAAATATTGACTATGAAATGAAAAACAGGTAAGTATTTGACCACTTTATGTAGATGAGGCTCGAAAAAATACTTACTTATATTTTTACGAAGGTATTTAGTTACCTATAGTAATAATATAAAAGCGGATAATAGAAATACCTTCTACCTTACCTCCTTAATATTTTCTTTCACAAGTAACTTGAACTGTGTGCATAGTTAACTTAAGAGCGTCTATCCTAAAAGTTTGCCAACTTTTAGGATGAACGCTCATATGTTAACTATAAGACCCGTAACGAGTGTCAAAGATCCACGAATGACAGCCGGGACCAACGACGCGTTTACTCTGAAAGTGGGCAACGTCGCAAATAGCTGTCAAATATTTACCTGTTTTGATTAATTTGGCAATATTACTATATGGAAATAAGTAATAATTGAACTAGAATATTAATAATGAATTGCATATAACACTGAATTTGATGTTGTAACCGTTTTAGGTGTAAAAAAGGCATTTGGAAAGTATCTAAATACTTTTTTTACATGTAAAACTAAATTTTCGGTGCAACGATATTAATGATTGCATTTCATAATCAATATTTTAGTTCACTAGTTAGCCATATTTCTTATTTCCATACAGTAATATCAAAACGGCGACCACCAAACCACTTTTAGTATAAACACTATTTAAAACCAGTATTTTGGTTGTATGAAGGAAAAATAAAAGCCAATATCCACAGATTCGCAGCATTCCTAATTTTTATCCATAAGTTCACACCATGTTTATTAAAGCCTTAACAAGTTACATTGAAACTTAAATAGCATGTTTCAATTCAATTACCTAATTGACTTCAAACAATAGTCGACAATATTGACACTATGAGAAGAATGTCCGTGCGTGGACAATTTCATTGCTTCATTGTGCCTTTGACATTTATATACGTCACATCACTATTATTGCATTCTTACAAACTTACATAGTAACTTCACATAGACTCTATTTCTTAGATCATAAGGTAGGAATTTCGACATTTTTGGGTAATTAAGTTGGTTTTTAACTGACGTATGAATTGATTCGACGAAGTTGACGAGTGAATTTTATGACGGATACGTTCGGAGTGAAAACAATAATTTAAAATTATCGATATTAATCGTAAGCGTGGTAATTTTAGTCGAAAGTGTTCCCATGACAAATAAATTGATTGGTGGAATTCGCCAATTTTGTACTATCTACCTATTTTGTTTGCATGTTTTGTAACTATTTTCTGTATCTAACTCTAGATACTATCTTAGAATAAACAATGAAGTATCGCTCATTAGCCACTATTCATTAGCTAATTGAGACCAAGAAGTTTTTGTTCAAAAATACGATCGATTTTATCTATGTGCATGAGTCGAATAAATATGTCTTTAATCAATTTCTTTGCTGAATTTCAACTAGTTCAGATGTTCTTAATTAATTGATGTTGTATCTGCTATTTACCACAAAAATATTGGTATCTTACCTTTAAATGCCTAGGAACTATTGTTGCTAATTTCTATATAATGCTGATATTAGTACTATGTGATCATAAAACTATAATACCCAAACCCCAGAGCGATGAGTACAGTAATTTTGAAATTTTCAGTATTTTGCCATGTTTTGCAAACTGTTTACGTAAGCCTTTAAGCGATAAAAGTAACAACCAACACCTAGGTCTTGGCCACAACAGAAACTGTGGGAAAATCCCAAAAAAAATCACCAAAACATGTAAATAAAATCGATAAAAACAATATCGATGCTACAAATATCACGAAATCGATTCAAGTTTACGATTCGCCGCGAAAGTACGCGATTACCTCGGTTTCAGTGCTTACGCATAGTCCGGCTCAAGAATGCAGTGTTACGCAACAAGCATTCACTTGCATAAACTGCGGTACTATTTATGTTAATACTTAATAAACTCATTTGATTATCGCATAAAATATCATTTGGAACTCATCATAGCCGCCGTCAGATGTTTTCCCGCCAACCGCGCCATACCATAGACAAGCTAATGATTACTCGTGTTTTCATGTCATTCGATCGTAAAACACTACTAATTTCGATAAATTGTCGATTGAAAGTGTTTGTGTAATAAAATTCGAAGCCATGTTTTAGGTCTTTTTAAGTGTTACTTAGATTGCTTGTTAGCCTTTGAAGAAAATGAAGGAATTTTCTCTCTTCTACGGAAATGCCATGCGATTTTTATGGAAGTATTGACAAGAAATCTAGTTAAAAATATTTATTTTCCTGTCGACGATCATGACAAATGACTTGAGAAAATACATAAGTAACTCGATGTTGAAAAAACTGTTATCAATATTTCTTTCCTGAAAGCGCGTTCCAATTGTATCCCTGCATAACTAGTTAACATAGATTACTGTTCGTCTGCCGCAGTAAGTAATTAGTGAATTTGTATAAGGCGTTCACCATTGCTTAACTTACTGGTAGTGTTAAATGTTACTATATTCGATAATTACAGCTTCGAAATATGAACGTAGTATTCGATCCGGTAATTTGAAAATTATGTGGATTTGAACGGCGCCGGCGCATCTTGGGGTAATTTAGAAGGACCTGTTCGTTTTATGTGACCTCTAGGGTTGGTACTTTCTAAATGCCAAGGAAGCAGTGTCAACAATATCAATATTCCGCTTGAGTGTGTGATGGCTTTAGTTTTAAACCAGCTATCTAATTAAGTAACATATTTTTGCAAACGATTACAACTAATTTGTTTTCATTTTGACGGTTCAACAACATTCATTGCGTTTTTGAGCAGATTTTTTTTCGAATTTATGAAGCAATGGATTAGCAATCTGTTTCAAAACTATTCAGATTCCGATTGATCGTGTATTACGCAATTAGGGTACTGGTGTGTACCCCGGACATTACCTACAGGGTGTAAATTTAATCATTCGTATATCATAAATATAATTAAACCAAGAAAAGTCCTTTTGACGTGGCTCTAGTATCTATGTCATTGCATTAGAAAAAAATAGTTCGACTATTTTCCGCCAGCCTTCTTTCGTGTCGCGCACTCTATACCCAACAACGACAAACCATAGACCAAACTCTTAACTCCCTCCAAAATCCAAAAAGTCTCGATATAAAAAATAAAAAGAATAAAAGAACATCAATACAAATCTCTATTTCGATTGCCGTATTCTATTCCCATCCCACAATACATAGCCACGAGGAAACTTTGCCGTATAATGACGTAAAAGGCGAATTAAAAATCGCAGGAATACAGCGTTCAGTCGTGAGAATCTTTATAACTAACCAGCTATTAAAATCGATCTTTAGTTCTTTCGAAATGTTGTCTTAGTTATTAGAATCTAACGTTTTCATTTTTTTCATGTACCGGATGAGGATCCTACTGACTAGACATTTTATTTTTAGCTAACTTCGTCCGTGAAACAACCCGTTACATAGGTTTTCGCTTAGCATTCTTTCTGACTTTTTAGGGTTCCGTAGTAAACAAGGAACCCTTATAGTTTCGCCATGTCCGTCTGTCTGTCCGTCTGTCTGTCTGTCTGTCTTTCTGTCTGTCCGTCTGTCTGTCCGCGGATTAGCTCAGAGACGGTTAGTACTAGAAAGCTGTAATTTGGCATATGTATACATACATATTAATCATGCTGACAAAGTGGTAAAATAAAATCAAGTTTTTTTTGTTTCAAGATAAAAATTCACAGCAGTAGTATATATAACGAAATTAAAAGGAAAACTATCAGAGCTAAGTAGGCTCTGCAGGTTAACGAGTAATAATCGACCAACTTAAATTTGCGGTTTGAAAACACATGATCTCCCATACATTCCGTATGGGAGAACATGTTTTTCAACTACAATGTTAAGTTTGTTCTTGGGATAAATTCATCCCAAGTACGGAACCCTTCATTGTGCGTGGTCCGACACGCACTTGGCCGGTATTTTTTATTTTTGCTCGGCTCCTAAGTGTGTGAGCGTGATTTTAAATAGCCTATTATAGCCTTACTCAAGAGTTGGACTATCAAATACAAAAATATTTTTTCAAATCCAACGGATAGTTCCAGAGATTAGCGCGTTCAAACAAACAAACAAAAAACAAACTCTTCAGGTTTAATAATAGTATGGATTTGTCCGCACTCCACGTCAATATCTACTTGCTATTCACATGATACAAAATTTATAGAAGTTGTATAGTGAATGCATAATAAATGTTACGACTAGGAACATCAAAAGATCTTTATAGATGCATGAATCTTTTATTGACTACGCAGATTTTAATCATTTGAGCTAATGCGTTATAACTTCTGCGATAAAAGTCTTTAGTGTATATCCTTGGCTTTCATTTTTAGATGCTGTGTTAGGAATGTGTGGTTCATCTTCTTGTTTTTATTCGTCTGCAGTTATGCTCGGGATTATTTTCTTCCTAACTGTTGCTTGATTCTTTTAGAGGTCTTTTAGGGCTTATTTAGATTTTTATGTATATTTGTGTTGGTATAGATTAAGCAGGCTGATTATGGAATCAATCATCATGATATTATTATCTTTCGTACTGTGATTCAATAAAGGAAATTTGTGTAGCCGTTAACCGAAATCTTTGGACTCTTTATACTACCCTAGGCCAGCTCAAGTGCAGAGTGTTACCACTAACTTGCGACCTACTACTTTAGGTAGGTTCAAAATGTTTTTTTCGAATTTGTTTTGGAAATAGGTTTAGTATAGCCAACTAGTACTTATATTAATTGTAAATGGTTGCATAATCATACAAGATACAGAATCTAAGTTACGCCACTGATGTGTAAGCGGTCTAACGCGTTAGGTGTGGCTACTTAAGAGTGGCAACACTAGACTTGATAGCGTTTCATTACAGTAAAGATGCGACGCGACAGGGCAGAGGTCGTCATAATTTATAGGGTTGCCAGAGTGAAAATCAACGATGCCGAAAACTGTCCAAATAGGTATCATAGACTGCTCGAATTTTGAACAGCTTGAGGTAATAAAACAAAGCCAAACAACGAAATGTCAACTTCAATCAAAATTAATAATTAACTTTCAAATCCTTAGGGATCATATGGTCTGCAATAAAGATTTATATTTTTTAAATTATCCTTTTGATGGAACGATTTATTTTTTCTTTTTTAATTGACGATTCGCCCGTTTCGAGCGAGTAAATTCGTGCAAATCACCAATAAGCCGTTTTTGGACGAAATCAAAAGATCCTGCAAGATTGATCAGTGACCATACTTATGGATGTCCGGCGAACTCTAAACAGACCACCCTAGAACTGAATAGCTGATCTTTTTACCATAACATGCAATAGCCAGCTAAACTGAAGAAGTAGTTAAAGGCGCTATTGTCGGCATGTCGATAACCTGTCACCTGTGGAGGTGTCTGTATCGCCACACACGAACTACGCATTAAACCTGACGTCATCCAGGTCCAACATCGCGCAAGCAGAGATCCTTGAGATTAGCAACCCAACAACAACTATCTGGCAATAGCCCACCAGACACAACACCCTGTCGGATGATCCTACCTTTTTTCCACCTTGTTCCTTATATCTGCCTAGCCTTTTCCCCACTATGTTGGTGTCAGCTTCCAGTCTAACCAGATGCAGCTGAATACCAGTATTTTACATGGAGCGACTGCCTATCTGACCTCCACAACCTAGTAACTGGGTAATACGACACCCCTTGGTAAGACTGGTTGTCACTTTCGGGCTTCTGACGACCCGTAACGACTGTCAAAGATCCACGAATGACAGCCGGGACCAACGGCTTAACTTGCTTTCCGAGGCACGGAGGAGTCTCTATATGTAAAGATGGTCACCCATCCACAGACCAACCCCGGCAAGCGTAGCTTAACCTGTTGAAGAGCTTATTTTCCTTATACCTCTATATGCCTTAGAAAAATCTGTGATTCCTAATGGACCATGCTCTTTCGCCTTTTAGATACTCTATACACGTTCTTTGATCAATACGAGTTACAGACAGTCGAACGACTTACTACTTAGTTAGTAATTCATCAATGAACGTTGTAAGTCTGGCATCGGTTATAAAATATGTATAATGTACAAGAAACAAGTATTAAATAATACATTGTTTATGTGACCATAATAATATTATTTTTACCCACAAATACTTCATGTATACGTATTTTAAAACAGTCGATTGATTCGTGTTTTCCTTAACTTTTCAATCCAAATCTTCTGAAATAAATAAAATGTTCAAATGGTTTAATTGATCTGATGGTTGTCGTTGAGGGCTGACACATGGAAACATGTCGAACTATTGCATGTAGAAATCTATCTTTTTTTTGTTTTTTTTTTCGTTTAAGGAAAGCCAAAATCTAGCAGTAGACGAAAAAGGGCTGATGAGGGTTAAGATTTCATCATTTCTATCGATTAAAGCTGATTCGATTCTATTATTGAAAACAGAGTCACATAGCAATATGTAAACTAAAATAGGAATATCTGCTACGCAAAAATATAATGTTAATTAGCATTGTCCAATTTACATGTTATAATTAAAACACAATGTTTACACATTTGACGTTACTACAATATTTACTCGTAAAACTCTTATAATTTCGCCATTCAATATGTAAGTTTCAGATCATTACAGGTTTCTGAATAAATTGAAATCGGTGTGTTTATCGAAGTATATTGATACAGGAACTGATGGGCTGATTAACATTTTCTTTCACCGGTATAAGAGTCAGCATTGTCTCCATGTGAACTACGTTACGATGTTATATTGAAGCATGCAACTGTTTTGTATTCGTAATGTGATAACAAACTGGTATCTTTGTTTGAAGGTGAAAGTGCGAAGGTGAAGTGTTCCGTGTGGTGCCGGACGTAAAGAATAGTACCATCCCATTTCTTCCCGTGGGTGTCGTAAAAGGCGGCTAAGGGACTCACTAGACAATGGGCAGCAGCGTTCTCTATGCATTTTAATACCATACTGCGATCGCACACCCGCCTGCCAAGCGTGGCGATTATGGCAACCCTCCCCCATCCCTTAATCGTTTTAAAACAGATCGCTAATCCATTGCGTCATAAGTTCGAAAAAAAGATCTGCTCAACAACGTCAATAACGCAATGAATGTTGTTGAACTGTCAAAATGAAACACATTAGTCGTAATCGTTTACGAAAATGTGTTGCGTAATTAATTAGCGGGGTTCGATTCGGGCCTGGCAAAGTGTTATTGGGTTTTCCCATTATGAATTTCTTAGTAACAGCCCGGGGTTTGAAGTTGGCGGTGTGATACCTCCATGTCTCGGGAAGCAAGTTAAGCCGTTGGCCCTGCGCCTTATCTCCCTCCAGACGTGTCGGATTGCCGCTCCATCGGACTATGAGAGAGAGGAAAGAGAGAGTACACCTGTGTCTGCGCATGCGCACATACTTGTGCACTATAATACCTTCCGCGCCGAAGGCTGGTCTCCGCTGAGATTGGTTGCCATGGCCATAATTCGCTCTGGGCAACTACTTATTATTATTAATTTTAATTTATTTGAGGTTGGTGGAGAATTTCATATGATCTGCCTAGCCTTTTCAGACTATGTTGTGGTCGGCTTCCAGTCTAACCGGATGCAGCTGAATACCAATATTTTAGATGGAGCCACTGCCTATCTGACCTCAAAAATCCAGTTAAAGGGTAACACGATACCCCTTGGTAAGACTTCGACTTGGAATTCGTTCTGACTTTACTATAAACCGTCATGTCAGAGTTTACTTTCTTCGTAGGTAATCTATCACCGAATCAATCCGTCTTTTTCACTGATATAAATAAGTACATAGTTACATTATATCCATATGATTATCAGAGGCGAAGATGCTTTAAAGACGCTACGTAGACTGAAGACCGTCTTATTCCAAAACACGATCTATATTTCGTCGCCTTACAGTGAAAAGCTCGGGAATGCAACTTTTACATTTTATTCTATTACATTTTTGGAAAAAAAAATCCCGTAGCACACGCAGTTTTGTGGCGGCATCTATATCGCCACATGCGACCTACGTATCATACTGACGTCACGCATCACGCGTCACGCGCGATCAGCATATAATATAAATTATCGACAAAAAAAAAAAAAAAATGGGTAATTCCCAGTTGCCCACCAGTTTTTCTCATATAAGAGGTTTTCACTCCAAGACGACGATTTAGTACTGGGACTATTGCTAAGTTTAAACCACTAAATAAAACGTTATTATAAAATGAACTTTATCACTAGTTTCTGATAGTTCAGGATCTAGTGATGGTACTAAAGTTAGTCCGCCGAGACCCCTAGTTTATCTTTGGTCTAACTTCGGTACTAATTTTACGTTAGCGTTGAGTAATGAGGTTTAATGATAATTGGTCGAAGGGTCCTAAGACAAAGAAAGCCATATCATCTTGTACCGTTATTTATTTAGGAATTTTCTTTAATTACCGTCTCCAAACTTGATTTACAAAAAGTTGCATTTTGCAGAAAACAGACGAACTGTTTCTTTGGGTAAAATAAAAATTAAAAACTTTATAAAACAGAAGCTTGTCGTTTGTTCAATTACCAGAACAACAGTAATTGAAATAAAAGAGATATGTGAGCATACTATCTACAAGATACCCATGTAGCTAATTGAAAACTCGAACTTCTTATACCCTTCCAATAAAAAAAAAATAACCTTTACAAAATATTGTTTCAGTTATCAAATTATATTTAGAGATAAATAAATAAGTTTTTATATCCATTAGCTGGTATCACCGGTATCGCTGGTCCCGATAAAACTTCCCACCGTGAAACAGGTGTTTTATTTAAAACTATTCATTTTGACACTAAAAATGGCGGGGCGAGACGCTAAGATGGCGCGCATCTGGACAAGATAAACGCCTATTATTAGTTAAATGCCTAGGCATTCAGCCTAATGGCGACGATTATGGGATAAAACATTACTTTTCAACTGTTCCTTTTGATAAGTTAAGTCGTAAGGCCATTGACAATTACTTAGCATAAATGGACGGAATTGAGCTGTTACATTGTTGTGTTGATTTTATTTTCACTAAATTGTTCATAGTGGGAAAGGAATTTGGCAGTTTTGATATTAAGCCATGTGGTTCTAAATTATAGAATGCGAATATAGAATATATATAATTATAGAATATGATTGACACGTGATGTACAGGAATAGTATTCTTCTTCATTTTCGAACGTTACGTAGTAGTGGCGGAACAGGCAACACTGCCAAGTTTGTTGACCTCGATGCCAAATCGCTGCAGCATCTTGGGAATCATGTCTCTGGTCTAACTGTTGACCAGGAGCGATACCAGGGAAGGAGGCTGTCACTTCAAAAGCTGCTCTGACGCCCAGCTGTAAACATGAGAATAATGAATTAAAGGGAGAGAAGAGGTGTACATATACTTAATGGTGCCGATTCTCTTGTCACAAACGCCTCTAAACTAGACTAAACATCACTAAAATTTAGTTTATTCCTGTCAAATTTCCCATTCTGAAATAGACTAAAGTGACACAACTTAACTATATTTTAGTTTGACAGCACTAAGATAGTACTGAGTTTTTAGTTTAGTGAAAATGGCAATTTTGCTATTCTGAATTTGACATTGTTCACCTAAAATTTTGATTGTAAAATACCAAACCAGACTAAACGTAACAATTTTTAATCACGATTAAAAAGGTATAAAATAAGATGTCATGAACTAAAATTCACACCAACATCTCGACTTCACATGCAAAAACAGTACTGTTTTTTTTTTTCTTTTGCTTATATTTCGAAAATGGTGCGTCCTATCGCAAAAATAATGAAAATTTCGACCCACTTTATAAACATGTAGGCAATATTTTTTCATGTTTTCCATACAAAAAGTGAAAAATTCCATATAAAACAAGTCGCGGCGGCACCCCTGCGCGCCTCCGGCTCTAAAAAAAATCACGGTTTAGGGCAGACCACGGGTACCACGTGGATTCGCGATTGTCAAATTCTATTTTAGTTGTGGCAAAATTAATTTTTAGTTTAGAGAATTTTATTTGCAGAATAGCTCTAAGATTCTCATAGCCAAAAGTAAGAAATTTTAGTGATAGTTTAGTTAGTTTAGTTCGGTGTACAAGAGAATCGGCACCATTACCTTTTTATGTTATATTTTAGAGGTATGAGGAACAGGGTGTTAGGTGCACTCATCCTCTATAGAAAAGGGAGGATCCTCCGACCAGACGTCAGGGTGTCCTGTCTGGAGGGCAACTGCCCAACGATTGATGTCGGAAAGTTATATATATACTGATCGCGCGGTAAACTCTGCTTGCGCGATGCGAATCACCAACCTAATGTAGTTAGGGTGGCCTAGATGTGGAAGACAGAGCACCGAATATTGTGGAGCAATTAGAATGAGCATGTCTAGCAGTGGTTATTCAATAGAGAAAGAGATTATACACCTAAACAAGGATTAAATGCCTACAAAACAAGATTTATATATGCTAAGATTGTCGACAGTAAATACCACCATAAAAAGAGAACGATCATTAGGTAGTACAAATAGAGTAACACCCGAAACCACACGCATAAAGAACCTGGTTACGATTTCAAACCTGTTCAGAATCAATAATAAATAATAAATAACTGTTTATAAAAACGAAAAAAACACTGGACAATTCATACATGAACCCCCCACCAGTACATGACGTAAAAAAACAAAGAATAAATTAATTACATCACACACATATCACGTTGCAATGCAGTATTTAATTTGTGAACTTGCCACCTGTCAAATTATCATAATTAAACCGCGCGATTTGAAACCTGAACTGTAAAGCTATGGGCAAATCTGAGCGGAAAAACGTGGCGGAATTCCGCGGATCGTCACAACATCGCAGATGCATTTAAATTCAGAAGCCTAATTGCGTAACACACGTTCAATCACGATCTAAATCATTTTGAAGGATATTGCTAATCCATTGCTTAATATGTTCGAAAAATTTGTCTGTTCAACAACGTGAATAACGCAATGCATGTCAATATGAAACAGACTGTGATAGATCATGTGTTACGCAATAAGAGTGCTGATTATAGGCAATTTCAGAAGATTCAAATTTGCTTATAGCATCATTATCGCCTCCTGCACTTCTCCCAATTTATTTGAGGTTGGCACAGTGACCGTCTTTCTTTAATACAACTCTATTAGCCGTCATCATAGAGTTAACTTCTTCCCTAGCCGTTTTATCTTTAATAATATGAATTTTCTTTGGTCTGCTTGTTTTCTTATAGACACCTAAATTAACATGCTTATCACATGTTCCAATTGATGCATTTAATCTTGCCGCAACGAACCAAAAATGGCGCGTTTAACGCCACGTTTTTCCGCTCAGAGTTGTCCCTAGCCTAAATCCGGCCGTACAGCTTTCTTAGGGCTCCCTTGCCCATTAATTACGGCTTGACGCGTCGCATGACGCTGCGTCGGAGGCTGTAGAAAGTTCGACCCTAAGGTCATCCCGGTTGGATGGCAAGGCATTGAAATTATTTAGATATGGTTGGGAGATAGGGCTCTCCGTTTATTGGACGAACTCAGGTTTGGACGGGAGATGGTGAAGTGTAATTGGATTTAGATTTCAATCGTTTAGAAGGTAGTAATTTGGACGAGATTTGGTAACTGTTTTGTTGAAAAATATTCTTGAAGTGTGTGTGTTTTAAGTGCTCTAGCAAACGTTTTTTAATCATTTTCATTTAATGGGGTGGATATTTGTTTTTAATTAGGTCAAACGGAAAGTTTTGACTGTTTATTTTTATAAAAAGTCATCTCCACCTAAATTCCTTCTTACTCCACAATCGCACGATAAAAATGTTAACTTTTATATCACCAATCTGTATACATCATTTGACAGTAATCACAAGGTTTTTAGAAAAATTGTAAATCAAAACATTCTCCTTAATTAAATTGTCATTAAACATCTAAACGTTTCATAATTCTACATATCTCTCCATAGAACTGAACTTTACGGCAACCGGCGATCACCTTTGGAATCTTCAAAAGATGTACGACAAGATTTCGACTTTATAGTTGAAAGTTAGAGTTGGTTTTTCTTTTGGTGATTTTGTGGACTTATGTTGGAATGTAAACAGTCGATTCGTTCATTTATCAAGAGATGTTATTACAGATTTTTCTGATAAATGTCTCAGAATCCAATTTGCTGTGACGTCGATTTTCTGATAATTTAAAAGTAGCGGCTCGGCTCGGATTTCTACTTAACTTTTGATAGTTGTACGTTTTAATTAATGACCGTCTTGTTAGATGGTTTTGTTATGCAATTGTTTGATGTATAGTGTGCTATTAACATAATTTGATAGTTCGGCTTGTAAATAGCTCGAAGCATTCTTGGGGCCGGCCAGACTTGTTGACTACGGGTCGAATGATCATTTCTATTCGAGAAGCTGTTTATACCGCTGCAAATATCAAGGGAAAGTAATAGTGTTTCGAGTTTATTGATGTCGGATTAAGTTGTGTTATTTTTAAAGATTGTAGGCTCTTCTTTGCGTTTCTAGTTTTTAGTACAGTGTTCGGTGTTGTGTTTTGTAACTGAATTGTCTTCTTATTCTGAATTGTTAGTTTGTATCGTTAGAAGTGCTTCGATATAGTTTCTATATGTATGAGTAGCAGCTTCTTTAAGTCTCCTATGATCATCAACCAAGCCAAGTCTTAGTGTGGTGATTAAGCACTTACAGCATTTATCTTCTATCAGTTTTTAGGGATTGGTCCATATTTAACAGTAAACGGAATTAGAGCTTTAATAAGACAAATTAGAAGGTACAAATGAGTATACATTTTCTAAACAGGATTAGTTAATGCACTACTGGGCTCGGTTCATTACTTATGGTACAACTTACAGTGTTTTGTAAGATCTAACATTCCAGTCTCACAGTGTTAATATTCAGTAAGTATTAATAAATGACATTCGACACACAAGGCAACTGCATGACTTACTAACGATACTGGGAAAAACATTGTCTCTATCGATGATATTATTTATTACTCTACATTTGTCATCTTAAAAAACACTGATAGCCTAGTGGTGTGACCGTCAGACTGCCAAGTCATAGGTCTCGAGTTCAAACCCAAAGCACGCATCTCTGACTTCTCGGATTCATGTGCGTATCGTATAATTATTACTTGCTTCAAAGGAAAACATCGCGAGGAAACCGCCCAAGCCTGAGAGATATTTCGCGATGGAATGTGAAGCCAAGTCAGAGGCCCATGGGCGGCTTTAAAATTCTGACACCAGGTTAGTCACTAACCATACGAAAAGAAGGAGATCTTAAAAAGTCACTTATTTTTTTAGCTAAGTGGATTTTTATTCATCATCGTTTAAGCTTACTTGTTGCCATGTCCTACATCTTGGAGAGTCCAAAGTGTCCAATCTCAAAGTGCAGGTGATTTTGAGGACCTAAAAAACGCCATTGATGCCGTGATTGGCGTGACCACGTACTGGTCCCAACTCATTTAACATTTATTCACAATCGACTCGAAACGAATAAGTAGTTTACTAGTAAAGCTAGGCCTCCTTTTTAGGTAAGTACTGCTACAAATAACCGACATCGTAATTTTTTGTGTGTTGAATATCCACCATAATTTTCCTATTCTCAAACACGGCAACTCCTGTTATGTGTTATTCTAAAGTAGTGACCACCAAAAATCTGGAAGCTCTGCTATGTCCTAGAAAATGGTTCAACAGTCGTGAAAACTGCAACGATATCAATCAGAATAGTATAGTAGAGTAGTTAGAAGAACAATAGTTTCTTCTGAAGTCAGTCAAGAGGCCATTGCGATATTCACTACACTGGGAAAAGAAAGGAAGTAAAAAGAAAGAAATAAAGAAAGAAAGAAATTGAAATATTTTATTTGCGTCACGCACAGGGAAAAATACAAACAGTAATAATAAAAAAGGAGCATTTAAAAACTTACAAAATAATAACGACCTGTGCGAGGTAAAAAGGCTCCCATATCAGCATAATGCGGCGATATTAAAACATAAAATACCGCAGCGTTGGCTTTCTGATAGAATAGAAAAGAGGAAAGGATGTTGGTGATCGTAGAAGTATGGTGCTGTTACGGCATAGGTGGATGTGACTGTCCATGTTCATGTGGTATTTCATGCGTCACCCACTGTATTCCACCAGAAACCAAATAGTCTAGACTGATATTTTTTTTTTGCTTGCACTACTTGGTCTACTTCGCAAGCTCCAATAATGGCTCAATAGGTCGAAAACCTTCGATCCGACTTAAATAGTCCTAAAAAACTGCGTAATTTTCCGATTACCTCGATCTTAATTTCAAACACATCAGAGATAAAAAAACATGTATGCAAATACGAATATCGATGTCTTACCTTCACATCTTTCTTATCTAAAAATCAATCAATCGTTATCTATAAATTATAAATAAAATTAACACCAAATAAAAATCAAGCGATTCCAATATAAAATGCCAACGACTTCCTTTGTTCTTACAAAAAGTTTAATACTCATAATCTGAACTGGCGTATCTAAGAATTTGTCGGCAAAGATTACAGGCTGATGTCTATAAAGATTTCATGGGTTAAAGCTTCATATAGGTAGTTAATAGTTTACCTAGATGGAGAGGTAACCCATTCATATATGTTTCGTGGTCGCAAGAGTGACAATGGAGCACGGGTTTCTGAAAACTCGGTCGGTGAAGGAAACCATTGTGAGGAAACCGGCATGCCATTTTTTTTTTTTAGGTTGGGAAATTATCAAATCAAATAATTTCTCCCGCTCTGGGCGGAGCGGGAGGGCGTGTCAGACTCTTACTGACTAAAACCCACCCGTGTTCCTTCAGTCGCCTGTACGTTGCCAGGGGTCACGGTATCCTTTCGGACTTTTCCGCGACCCCGGCAGAAACCGGCATGCCTAAGAGATATTTCTCGATGGCATGTGAAGCCAAGTCAGGCCCATGAGCGGCATACGAACTTTGACACCAGGTTAGTCACTAACTAGACGAACAAGATGGGTTTCTGGGTCTGACTGATCTCCAGGTCGAGCGAAGTGTTATTGGATTTTTCCATTCGGAATTTCTGAGTAGCAGCCCGGAGTATGGATTGTGCCCTCATGATGGTAACAGCCTCGCTCTCTACTACATGGGATAGGACTTGATATAACTGGCGAAATGTGGGTGTATATCACACCCACATTTCGCCATTTTGTTATGTTTTTATTGTCATTTGCCAATGTCGCAAGAGTAATTACGCAATTTTGTCTTTGGGCCGTATCCTTGACGTCAACCAATGAACAAAATAGTTTTTTTAATTTTATTTATTGGTTGAATACGAGGCCTTTGGCTACTTTTGTATGTGTGTATTTTATGTCTTTTTGTCTTTATATGTGCGTTTTGTTTGTGCAGAATAAACAATTTTTCTTTATTTTCTTTTTTTTCTTTTAGATAAGTCAACAATTACGCAATTTTGTCTTTGGGCCGTATCCTTGACGTCAACCAATGAACAAAATAGTGTTTTTAATTTTATTTATTGGTTGAATACGAGGCCTTTGGCTACTTTTGTATGTGTGTATTTTATGTCTTTTTGTCTTTATATGTGCGTTTTGTTTGTGCAGAATAAACAATTTTTCTTTCTTTTCTTTTTTTTCTTTTAGATAAGTCAACAATCACTACTCCTATCCTACACGTGAACTCAGATGCACCTCTGGGATCTGTCTATCTCTTCGGGGAATAGAAGCGAGATTACGTAAATGTTATTACCTAAATGTTAACACATACTGTAATAGATTTGATCGTGTCTTGTTGTTATATGGCATACATTTTACACGTTGAGACGAATCGGCGGTTGTTAGCGATCGCTACGGTTCGATGGCGTAAGATCTGTGACTTTGGTTGGTGTGGTGCTCACGGGGTGATTATTTGCGGCACAGGTGCCAATACTCGTTATTTTTTTAAAAATAAATTTTAACAAAAGACCCGAAGTTTCTATTAAAAACACCCTAACAGAAAAACCAAGTTTACGCTCCGCTTGGGAATAAAATATTGGACCTCGATATGTTCGTTTCCCGCTCATTTCCTGCTTTTGTGTGTCTTCGAAAAGCTGTAGAATAACTTTAATTTTAAACAGAGTTAGGCTTTATCTATGTATGAATATGTTATAACCATAAATGTATTTTATTTTTTCTCTCTATCTGCGGTGACAAAGCCGAAAAAACTGTATTTAGTGAAATATAGTTGGCCCCTTCTTAATTTTGATATCACTGCATTTAAAAAAGAGTAACTAGCTACAGACTGTTATGTCCGTTCTGCCTGGCGTGTGGCAACCAAATGCTCAGGGATCCTTCAACACTTCAAATGATTGCCAGCAAAATTACACAATGACGGTGACAACACAATTGCCTTACGATTAAAGACTTACCAGAATAAATCCCTACTCACTAAAAATCCCCCCGTGTGTCTACCAACCCATCGTCACGGCGTAATTCCGTATATGAGCCGATATGTTCGCGTGCTACAGACTCACAGACAGACAGATCGTAAAGACACGCATTTTAACTATTAATAATAAACCTCTAATTGGAACGTGCGGCGTACATATAATAATCGGCCAGTGTAACTGACCACTTTATTGTTACCATTGAGGAACCGGTCTGTGGCAAGCTTAGGTTGGGTTATGGGGGACAGATTCCGCAGAAAAAAAAATGTTAGTGTCGAAGATGTTAGCTGTGCCCGACAACGCTATAGAGTCATAATGTTGCCTTGCATTTAGAGTACGTAATTTAATATGTACTGCACAATATGATTTGATAAGTTTTTTGAAAACTATAGACAATATGGATGACACCAGGGTAAAAAAAAAACTGATTAGTCCGCCAGTCAGATAATAAAAAACTATTAGACACGTATTTTTTGCTTTATCATATTAATAAAATCTTACTTAGATAAAACGCATTTTAAGTCGGGGAGTGGGGGTCGCTACGTCACAAGTAAGTATAAAATCTACATACTCGTGACGTCATGGCGCACTTTAACTCAATGTATCGCCGTAATCATTAGATTACGTAAAAAAAGGTAAACATACGTGTTCAATATTTTTTTATGATTTCCATGACGAACTAAAAAAAAATATTTTAGTCATCATCCATTTTTAATTTTAAATGAGCAAAAATATTGTAGCCCGGACACAAATATTGTAGCCCGGACACAAATACGAGATATGATATCATCTCTCTTTTTGGGTTTTTGTGAAACAACCATAATTTTGTTTTTCTTCAAGACGTCGGTCGGAATGTCTTCTTCAAATCTTCTTTTTCTTCACCAAATCTTCAGGTGACTTGGAAAATCTAATCATTTTATAAGATTAGAGTAGGTATGGTTGTCCATTCCTCATTTCCTAAAACCTAGGGTTTTTTCTCCAAAACAGGGGCCCCGAAAAAGGTATTTATTAGCCGGTCGATATGTAATCGATAACCGTTGTTATTTTTATTGGGTCGGCCCGACTTTCGTGAGATTGTTTATAATTGTATCGTTATTGCGTTTATGACTGACAACTCTGACACAACTTAATTTATTTAATTCTACGCATTCTTAACTTTAGAGCCGGATAATTTGGTTTATATTAGGCTAGTTTTTCTGCTATGAGCGGAGGAGATATGGTGTTAAATGTTAATTATTGGTTACGAGGCTTAACATTGTTAAGTCATACAAAACTTGAGTCCCGACTTAAAGTATGTACCTATGTCTAATGGTGATAAAATCATAGCTAGTAAGTTACTGAATGATTGATCGAGAAATTAGATTAGAAGTTTTTATTTCAAACATCAGCTGGTCATCTTAAATACAACATACGAGGTAATACTAAAATATATATGTTATGTACAAGGATATAAAAAAGGGGAGAGGTCATTGGGTATAAAAAAATCGTCCGCATCGCTATCAAAGATCCCAAAAGGCTGGCAGCAATGCCAGGTTGGATGGCCATGCTGATTCTTGGGCCTAAAATAGGCCAGCTCTGTGGTGACGTGAAGAGTCGATCTTGACAACCGTTTGGCGATGTCCCGAAATACTCGATGCGCACTCGGACCCCACGTCCCAAAATCTCAACCCCAAACGGCTCAAAGTCAAAGTCAAATAATTTATTTCAATTAGACACATACAAGGCAGTTTTGAACGTCATTACTTACAAAAAATAGAATTGATTCTAGCCGCCCCTTCCAAAAGGTAGTTTTCGTATGGAGAAGAATGGGCAAGAATATCCACCGTTACTGTTTTAAAATGTTTTCACAATATTTTGTTTACATTAATTATATAATTCTATGCGAACACGATGCACCTGGAATAAGATAGGTAAAAATAATGAAAAATGAAGCAATGACAGATAAATTAATTATGTGATAGATACATGGTGCGCACATAATTACAAACATTGTAAAATTATACGCAATTCCTAACATTTAAAATAATATACTTATAAGTCAGTGTGTGAGTTCAAGTAATCACAGAATGTAAAATCAGTCTTTTTAAAAGTAATCAATTATACATTTAAATTAGCAACCAGTTTGATTTTGTCTAGACTCTAAATTGTCATATGGAGCAGGAGCAGCATGTTTCCAGGAATTATTATCTTGGATATAATCGTCTAATTTGTTGTTTGCTTGTTTAAAAAGTGTGCTTTTAATATGAGTTTTAAATATTATTTCATTTAATTGTAATATAACACAATGTATTTTGTTGTTGGCTCAAACAAATAGCTTCTAATATGGTCGTTATATTTGCAATTGCAACAGAGCTCCCAGCACTACCTCAACTCAGCACTTTGATTAAGTAAATGATTTGCTTTTTATTTTTCCACTTTCACGAGTAAGTAAGAATACCCCTATGTATGCTTACGGAACTAGTATGCCCAGTTATTTATGTGTGAATTACACCTATTTCATATTTTAATGCTGATGTTTAATATTCATAAAACATTATATTCGTCAATATCAACGGATAACAGGAAAATAACATTAAACGCAGCGTAGAAAATACTTTCTCCGTTTGCGTCACTATGGATTACCGTCTTCTACGATTAAGTTCGATTATTAATGCGAATATCACAGTGACAAATTATTAACTAATATGTTTAATAATACGAAAGGGACATAATTTATTACATTAATTAATTAATCGTAAGTACTCATTATACAGTATACTGGACATGGGCCTCACCTATTGCACGCCATTCAACTCGATTTTTGGCAACTCTATCCAGCGTTTAACATAGTTAAGTACTAAAATACATAAGTACCTCTTAAATGTGTATCACTGTAGCGAATATTTAAAAAACTTGTATGTATGTTACTGTTTCATTTAAGAATTGCATGAATGGTTTAGCGTACCTAATACCTACAGGTCTTCGTCTTTTCGTGTGGTTAGTGACTAACCTGGTGTCAGAGTTTAAACCCGCCCATGGGCCTCTGACTTGGCTTCACATGCCGTCGAGAAATTTCTCTCAGGCATGCCGGTTTCCTCACGAAGTTTTCCTTCACCGTTTTTGAAGCAAGTGATAATTATATAATACGCACATGAATCCGAAAAGTCAGAGGTGTGTGCCTTGGATTCGAAATCGAAACCTATGACTTGGCCTATATGTGAAAAAGTGTTATATCTAACTATGTTTACATGTACTAAAAAAGGAGCTACGTCTGCCAACAAACTGTTGTGCAGTTTGACAGAGGTAATAAATATATCTTGTAAGAAAAAAAAATAACTAGGAAGAAATACTTTTTTAAAAATATTTTTTTTTTAATGGGCAAATGTTTCCTAAATTACTGCATCACCGGTATAATGATTTCAAGCAATTCGTATTCTCACAGGCAAAGTGTTATTGAGGTTTTCAAATACCTACTATTTTTTTAGTAGCACCCTGGATTTGTGGCAATAGGCTCGCCCCTATTATAGGTAGGACTTAAACATAACTGAGGAAACATGGGTCTTTTTCAGTTTTGCTCAACTGGGTCTAAATTAGATTAATAATGCGAATTATTTAAGTCACAAACTATCAACGAATAATATGAAAGTGAAATAATTTATTACATTAATTAATTAGGCGTCTTTGACCTAATCACACAATTGAGCAAAACATTTTTTTGTTTTTATATCTGCGTAGGGTGGTATAGTGAATGTATAGAGTCGAGGTCGGCTGATTAATGTTTGGCAACGATAATATCACTAATTAGGCACATCTTTGTTCTAGCCGACTGTTGCGCGTACGCAGTGTAGTAGGAACGGAAGATATTGGCCACTGACAAAAAAAAATTGCCGTAAATTGTGGCAACGTTTGGGGTGGATTCTGTCCAGAAATGGACATCTTTCGGCTGATAGACTATTAGGAGAAGCTAGATGAGTTACTGACTGCGTGTATTGTTTTACTAAAATCAGATAATCATACCTAATCTGCGTTCGCAATTTATTTGCCAAGCACTAGTTTTAGGAAAAACAACTGTAATACTTACACATAAGGTTCAGTTTACGGTACAACTTCATAATTTTTTACGACTTTTTCAACAGTACTAGTCAGTCTAAAATCAACGTTATTTACATAAATTAGAAACAAGGATTTTAATAGGCCTTACTAGTGACCGTGTGCTGTAGAGTAAAAAAAAAAACTTCTAAAATAGAGAAGGAACGAGTTTCCATGTCCAGTAAATAATCTACTGAATGGACATGGAATGATTAAAAAAAAATCATGAGAGCAAAACTTTCTAGTTGATATATTTACCAGATTGCATAGTTTTATATAAAACCTAGACGATAATTAAATTTAATTGTGGAAAATGATAGTATTATGATTAAGTAAAATTATATGGATGGTATAGTAACCATCAAAGAGATGGACAGATATCGTCAAAATATTTGAGGGCATTAAGTTGCATCGCCTTCTGAAGCGACTTACTTAAAATACCTTTATTATCATTACATCTAATAAAAGTTAAAACTTGTGGCCAGTAATGGAAAGTTAATATAATTAAAAACTAACAGTAATGACCTTACACACAGTAGCCCGAATAGATAACATAATAAAAAGTTATATCTTTGTGAGCAAAAATATCTTAACTTACGCCATTATTCACCAAACCAACTAAAATGGCGCGAAAAGAAATTTATGAGTTTTTTTTTTCAAACTCCAAATCTAGGCAAACGATTAATACTCAGGTGTTTAAGATGAGACCAATATTTTTTCTAGATATTGTGACATAGCACTAATTGCATTAAAAGCGAAATCGTGCCGATACGTGGGTGAGACGGGGACTATAAAATTAATTATTGTAATAATTGATAGTAGACTGGTTGCGTTTGACAGATATTTGAGCAATGATTTGATCTGTATTGATTATCTTTTATTAGCGTATAATTTTGATTTATTTGTTATAGACATAATAAGTGTTTTGGAAGAGTATCTTTGTGATGAGTCGGGTTTTTTGCAAACTACAAACGTAGCAACAAGCTGTGAATTTCACAGAATTTAAATGTTAATCACCGGATTTTATGAGCACTTACTTCTTCCGACAAGATTTTCGATTAAACCTTTCTATTCACAAGGGCTTCTGTTTCCCTTACATTTTGAGGATACATAAGGATAAGCGTATTGTTAATTAGTTAGTTAGGTTAGCTTGCCGCGGTCAGTCTGTGGATGGATGACCATCTTTACATACTAAAACCCCTCCGAGCCTCGGTAAGCACGTTAAGAGCGCTTATCCTAAAAGTTGGCAACGCCGCAAATAGTTGTCAAATATTTACCTATTTTGATTAATTTGGCAATATTACTGTATGGAAATATGAAATGTGGCTAACTAGTGAACTAAAACATTGATTTTGAAATGCAATAATTAATAACGTAACACCGAATATTTCGTTTTAGATGTAAAAAAAGTATTTGGAAACTTTCCAAATGCTTTTTATAGACCTAAAACGGTTACAACATCAAATTCAGTATTATAATTGCAATTCATTATTAGCAGTGATAGCCTAGTAGTGTGACCGTCATAGGTCTCGAGTTTGAACCCAAGGCGAACCTCTGACTTTTCGGATTCATGTGCGTATTGTATAATTATCACTTTCTATCAGCAGAAGCCCAAAAGTCTGACAACCAGTCTTGCCAAGGGATTTTGTATTAACCAGTAACTGGGTTGTGGAGGTCAGATAGGCAGTCGCTCCATGTAAAATACTGGTATTCAACTGCATCCGGTTAGACTGGAGGCAGACCCCAACATAGTTGAGAAAAGACAGAAGATGATGTTAATTTGTTAGTCAGTTTTATACAAACCAAGATATGTTCACATACAACTTTGATCGTTGGCACTATAAAAGCTCTATTTTGTATTAATAAAACGTAAGTTATCGCCACTGTTTGTCTTTGCCAACCAAAAAACTAGATTGTATCCGATTGATACTTAATACCGGATTGAATTTATAGCTTTACTTTGTTTTATAGCCACGATAAACAGTCTCCATTTTAGACGATAACGTAATTAAAATGGTGCTGTGCTATTTTTCGTCAATGTTTGAATTGAACCGATGTTATAGTGGAGTTTTATTTTGAGTACTATTTTATGTTTTAACATAACATTACGCATGTAATCCGCAAATGGTTAGGCAGAGATGTATCATTCCTGTGCACCCACATTTCGCCAGTTATGTTTAAGGCCCATGTAATAGGGGGCGACACTATTGTCATCAACCGGGCACAAATCCTGATTCCTAAGTCACTGTCGTGTGAAGGAGAACGAATTGTAAGTGGTGTTGATGACGTAAAAAGTGATTTAAAATATATACTTTAATTTCCAAACACATTTCATTTCTCAACTTCAACCTAATCTGCCGGACAATTAATTAGAAATCCTTTTGGACTCGAGCTTAGATAACAGTAGTATCCGAACTAAGTTACCAGAAAATGTCCAGAGTAAGTAAGGAATGTACTGTTATGCTTTAAGTTTTGAAAATGTTTTAATTATTTTTTTTATTTAATTTTTTTTTAACTTTTTTTTTTTGAGGTTTTTTGCTATTTTTATCACGCTTTTTTATGGATCACGTGGTTTGCAATAAATATTAATATTTATAATTTAAGTTTGGTTGTATTATTGTTATTGTTTCTAATTGTTTATGTTTGTCTTAATTAATTATACTAACATGGTTTAAGTAATACTAACAAATTATGGGTAATGTACCAGAATTAAATATGAATAAACAAAGAAATAATTAAATTAAGTTTAAATATAAATTGGAACGTGTAATACAGCCGCACACATGTCGCACGTCATGTCGTCATGACACATCTAAATAATAATTCATACAAAAAAACCGGGAATCTTTTCCAATTTTTCATTCCATAAAAACCTAATTTGGACTACAACGAACAAAAAAAAAAAGTTTTTCCAAAAAAAACAACCGACTTCCAAAAAAAACAACACTGAAAAATAACTTTAATTTCAGAAGTCGGTGTCTTTGGATTGAATTTTAAGCTTTTTGCTACCGACTTCCAGTCGTTCTCATTCTCAAGTGATGCGCTTACCAACCAACAGCATTTCATTTATTTTTAGTTATGGAGGTGGTTGAAAGTGACTGATATTATGCGACCATTAACGAAGATGGAATAAGCAATCATTCACTTAAAAGGTCCTTAGACACGACTTGAGTCAGTCGGTGCATATAAAGTCCTCTCAAAGGCACCAAACAGTTACAAGAATTAATTAACAATAAGACAAGTTACGAAATCAGTTACAGAGCTATAAAGTCCTTGTTTTATTACAACCTTTTACTAGCCGAGCCATAAAATCTTGCTTGTATGAAACAAAAGAGTGTATACCTATGCACATACCACCTTTTACACCACAAAAGATGAAATGGAATAACAATGTGTACAGTAAAAGTACTAATTGTAAATAATTTTTGATGCCCTGTGTGATTCTTTCCCAATTTTTTCCCCCCTACGCATGCTGATTCAGTATAAGTCTCGTAAATGACAGTTAGGTACATAATTTGTATTACTTTTTTTAAGTCTGATAACTTAAATAATTATTTATAAATCTTGTTAAAAATTACATGAATGATACAGATTGTTTTTAGTGAAAACGTATGTATGTATTTGAATTAATATATTAAGCAAACATTGTAAAAAAAAAATTGAAAACATGATTCGAAAATTGAATTCAAGTTTTACTTTTATAGTCTGGTCTTCACTTAGCTGCCAATACCTTTGACATTTTATTTTCTATACCAAGCAATGTTCTAACTGGTTTGATTTATGTAGATACGTTCTAGGTACATTCTAAAATAGAAATTGTAGAGAGATTCCAATGCTGTATGGCTAAAGTGAAAGCCGTGCCTATATGGGAGTGCTCAGAAATAAGGATGAGCCCCGGACGGATACAGGAAAAGTGCTTGTATAATTACCGTCGATACTATATGCAGAGATTTATAGCCTTGTTGTTTTATGTGTCATAGAGTGCTATACTGTGTCCTGTTTGGAAATGAAGATGTCGGAAAAATTTAGTTTAATATTGCTGGGTTTACTATAAATTGACAATTAAATTTTTCCCTCGTAATATATCTCAAATTATTAGCTTTCTCTACAGGGGTTTTAAAATAAATTGAGCTTATGTTTCAACAAGGTGCGAATTGCGAGATAAACTTATCTTTGAAACAGCATTAAATTCATAAAAACCTGAAAACAAATGACATGAAAATAACATTGCATAATTTACCAACAATGTTGCCGCCATGTTGCCGCTAAAAATATATGTCCCGCCAAAAACTTCGATAACTTTTTAATGGCAAAGGCACTCGCAATCTGCCAATGTCAATGCGCCGCGCGCCGCTGATATTCTCGATTTTTTTTAACGCGATCAGAAACAAATTTTTTATCAATCTCAAAACTGTCCAAAGATGTTTTTTAACGAGAGTTTTTTCGTAATTTCGGCCAGATATCGATGGGGAAAAAACTTTTAATGTTCGGAATTTATCTTAGAACTTACACTGTTAGTTTTAAGGTGTATTTTGGCTTGCCAAGTAGAGTCAGATGTGATTGTATTGAACAGGTGTGTAGTGGCAACAGGTGATTTTGTGACCGCTAATATATTAGCTACAGGATACAAATCGGCGGTCGACATATTGCGCTATGTCAAACAATCACCTTTAAAATCAATTTAGGCCTTTTTACTATGAGAATAAGCGCCAAAATCGTGCTTTTCTTTTGACAGATGGTATATTTACCTATGTGAAAGATTACAAGTGTATGTAATCGAGTATTTATTTGAGTGCAGCAGTGATTGGAATTTCGGAATGCATTTTCATATGTCCTTGGTTTTGTGGCTAAATTGAATGTAACAGTACTAAAGTATTTGAGCATTGTGAGTTGAATCTAGAAATTATCTAAGTGTTACATCTGTGGTATTGACGAGAATACATTGCTAGATATCCTTAATATTTTATCGCCCACGCTTCAAAGTTATTTTAATAAATGACTTGAAAAATGAAAGTTAGGCTGTATAAAACTTGTCATTGTGCATCATCATAAAATAACACAATGCGTAATCATGCTAATAGAGACGATAATATTGTTTGTTAGTGAGAGGTTGACATCAAACCGGTTTTTTCGATTTTATTGATAAAACGTTCACAATAGAATTAATAGCTTTACGCTTCGTGCAGACTAGTGCGACGCGACACCGGTTATTGTTATACCGTGAAGTTATCGTAGAAATTGTATTGTTTGAGTCGCGCCGCGCCGTCGCGTCGCGCTAGTCTGCACGAGGCTTTAAACTTTTCTGTGCATTACAAATATCAACAATCTTTTTTTTAAACGTTGATTTATAAAATGATGACATTGTTTGTGGATTAACAAAATAAAACCGTCAATAAATAATTATTATAATTACTCGCCATTATTCAATATTGTCGCGTTGCGTCGCAATGTAGGTACATCATAAGTATTAGGACAGAGCCCAGAGGTGATAATATGAATGCAAGTTATAATTTCCCATGCATAGTATTTCTGTTTTATTCCTATTGCATAATAAATCCACATTGTAGGTTTCAGCAAAGACATATGGATAAGGTGTGATCTCTTGGTTAATAAATGTCTATCATTGGTGACGTGTACCACAGGTATTTTATGCCTTTTTTTTTTAGATTAAGTACTTCCCGTCCAAATCAATACTCAATACTCAATTCTTTATTGCATTCCACAATGTATGTGCTTAGGTGGTAAACATTTGCTTGAGGAACAATCGTGGAACCTGTCGGGCACAGCAAAAGAAAGATAGTAAGAAAGGTAGCGATGAGGACTTATCGTTTAACTTATAATGTAACTTATTCTAAAAACAAAAACTTTTTTTGTAGTTTCAGAGATTGATCATTTAAATATTCGTTTACACTGTAATAACATTTACTTAATAATATTTTTTTAAATTTATTCGTCAATAGATGGAGCTTTTTTACATTTCTGATTGATTCGGGCAATTTATTATATATTTTTATTGACTTAACCAGAGGGCTTGTAGAATGTATTTTTAGGCGGGATCAACATAATTGTGATGAGAAATAAATAAATAAATGGTATAAACTATTATCATTTTCCACACGTTTTAGCTATACAGACTACGGACTGCATTCAAACTGCAAATTCGCAGATGAAATGTAGTCCGTCTGTCTAGAGCCTAAGTTCTGCGACTTTGAATCGGGAATAACGGCTCCGTTCGATCGGAACTAGTCGGGAAATCCCGAAACGAACACTCGTGTTCGTTGTGGTCAATAATAACATTATGGAATTAGATAAACATGCAGCGTCTTACTGAGCATGAGGCCCTAGGGATTCGATTCCTGGGTCGGGCATAGTGTTATTGGGTTTTTCCATCTGGAATTTCTCAGTAGCGGCCCGGAGTCTGGATTAGTGACCGGATGTTGGCAATCGGCTCGCCCCCTATTACATGGGACTTAAACATAACTGGCGAAATGTGGGTGTACTATAGATACACCTCTGTCTAACCCTTCGGGAAATACACGCGTGATGTTATGGTAAATGTTAAAATGAAGTAAAGATTCCTTCTTATTACCAAAAATACACTAAATCAATCTAGTTAATTTAATAAGTGGCTAAGCGTGTGGTCTTCGATTTTAATTGATAACGATTATTCTCGACTCGATCCGTAACCAATTAATGATGTTAATTTTAGCGAGATGCCATTAATTTGATGTGGGTAGCGCCTGCGCAGGTCAAATGCACAGCTTTGACTTTGAGTCTGCCGGTTAAAGGCTTGTGCAGACCAGCGCAACTTGTCGCGCGACGCGACTCAAACAATGCAATTTCTAAGAAAACTGTACGGTATAACAATAACCGGCGTCGCGTCGCGCGACAAGTCGCGCTGGTCTGCACAAGCCTTAAAAGTGTGTTTTAATTTGTAATGTGTGTTTATTTATTTGTTTGTAATCATTTCTTAAATGTTTATCGGTGAATATGAGGATGATTAAGTAATTGTGCCTCAAAGGACCAAAAACTTAAGCTAAAGGATTTTGTTATAATCAAAGACACTAGTTATCACACTATATCGTTAAGAGCGTTTATTCTGATATTTCTAGAAGCTTAAATAAGCTTTTAAAAAAAAATAACAGAATCCAAAGCGAGCGAATAACATCGGAGATATGGCAAAAAATGTAAAGCAAGCACAAACGTTAACGTGGTCTAAATTGACATGGAAAATATTAAAGATAGACTGATTAAAGTTAATTATCGATAATTTTTCATGAATATTCAGAAAAATACGGGCGGTTACATGCTCATAAGCGGCACTCGTATTACTGGTAATAGATTATTTAATAATCAGGCCAGGAGTTTTTGAGTTTTTTTTTTTCATTACAATCAAAAATACATTTTTTTTATCTTAGCGTAGACTACGTATTACATATAGTAGATATGAGCAGATTCCATGACTATATTTATATATCAAATTCTGTGTTTTACTGCGTAGTCTTGCAGAGAAATCCTTCAATGCTTTGAAGTAAAATCAAGCCCGATAATGGCGGCATTTCGTGCTTGACCACTAGGCCGCCTCAATAAGTTTAATGGTCAAGCGTGATACGCCAATCATCAAGTATTTATTAGTTATAATATTTTAAAGTAATATAATCATAACAGGCTACTATAAAATATTGATTTGAATTTCAACGTCAAAAGCAGAAGGTTGACCAAATCCTAATAATGTATTTAATTTATTTTAATAAATATATTTATACTATTTAAAACCACTTTAATCTTGATTTATCATAGATAAAACTTCATATATCTTGTGAATATAGACTGTTAAATTATTTTTTAATTTTATTATAATTTTGCAATCGTCATTTTTTATTTTTGTTCAAAGAATATTATCGTATTTTTGGTGGTCGCGATTGTCGTCTTAATAATATCAATTTCTTTTTTGAAGCATTTTCAAGTGAAAACGCTTTCAGATTTACAGAGGATTAGCTAAGTTACGATTACAAAAAATAGCTTTTGCTTCAGATTTTTAATGATATTAAATTGAAATAATATAATTATTATTAACTGAACTGTTAAATGTCCACAATAATAAAAAAAAAATTGTAAGTACAAATGTAAAAATAATGGCAAGCTTTTATTTTAGGTACTTCTTTTTCTTGCTTCGATCAATAGTGCATTATTGATCGAAGTTTTCTTGCCTAAGTTTTGTTCATAACTTTCATATTAAAATGACGATGCACATTTTTTCTATCACTTACAATCTTCTAACTAGCCACAAGATATGATTCAACAAAAACTATGTGGTTTCAAGTTCACACAGAGTTAATTTAGCAAATACTGTTAGGACTAGTCACTACTTAGTAATTACTCAAATAAGCACCGTTGTTCTTGAAGAATAATAGACTCTCTTGGCCTGCATCACACCTGATGGTAAGTGATGATTAGGCCGACGGTGGAAGCGAGCTAACCCCGGAATCCTCAACCACAGAGGATCTGGCTATCTGGGAGGAGCTCGGGCTAAGTAACAACAGCCGCACTGGTCGATCCATCAGATTAAGCTACGCTTGCCGGGGTTGGTCAGTGGATGGGTGACCATCTTTACATACCGAGAATCCTCCGTGCCTCGGAAAGCACGTTAAGCCGTTGGTCCCGGCTGTCATTCGTGGATCTTTGACAGTCGTTACGACGTCGTCGCTCGTCAGAAGCCCGAAAGTCTGACACCAGTCTTACCAAGGGGTATCGTATTACCCAGTTACTGGGTTGTGGAGGTCAGATAGGCAGTCGCTCCATGTAAAATACTGGTATTCAGCTGCATCCGGTTAGACTGGAAGCCGACCCCAACATAGTTGGGAAAAGGCTAGGCAGATTGAGAGGATCTGGCTATCTTACCTCTAATTGCCGAAACACAACAATGCTGTTTACATTGTTGTTATGGCGACAGACTTACATAAAATGATCACCATTTTATGTAAGCCAGGCGGGCTTAGATTACACCCATTTTCATTTTTCAGTTTGACTTCCAAGGCTCTTTTCACACAACAGCATAATTTACAGAATAAATACATCGAAACGTCACATTTTAAGCAATATTTACAGTCTGCATTTAAAATTACACACATCCTCTGCAAATCGAAATTAAACTCAAATCAAATAAATCCTTGTAGCCATCAATCACTATAAATACCAGCAAATATATTGCAAAGGAAAAAGTATAGGTAGAGTGTATTTATGTTTACTTGTCCGATTTAGTAAACAAATATGGTGTACTGAAATTTAGATTTTGAGAAAATGAATGTGCAAAAACGATCATTCGAAATAGCTTTTCTTGAAATTCATACCGCGTGTGTACCTTCCCTCACTTACTAAAAGTAGTTGATTAATTTATGAGTTTCGCAGTGTTTGTTTACCAAATAGGACACACGTGAAAAATACACTGTAAAATCTTATTAAGCACATCCTGGTGGCATTAAGCGGTGTGTCTGTCTGTCTGTGCGACCTCTAGCCGCGACCCAGTGGCCTCGGGTACGGGGATAGCTATTCATTTACATGCTGAGTTGCGCAGGAGTGGATATGGTATGTTGCGCTTGCGTCAAAGTTGGTTTGAAGATGGGTAATTGACGTGTGAGTCAGCAAGGTTGTTTTGGGCAATCAAACATGCAAAATCGTTGGAGAAAAATAGTCTTAGGAGCATGTGAAACAATAATACAGTACCTACTACCTATTAGTTATTTAGCTGTATCTACTCAATGTTCCGCCCGAGAAAAGAGCTTTGCAGTAACAAACTAGCATCAAGCAGCGGCGTCGCGTCCGTGGGAAAAAAGGACTTTATAGGACGTATCCTAAAAGTCTAGCATAGTTTGAACGAGAATGGTATAAAACTACCAAAGAAATTGACAGGTACTTACTAGGTTTATAGTCCGGCCCTCGAGAGAATGTGTTCCTGACACCTGTCCGTTGGACAATTTCTAGGCGTAATAAAGATCAAATTTGCAAAACACATATTCGTTAGTATGAAACTGACAGGTGTCGAGAACGCATTTTATCAACGTCCGGGCTGTAGTGTATAACACAACTTTGTCAAACATTACTTTGGGAGATGTCACTTACCTTCAGATAGTCCTGTTTGCAAAATACCAAAATAATAGTAAAGTCTTAATGGTGATGATGACAAAAAGTATTTTTTCTGTCCGTCAGGTAGATTATTAATAAATAATGGACATATATTTTTCTTTTTTTACGTTAACAGAAGATTACGGCGATACATTGAGTTAAAACGTGCCATGACGTCACGAGGATGTAGATTTTATACTTGTGACGTAGCGACCCTCACTCCCCGACTTTAAATGCGTTTTATCTAAGTCATTTTTCATTAATATGATAAAGCAAAAAATACGTGTCTAATATTTTTTTATTATCTGACTGATGGACTAAATAGAATTTCTTCTTTTTGACACAGTCATCATCAATATTCACAATATCGCACAAAGGAAAATTGTTTCAAACATAACATTAGGTTCTTCGTATATCATAGACCAGCCCGTGCCGAATAGGGTACAGGTATGGAATGTATGGTACGCCTCACAGAAAGTAGTAACCCATCTTCATTGGAAAGTGTGCCCAAGATATATTGTGGAGAATATGTAGGGTTGCCATGGGTTAAAGTTGTAAAATTATTGAGAGTTTGAAATATTTTTTTTTTCGTGGCAGTATTTGATGGGGACGCACATTGTGGCAGTATACATTTATTTTAAATTAGCTAGCTAAACTCCGAGGACGCGAGGGGTATCGATATCTAAAAATAAAAATATTTGGTTTTTTTTTGGGAGGTCAGCGACCGCTGTTAGTATTATTCTTGAAGTATGCGTTTAGAAAACTGTTTTCTTATGTTTTATCGTATTAAGATATCGATACACATCGCAACTGTGAAGTTTACACAAAAAAAAAAACTGATATTTCTTCTATTTTATTTATTAAGTGACTATAATTAATCGATGGTCGACTAACCCCACAAAAAACATCATCAAATTATTTTTTTGTTTCATTTTTGTCTTGTCTTATCTTCTTATATCGATACCCATCGCGTCTGCGGAGTTTAGCTAGCCAATTTAAAATAACCCTGTATTTAAGTCCTATGGTACAGGGGGCAAGCTTGGTGCCATTAACCAGGTTCTAATCCAGAATCTAGATTGCTATTCAGAAATTAAGTAGGTAACTATCCTGTATGTTTCGGTCTTAAAGTAATTATTTTTGATTGGTTCAGGTTCAGGGTAACTGGGTATTTAGTCGTAAAATAATTAAGTAATTAATGTTTTTTTTTGCGAAACAATATATTAATTAGAACGATGCTTTTGTTGACGGGATCATTGTGCAAGTATTTTAACATAATTATTCAAAGTTTTTATTTACCTAAGCATTAAATTAAGCCGGATTTTGTTGAATTAAATAGTACTTAATCGTGTTTTATTATCTTATCGGCGAATGGAATAATTATTAGATTTATGCGTGGCTTCTTATCTTTTTAACCTTTGGATTTATTATTGATTTTAATAATAATAAATAATGCGTGCTCAACTAGTTTATATAAATATTTTAAAAAAACACTGTCTGCCTCAACATTCAATGTGTTGTATAGCTTATACAAGGATTTCGTTTAAGGTTATTAATGATATGATGTTTTGATTATATAATGACAATCTATACAAATGTCAAATGTTATAATATAATTACATAAAAATCCAAATGTCCATATTTCTTAAGTTAAGTGTATCAAGGTGGATTTTAAACAGATCAAATCTGTTCAGCCTTTTCCCAATTGAGTTGGGGCCGGCTTCCAGTCTAACCGGATGCGGCTTAGTACCAGTATTTTACATGAAGTGACTGCCTATCTGACCTCCACAACACAATTACTGGGTAACACGATACCCGTTGGTAAGACTGGTTGTCAGACTTTTGGGCTTCTGACTTCTGCAAACGGCTTAACGTGCTTAAGGCACGGAGGAAACTCGGGATGTAAAGATGGTCACCCATCTACTGACCAACCGCGGCAAGCCTAGCTTAACCTGAACGATCGACCGCTGTTATTATTTAGCCACAAGACCCTCCACGATTATTTAACAAATTAACAAAAAAAAACATAATAATGCATTTTTTTAATACTCGTAATACGACTGTGCAGCCCTACTTCTAACATAATCTGACACCCATAAACTTTTCTTTTTCACACCTATAAGTTGAACAGGGCTAAGTGCTAACCCTAGCTCATAATCGCATGCTAAGCCGACGGCACAGGTGCCCGTGTGCCAAATGTAGACGTCACACACAATTTATATGTTGAAAACGTGAATTAATATGCCTTAAAGCGAGTATTTAGGATTATAGCTTCAATACTAGCAGACATAATGGCCGAAGTAATAAAATGCCAGATTTAGATGATAAAATTCCAATCTCTATTATTATAAAAGTATGTTTGTCTGTTTGAATGCTTTTAGTTTTAGTTACTTTGATGTTTGATGCATTTGTAGTTGGTGTAGTGTCTGTTTTTGGGTAACTGTTTGGGAGGTTAAGAGGGATGGTTAAAAGTAGTCAATTTAAATAAACTATAAGATATATTTAAATATAAATTAAACTTTACATCAATAAAGCTGAATATGCGTTTCGTAGTAAACGGCACCAGATATAAGTCGTGATGACTATTTCCACATTTACCAAGATTGATAAATTGGCCATTGCAGTATGGAGGGTGATACAGAGATAGCCGAAGCTAAGGAAGAAAGTCATCAACAATTACAACAACACAACACAACTATTCTTAAGTAGTTTTGTACCGACACGAAAGAGGAAGAAACAGTATACTGGGTGTCAGGGACACATCGACGCACAAACTGTTACCATGGATTCAGTACATGATTCCGAAATCCCAGCGTTGAAAATTTTCGTCTGTTATAAAAAAAAAATCTGCTGTTCCATACATTTTGAACGCGTAATAAGCGCATACGATTACTAAAGAAGAGGAAGATGATGATAAGACTGCTGATCCCCAGTTTGGGGACCCCTAAGTTGGCTTTGATGAACCTACAAGGAAAGAAGCAGTGGCTTATACAAAAACGGTAGTCACTAAGAAACTCTATGCAAATAGAATTAGGTTATTCTAAGGCTAATCTAGTGAAATTACCTAATATGTTATGTCTAAGCAACAGGTTTCGCTTCTGTCGGGGTTATCTTTACGTAGTTTATGTATTGCCCTTTCTTTCCATTAACTTGCTGACACTATTTTACCTGTAACATCTTAAAGAGAAATGTTCCTTTGAATATTGAAATTAGTATTGGTAATGTTGGCATGAATTATAAAATTATAATTTTTACGTTCACGAAATGGTACAAGATTAGGACTTAGATCATAATTATTAAGCTATTTTTTGTTTTTTTTTTAACTGAACATACAGCTGTGCTGCTGGGGAGTTTGTTGCGCCACTTCTTCTTCCCAGCTAAGCACTAGGAAGTTGTGAAGGGTGGGGGTTTTTGGGGGACTGTCTTATGTAATTTTGACGTTTGAAAAGTGCTGATTCTCAGCCTATTTTGAATAAATGACTTTTGAATTTGAATTTAGCCAATGACGAAAAATCTTACAATAAAATGCCATAGCCTGCGTCCTAACTGAAGGTGACTGTCGCGCGAATATGCTATAACGCGATCATTTACCTTAATACTGACGTACTTGCGACTTGATTGATCGCGCGAGTATGTCATTGTCATATAAACGAGCGCGAAGATCGCGTACTTACTCGCACGACAGTCGCTTTTGGTTAGGAAGCGGCCATAGAGGCAATACGAATCCAAAAAATAACAAAGTCACTATCAGACTTGAGAATTGAACCGAATCAACAACCTTACATAGCCTACCAGGTAAACTAGTAACTACTTAAACAGTTTCTTAAATTGATTTATATCACATAACAGTAAATAAAAATAACAGACCGATGCATGGTTTACGACAGCATCAGTCTAGCTATCTAGACATTCCTGTGCCTACTCAATCAGGTTTCAATCTGCCTAGATTATGGCCCACTGAAGCTGTCTTTAAACAACAGTTATTCGGTAACGTGTTGGTTCTCGTTTTCACGGCATTCTATGTCATTGATGAGTCATTATCGGTTTATGGTGTCATGGGAAGGCTCAGTGATTCATCCAGTAACTGACTTTACAATTTGGTGTGGGAATGTCCATATTTTTGTTGTTTAAACCCTTAAACACATAACTGATGAACTAACAGGTCAGGTCCAGTAGTCTAAGTATAAATTCGGCAGTATGGTAGAAGAGAGAAATAGTTATTTTGAAACAAATAAACTACGTTAAGATATAGACGAAATAAAAAGTAGTTGGATGAAGGACGATATATAAAATCTCACGTCCCACAAAAATGATAAATGCGAAACTGTGGATTCTGATTTGTTCGGATGCAGATTACTCAATTAAGATGTAACGGTTAATTAAAAGATGACTTGTTAAGCGGCTTTATTGGATATATAGGTATATAAGAATTATGATAGACAGGAAAGTATTGTAAAAAACAGTGATGACATTTGTGTTTAAGGATGGTATTTTTGGGGAAAGCTCTAATATTATTATGATATAATTACATAAAATCACGCATGTAATCCTCGAAGGGCTTATGCAGAGGTGTACCTAGATATAGATAATATACATATTATAATTTGAAATAAGGAAGCTCCCAGACAATTTTGAATAAATTAGCATACATTTTCATTTGAAGTCGGTTGCATGAGCTAGTATTAATCGCGGATTCGCAATTAGCACTAACACGGCTACGCAATAGGATTGCAGCAGTACAAATACCCTACCACATAACCTATACTCTTGTTAACTCTATTAACAGTTCAGTTGACATTTGTATAGACGAAACCGACTGATATTTAAATAGTGTTGCGTTAAAAACAGGTTCAACCACCGCGTTAGAGTTACCGATGAGTTCTTCGGAATTTACTCAATAGGATTAAAGCTAATACCTGTTTTGCAATATTGATTGTAAAGTGTCATAACTTCGAAAGAGTAAGGTCCTTTTCTAACTTATTCATGAGCTCCAAGACTCATACAAGATGTTGATGTCTACAATAATCGTATGGGACTATTTCGTAACGGATCAAAATGTAGGTACCTCCACGCGTCTACAATCTTTTGCATTTCAGTTATGTCATCCACGTTTATTTTAATGGGTATGTTTACGTTCTTAGTAAATGCTTCAATAACTCCTTCGTTAAGCATTATGGTGAAATAAGATATGGTTCGAAAATGCAACCCTGAGGAACTCCAAGTTTTTTGTATTGATCAGTATTATTTAATATCAATCTTCTTAGCAGAAATATCGAAGTTTACTTCCTAATCATTACCGATGAGGCTTAACTAGATAAACTTGAAGCAATAAGTGATATAAAAAATCCGCGCAAGAAACTCATGACCGCTGACATTTACAATTGAATAGTTAATATTTTTATCAAAGTGTGATTCATGATTACCGTCTCACGAAGCATGGGAAACCAAGATGAGTCATGGCTTCAGACTGAACCTGCAAATATTTTAAGATGATACATTATTATAATTTGTTGTGAAATATTTTTTGGGTCATGAAGCAGAAAAAGATGGTGAAGTTCGTATGGAGCTTGTTGATATGGTTCAGTAGATCATCATCCTAGCCTTCACCCGGCTATGTTGGGGTCGGCTTCCAGTCTAACCGGATGTAGCTGGATACTAGTCCAGTATTGGAAAATGGTCCAGTAGATAGAAAACCATAACAAGTATTTAAATCTTCAGCATGAGTTCATTCAGAATTTACATTCATGGGTCAATTCGTTGAGACGGCTAAATGAAACATTCTTTGGATCAAACAATTTTAGAAGAGAGACTATTTTAGTTTAGAACTTTTGAATTTACATTTCATAGCTCTTCTTTGGCATAAAATGCCGTCGGTTCGGATTTTAACCAACTGTTGTAGATCCCTAAAAAGGTGCATCCGAGACGTTTTATTTGAAGTTATGTTAAGCTCTTCCGAAGGTGAGGTTTCCGTTGGTGAAAATGTGACCTCAAATAATGTAAGAAGCTCCGGTATGTTATGACATTCTTCAATCTTTGACCTTTCGAGGTCTTTCAAAAGTAAATTAAATACCATTTTAAATCTCTCTGAAGTCTTGTGTAATAGATTCGTTTATATCCGGTACTATATATAATGTAAACGCCAAAAACCATGGTTGAATTTGATTATTTTAAACTCACCCCATTTCTCTGTTTTGACTTTACCGGTAAGGCCACAAAAGCTAATCAGGTTAAAAGGAAAGTAATCCTTCGCTAAAGACAATGGATCTAAGGACCAAGAATTGTACAAAGATAAGTTTTAATTTTTGTAACTAACACTGATGATGTCACTTAAGACGGTATTAGCAATCCCTATTAACAATTAGGAACTCCTTGCCACACTGAAATAAATCTTAAAGACATAAAACCAAGAAAAGCACAAGCAATAATAACTAAATTACTTCTAGTTTATATTTTATATAACCTATAAAATAATAGCCATTATTATATGTAATTTGTTTATACGAGTGGTTATTATTGCAACTGCTTCATTATATGTATTACGTCTTCACAATGAATCATTGTATCCTAGAGCATGATGATGGTACTGGTGATGCAAAGCTGAATCAATTGATGCAGGTATGCACTTATGTTCATGATTATTAACTTGGCAATGAGATGTATTGGATTACTCATGTTTTTTCCGCAAACAAAGCTCAAAGGGTCAGATTTTTATCTTGGAAACCACATCTTGTTGGATCGATAGAGGTTGCATCATTATGAGTAATTAATACTCATTAACCTAACGGTATCCACTTCAATTGTTTTTTTATGGTTGTCAGTAGTGATCCCAGTTAACATGTTCTCAGAAAAAAGGGTTATAATCTTAAAACATTTTTACAGTCAGGTTGAAAAACACGGATTTTACTTGAAAAATTACTATATGTTGCATTTTTTAAATGGTCCTCACAAGTTTAGAATGTATGTAAGTAGCGCCACGCCTTATTGATCAATTATAAACATTAAGGGTCCATTAAAAAGAACACCCAGACAGTGAGACAATAATTATTATTTTTGTTTCCAAGCACTGAAATGCTAATTATAACAGTACATTTAAATTTTAAAAGCTTGTTCTAACTTGACGAAGACTAAACAAAGAAGTGGCCCAGATGTTTCCAGTCCAGGGCTTATCCAGTCCAGATGTGCTAAGCCATTTTATCCATTGTTTACCCTTTATAATGAGTTCGCACGTGCGTTACCTGACTAATTATGGACATTTTGACTTTTTCAAGGAAGCACACGTGTTTTATTATCTTTCGGGGATTTTTGCAGATGTTTTATTTTTCAATTTGTTGGATTGAGACGGTATTTGCAGGTTTATACTTGAATGGAGTTGGGACATATGGAAGTTCCTAGTTAAGAGCTGGCTTGGTGGTGTTATTGTTTTTATAAAGAACGGTAAAAGTATACCGGTGATAAAAGTTTCTTTATTTGAAACAACGCTTGGAATAATATTCGAGACTTGGTCACTGAAAAACAAATGAATATGCTACAGCAAAGTCTCGCATAAGTCTCGGCTTTTCTAAAACTTGGTCGCATCTTCACCCATAATTTTGGCCCAACGGGACCAAGACCTAGGATCTTTCCCCCTTGCCGTTATAACCACGATGGTTAACGCCCTCGTGACACACGACTCGTTACTATTCGTAGATAGCAACGGTAGCAGGTTCGCTTCCCTACACGCTCGCTGTGACCTTTACATCATCATCTGATAGGCTGCACTGTTTTTATCCGGTTGTTTCGCTTTGAATATTTGATGCATTTAGCATTGGCTTCTATATTTTAAAAGTCAATAATATTTTGAAAAACCGTTTTCGTATGGTTTCAATTTTAACTACCAAACGCATCCTCTCTTTGACTTTTGAAAGTTCTGGCAAATATTACTGTTCGGGTTGATTTGTAGTCAGCCCACATTTTCATAGTTAACCCCTTGGAGAGATTTTGTTTATCTACTGAAAAGGCATATATATAGCCATATATAAGTAACTAAACTTTATAGATTCACTCTGACATTTTGCTATTTTAATTTGACAAATGATTGACATTTATATTTCTAGTATAAACTATGATGTATGTTCCAATTTTATTAGCTTCTTTCATTTATTTAATTAATATCATTTTCCATGCTAGTTTAAGCGAATTGTTTAAGAAACTGTTAAAAAACCCGACCATCTGTAATGTACTACAACTCTTGCAAATAAATTTAATTAATTTCATTTACATTTCATTTTTTTTGTCATCGCCTGAGATGATTGACAATTTTATGGTTCTAGACAAGTGGTTGCCAGTAATTTGAGCAAACATTTTTTTTTCCGTTTATACTGAATCATCGTATCTCCTTTCAGCATTATCCTGCCCACAGCTATATTAAATTCGTAACCTTCTATTACGCCTGTAACTAGAGATAATATTAGTTATGTAAATTGTGCGTGATTGAGTAATAAACGCCCAAACACTTTCGTATCTATTTTATTAGTCACGAATGCGTCAGATCAGGGCAATCTCTTCATACTTGTAGTTCATGTAGATTAATTTATGTTTAGCTTTAATTGGTTAGCAATTTGCAATTGGACCCATTTTTGCAATTACGGATCACGTTATGGCAAAGCCCATTTTTGGATTTTATATGGTAGATATAGTTTCATCAACAGAAGACAAAAGCTTTTATTTTCCTGAGATCATCAGTTTACTGAATAAATTGCAGTGATGTATAGATGTCGCAATAATTACCATATTTTTCAATATATATTGATAATATTGACATTATTACATTTTATAGTCATTTGTTTAATGAGAGGAAACTGACTTTAGATAAACATTGCACTAAAGCATCTCACAAAACAGTGGCAAATCACGACAGTTCAACGCCCTTTAAACCTAATAATATAAACAACACTTGAAACCTGCGCAATCTCATATTCCACAAGAATTTGAAAGCCATCCTTCATTCCATATCTTTGCATACCCACACAACAGAACTTGAAAACTGTTGTCTCTGGTACTTAAATAGTCAAAAGCATTCCAATACTATTCAATGCGACCTTTAAGGCCGATCGGGTCCTCACATCGGGTCACGGCGGCACTCCCGCGCAGCATTGCGCTCCCGTGCGCCGGCGCAGCATTTTGTTAAGCGCTTGAATCGTAAGATATATTTTGCTGCATGTATTGTAAGTTATTCAGGTTGATAGAGTAATTTTATTCGGTGATAATTAAGCCGTTTAGGTATGAGATTGTGTTGATTTGAAGTTTAATGTATTATTGGAATACGGTGGCTGATTTGAATGCAATTCATCTGGGTTTAATCGGTTTTAAAGGTTAATCTTGCTCACTATACTAAATTAGTAGTGTCTCTATTATCAAAACCGCTGGAGTAGTACTGGGGTTTTTAACATTCAAAGAAGATTTTAAAAAAGAAAAGATGTTCCCCGATAAAACTAAATATAAAGGTTGCAGCATACTTAACCCATCCTCTCTCTAAAACCTTTAGCCGCGACTTTCAAATAAGGATCATCTCAACCCGAGTACAGTTAGCGGGCAAGAGGGGGGGTGAATGGTTACTGGGGGAAGAGGGGGGATCGAATTCCGCAAGAACTACCTTCACCTGACCTAGCTTTGGCTTTCGGTTTATTTATGTGTTGTTTTAGTAAACAGCGCTGTTAGGTTCGCCAGTAATTTCGGGAGATCGTCCTGGTATTTAAAATGTCGCGTTTAGGTAAAATGGCCGCGGGATTTGTGAATGAAATGGTTTTTTCGGTTGGTGTTTCAGTTATGTCTGTTGCTTCCTTTTGTGTAAAAAAGTTAACGTCGGTGGAAAAGGGTCAAATTGTTAATGAAGTACGACAATGCGTCGCAGACTCACAGATCTTCGGCCATTGAAGTTTTTCTAATGAATGATTGAACCTTTGAAGTCATTCTCGGGTATGAAATATGAAATCTTATTTAACTTTATGTTGAACCAAGGTCAGGGCTGTACGTAACAAGCCGTTATTAGAAACTACGGATTATAAGGTAAATTCCTCGAAAGGTCAAACAAAGTTTCTTCGGCATCCTAAAATGTAATCGGTTGTATTCTTGTCCGTATAGTATTCTCAATCGTGGCGACTATACGTACAGTGTCAGATTCAATTGGAAGGTCGGTAATGAGCGTTTGGTTACCTGTTAGATTTGTCGTGTCCAAGGCTCTGGGGAATTGTAACAAATTCGAATGTGCTTTATGCTCAGCATTTAATTTGGTGAAGCATTTGAACGGGAGCTCTTGTTTGTGGGACTGGGAATAAAGGACGACACTAATTTAACGGACCCTTCTGTTCTCGCGGATAGAAGGACCAAAATTTACATGAAGATATTTAATGTAAATGTGTGAAGCTTGCTCCATTTACTTATGTTAAGTTACCGATTTGTGTTATTTCCAGTCTGAGCGTATTTGCTTATTAGATGAAAGATTAGATCTCCAATGTTGTTAGCACTTCATCTAATATGTAATTGAAGTTAATGCGAATAATATTGTAGTTACCAGTTGACTCACCATCATTAATCATTTGCTCATTACCTCTGATACTGCTCTGTACACTTGCATTTGTAAAAACATTTCTTGAATCCGCCTTAGGCTTACATTCGGCTAATTGAATGAATATTAATGCAATTGGTCCTTGTAGTACATGTAGGCTCATCTTTTATTGACTACTATATCAACATGACTAACCTTTTCATCGATTTTTGTAACTTGCGCATGATTAGAAACATCCTATGTGGCCCTGTTTATCTTTATTGGTGTCTCGAGTAAATAGACCATTAGAATCGAAGCAATTATATCGATTAAGTTAGTGCGCCATTGTTTTACCAGCCAAACAGTCGCCGACTAGAAACTAGTTAAGTTTACAAACTATAGCTTTAATCCGGAATGCAATTAACATAATCCAACTAAGATTATCTCGTATGACGGTCTATACGATGAAATACTAACTATTTATAGTTAAAATGAAGGAGCACGTGGGAGTTGTTGTATATGAAGTAAAAATAGAGGAATAGTTTACTGAGTTATCAACTTTAGGATATTTCGGATAAAGTATGTTTTGGATTGACAAAGTTGAAAGAAAATGCCATAAAAAAATTGTTCTTACAATGAGAAATGAACTTTTTTCTATTAAGTTTAGAGTCGTCATTTCAAAGACCGTTGTTTTTTTTGAAATGGCTATTGTATACTTTATGTGACTACATCCATGTTTCATATGTAATCGATTCCGATTTAGGAATCATTTGATTTTTGATAAAATATTGTTTAATCGAATACTGTTTATTAACTCGGTTCTATCTTTATGGTTGAGTTCGATTTGTTGGACATGTGTACGAGGTCTGATTTCCGTGTGAAGAATTTCAAATTTAATTGAGACTATTGTCTTAGCTAATTGCTAATTAAGAATGTTTTAGTTATAATATTTTAAATAATTTATACTTCTGTAAAGTTTTCGTAGTAGGTAATCGTGAATTTCAGGGCGTAGTCGAGCCTATTAACTAATAAGGCTTATTAAAAATTAAGGTTAGAACGGTGGTAATTAAGGACCGAGATTTAAAGTACTTCCACATATCTTCCCATATTTTTAACAGCAGGGCCGAAACTAAAACTGAATCCCCATTCCCGCACAATAATGAATTTAACCCTCCAATTGTTAACACTTAGAAATAAAATCTAAAAAACCCTATTCGAAAGGTGGTCAGTGTAACAAAAACGGCAACTTACCGGCATATTTCACGGCCATCTGCTTATTACCATCAGAATCTTGAACCATGTGTCCAGTGATGGCTAAAAAAAGGCCCGTAGACAATGGGTCGAGAGATTTATAATATTCTGACATCTGGATGGTTGCCTGAGCAGGCGCAAATGAGGGTTAACTTACCGTTTGAAGGGCTTCGAAATATTGTAATTCAATTAACTTTTGGAATTGTAATTAAAACATTTTATGGGATTTTTGAATTTATGTTCTGTGAAGTGTTATTATAGTTACTGACAATTTTAATTTTTTCTATAAATGTTGATGGATTGGGTTCGACGTATTTGATAGTGTTGACAGGTATTCGAACTGAGTTGGGCTTGCATATAAACCTCATAATTACATAAACTGGCACACCGGCTGGAGTTGAATTTCTAGAAAAAAAAAAAATGTATGAACATTACGTGGATTTCTAAGCTTATACTAGGTGATTGTTACATACAATGCCTATTCTTCGATTAGCTGTTACATTTGTGCAATCCTAACAACATTTTCATTTATCAGTAATATTATACTTACTTAATTCTACTTTTATAGTTTTCTACAAATGGTTTGAGCGTTAGCGGTGGTCCTAGCGTTATCTTCGCCTGTTGCTAGGATCGCGTAAACTACAAAGTTTATTTGGAACGCAAGGTCTAAAACCAGTTATAGGTCAATAGTACAGAATGCAAATATATCACGGCACCAGCTGACACAGCCACAGAATCTTAAAACTAGCACCATTGAAAATCTAAAATTGAAAACAAAACTACAATATAATTCAATTATTATATGTCTGGCAGGTCTATTTGTACCCTGGTCTTTATACCATTACTGGATTGTGCACATATGCATGTTCGTATACCTTTACAATGTCAACAGGCATTTTTATGTAAATAAACCTATTAAAGGTCGAATTATTGTATATCATCGTAACTTAGCGTGTTTGTCCTGTGTCTTAACTATTAATAGATTTTATTAGTACGTCTGTTCTGTGTAGGTTTTAATTTCAGATAGCCATTTAACCATGTTATTTCAGGTTTTATCTGGGTCCTTATCTTGGCACACGTTGGATGGTCGGTGGGAAGGTATGGCGCACATCGATTTATTAGTTAAGGCGTTGATAGGGGTCTTGTGTGTGAGAGGAGCGATGGAAGGCTCTGCATAGTCGTTGACCTGTTAGTGTTCGTAGGAATTTTCGCTGACCCTGTAAGATGTATGGTTAGATTTAATTTGTTCGGACTTTGTAAAGCTTGGTGGAGGAGTGTGGTTATTGGAATCGACGATGTAAAAGAGCTGATATGGAGAGCATTGGTCTATTAAGAGAGGGTAAATTAGAGAAGTGTGGATATAAGGGCTCAGACCGAGTCAACTTAACCCGAATAAAAATATCAGATACTACGTCGTCAAAACGCCTAAAAAAGAGGTGTGTACAGTCGGCATTCAAAAGTATCGACCCCTTAAAAATATTTTGATTAAGGCAACGATGTTGATTGATTTGTTCCTTAACTATTATCGAGTTAATGCTTGTACGTACCCTTTTGTTAGTTTAGGGAATATTAATGAAGGTCAGCATAATTTTCCAATTAAATGCAGCACAAAGTTTAAACTCTTTGCATACAATCAGTACTGTATCATGATCAGACCTACCGATGATCGTGAGGAAACTGGCATGCCTGAGAGATATTTCTCGCCGGCATGTGAAGCCAAGTTAGAATCCCATGGGCAGCTTTAAAACTCTGACACCAGGTTAGTCACTAACCACACGAATAGAAGAAGACCTACCGATGAAGTTAAAAATAGCTGAAGATAAACTTTCGGATGTAATTTACAGTGTATTTAAGTTATAATTATTGTAATTACTCCACCACAAATACCAGCAAAAAATATAATAATTACAAACTAAACACCATCACCTTATAAATTGCAAAATTATATTACCATCCGCACTGTTATCCCACATTATAAGGCATATAATTATTCCAACGTTTAGAATTAAGGCACAATTTGCAAGATAAATTGCTAGACATTATTCAATAGGTTTTTAATTAGAATAAATAAGTTATTTGGATAGATAAACAAATAGGTGGAATTTATCATTTGGTTGCAACTGCTGGCCAGATGCTGGTGAATTGGGATGATTATTGCGCACGCGCATATTATTTGTTTGTTTGTCTTTAATATGTTTTGTGTGTTTTTCTTTGATGAAGAAGGTTAATTTCGTGGTTAGGGGACAAAAGTAGGTACCTACTGGGGGCAGTGTAGGGTATCTGCCAAATCAGAAAGTGTATTGAAGGATTGCCGTAAAAATATACCGTTTAAGTTTAGTATATTTATTTTGTTTGTATGACGAGGATTATTGCTGATCTTTCAGGAACAAGGCCAGACTCACAGAGAAATCTATGTATAATCAAGAGAATATCTATCGACTTGTAATGTATTTTTTTTAATATGGCAATAATGCTTTTTTTATCTCCTCAGACCAAATAAAAAACCAAGACAGAGCGCTGTCAACAGTAAAGTGAAGCCGGTTTCGTAAACATGTGTACTCTTTGTGTGGTGTAGTTTGATTGTAGTGACATTGCAAAAGGTTGTAAATGTGTGCGTGTGAGCGTGTATGTACAGAGCGGCGGTGTAGTTTTGGCATGCTTCGCTGTATTGTTCGCAGCGCTCAGTCTTGCTTTTTTATTTGGTCTGAGTTTATCTCATATAGAAGTCCTCACGTGAAAGACCGATTATTCCGTTAATTTTATCATAAGATTATTAGCAATGTGTTGCATATTACTAGTATTCCTGTTAACCCCTTCTACAGAGCTTGCAATGCTCTTAATAGTTTTTTCTATCTAACCTGCTTGCAACACTGTAGTGTATTTACTTGTAAAGATGATTAGTAGTTAATCGTTTGACATGACGGTAGTTTTTATTTTAATTTTAAATGGTAACTGGAAGGACCAACTGGTCCCTTTGACATCGCTATTAATAATATGTTTTAGAAGCACTAGGTTAATTATAAAATTATGACTGGTTATTGAAGAAGAATAAATTATAATTAAATTATAGGTATTAAAAGGTGGCTGGGATATACTGGATGTGGAAGGCGGAAGGCGGAGGACAGGGTGTTGTGGTGAAGCTTGGAAGAGGCCTATGTCAAGCAGTTGGTCCATTGTTATACAATTAACAATGGACCATAGGGATGACGACAAAAAAAAAATTTGTCCATCATCCACGACGGAGTAATAAAGAAAAATACGTATCCAATATTTTTTAACAATCTCCGGATTAAAAAAATATTGGACACGTATTTTTCTTTTTTAGGTAATCTAAAGATTACGGCGATACATTGAGTTAAAATGTGCCGTGAGGCTACGAGTACCTATATAGATTATATACCTACTTGTGACGTATCGACCCCCACTCCCCAACTTAAAATGCGTTTTATCTAAGTAATTTTTTATTAATATGATAAAGCAAAAAATACGTGTCTAATATTTTTTTATTATGTGACTGACGGACTAATTAGAATTTCTGTTTTTTACACAGGCATTATCCCTATTGTCGGGGTAAATGTGAAGTATATCTGTCATTCATCACATTATTTTGTTGTGCTATCGGACTGTTTGTCAGTCTGTTGTTTTCAAATCTGTAAAGCAGCGTATGTATTTCATCCACTTATTAATAAAGTATTAAATTCAACTTTTATTAATTAGTTAATGAGGTAACCACAAAAAGGTTGCAAATATGCGTCATATGCAAACCACCAGGCGAACGATGCCACGTGCTTCGTTTTGCATATGTTGTGTTGTGGCGCAGACGCAGACAAAATGTTCGGGTTAAACATTGGTCCTAACATAAAATAATAGGGCAGAAGGACTACTCGGTTCGACTATCTTCAGGGAGTTTTCTTTTTTCAATTTTCCGATACAGAAACTTGTCCTTTAATCATTCCTATTTTGAACTCAGTAGCAACCCGGTGTCTGGATTTGTACTTAGTTGATGGCAATGAGCTCGGCTCCCTGTTACATGGGTTTGAAAAATAGCTAGCTAAATGTGGGTGTACTATTGTTACACGTCTGCCTAGCCGTTCAGGGAATATTGGCGTGATGTTATGTTATGTTTGTGTGAATAAGAGTGGAACTTCTGCATGTTCTTGGTTGGTAGTGCAGCGACACTTTTATGTCATCGGCACCAGATTATCTTGGCAGGATAGTGCGTACGCGCAGTTATTGCGGAGCCTTTAATTACTATAACATGGTGATTAACCTAGGTAAATGTTAATGTCTGAGGAACGGCCATTATGTTTGAAAAACTAGAATAATGGCGACCATAAATAAACTGTTTTAAATGAAATGTTTCCAAAATTATAAAACAATTAATTCCAATTAAATTAACCCACAAATTGTAAAAATATTCAGATAACACATTAAAATAAAATTAATAATGTTAACTGAAGAATTTTAATCTTTACCGAACATAGAGATCGAATAAAAGATATACAGAATTTACATAAAAGATTGAGTTAAAAATCTTAATTCTTAGTTCCTTCGATTTATTCAATGATCGCTCTATATTGAAGTCTGTTGACATTAATGTCAACCGATTCCATCGAGACACATGACGCCCTGATGGGTTTAATTAAAAAAAAACTTTAAAAAAGTACCTTGAGATCACCTGCCGATTCAAAGGTGTAGATTGACAATCCCTAAATTCGGGCCAGCCGTTTTCAAAAAATTTAATTATCAAATCGTTTAGATATTTGGAAGTAATTCGTTTATAATAAAAGGGTAAAGGTGTGCAGCGACCTTTGTAAATGTAGGTTGTAATCAAAAGTCCCTACCTACCTTACTTCTGGCCCTACTAACAAATACATGCGAACTCATTCTGAAAGTGGGCAACGTCACAAAAAGATGTCAATTTATTCGGTGTTTTGATTAATTTGGCAATATTTACTGTATGGAAATATTAAATACGGCTAACTAGAAAACTAAAATATTGATAATGAAATGCAACAATTAATATCGTAACACCGAATATTTAGTTTTAGATGTAAAAAAAGTATTTGGAAACTTTCCAAATGCCTTTTTTACACCTACAACATTAAATTCAGTGTTATGATTGCAATTCATTATTATTATTCTAGTTCACGATTTGACAGATTTTTGCGACTTTCCCAACTTTTAGAATTAACGCTTAACTTTTTGATACGTTTTCCAGAGTAAAACATCAAAACATCAAACCATTTCCAATCATAATTAAAATTAGTGGAAAGAATCTTGCAGAAGGAAACAAGTTTTTTTATATAAAAAAAGGAAGGATAAAATAATTGGGCTTCAAAAAATTCGTCCGTATCGCTGTCAACACGAAAAGTGCCCAAATGACTGGTAGAATTGACATATTTTTATATTTTTTTAATATTTTTTTGTTATATAACATGTATACGTAATATTATTTTAAGTCGGTTAGCGTATATATTATGTAAATATGTATTATCTTTTTTAAATAGTATAGTTTTCCTCGCTGATTATCTAGATGAGTATAGAGTACCTTTATTGTGCTTGAACTGAGGAAGATTTCACTTTTTCCTTTGTTATAAGCAATATTTTTCTAGATTCAAAATTCTTTTTCAACTGTACAAGCATTTTGATAAAAAGGTGAGGTTTGTACCTCACCACCTCACCTTGTTTCAAAATGCTAACTCTTTAAGAAGAGTTTAGAGAGTCATAGAGGTACAACCTCTATTACTCTGATGTAAGTATAAATATCCGCGTCCGTGTTAAGATCTGCGCAAATTATTTCACACTTGATGGAATGATTGCGACAGTACTTCACAGATGATTCATATAATTAAAAAGCGTCACACAGTAAGTGTGAGCAATTTCGTTAAACTGAATGACCAGCTAACCGTTTAATAATGCTCTTGGGTTAAAAATTAACACAAAAAGCATAATTATCACATTAAACTACTGAGAAATTAAGTTTTTAATCTGGCACAGACGTGTAAAGCGTTACTTTCGAATCATTAACAAAGACGGAGTTCTTTTTAATTACTGCTGAAATTATTATATTTTTAAACATTTTGATTGGTTTAATAAAATTAAGTTATTATTAAAACAGGTTTGCGGATTTGCTTCTTTATTTTTATGTCATTTCATTTTTATATAATTTATTTAATTGCATTTGATTTAGTCTAGACTTTGTGGTTTTACTCCTTTTTTTCATATTTTGAAGGTATTAATGCTGTTTTTTAGATTCTTTAGAGAGTTATAAAATAATGAGGTGCGTCGATCGATGAGGTTAAGCTACGCTTGCCGCAGTTGGTCCGTGGATGGGTGACCATCCTTACATACCAAGATCTCTCCGTGCCTCGGAAAGCACCTTAAGCCGTTGGTCCCGGATGACATTCGTGGATTTTTGACAGTCGTCAGTCTGACAACCAGTCTTACCAAAGGGGTATCGTATTACCCACTAACTTGGTTGTGGAGGTCAGTATTTTACAAGGAGCGACAGCCTCGTCGCTCCATGTAAAATACTGGTATTCAGCTGCATCCGGTTAGACTGGAAGCTGACCCCAACACTGTTGGGAAAAGGTTAAGTAGATGATGAGAGTTATAAAACTTTAATTTTTGTAACATTTTACTGATTTAATTAGAATCCAAAAAAACACAATTTAGGTTCTTGTTGTACTTTTATAAAACTATTACTTTTATTTAATGAAAATAATTGTACAGTAACGCGTCTTTCGGTGCTTTCATACATTTATAGACATTTAGATTATAATCTCGAAGGAAACAAATTGCAACTGTCTGTGATGTTTTACGATAGCTTTGTAAAATTCATTCCGTGTGTCCGTCCACGTTGACAGTACAATTGGAGAAAACTATAATTAAAAAAATGTTTATTTGTAGTGAATACTGGCGATTTTATTACATTAAATATATTTGTATCGCTTTTCGTTTTGTTTTTTAAAGTTTTAAAGATCGATGTCTTTTTATGCGTTATTTTTTTTGTTATTCCAGCAAAAAAAATATATAATATGGTCAGGTTAATGCAAAAATGCGTAAGAGTCGATGTACAAAAACGGCTATCGGGGTATAAATCGTTGAATTACTCGATACTCTATCCATATAATTGTGAATAATGAATAAAATCGAACTAGGCTTCCGAGTCGATTATAAATTAATTTAGAAGTTGCTCTATCGAGGAGGACCCGAAGGGTTTTGAAATAGTTTGTACCAATTTTTTTTCTCCATATGGAACATTTATTTTAGTTTTATTGTGTCTTCTTTAAATTTCGCTTGCATTAGAAATCGCCAAATATTTAGCGCTAAACATATTTGAATCATTGTTCTGTGTCTGTCAACTTCAAAAAATTTACAAATATCTAACTATGTTTTAAATTCTTCTGGCGTTAAATATATTATTAGCATTTTTTTGAGCCACGTAAAAACAACCAAAAACATTAAGAAACACAGATGTATCCCATAAAAGATGACCATAAAAAGATATAGATTATCAGCTACAAGTACTTACACACCTTGTACTCGCAAAACGTTTATAAATCAAAGGGGGCACTCTTGTTTTAAAGGAACCTATCTTTTTGCGAAAGATAAAAGACTCGCATCGACAGATGTACAGGGATACGTCTGAAAATAATTTATCCGTGGAAATAGTAAAAAACAAAGTTTTATGTTGCTTTGCTACACATGGCTGTTGTTATAGCTGATACTATGTGGCGTTTGGAGTATTGTGGATAAGATTTACATGGACTTATTGTGTCCAGAGAAATTCCTGTAATTTTTAAGAACGTTCGCACCTCATTCGCGATCTGTCAAAAATACAATCTATTTTTGACAAGTTTGACAGATGGACAGATGACAGGGCGACTTGAATGTGAACGTTTTTTAAGTACGAGAATTGGCCTTCTGGTTTCAAAGTGTGACTTTTAATTGGGGATTTTGATAGAGTACTGTAGTGTTAGAAGAGCGCTAGCTGTAGCACATAACTGATACGTGGGGGCGTAGAATAATAGATAATATTTTGTTTTACATTTGTCATCATATCTCAGAGAAACAGGCACTTTTCTTCGCGTCTATTATAACACACTAGATTAAAAATTAAAAAAACAAATGCGCTTGAATGAGCGAATGCAACCAGACTTATTTTTCTATTAGCTTGTACGTCATAAGATCACCTTTTGCTTGTAACTTTTACAGTACCTTAGAACAACAACGGGCTCGTTCGGCAAAATTATAACAGCCGCACGGATCGATCTTCAAGGTTAAGCAACGCTTGCCGAGGACTGTGGATTGGTGACCATTTATTACATAACGAGACCGTTCCGTGCATCGGAAAGCACGTTAAGCCGTTGGTCCCGGCTGTCTATTGTGGATAGATCTTTGACAGTTGTTACGAGTAGTCAAAAGCCCGAAAGTTTGACCATCAGTCTTACCAAGGGGTATCGTATTACCCAGTTACTGGGCTGTGGAGGTCAGATGGGCAGTCGCTCCATGTAAAATACTGGTATTCAGCTGCATCCTGTTAGACTGGAAGCCGACCCCAACATAGTTGGCTAAAAGCTAGGCAGATAATGCTGTGTACAGATTTCAGGGAGTGATTTAAACAGGGATTTTGAGAGAATAGTAAATCTTAGTAGAAATAAAGAAAGAAAATATGTTTATTAGCATTAATACAACAAACACCATAAAGGTATTCAATAATTTATAGAAAACTAGCTTCTGCCCGCGACTTCGTCCGCCAGTCTATAACTTTCCTCACGAATTGGGCTATCCAATGCAAAAAGATTTTTTCAAATCCGACTTGTAGTTCTAGAGATTACCCCTACATACAAACTTAAAAACAAACAAACACATTTTACCTCTTTATAATTGGTATACTTACTTATGTCAAAAATCCCTTAGCTCAGAATAAAGTCAGATGGCAACACTAGGTACTACCAGCTGACGCTAATTTTCCGCTGCCCTCGAGTTGATAGTAGATCCTCTGGAGAGCCCAATATTTTTGCTTAATCTTTTAAAATATCTGAAGGAAGGACAGAAAACAGAATGTCTGTTTGCCTAAAATTCTGGCGTACTGTCTTCCTAGACAGTACGCCAGAATTTTGAAGAAGAACTGAAAGCCAAAACTAACGAAAATAACTGAATCATATTTATTACTAGCTGCGCCCCGCGGTTTTACCCACATGAGTCTCGATCCCTTGGGAATATCGGGATAAAAGGTATCCTATGTCCTTTTCCAGGTCACATTGCATCACACTGCTAACAAGAAAAAAAAAAGAGTTCCCAATGACCAGTTTTAAATGCAAATATGTTTTTCCGCCCATTAATTAATTACAGTCACAATGTTGCGAATAAAAAAAACAATCCACACTAAACCAGTGTTGCAACTTCTAAAAACAGCTGTTCGACAACGTCCAATCACAACGCATAATAAAAAGGTAATTAGATGTCCATTTAACAGTTTTTTTATGTCTAACCTATTTACCCACATTACCCAATGTTGGTATCTACTGTTTTATTGCTTATACATCATGTATCAGAAAGGTACATATTTAAGGGTGCGGTACAGACTAGAGATGAAACGGATATCCGGTAACCGTCCGGTATCCGGCATATCCGGCCTTGTTTGCACTATCCGGCCGGATACCGGACAGTAATTCAGTATTCGGCCGGATTCCGGATAGTAAAATTAAAAAAATTCTCATTATTTTACACAAGGCAAATCATACCACAATAAGTTATGGACACCGTTTATTTTTATAATCGTACGATAACACCCGAACACGCACAAATATTACCGATCTCGTTCACCGCGCCTATATCCAAATCAAACTGATCGCGTCGTGTAACGCGATAAATGGCCGAATATCCGGTAGCCGGATATCCACTATCCATTTCAATACTAGTACAGACCACCAAACCACTATCCGTTTCAACACTAGTACAGACCATCAAACTGAATAAATTTCTCCATGGAACCAACATCATAATCATTCTCCTGCCCTTATCCATTGTATTTTGTATTTGTATCCCAATTTATTTGTACCATACTTATCTAACTTGTATTTTATTTATTTTGTTAGCTTAAACAAACAATTGTACTACAATGTATATTACAGCTAAGATTACAAAATAATTAGAAGTGGGTAAATCCACGACATTTCCACAGATTACCTTGGTTACAGATACAGTTAAGACACCACATTCAAGTTACAACAAGTAAACATTTAAAATTAAAAAAAAAAAGCTTTTAAGTAATCATGCATTGTCACGAGAACCAAACACGTATGCAATTTCAGCCCGATAGCTTCAGTGGAAGTGGGTGAAATATTGATTGCAATATTCCAGGACATACATACAAGTGAAGTTAAATAAAAGCTTTTAAATAATAAAAACACAAAGAAGAAGACAGGAAGAGAAAAAGAGGATGTACGTACTTCTCTTAAACTAAAACAAATAAACCTAATTATAATTATTACGAAAACAAACCACAACAACAAAAAAGACTACACATCACGCAAATGCAGACTATTCACTAAATATTTCCTTGTCTTGTTCCATATTAGTCTTCATATCGATAGTCACCCACTTTCTACCCATATCATCTTCCACACAGTATATCCATCGTTTCTTTGGTCTTCCCCTACTCTTATAGCCATCCACATTCATACAAAACGTTCCTCACGACATTTTCCTCATTCCTCCGCATCACGAGTCCCAAACCATGACAAGCGATTTCCGCAAAAATTGTTCACAGTCCCATACATTTGGGTCGAGTACGTATTGAAGGTCTATACCACACCCTTATTTTAATGTTACCCACCTTTTTAATACTAATGCTGTAGAACTAAGACTGTTGCAAAATTATTTAATTAGTTGTCCGAGAGGTTAGATGAGTTGAGTAAATGTTGGTTAATGCTCATAAAGATGAGCTCAATTTGCCGTATAGAAATTAATGTTAAGTAGTGTTTTAGTAATTAATTCTACGTATCGAAATGTTTTTAGTTATACTGGTTACGATTCTCGGTAATTGGGTTTGTGGCTTATTTTATGGTGAAATTACTGGAATAATGTGTCTACTGTCCTTGTCTTTATTTTCATTAGAGTTTTGAACATTTATAGTTTTTTTTTTGGTGGTGGCCCAGTGGTAACGACCCCGATTTACGAGTGGTCGTGGGTTCGAACACAGACAGACGCGTTGCTTTGTGAAAATAATTTCATCACCACTGCTCTCAAAACAGAGAAGGAAAACATCGTGAGGAAACCGGCATGTCCTAGAACCAAAAATTCGAAGGCATGTGACATCTACCAACCCGCACTGGGCCCGTAGATTATAGCCTTTATTAGAGAGGGAGTGCCCTCTCGAAGAGAGGAGGCCTGTGTCCCAGTAGTGGGAAGCTTAGGCTGATTCAACTACAGTTTTTTTTAAACATATTAAGAAAGTACATTTGTTTTTATTTTTGGGGGATAACAATGGTCCGATTTTACGCTTTTATCGGAACTTTTATAAATAATTTATACACATATATTGACAGATTTCCTGAACATAGCATTTTTCCAGTACCTATCTTCATAATTTCAGTAAAATCTCATTTTTCACTTTACTTAAGAGGGTTTATTCTGAAAGTGGGCAACGGCGCAAATAGATGTCAAATATTGACCGGTTTTGATTCTTATAGCAATATTACTGAATATAAATAAGAAATGTGGCTAACTAGCGAACTAGAATATTAATAATGAATTGCAATTATTACATTGAATTTGATGTTGTACCCATTTTAGGTGTAAAAAACGCATTTGAAAACTTTCCAAATAGATTTTTTACATCTAAAACTAACCATTCGGTGTTACGATACTAATTATTACATTTCATAATAAATATTCTAGTTCGCTAGTTAGGCACATTTTTTATTTCCTCACTGTAATATTGCCAAATTAATCAAAACAGTGAAATATTTGACATCTATTTGCGACGTTGCCCACTTTCAGAATAAACGCTCTTAAAATACATACCAAGGCATAAAAACATCCATGTACTAATCTACCTTATCACTTTGAAGCACTAACAAATTAAAAATATTGACACTTTGCTACTATTAAGAATGTATAATTGCTATTGCCATCGAGAAACGATATGTAATAAATAGTACACTTACTTTTTCTTGTTACTCATTAAAAAGGCTTTTTGTGCATATACTACTTAATAGATTATTTACGAGTACATACCGTTCTTCATAAGTTCGTGTATTTTGTAATAACATTAACTTGTATTTCTCATGATAAGTGAATTGTATTCTTTTTGAGAAATAAATGTCTTAAACCGTAAAATAGGCACCACATAAGTATTTGAACAATGCCAAAAAAAAAACCACACAAAACCTAATATTCTAACATGGCAACCCGAAGCTATTTTCTACATAAAGACCACGGTAGACAGTTGTCTTAGGGAACAGATGCGCCTACGCCGGTATCGTCCGTAGCGTGATCCTGTAAGAGTCCCGGAGTATTATCACAAAAGCACCTAACGGGTTCAAGACATCTGCTGATCTGTGAGATTTTGTGGTCTAATTTAAAAGCAGTAGCGGAATATAGAGCGTGTTCTTGAAACATGCTCAAAACATGTTGCTTTTTTGATATTCTCTAGCATCTGTCACTAAAATATGTTTGGTATAGAAAGAACACTATTCCTACGTTTACTTTGGTAACTTTGTTTTTTAAGTATAAATCCTTACGTGTTTTTTTGCAGTAAAAAAACACGTAACAGTCTCTGGCAGTTCATTATGTCACTCAATCAATAATAAGCACATAATCGTTGTAGTTTTGAATTCCTAAAACATTACAAATATATTCATAGGCAATTCAATAACAGTGGAATAGAAAAGGGTTCAAAATGCTTTTTCTAACCCATCTCCCAATGTCTGTTTGTGCACTTACACCAACCCCATAAAGACATCCAAAAGTTGTGCGGACGCAAGGTGCGGTGACAAGTAGTGTATATCACAAGGTGCTTCCATCACTATTGATTCCATGGGAAAATATCACCGTACGGTACTTCCCTACATGTGGTATAGATTCGGAAGGCGGATGCTGCATGCAGGTTTTACTTCCGTGATTTAAATTCACAGTTGCATAAATGAGTGAAGCAAAAAAAAAGATGGCGGAGATTAATTTAGAGTTTAGTGTATTATAATTAAGTCTAGGAAAAAAGTATTCGTTTAATTAAGTTTACTACCGGTACACAATGCCTTGTTAAATTTTTGACGAAATAAGAACGAAAAAGTCACAGAAACTTATTTAATTAAATCCATAATAAAGCGTGCGCTTTATTCCAGTCGCAAAAGCTGCGTCATTTATTTTTAGACTTCAAGATTTTTTACTGTAAAAAAGAGATGCGAAAAAATGTGGAATTTCCAAAAATATGCCAACAGTATTAAAAACATGCTGTAACATCAGCTGTCTGTCTGTAATTTGATAAATTGTTCACAATCCTGGTAGAAAACAGTTAACAATCGCAAAAAACAATTCACATGCGACACTAATCACTGGCTGAGGATTTTTAAAAACGGATGTCGGAACAGAACGGAAATTGGCACTTTTTTGTAATCACTAACATAAATATTACAAAATCGATTGGCTCACACCCTTAACACAACGACACAAAGGCTATATTTGGAAGGAATAATACACAAATAAATTGGTAAAACACTAAAATTTTAAAATGAAAAAGTCAAGTTTCCTAAGTTTTGTAGGTCAACTTTTTGCTATCAATTCTTTATGCAGATGTGCTTTTTAAAAATAATGTTCTTCCGAGGTGCGGCAGATGTACAAAATGGGACCTTGAAGATGTTTGGCGAAAAAAACAACACAACACCTTTTGCTTTGGAGTCCATCAGGCGTTTTTTATCTTTTTTAAGATACTCTAGTGATGCGCTCAAAATATCTGAGTGTTTGGCTCTTGATATCTGAAGATGCTCCTAAGCACTGAGATTACAATGTATTTTTAAAGCTAAATGTAAATAGATGTTTTAAATTAGCTGCTCCAATAGAGGATAAGACCCACTTGAATTTTGATGAAGACTTTGTTCGGTAGAAGTTTTTATGAACATAGCATGATGGTTGTTGTACTTTTTAACGAGTGCCGAGTAAAAAATAACATCCCACGTATTTCATGTGTATAAAGTTAAAATATTAATTACCTGCTGGCCCATTGTTTGTAGGTAGATCGACTTGCATAGGTTCTTAAGAGCGTTTATTCTGAAAGTGGGCAACGTCGCAAATAGATGTCAAATATTTCGGTGTTTTCATTAATTTGGCAATATTACCGCATGGAAATAAGAAATGTGGCTAACGAGCGAACTAGAATATTGATAATGAAATGCAATAATTAATAACGTAACACCGAATATTTCGTTTTAGATGTAAAAAAAATATTTGGAAATTTTCCAAATTCCTTTTTTCACCTAAAACGGGTAAAACATCAAATTCAATGTTATAATTGCAATTCTTTATTAATATTCTAGTTGGCTAGTTAGCTACATTTCTTATTTCCATACAGTAATAATGCCAAATTAATCAAAACAGGTAAATATTTGACAGCTATGTGCGACGTTGCCAACTTTTAGGAAGCACGCTCAACAAGCCCAATAATAATTATAAGACGTTAAATAAAATTTGCTTTGATCAATGAAACACGACCATTATAAAAGTATTCCCACAATCTGCCTCACGAAAACTATCTTCGTTGTCGTAAACAATATTAATTTATGAAACAGTTAGTAAAGTCGCAGTGTTTCGCCGGAAACTGCCATTAAGTCCGACTTTATCGCCTCCGATTTGCGTCTGCAAGACTCAATGACAATGATTGTGGACTAAACACACGTTTTTAAATAAATAACGGGTCCGATTTAAGTTTCCAGTCGACGTTTCCCTCGGGCGTTCTTGTTATAAGCCACGCGTCCGAAGAAACACGACGGCTTCCGAAAACTGCCGAAGATGTTGCCAAAACAAACGCGTGCGCAGATGAAATTGAACTTTAGTTTAACGGTTTAAAATTTAAATTCATTTGTAGGTGTGTTCGAAATTCAGCCTGTATAATAGTGAAGTCTTGAGGTAGGCAGATGTGTTTCACACAGTTTTGGAGTTACTTTTGTATCATTATGTGATTTTTTTTTCTTGAGGCATATGCAGTTTGAAGAAAGATGCCGAGGTAAAGATGTGTTGAGCAGATGCTTTCTCATGGACATGTTGGGTCACTTCTAGTTCTAATGCCTTCCGCTTATTAATTCTTTAAGCCTGACATGTTTCCGTATGTTTTTTTCGGGTGACCACTGAAAATCAGCGCTGTGCTGTGGGTCTCCATAGCACAGCATCATGCTGAGTGGAAGCTTTCTTGTCGCAGTCATGACGTGCCAGCAGCTGCCGACTATTTCTGTTTTGTGCTCGTTATTGTATTGTTTTGTTATCTACTCGAGTTTTTTTTTTATGCACGTGTTTCTGTGACAAATAAACTCATTTTTCTTTCTTTTTTTTCTTTCTTTTCTTATGATACTCGAAGATGTAATTAAATTATTTGTTTATTCCGACAGACAGACAGAAACGAATACAAATGAATTATTTGTGTAAAATGATACCTACATCTGATAACATAATCAAATTGAGATTTATAAAATAAATGTTAATGCTTTAAATAAATCATTCTGATTGAAACTGATGCAGATAATTTTAATTTATTCTTGTGTTATTCTTGTTAATTAAGCATTTAAATACAATATGAACTTCTAGATTAATGTTTTAGTATGAATTATCTGAAAAAAAAAAAAAGAAAACGTTTATTTGGACACAGTCCGTGAAAGACAAAATACAAACATAATAAAAAAGTGAAAATAAACCTTTGACAATAATAAAAAAAAAATAAACAATTTTTTTTAAATTAAATTATTTTATAAAAAATATAAATATAATAAAATCGTGTGTTCCTTTGCGCTACTTCTAAAGCGGTGCCAGTAGAAACCTCTGACACAACCAATCAAGCACGAACAGCTGCGATCTTCACCGAATCATTGGCTTCTTATTACTTAATAAAACTTTTTGTTTTTGCCTTTTTTCTATGCACCCAAGTTTTTTTATAAATTATAGACGCCATGTCACTAAGAAGTTTTTTCCTCGCGGCACGTACCAAATGCTCTGAGCTCGGCAGCTGCGCATGCGCCGAACGAAGATCATTTCGCGAATTTTTGTTTCTTGAGAGACAGATGCCGCGTTAACTAAAATTTAACATATGTAAAAACGTCTTAAGAAACCCGGTTTTTGTATGGCAGGAGGCTTCTCTTACTTTAATTGTTCGGTAAAATACGCGCAAAAATATTTTTGTTACTACTTGTTACTGAAATACACCTTATTTTATTGCAGTAAGGTTGAGAATTAAAAGGATAGTGGTTTCGTCTTCGGTAAAAGTATAATGGTCATGTAATACTTGTAAGAAACACTTGGCACCTGACTTAGTGTTCGAAATGCGTGTACGCACAAAGGTGCACTGTTTTTGTATGGCGGTGAAAAGACGATATTTGTTAAGTCCAGTTCCATATTGTATAGTTCGGCAATTTCATGCTTTAATAGATTTTTGAGTGATTGAATAATGGACAAAAAATGCCTAAAAGATGTTCTATGCTAAAGGAGTTATTTGAAAAATAATACTAGTGTGTAAAGTTCATACGTTAACTACTAATAAGATTTATAAATCAAAATCGTTTTGTTTGTGGATGACATATTTAAAAAAAAATATTAATCTTTTTTTATACTATAATAAAATGTATGTAAGTGGATTCACTTAATCCTATACTATTAAATGAGCAATACATATATATATATTAGTAATCAAGTTCTCGAAAACGACTCTAACGATTTCGATGAAAGTTGCAATATGTGGGTTTACGTGGGCGAAAAATCGATCTAGCTAGGTCTCATATCTGGGAAAATTCATTTTCTCCTTATTTTCACCCGAGTAGAGCTCGGTCGCCCAAAGTTTAGAACAAGATGGCTACCTTAGAATAATGATATGGCAGTATGGAATTAGTAAGTAACCTACTATGATGGCAGCATGGAATTAGTATGTTCTATACTTACACGGAATTAGTATGAACTATCCTATACTTTTGAATGAGCATTCTCTATTTTCACCAGAGCAGAGCTCGGCCGCCAAGATACTGCATATACATAGACTAACAAATTTCTAACAATAGTAAATAATTAAGTTTTTATGACTAAATTAAGAATTACAAAATAAAAATAATTTCATTAATATCTCCAGTCACTTAATTACATAGATCGATGGGAACCGGCCATGTTTACACTGAGGTTAATGTGTTTATTCTGTGTTAATGTTCGGAAACACATTATGTGACCAATTTGTATGTTAATGTCACAGCACAGGAAACGTACACTCTTCAGAGATTAATTTTCTTTGATGCCATTCTAATGGCATCGATCTGCATATGAGAATACATCACTCTTGTGAAGTTGTGGTGGTACAGATTAACTGGGGGTTTAAAACGGGCGCTTTGGCAGAATCTTAATATGACAATATTATGAATCGCACAAACTGTCACAAACTGGAAGGAGCTCGTGGCTAAGTAACAACAGCCGCACTGGTCGATCCATCAGGTTAAGCTACGCTTGCCGGGGTTGGTCAGTGGATGGGTGACCATCTTTACATACCGAGAATCCTCCGTGCCTCGGAAAGCACGTTAAGCCGTTGGTCCCGGCTGTCATTCGTGGATCTTTGACAGTCGTTACGAGTCGTCAGAAGCCCGAAAGTCTGACACCAGTCTTACCAAGGGGTATCGTATTACTCAGTTACTGGGTTGTGGAGGTCAGATAGGCAGTCGCTCCATGTAAAATACTGGTATTCAGCTGCATCCGGTTAGACTGGAAGCCGACCCCAACATAGTTGGGAAAAGGCTAGGCAGATTGAAACTGTCACAAACTGACAATTCATAATAATATCTGCGTTCAATTCATATTACGAAATTCATCTGTTTGTCAGTTTTAGATTATAATGAAATAACATTTAAACTGTATAAATAAAAAATAAAAATCTCATTTGATTAATAAAAACTGTAAAGATAAATTATCCGGTAAAATTACGGTCCTCATTTTTTTCATGCGGCAATATTTATACCAAATATGATTCTGATATGAATTGAATTGAATATGATTCAGCTGAAATATGTGTCACCATAGAGGAATTACTGGGATTTCAGAAAATGAATTGCTTAATGTGGCCGTTTTAGGCCCCGCTGATTCACGTTTTTTTACGAGTATGTTTTTGGTAAAACATACGTTTCTCTTGGCAATGATGAGTCTACTGCGATTGAACTTAAGTATTCTTAGGCCCAGACTCCACCAAAGCGGAAATGCACGGAGATGTCCGAAGCGGAGACGAGAAGAGATGTTTTTCAGCTAGGGTGTATCCACCGAAGCTGTGCGGAAATCGTACTGGCTAGAGCGGAACTGAGCTGCGTGCGGCGAGCGTTGGATGTTGACCGCTCACTGCACACCACTCACACCTCTTCTCGTCTCTGCTGCGCGCCGTCGCCAGCTTGCGAGGCACAGCTCTTATTTCCGCTTTGCCCAGTACAATATCGGCGAGACACAGCTCACACCTCTACTTCGATCGCGCCATACAAATATGATAAATCTCCGCCCAGTGGTATCCATTGAAGCTGAGTGGAGACGAGATGTGTGAATAACGAAATTCTATTGGTTGTTTAAACACATCTCCTCTTCTCTCGTCTTGTCTCCGCTTTGGTGGAGTCCGTTTCTTAGACTGTGGTAATGAGACAATTGAATAACGCAATTATTGATTAACCTCTATTGATCTGTGGATTTAAGATTGCTTCAGTGATGAAAAGAATGTTTCTTCCCTTAAATCCTTCGGATTATGAAAGAAAATATGTAATGTTGGGGTACTGTTCTCTGCATTTAGTTTGCTCCTATCACCATTCCTTTCTACTAAGCTGTACCTGTAGTAAATGCTCCAATGATGATTGTTTCTTGGAAATGCCTAAAATTTTTTCCTCGTAAGCCATGCTTTTATTGGATTGCAGTACATTTCCTACTATTAAAATTGCGTGTGAATCAAATGCTTACATCATGTTCTTAGGAAGAATATGGACACAAAAATGCAACAAAATTATCGCAGTCGGATTTAATTTCAACGACATCAAATTTTGTCATTAAAAGCCATTTAAAACTATATGATATGTTATAGAAATTACGAATTCTTTTTAAAATTACGTCGATATTGCGTACTGTGCTAAACACCGGATGATGTTTTTAAGATCCAATCATAAAGTATGGAATGTCTAACGCCAAATGTAACCGGTATTGACTCTTTGCAGAGACGTTCAATCTTTTTATTATCGTGTGGCTCATAAATATTGATGGCACATTAATAATTGGGTTATAGAAGTTGAAAACTTGGCAGTCGTTTCATGAAAAAGTTCAGTATCATTTTGATGGTTTTAACTTCACAGCGGGACACATTGATTTCGCCTTGTCTTTGACTTCTTTCGCTATTACTAAATCATACCTATCAGCATCTAGATATCTAGCAAAAGAGTACAGTCCTTCCGCAAAAAATGATGCCATTTTCTTCGAATATGTGCCCATCGTATCCAGCACCCCAATTGAGTAAAATACTTTCTTTCACAATCCAAAGGATTTTGCAAGAAATTCCTAATCCCAATGCTTCATGTTTGAGAAATTCGTTTGTTCGTTCAATGAACGTTGTCGAATTGTTAAAATGAAAGGCATTGCAATTGTTACGGTGTTACGCAATGAGGGTTTACTGAAGTAGCGTTCACTAGGTGACAGCATTGAGAGGCCAGATCCGGGCACCTGTCAAAAGTGTCAAAGCGACTATATTTTCTTTAGTCATGACTAAACGAATGATGAACGTAATCATATATTTTATATTCATTTTCAAAATGGAAGACGTCTAGTCAAAGTGTTTTCAACTGGTGGCGTGAATTTCATGAAAACTCTCTGCAGGTTCTACGAGACGTGGCCATCTTTACTTTACATTATATTGATTAATTCCTCAAAAGGTTGAGTACCACTGTGCTAATTAAATAATAATGCTGGAGTCATGTTTGTACCCCGGCGCTTGATCGTGAGGATATCTAAATCATGATCTGTTAATAATTTTTATTGCTAACTATACTTTTATCGCGATTCCGGTCGCGTATTAATATGTAATAATTATATGTTTTGATAAATGCTTTTATTACGATCTTGTAGTACTTGCCTATACAGGGTGGCAGGGACATCGCCGCGAAAATTGTTACCATGGATTCAGTACGTGATTCTGAACCCCCCTGCCAAAATATCTGCTATTCCATACACACACTTTGACCGCGTAGGTATGGCAGTTTCCTATGAAACCGCGGATTTTTTTTTTAATGACTGACGAATTATTTCAACGCAGGGGCGTTCAGAATCATGTACTGAAGCCATGGGAAAGCTTAAAGTTAGCTTAGCTTTACCTTTAAGTTAGTACCTACAGACATATAATTGCAAATAAATTTTAAGTTAATCTTGTTAGAACGTGGACAATAAATGGAAAGATTTCTAAGTTTCGTTTTAATAGCGAGCGTTTCCGATTGTTTTCCAAACAGACAGATACAGGTCAGCTCTATTTATATAATTATTGAAAAGAATAGTTAAATTAACTTTTAGCAATATCATAAGAATAAATAAGGCATCAGGCAGCAGTGGTGGCACCGTGGTAATGGCCGTGTCTAACGAGTTGTAGGTTCGAACCCAGACGTAGGTGCTTTGCTTTGTGTAAATTATATCACCACCACTGCTCTCAAAACGGTGAAGGAAAACATCGTGAGGAAAGCAGCATGTCCTAGAACCAAATATTCGAAGACATGTGACATCTACCAACCCGAACTGCGTGCGTAGTGGATTACGGCCCACTCGCTCTCACCGAGAGGAGGCCTGTGTTCCAGTAGTGGGAACATTAGCTGAATATGCTAAATAAGGCATCGATTATTTTCTCCACCAAAGCTTAGAATATACTTGTAGCAGGCCCGATTGTAATAAAGGTTTCCTTTTGATAATTTTCAGTAGCATCTAGCACCCTAGCTATTGGCAATTAGCTTGCCCCCCGATAACATGAGACTGACAGCGTAAGGAAATGGTAAATCTAGACTCGAACACCTCACTCTATTCTTTGGTGTTTAAGTATTTTAGCTACCCAGTTTACTTAGGTCAACCAGGGTTGCTAACATACTCAAACTCTTTCGCACTTTTCAAATCCAAGACTTGTTTTCGTTTCACCAATTCGCGCTAAACAGACAAACGTAGGTACCATCTTCGATGACAGTAGTATGTATATTCCGGTGATCGTATTTCCCACAGTACTCACAGCTCCCACTGTGTTCTGGGTGGAATACTAAGTATATTAGTAAGTTGATACCTCACCCACTTAGATTTATAGGAATTAGTACATGTCCTTATGTACTCTATACGTTTGGTTAGACAGGTAATTGACGAGATTTCGCAGTAACGAAAGATGATTTCTTGCAAATGATTGCGTAGGTGTCCTTTATTTATTTATTATTTATACAGACCCCTGACGACCCCTACGCCAATGTCAACCATTTTCGAATAATTTGACATTTTATGTTTAAAAATGAGTGAAACAAAAATATAAAATGTCAAATTATTCGAAAATGGTTGACATTGGCATAGGAGTCATCAGAGGTCATTTGGTTGCAAATGACCTTTCCTACATCCCCTTAACGGATTGCCGACATATAACCAATAACCGTTTTTTTTTTCTGAGGGTGGGATATTATCAAATAACTTCTCCCGCTCTGGGCGGAGCGGACCGTGTCAGACTTTTGCTGACTAAAACCCACCCGTGTTCCTTCCATTGCCTGTGTGCTAGGGCCGCGATATCCCTTTCGGACAAACTCGCAACCCTGGCAGGCATTGACCCTTACGGACCCCGTCAGTTGGTGCTGACATCTCTTTGAGGCGCGCGTGGAACACAACGCGCCGTCGACCCGGGCCTGGTCCTAATCGGACGGCGAGCTACCCATTGCTCACCGTCTGCAAGCCCGCGCCTATGGTGGCCGGAAGTCGGCTCGCGACTCCCGACGCCCGGGCGTCTCCTGCGGTAACCAATAACTCTGTATATACTTTATTGTACACCATATAAAATGACATAATAAAAAATAAATTAAACACTACAAATTATACAATTATTATATTCAACGGCCTTATCGCTTTCCGCGATCTCTTCCAGCACGCTTAGCATGACCACAATAGAAACGGGTTTTGTCGACGGAAGAATAGAGAAAATGACAGAAAAACAATCACAATCTGTCATTTTGTCTATTCTTCCGTCGACAAAACCCATAGAAAACCCGTTTCTATGGTTGTCACAGACAGTGATTTGCCTGGACATAAACTGCTGGGGCTGTCGTTGATGGAAATAGTAAGTATGCAATATACTAAAATAGATTACTAAAAGGATATATGTATATGTTTTGTGTCTTACTCGGAGTATACTCTTTATGAAGGTCTCCTGAAGGTTTTTAAATAATATTAGCTCAGTCGGGTTTTCAGGATAGCCTTAAAACCCATAGGCCTCGAGTTCGAACCCAAGGCACGCACCTCTGACTTTTCGGATTCATGTGCATATTGTATAATTATCACTAGCTTCAAAAACGAAAAAGAAAAGAAAGTTCATTGAATGAATGAATGAATGAATGATATATTTATTTGCAAGAATATAGGTAGCTAACATAAGTTGTTAAGATCTATGGGTTTCTCTATATGCGGCATTATAGAGGTAGTGCTTTTATAAGCGCCTATCCGTCAGAAACGAATTACGAGCAGTTTATATTCTAATTAGCCAACACTTTTAAGTTATAAGTAATCATAGTCAGCAAACTAATCAAACTCAATTTCTAATTCAAAAATATTATTTCAAGCTTCTAGTGCTTATTTCAGTGTCCCCAAATATTAGACAATATTAAATATCAGTCAAAACTGACATGAGAGGTTTATATTTCATTCTGTGTAATTTTATATTTGTTACATGCAATTGACAGGTGATTTTCATAAGAAGTAGGTCTGAGTCTAGACAGTTATTGCAATATTTATGTTAGATTTCTGATCTGTCTTTTTTTGCGCACGGTTTAAAATATTAGGTTGGACTTTTACCAGATTCTTAGGAGGTATTAAAATGTTAGATAAGTATAGCAGTGTGGAGGGGCTCGTGACTCGTCGATCGATGGTTAAGCTACGCTTACCGAGGTCAGTCCGTGGATGGGTGACCATGGATTACATAACGAGACCCTCCGTGCCTCTGAAAGGGACTTAAGCCTTTGATCCCGGTTGTCATTTGTAAATCTTTGACAGTTGTTACGGGTTGTTAGAACCCTTTTTTTTTTTTTTTTTGGATGGGAAATCATCAAATGACTTCTCCCGCTCTGGGCAGAGCGAGAGGGTGTGTCAGACTTTTACTGACTAAAACCCACCCGTGTTCCTTCCGTTGCCTGTGTGCCGGGGCCGCGATATCCCTTTCAGACAAACCCGCAACCCCAGCAGGGCGGGTTGTTAGAACCCTGAAAGTCTGACAACCAGTCTTAGCAAGGGGTATCGTATTATCGTTACTGAGTTGTGGAGGTCAGATAGGTAGTCACTCCATGTAAAATACTGTTATTCAGCTACATCCGGTTAGACTGGAAGCCGACCTCAACATAGTTGGGAAAAGGCTTGGCAGATGATAATACCTAAGTATATCAGTGTTTTTGATTATTTTTATATGTATATCCTATTTTCATATATTCTACGAAATAGTTATTTATTTTCAGAAAGCCTATTTTAAATAATGTAAAAAGACAACTTCTTATTAAAACAATAATTTTTTAAACAATTATTGATTATTTTCCAGCAGTCACCAACGAACATGGACGTTTTTTAAAGACATGATTAAGTATTTTGTTCCATAAATATAAATCCCAAAATGCAAAAGTGCAGAAATTATAATCTTCTTCATAATATGTAATAAACCGACCATTTTATTTCTCATTAAACATAATTAGTAAGCATTTTTATTCGATTCTAAAAACCTCGCAAATAAAGTGTGATATTTAGCACAAATTATATCAGCAATCATGCACATCTGGATGCCTACCACGAGCTCTTAGCGCGATCCATTTTAGGACCTAAACTGTACTGTTCTTCTAATTCGTACCATGACGTTAGTTTAACGATTCAATTTAGGCCATGCCATGTGACAGCGATTGTCCCAAACTGAGTCGCAAGTTTTGGTTTCATTCATTCTTGTTTGGTACCACGACGTCCTTATAGCAGCTCAACTGAAACGCTCAACTGTCAAAATAAGCGATTCAATAAAAGTTACTATTTCTCTAACATAAACTGAAACGTTTGGTGAATTATTGACGAAAATAAAGTTTTTTAGTGCTATTTTAGTGGAATTGTACAAAAACCAATGTAAGTGAGCTTTAATCTTTCTTTTAAACGTCTAAAACACCTATTTTATATACCTTTTTTAACCGCATTCGTTTTTGTCTAACAGATTTCTGATGAACTACTTTTATTTGAGTTTTTTGAGGAAGATTCTGCCTCACACTATGCCCACTATGCCCCAACTCAACTCGCACAACTTTGTTTACTCTGGTACGTTCGAAACAGAAACATAATTTGTTTTATTACGTCGAAATAAAAATATTTTTTTCGTATACTTAATAAATAGCAAAAGGTAAATAAATATCTACTTTGACTAAGAATTATTTTAACAATAGTTACCGTATTAATGTGGAATCTTAAAAAAAACTGTTGAGTGTCTGTTTTACTTTGAAGTAATGATACTGAGTTAAGAACAAATAAAATGTTACTTGCTTCTGAACGTGTCTGACACTAAATAACGTGCGCGAAACAAACTTATTTGACAATAATAGCGTTGTCTCGTTTTCACCAAAAACGTTCCAAACGCGGCCGCGCGGTTCAGCCACAGATTGCGATCTTTCATTCACTTTTAACGATCCAAATGCCGCTGAGCGTATTGGACGTCATGGTACGACTTTGAAGCGATGCAGTTTAAGAACCTAAACTGAAATGCCTTGCTTTTGAATCGTTTTTAATTAGATCATGGTAGGCATCCTGTTAAATGTACTGAATCGTTTCACACGGGGGCGTTTTCAGTCGGCGGCGTACGCGCAAGGTTGTCGTAAAACAAAAGAGTAATGTGCTGTCTGGAAGAGCTTTATGGGTGTAACACACAGGTATATGTATGCCTAATGTAAGTACTTGTAATGGTTTTTTATTGGGTGTGTTGATGTTTATGCTAGAGTACGTTTTTATTGCCTCCGAGAAATTATTTTCATATTGTGCTCTTAAAATATTTTTTTGCTAGAGCTTTCTCTTTAGCAAAAAAATATATTCAGAGGATTTTTTGGTTTGGTTTTTTTTTTCAGAGGTGACATAAGGATATATTTCGGATCAGAAGCGAGTTCTAATCGAAAACCAAATCAAAACCGAATCGTTTTCGGGAGTAAGGCTCCAGGCCCGTGTCGAAAGGCCAGGCCCGGGTCGACGGCGCGTTGTGTTCCACGCGCGCCTCATAGAGATGTCAGCACCAACTGACGGGGTCCGCTAGGACCGATGCCTGCCGGGGTCCCGGGAAAGTCCGAAAGGGATACCGTGGCCCCTGGCAATGTACAGGCAACTGAAGGAACACGGGTGGGGTTTAGTCAGTGAGAGTCTGACACGCCCTCCCGCTCCGACCAGAGCGGGAGAAGTTATTTCATAATTACCCACACAAAAAAAAGAGCTTTCTCTCGGCCTATCTAGTTAAAACTTATGATAGAAAATAACAAAATGCGTCATTTAAAAGCGTGTTTACAGTCTAGTTTTTTTTGTACCTACTGAGATTTTTTACCAATTATTAAAAACATGGGTTTTATTTTGAGTCACGTATTGATTGGGTAATTTATTATTTTATAACGATTACCATTTGACAGCTGTGCAACTGTGAGAACAGATTGGAATATGTTTAAGAGCAAAGTTTATTCTGAAAGTGGGCAACGTCGCAAATATTTCGCTGTATTGATTAATTTGGTAATATTACTGTATGGAAATAAGATATGTAGCTAACTAGCTAACTAGAACATTGATTATGAAATGCAATAATTGATATCGTAACACCGAATATTTAGTTTTAGATGTAAAAAAGTATTTGGGAACTTTCCAAATGCCTTTTTTTCACCTAAAACGGGTACAACATCAAATTCAATGTTATAATTGCTATTCATTATTAATATTCCAGTTCGCCAGTTAGCCACATTTCTTATTGCCATACAGTAATATTGCCAAATTAATCAAAACAGGTAAGTTTTCGACAGGTATTTGCGACGTTGCCAATTTTTAGGATACCCCAGATGAGCTATACGTAGGGTTACTTTAGCTCAAACTAAAATTTTCTTACGGTTTTTTATGAAATAGGGTAATATGAACATAGATAGTTGTATGATGACTGTTATGATTATAATTCTATAAGTAAATATTTGACACGGCCGCGAATCATATTTCGATCAAAATACAACCTGATGATGACCTGCAAATTGCAAAAAACGTAAAAAAATTGAATTTCGCGGACTACACTGACGCTTTCGCTTTAAGATTTGATTTTTTAACAGTAGGTAAAGAGGAATTGAGCATCAAAGGTATACATGATACAAATAAAAGAGCTTCTTTGGCATACTTCTAATGGAGGTCGTGCGCTCTATTTAACTCCAGTGCTGACTGGCTGATTTATTCAGCACAGCATGAACAATTATTAAATTTTTCGGGAGTTTGTATGTATGTCTATTTCTTTGGCACGCTCCTGTAGCCTAAACGGCTTGAAGGATTATATTTTCAAAATATGAGGTGTCGTTTGATTCGTCTTACTTTTGGGAGTTACAAAGGCTATATATAATTTATCTGCAAATACAAAAAAGGGAGGGGAAGGTTAAAAAAAAAAATTAATTACAACAATATTGTTAAAGAAGTTAATCACAGTGCCACTTTATCAAAAGACTAATGTAAAATAAACATGACGTGGCTTTTATTTGATAAACTTAAAATAAACTATTAGGTATCAAAACTTTTTCTAGCTCGCGACGGACAAAAAACACCATTATCCGATTAAATATTTTCGGCAAGTAATTCCTAACTCTTAAATAAATTAACTCAACAAAGGCATACGTGTTTGTTATACTAATCACTATGTAAATACTTCAAATAATGTGTATCGTTGCAATTGCTAGATTTAAATGAACAAAAGACATGGAAGTAATTTAATTTAGCGTTCAAACTGGTTCTTAGCAAAAAGTGTGTAAAGTTCAAAGTTCTTAGTATTTGTTTTTTAGTTAATTTTCGAGGTCGTCGCCGAGTTCAGCGCTGGCACTGCTTTTTTAAGGGCTAGGTTACACTGGGGGTTATTTAATAAGGCCTTAAATTTATTGAGTTTTTCAGCACTGTAGAATTGAGCTTTTTATTTCAATTCTCTGTTTTTGTAAACTAAATATTTCTACTAAAGTGTATTTCTCATTTCCAGCTGAGATATTTTTTATTTATAATTTCAATCAATATATAAATTACCATTAATTGAAATCATTATACAAACTCCAAATGTGAGCGGTTGAAAACACACTCAAAGTAAAATTGTTTTTCTCACTATTTGTGTGAATCGTATAAACGAGTAAATTGCCTTCACAGCTTCAACTTCACAAGAATGGTCAGAATAGTGCAAAATTAATATATTATTCATACCATCTCAAGATTATATTGTACAAGCATAAAGTGAACACTGCTTTATTCGATTAACCTTAACAGTAAACATTATGAAAAACTATGATAAAATATGATGTTTACTTACATATTGGGTGTGTTTTAGATCTCCACAACTCGTTGGATGTAGTAGCAAGTTACGTAAAAGGAGATACTGATACTAGTAGACACAGAGAATGAAGTAAATGGAGTCTCCAAATGCAATTGAAATTGAAAACTGTGCATCGATTTTATTTGTTGTCTTGAACATTCAGAAAGAGAAAGAACGGGCTCTATCTATCTAAAAAAGTTGTTAAAATTATCAATTTTGTTAGTTGTTTTCTGTGTAACATTAATACTTAAATGAAGAATGTAGCAAACTCTATCGTATATAAAGGTGTCTTCCAGTTATTTGATTACTAAACAAAAGACAACAGACTGATGATTTGCCAGTTGATGCTCGTACTTCAAATTCAAGTTGCAATTCCATCTCAGCGACAAATAATGTCAAAAACTTGACAAAGATGTAGGTAAATTAGAGGTTTTTTTAACATATCGTGACTAAAATTAGAATGCGCACGTTCTTAAAAATATGGAAATTGTACCTTCTGTTTGCAGCAAAAAGCACAGTGCAAATATTGCAATTTTTCCTTCTATTTCCTACTTAAGACTCCATTGTAATATTAATCCATGTCACTAAAGTGCATTACCGCCATATTTCACATTATATGACAAGATGAATAGTGATACGCTTGGTGTTCGTTCAGTTAAAGTACTGCGAAACCCATTAGTGTTAATATCAACACGTTTTTGATGTAAAACGTATGGAAAAGCAAACACTACCATAAGGGAGGTTTCATGGCTGTATACTAAAATGAATGTATTGATTTATTGAAAAAGGAATACTAGAAAGGGACTAAGTAAAAAAGAAGTACCTACCCTGTAGGTCTTGATTTATCTGCGAGTATTTAAATATGTTGCATAAATGGCCGTATTTTTTTATTGAATGACTTAGAAGCTTGATTTTTTTAGAGCTCCAAGATACCTACGTATTTATATTAATTTCAACTTGATACCTCCACACGTTCCTGAGAAAAAGGGTGTTGACAGGCTAACAGACGGTCAACGAAGTGATCCAATAAGTGTTCCGTTTTTTTCTCTTGAGGTACGGAACCCTAATAAATAGAACCATGAAAAGTTTGATTAAGACATTTTCTAACCATTAACTGTCTGAATAATAGAATTGTTATTAGTTAACGAGAGCACATAAAAACCTGTTTAGCCCTCTTTAGGCCACTAGACATAAGCAAAAAAGATTATCCAAACTATATCATTAAGTATTTAGTGACTGAGTGTGCGCCGACCCTAATAGACGCTTCGGTGACTCAGCCTCGTCTCGTCTCTTGCGCTTGCGCAAGTTACACTCACACACGCGCAAAACACAGCCTACGGTATTCACACTAACTTAGATTTAGAATGCATCGACTTTATCGAAAGAGACAGCATACATTGCTGCTTTTGTAGGGAGATTAACGAAGGCGTGATTAACAAAGGTGGTAATGGTTGTGAAATAGAAACGAGTGTTATCATATATATATTTATTGGTATTATTACGGATGTCAGTAAACTTAGAGCAGTTAAGCACCTGTTTACATACGAATGTGGTGTTACTCGGCTGTTATGTGTGAGATTTAATAGAGTCGTCTCCACGTGAGCCTTTTTTGTCGAGCTAAGACAAACACACTTTGTGCATAAGAATGTGATACTTTAGACTGGACAGTTTTTGTTTTAAAGCGCGCTTTGAGCTTCACGAAGTACAATTTATCTTCGGATTAAGATAAAGAAATAAAGATTTTCAAATCAAATGCGTTATTTTTTTCTGTTAAGGATAAAGATTCAGTAAACTTGAATGTATATATACGCCTCTTTATAACCAAGTGTGTAAGAGAAAAAGATGTAGTCTATAAGGATATATATTTTTCAAAAACTTTGTTGAAGATGAGGTTTATTTAGGTCATAATAAATCATGAGATGAGTCAACTGATTATCATCTGAAATCGTGAAAGACTATAAGGGATAGGGGTTATGGTAAAAACAAAGAAGTATTTAAATGTTTGTGAGATTTGATTGTTAATACTAATTGCAACTTCAATGAAATCATCAGTGATAATTATGGTGATATGCAAAAGTAAGTTTATCCAATTAAAGATCATAAATCAAATCATACTAAAGTAACTTCATTCCTAAATCTTAGTAGTTATGTGTGGGTGGGTTTATTACATACATTTTGTAACCAAATCTAGAGTCCTTCTGATTATATCAGACGACGAAGATAGAAACGCATTCTCGGATTTCATTTCTGACAAAGTAAATGCTTAGAGCCTTGAAGCAAAGCCGTAAAGAGATACCGAAGGTAATGGAGAGACAGATTTAATTAATATTATTGCTGCTAGTAACGGGAAAATATTGTTATTATTTGTAAAAACGTCAACAGAATCAAGAAAGAATTACAACAAGGGATGAGGAGATCAAAAGTTTTGAGAAGATGGTGAGCACATTTTTTTTCACGAAGAACCTTATCTAGAACAAAGGTTCACAAAAAAATAAACTCATACGAAACTGAAAGTCAAAGTCGAACCAGCAAACATAATGACGAGGATAAATACTATTAAAATGTAAACAAAAGGTGCGGTCATGACTTGATGGTAATTGATTTTGTTTTCAACATTATAGACCTTCAAAAAAAGGATTTCCGCAATCGATTACAAATAATATATTAATCCATCAAACAATGTTTTTCACGACAAAAAATCTACTTAACACAATACACCAACTTAGTAAAACAGGTCTATGATTAATAGTGATCATCCGAATGCTTCCAAGGATGAAGGTAATGTTGATTTTAAATTGCTCATGACAGATCGCTGTGAGCAACAAAGGCTCGTTGGAATTTTAATTCGTGTAGCTAAAGATCAAATTGATGGTAACCAATAACACAAAAATGTTACATTCTTTCTGCTTTCCTGAGGCTGTAAAGTTGATTATAGATCACGTCACGGTTTTGTCAATTCTGGGTTGAATATAACTCCAAACGAAACCTTGATACCTCTATTTTACAAACACCTTGGTCCCAGTTAAAGCAAACATCGATTCTAGCTTGTTTGAGTAAAATTCTGCGTGTGTGAGTAAAATGTCTCTTATTTAATCACACTTTCTGAATAGTCAGTAGTTTCACTCGCAGTACGCATTTCCTTTTAAAGGACAAAGATGGAAACTACTATTTTCTTAAAACTAACCGAAAACTTGAGACATCAGATGCACAAACGAGTTTTTATTTTCAAACCCGCCGCAAACGTAATCTAAGTAAAAGGCTGCAAAATTGGACTATTGCATCCACTCTGTTCCGACAGACGATTATACATCGCATATCCGACTTCGTTCCCACGGCGGCTACAAACGGGTTATTATTAAAACTTACTCCTTCATCCATTGCATTATCAATCCTTCCCTCCTCACTTACAGTCGATTTTAGATTAACATCACCAAGATCTACATTGGCTACTTCTCGAAGGAAAATCGGTTCAATCGTTTAGGGTTTAAAGTTTAAAGTTGCGTGGGAGTGTGTCAGAAGAAGCTGGCCACAAGAGAACAATTTGAAATTCGTATTTGGAGTCGTCGGTGAAGGATTTTAAGTCCTCTCTCTGTTGTTTAAGAGTTGTTTAAGTTAAGTAGCGGTAAATTTTTGTTTTATAGTGGAGATATAAGCAGTGAACATATTAATTGTGCCAGCTACGTGTATTTGTGTAGGTAGGTTCGTGTTGAATGAAGTATACTAGATGATAACTGTGTTTAAAATAAATGGATGCTCGGTATCCTCAGTAGAAATGTTTCGGGCATCCTCATTTTTCGTATCAATTATTTTGTTATGATATTCTGAGAGCGTTTTGTTTAGTGTTTGTTGATTTTCGAGCACTCTTCTCCTTTTACGTGAGTGCTTATTGTCAATAACCGAGACGTTGACATTGTTAAGGCGAATGAGTCAGCTTTTCTTGAGATTTTCGATGTACAAACGTAAACAATTAAACTTTATTTTTATATTTGCTATATATATTTTTTTCACGTGTTTCACGGCTTGATTCGAACTCTATACATAGTGTGATGACGTCATCGAACCTTGATCTAAGATTAGTGTAAATTGATATCGTATTATGCAACGTTTCTTATTGGAACATTTTTTATAGGACTGACGGGCAGACAGATCAATGATTTTTGATGATTTGAGGAATGATGTCTGTCTTGAGTAATCGCTATTGTCACGAACAAGAGATAATCATATTTTGAATGAAAACCTTTATGTCATGTCTACAGTTAATGCCTGGTTCAGGGTTACAATGACATTTTGATTACTGATGTCATTTTCTGTAATCTTTGCACTATACGGATTTGGAGATGTAAGTCGGATAAACAGAATTTTGATTCTTGATTGAAGTAAAGTCCAAACTCTAAAAAACTTAAGACTATCTTATCTGTTAATGAACTGGTTACATTTAGGAAACTCGCCTACATACTTGCTAGACAGAGGCTGCAAGTCCAAGAGATACCACTTACCCAACGGTAACATCGGAATAGTAAGCTGCATACATAGTTTTTTGGAAATTATTCCACACTGTTTCTGAGTATCGTTGTGTCCACCAATTCCGCGTTCTTCAACCTTAGGATTACGTGATGAGAAGTGAAAACAGTGTTTCTCATGTATTTAGCCAAAAACATAGTTGGTTTTTGCATGGATCTATGGTAGTTTAGTATGGTAATTGTCATGACGTTGGCAGCATACTTAATAAGGGTTAACGTCTTCATGTGAGGGTCATGGTAGCAAGTCGTGGAGAATTGGAATGAATAATTGTGAATTTGGCTCTTTTGATTAATTTGTAGATTAAAGTGCGAGTGGATATTATGGGATTATTTACCTTGTTTATAATGGGTATGCCTTTTGGAATTGATGATTCATTAGGTAATATATTTCTGTGTATTTCGACATCGTATTTGGTATTTGCAAGAAGTGTAATGTTATTACAACATCTATTGCCATCTTAGCAACTATTTCAGTCAGAATTAATTTTACCTTTTTCTATATTCTGCCCTACTTTCCGACCACCATTTTATATTCCCACATATGAAGAAATAGAGCTACATTCTTCACTTTTTGCATTATCAAGGACATAACTCAAAAGCCAAATGTATAAAACACGTCAAGATCTGAGGTATCTGAGGTCCATAGGTTATTCGCATACCTATTTCAAATTAGACATAGTAATGGCGATTCGACACAGTGCGAGCTGGCTGAGGTTAAAAATATTCATATATTTTAATACCGACATTACTTAGAATGTAGCTTTGTTCTCTTTTTTAAGTTTACTCGGTTATTGTGTGTTGGGATGGTGGCTTTTGAAATTTTGGTGAGCATATATTGTAAAGTAGAATAGACAAGTGCTAAATATGAGATTACTTACTTGACATTTTTGATAAATAGGGATGATGGCAATTTTTTTATTCGTCATGAAGATTATTAAAAAATATTGGACCCGTATTTTTTCTTATTTTACGTAATCTAAAGATTACGGCGATACATTGAGTGAAAATGTGCCATGACGTCACAAGTATGTAGATTTTATACATACTTGTGACGTAGCGACCCCCACTCCCCAACTTAAAATGCGTTATATATCTAAGTATTTTTTTATTAATATGTTAAAGCAAAAAATACGTGTCTAATATTTTTTTATTATCTGACTGACGGACTAATTAGTTTTTTTTTTTTTTTACCTAGGCATCATCCTTATTGTCTGACCCGAGTCTTGACTACGTTTCAGAAACCGGTTTGAAAATGAGTCCCCCGTTTCACTCTAATATGCTATTAGCTATGGAGACAAGAGAGCAATTATAGAGGATACATCCTCATGGGAAGACAAGTTGGCAGAAAAACTACTACAAAGGCTTCAGTAATAACTAGTTATCTACCAAACACTTCGAAAACAGTATAATCTTCTAACAGTTCTCAAAGAGCCAAACCAACCTTGCCCTCTCACCTTGACCACAAATCACATCAAACGTCGCCTCAAATTACCAACCAATGCAATATGTATTCACCATTGTCACTTCAACAGCCATAGCCTAGTGAAACAGGCTAGAATGATGCAATAATTAGCCTAGTATGTCAGCTTCACAATTTGTTGCAGTAAGGATACTGGCCGGTCTCATCACATGCTGGATTAAATATGCAAATTGTGCATTTACTCACAATAAAGACTTTACTGTGTTTATCTGTTGGGTTTAGGGGTGTCGCAGAGTTTAGTGAAATTAATTCATCCTTTTTCATTAAAGGTCTTTACGAGTAGATTCCTGATACCTACTAAAATACAATAGACGACGTATATCTAGTATCCGCTTAACTGTTCTTAAAAAGTCATAAAGAACCCAGTAAGAAATCGACACGTGTTTCACCTCTCAACGAAGCATCATCAAGATGACGATTGACTTGTTCCGAACTCGGACACGACGTGTTGCCACGTCAAGCGTCAAGAGCAGTATGAGATACTTCGCCCGAAAACCCCACTTATGAGCGTAGCGTCGGAAGGTCTCCCACAAGGTGGGCTGGTCTTGTGAAGGCCGCAGGAATCCGCTGGATGCGGGAAGCACAGAACCAGTCGAAGTGGCGGTGCTTGGGGGGACAATGTCCAGCAGTGGATGTGTTTCGGCTGAAATGATGAACGGCTACCTAAGGACTGGCTTGAAATGTGTAAACTGATTAGTCAGTTTCCAATTCAAATCGACGAAATTAAAATTGGACCATAGCTAAGCAGACAGAAGAAGTCATCCTAAGTTGGATGGGGAATAGAGAGTGATGTGGTAAAAAGAAGCAGATGCACAGGGGAACAACCTCAAAGAGATGGAGCTATACAGGACGTCTAGCTCCATCTCTTTCCCACATTCAAGTAAGCTTTAAATAATACTGCTATAGGTGTTGGTAGATTCCCAGATTGAAGTCGATAATACTTTAGAAACTTTGCAAATTTATTAGAAATTTGAACACTCAAGGCTCGCTTTGTCAGTATAGGGCTAGTAGGGCTGTTCCAGAAACACAAACACACATTAATCAGAGACTTCAAGTCCTTAAATGACGTAAAGAAACAAACAGTCTCCATTACAAATTCTGACAGCCCTGCACACCGGATAACCTTGGTTTTAATGCGAGTGATTTATATTGCAATTATCATTATGATAGTCCGATGAGATGGAAACAATGCAGTGTGATGCCAGGTCCTTGATAGCTGTTACAACGGGATGTCGGATTCATTATGATGGGAAATACAGGTGATTTATAATAATTTTGTACAACTGTTTGAGATATTTTTGCAGCACTGTTTTATGAGTTTTGTATAGTTGTTTGCAATTAATCTAATTACTGATGTTGATTTTTAACTGTTCTTTTATGTTCGTAGCGTATGTATGTTTTTTTTTTGTGTATGTGCGCCGATTTTTCCGTCTTTTGTGGACCGATTTCGAAATTCCTTTTTTTGTATGAAAGGTATGCTCTCTCTCCCATATAAATTTTATTAACTTTACTTCGATCGGATCGTTTTTGAGTAAGCTTCAATAATACGTATTTTTCCCTCTTAGCATATGTGGATGATAATTATGATGATAACTTCCGGTCACTGTTATTAACATAGCAGGAACTGGTGTTAGAATTTGTGTGGGGTAGGTACTACAACTAAAAAGTGAATAATAAAATCTTTTCCGTAACCAAAGCCAGTCCCCCCCATCGCTAAGTTATAAACATACACATAATAAAAAAAACTTTTACAAATAAAAAACAACCAATTTCAAAATAAAAACACAAACAAACAAAATGCTACATCTAAGTTGTAAAGGCTCGTGCACACCAGCGCGACGTGACGGCGCGACGCGACTTAAACAATGCAATTTCTAAGAAAACTGTAGTTACGGTATAAGAATAACCGGCGTCGCGCTACAAGTCGCGCTGGTCTGTACAAGCCTTTACAAGGATTTATTTATAAGTTTCAAGAAGGGCAGAAAGATGATTATGAATATTTTTATCTTAACTTAAATCCTTTGAATAAAGGAAGCGACAATAACATCAACTGTCTGTTGACAGTTTTAGTTAGTCTGCTAATTTGAGCATCAATGCAATGTTTTGCATTGATGCTCAAATTAGCAGACTACAATATCCGTTTCCATTGTATTCTATCTAGTTTTTTAGTAATAGCAATTTAGGCTGAATCTCTAGACAAAAGTAACACTCGGCTTATAACGGTTACAAAGCGTGAGTCACACTTGGTTTAACCTAAGTACTTAAGCTAAGTTTAAAGACACCAGTTGGTTGACAATTTGACATTAATTTGATTGTATTGACGTCACTGTCGTCTGGGTACAAAAGTAGCATAAATTCTGTTTTTATAAAGTAATAATCTGAATGCAATGGATGGACGGTGTGAAATATAATATGGCTGGAAAGGGGGTGAATATCGAAATGAGGACTAATAGAGAAGTATGGAAGAACAAGATATGTTGGGGCGAACCCCAAACAAATTGGTTTAATAGAAGGGTTTTTAAGATGAAAAGCATTTTTGCAGAAAATAATTCTGTGTAAGGGATGATGGCTGGGTAAAAAAAAAAAAAAACTAATTAGTCCGTCAGTCAGTTAATAAAAAAATATTAGACACGTATTTTTTGCTATATCGTATTCATAAAAAATTACTTAGATAAAACGCATTTTAATTTGGGGAGTGGTGTTGCTACGTCACTAGTATGTATAAAATCTATATACTCGTGACGTCATGGCACATTTTACCTCAATGTATCGCCGTAATCTTTGGATTATGTAAAAAAAGAAAAAATACGATTACAATCTCTAAGAGGGACTAAAAAAAATTTTGTATTCATCCCTATTATACATATTATTTTGAGGAGCTCGTGGCTAAGTAATAACAGCCGCATGGTTCGATCCAGCAGGTTAAGCTACGCTTGCGAGGTTGGTCTATGGATGGGTGACCATCTTAACATACCGAGATTCCTCCGTGCCTCGGAAAGCACGTTAAGCCGTTGGTCTGACAACCAGTCCTACCAAGGGGTATCGTATTACCCAGTTACTGGGTTGTGGAGGTCAGATAGGCAGTCGCTCTATGTAAAATACAGTGTTCAGCTGCATCCAGTTAGAAGGCTAGGCAGATTGATTGATTTTTATACGTATTATTTTGTCGAGCAATGATATCACTAGGAAGAATGAAAGGAATTTGTCAGAATTCGAAGAAAAAGGGTAATTTAAAAAAAAAAAAACCTTGATTTTCTTCACAGGATAGCAAAAGAGAAGTTGGATAAAGTGCGATTTCCTCATTTCATTCGTCAATTAAATGAATAAATAAATTACCATAAACAGGTTACAAAAAATTTGAGACCCTGGCTCCTGAGCTAGGTTAGTAGAGTACCTGTATTTCAGGAGCCAGCTAATTTATAAGTAGTTAAGGAGTTACAGGTGAGTTGCAAAATATAATAGTAATTTTAGCAACCCTTCCAAACTTAGCCCTCTTACTACTTATTACGCACTTCTGACCAGACACGATCAAAAAGTACCACCTCACGTAAAGTACCAATCGACACCCGACGGTACTTAAAGTGTCTTCCTGAGCTAAAACTACTAAAAACGGACTCGAGCCCGTTACCCTGTTAAAATCACTTGAGTTCGGCGGAGTACCTTTAAAAATATACAGGGTGCTCAAAAATAATACAGGGTGCTCTCAAACGTGATAGAGAGGTAGATAGTGGGAGTGCCACTTGACTGTCTGTATGTTCGTTTTGTTAGGGACGGTCTGAAAAACTGCAATTTTGGCACGTGCGGGCTTCCGAATGCTGATTTATCTAAATTGTTTGAGCAATATTTTTTTGATGCGTTCAGCTAGATAAGTGTAGTGGAGTTATCTTGAAGTGGATAATTTGTAGTTTTTAGGTGGTTGTGTTGTAGAAAAGTAATTTTAGCTGTTTTGTATTTGTGTGTGAATTTCTTTATCTGTGCAAAAGTTTGACTTTGTTTTCTATTATTTTTTCTGCATCATTTCAGCCGAAAGACCACTGCTGGATATAGGCCTTTCCCAAGTGTAAAATATATGTCGCAGTAAGATGGTTATAGCCGTGATATAGTTATATCCCTAGAGATATAGCTATATACCGTAATATAGTTATATCAATGCGGTTCATAACTGTCAGAGTGCCCAAATTTTGTTACTGCGACCAAATTCGTTGTAGTTGATCACAGTTCTAACCTTACCTATTTGATCGGAGCGCCCTAATATATATATCACTAGATCGTTTTCGTGTCATAGTTATATTCCTAGTCCAGTTACGAAACGCTTTCAAATAACTATATTACGGTATATAGCTATATCCCTAGTGATATAACTATATCACGGCTATAAAAACCTTAATGCGACATATATCTAGACTCGGAAGCCATAGGCACTTAAGTCAATCTTAAAAGATTTTGACTTAAGTGCTTATGGCTTCCAAGTCTACATATATTTCGTAAAATAATGTGTTATTAGATGAATAGGTTATCTTGGCTTTACTGCATCGAACTAAGTTTAAGGAAGATGTTTCACTAGTAATTGGTTGCATTATATAAATTTCTTACCCTATCCGTGGGGTAAGAAATTTAGGAAATATATGTAGACTCAGAGAGTAGAGTTATCCTTCAGTTATTTCTCAGCCAATGAAAAAGAATTACTGACATTTTACTCCATCACCATTTACCTCAAAAGCCTACGCCTACAATCCTACATTTTCCTAGCAAAAAAAACCCAATGGTCACCTACATAGACACAAGGTTACCTAACGCAGTCGGTAGTCACGTCTCCAGCGGTCCCACGATCGAGGGAGTGACGCATATATGACTACATACACTTAAAACAACATAAATATATACCTACTTATGTATATAAAGTATGCTCAGTATATGTACTGGTATTTGAATGAAGCGGAAGGATTTGTGACATAGAATCTGGAACGTGAGGTTTACAGGATACAAGAGTCTACTGGAGATTCTATGGATCCTAATGGAGCAATAGAGCTAGAAAACTGCGTGACTGTTCTAATGAAGGTGGCTATAGACTGTAGTTATAATAATAATAATAATCAGCCCTTTCCCACTGCAGGGACACAGGCCTCTTCTCTGTGAGAGGGAGTGGGCCGTAATCCATCACGCGGGCCCAGTGTGGGTTGGTAGATGTCACATGTCTTCGAATTGGTTGGCTCTAGGACATGCCAGTTTCCTCACGACGTTTTCCCTCGCCGTTTTGAGAGCAGTGCTGATGAAATACTTTACACAAAGTAAAGCGCCTGTCAGGGTTTGAACCTACGACCTACAACTGGTAAGCCGCGGCTGTTACCACTGCGGCACCACTGCACATACTGTAGTCATGCTGTAGATTGAACCAAGAAGGCTCATCTACGGATGAAGTCAAGCTTAAGAGGGTTTATCCTAAAAGTTGGCAACGTCGCAAATAACTGTCAAATATTAACCTGTTTTGATTCATAAAGCAATATTACTGAATAGAAATAAGAAATGTGGCTATTTAGCGAACTAGAATATTAATAATTAATTGCAATTATAACATTGAATTCGATGTTGTACCCATTTTAGGTGTAAAAAACGCATTTGGAAACTTTCCAAATAGATTTTTTACATCCAAAACTAAACATTCGGTGTTACGATATTAATTATTGCATTTCATAATCAATATTCTAGTTCGCTAGTTAGCCACATTTTTTATTTCCACACAGTAATATTACCAAGTTAATCAAAACAGTGATATATTTGACATCTATTTGCGACGTTGCCCACTTTCAGAATAAACGCTCTTAAAAACAAGTAAGTACCTAGATTTTTCCCCTTGAACAATCCTAGAAATCAGAAAATGATAGATAATTCTATCTATAGCATAATTATACTATGGGTTTGGCATTAACCCACAAATAGGGTTTATTCTTGAGAACTGCCACGCTCAAATACCTACGAGAAGAAAAATTGTTTTATATAACATATGCTCAAATTGAGAAAAACACAGTTCACGAATCGAAGACGTCACACTTCATCCGTCAAAGTCTCACCTTCCGAAGGCACCAACACCATACACACAAACAGTTTAACTCATAACTCTTCCTTTCGCTTTTAAATCGGGTAATAAATCTAAAAGTGTTGCCGGAACGATCCAACTAATAGCGATGAAAGGTGCGAATGATAAAATACTATCGATATAGTATGTATGTAGGTTTGTAAACTTTTATTGGGACTATCGTAAAAGTTAACGAGGTTACCTATAGGTAGTTCACCAGGTGTGTTTTTAACCATTTCGTTTTTAACAAGATTGATCTTATTTTACTTACGTTTATGAGGACTAACTATATGAGGATAGCTCGTGCCAACATCGCCATTCGCAACATTTCTTTTTCTTTAATACTTCTCTACTAGTCGTCATCATCGTTACATAATATTTATTTATTTTCAAAATATCGTACATCATAATATATGGTCTTAATATTAGTTAATGGTATCATCACATTCTGCCAAGTGTGGCGTGCAAATATGAGGTATTTTTCTTCACGTGTGGTTAGTGACTGGTTAGTCACTAACCACACATAGTCAGAGGCCCATGGGCGGCTTTAAAACTCTGACACGAGGTTTCGTGTCAGAGTTTTAAAGCCACCCAAAGGCCTCTGACTTGGCTTCACATGCCGTCGAGAAATATCTCTCAGGCACGCTGATTTCCTCACGATGTTTTCTTTCGACTTTTATGAAGCAAGTGATAATTTAACAATACGTACATGAATCGGAAAAGTCAGAGGTGCCTTGGGTTCGAAATCGAGACCTATGACTTGGCACTCTGGCGGTCACACTACTAGGCTATCACTGCATAATAATAGGTACATATATTTATTATTTATTACATCATTTATTCCTTTATTATCTCGATATTCACCTCCTTTCTAGCCATATCATGCTTTACACAATCCATCCATCGTTTCTACGGTCTTCCCCTACTAGCACAGGATCCGCAGAGGAACGACCTTCACCCATCTGTTTAATTAATGAAAAGTATTTTAAATCAAATTTAGTATGTGAGAAAATATATCGCGAGTGGGTTGGCTAAAAAAATCCTTGCCAGACTGTGATAAAAAAAAATTACTTTTTTTATACGAGTAGCCATCCACATTCTTACTCAAAACTTTCCTCACGACATTTTCCTCATTCCTCCGCATCACATGCCTATACCATGACAACTGATTTCCACACAACTTTTCAGTCACAATACCCTCAGACTTCTTCTTATGTACTCATTCTATTCATTCGGGTAACACCATACATCTCCCTGAGCATTCTCATCTCAGCCATGCCATGCCATGTTAAAAATATTAACCAGTTCGTCTTCAATCGTGGTTGTGGAACTGACTGCCCGAAGTGCAGACGATGGGGTGGGATAGGAGGCTAATTTAATCCACATGAGATCGACTGCCTCGTTGATGTAGTGGCCGCAAGTGCTACTGGTGACCATGAGGTCCTGGGTTCGATTCTCAGGTCGGGCAAAGTGTTATTGGGCTTTTTCCATCAGGAGTTTTTAAGTAGCAGCCCGGAGTTTGGATTTGTGCCCGGTTGATGGCAATAGGCTCATGTAATAGGTACATGGGACTTAAACATAACTGGCGAAATGTGGGTGTACTATAGGTACACCTCTGCCTAACCCTTCAGGGAATACAGGCGTGGTGTTATATATTGAAATGGAATTAAGAAACTGTAACCTAAATCTGGTTGAGGAAAAGAAGGTAATTATGTTTTTTTTCTTAGGTTTGGTTCGTAATGAGGTCATGATTAAAGATCATAAGCACACACATCAACTCAGAAAGGGATCAAATCAAATAATTTATTTGCATAATACATGTTAAAAAGGTGTTACAGGTATAAAAGGTACATTGTATTATAACCTAATGAGGTGTGCAAATTAATATCTTAGGTACTAATCGCAACTTTAATTAAACAGAATAAATTTTAAATTAATATATTAAATAAAGAAATGTCAAAATAAAAAGTCAAATCAAAATTTCAATAATTATTTTATTTGTGGTGCCATTACAGATAAAATCAGTCATCTTTCATATAATAATCGTTAATTGAATAGTAACATTTTGCAACTAGGAATTCGTGTAAATCTAATTTGAATTGGTCCATTTTGTGTAGGTCTGTGATAATTTTTGGCAACTTTTTGTACATTTTGGGTGCCATGCCCATCGTCACCGTATCGCCGCGGTTCGTGAGCTTGTCCCGAGGCGAGGCGATTACGTTACGATTCCGATTAGTGTGGTTAGTAGGGAGTTTCATACAAAGAATACTGAATGGGTCGAGTTGATACGGTGACAATCCCTTTCCGAGTTGATAACTGTGCTATTTCCTTAATAGCTTTAGTTTTTAGGTGCTTGAGAGTACCATTGCAAATATTTAAAAGAATGTCAATCACGTGATTCACTCGGAAACTGTACGCGAATCTGTTTGACGGGATATTTTGGGTAAAGCTCATTTACTTTGACTCATCGTGCTTCTCTTTCATGGAACATTCTGAATCAGCTTCACGACCAAACGCTCGAATTCTCATGATTTAACAGACCTTGTTTTAGAACTTATCCTGATACGTAACAAAACAGGCAATCAGAAAATGATTTGAACTAGGGATCCTTCTAAATTTATCTGACAGTAAACGTCACTTTATCGCCAGTGACTCCTATTCCGATTTAGATCGCATATCACCTTTGTTTATATCTCAATCTAAACTGAAAATATAAAAATAAACAACTCAATCGTTTATTCAATGGACTTGTCATCTTATTGTTATCCACGAATGTTTGTTGACACTGCAGTCAATTGTTTAGTGACGAGACTATTATAAACAAAGATGGCGGCCGTATTGAATTTGTTTGTCGGCTAGGTATTTTATTTATAGATCATGTTAATGTTTTGGTTTAGGTATTAGATAATAAGATGGTGTATTGTTGTTAATGTATTTGATGTCAGAAAATCACTTGATGCTAGTCTTGTGATTAATCGATCGACCTGCAAAATTGTCTGTGGCGTGTTTAAATTATTTGAATATCTCCGTCAATCGGCCTAGCCGTTTCCCAACTATGTTGGGGTCACCATGAATGTAACTGGATGCAGCTGAATACCAGTATTTTACATGGAACGACTGCCTATCTGACCTCCACAACCCAGTAACTGGGTAATACGATACCCCTTGGTAAGACTGGTTGTCAGAATTTCGGGCTTCTGACGATTCGTAACGACTGTCAAAGATCTACGAATGACAGCCGGGACCAACGGCTTAGCGTGCTTTGCGAGGCCCGGAGGAGTCTTGGTATGTAAAGATTGTCACCCATCCACGGACCAACCCCGGCAAGCGTAGTTTTAGCTGATGGATCGACCCCGGCGGGTGTTATTATTAAGCCACGAGCTCCTCTCTTTTAATATCTCTGTCTTCTTTGATTTTCCGACTTCCACCACCTTATGACTTATTTGTCGCTGAGGACAATATCTAAGAATAAGCTAAATTAGAACTATCATATTATATTATTAATTTAGGTAATCCGTTGCATCTTGTCAATAATGTCGTGTTATTTGGTGCCTAGAACTTCATTCATAAGATTTAAAAGAGAGTATTTTTTTACTAGTAGATCTGTAGCAAAGCAGCTTGGCGAATGCTGCAGAAACAGGCTCAAACAGAGAATTTTTTTTGAGAGGTTCTAGGATTATTGACTTTCAAATGGGTACCTAAGACTACGGTTTTATCCATTCAGGGGTCGGATGGATACGACCACACACACTACTACATATGTGAAATAAGTAGTTGTAATAAGTGATCAATAAGCAGACATAACTAGCAGTTGAATTTTAGTTTGACCAACAGCCAGTTTTGGTCCCAACATGTCATGTCCTAGAACCAAAAATACGAAGACATGTGACATCTACCAACCCGCACTGGGCCCGCGTGGTGGATTACGGGCCACTCCCTCTCATAGAGAGGGGGCCAGCAGGAACGTTATAGGCTGGTTATATGCATCTACTACTGCAGTTTTGGCCCCAACTTAGTGAAAAATTATTTAATTACCAAACCTTTTCAACGTTCCACCATAGATGGAACACTCCGCAGTTTAGGTATGAAGTTACAAGTACGCGGCGGGCCCGTCTTGTTGGGCCAATTCATTGAGTGTAACGTAGTCAGAAGATCTAAGAGTCACGCGATAGAAAGAGAGACAACTTCTAGGTGAATATAACTGTAGGTGATTAGCTCTGTGCGACCTGAATTGTACTTTAAAGTGTCGTTGCAAGAGTCGCTTTTTATTTAAATGATTTTGCGGAGTGTCCCATCTGTATTAAACTGTGGTTCCACAGACACTCCTTATAAACGTATAATGAAGAAGAGAGATCGTTGAGATGTGCAGCTAATTTTACGTAACAGATAATGTTAGAAACAGTTGCAAAACTGTGCATTGACACAAAGAAACATATGGCAACACTCAATGTCAGCGAAAAAATTAGATATTCAATGAGATATAACTAACAATGAATAGTGGACGTAGGGTTATCAAATGTCAGTTTTTGAAAATATTGACTCATCTTCATTTGTTTTTTGGGTACTAGGCTAACATAAATACAAGAGTATTGTTGTGAACCCAATAACCTATTTTTAACTGATTTCCAAAAAAGAGGAGGTTCTATGTTCGTAGCGTATGTGTTTTTCTTTGTATGTATGTCAACCGATTTCTCCGTCAATTGTGGACCGATCTCAAAATTCTTTTTTTGTATGAAAGGGTATGCTCTCAAGTCCCATATACATTTTATTAACTTTCCTTGGATAGTTTTTGAGTAAGCTTCAATAATACGTATTTTTCCCACTTAGTATATGTGGATGATATGATGTAACTGTCACTGTTATTTACATAGCAGGTAGTGGTATCCGAATTTGTGTGGGGTAGGTACCACAACTAAGAAGTGAAAAATAAAAAGTCATTGAATGTCATCTGTAAGATTTCTTATTCTCTGACAGATTATGTGGACATTAAAACCATAGACAGATAGGTTTTTCTAATAGGTAATAGGTAATACGGGCTGCTATCCGCAACTCCACGACTAAGCGCGTATTTTGCGTACGGGTGGGAAAATCGGTTATTCGATCCACCCCAGCTCCTCAAAGAAGGCCAGCAACGCCTTGGTGTCACTGACAATCTCACGTAGGGTACCTGGGTTACCGAAGTACTTTGCCCTGTATACGGCTACCGCCGGGCAGTATAACAGCACATGAGCTGCTGTCTCGTCGTCCTCCATGCAGGCTCTGCACAGTGGATTGTCTGTGACTCCTATGACAAAGAGGTGTTTATTAAATGACCCATGGCCAGTTACAGCTGCTGTGACTGTACGCAGCTGTTGTTTCGTTAGTCGAAGAACCTGTTTCGTGAGGCGGCCATCAATTGTAGGGAGTGCCTCCTTAGCCTGCCTGCACTCACCGTGGTCCGACCATAGTTTGATGTTGGTCCCTGGTTCGTTTCCTTACCAGAGTGCGTAGGTACCCGAAGGGGAGTGGCGCAATGGGTTCGGGACCCACTGGTGCCATGCTCGACCCCCTTCTGGCAAGTTCGTCAGCTGCGTCATTGCCCCGCGAACCGTTGTGTCCTTTGATCCATTGAATGGTAATATTATTGAGGCTACCCACCTGGTTAAGGCACTAGTGGCACTCGCATATCAGCCCAGAGTCAACAGTGTGGCTGTTTAGCGCTAGCAGAATAGCCATGCTGTCTGAGAGTATACGTATCGAGTGGTCCTTAACTTCCCTGGCCATGATGGCTAAAGCGGCAAGAGATATACCCATGCATTCGGCCTGGAACACTGTGTTATGGACTCCCAATGGTGTGGCTATGTGTATGTTGAAGTCCTCCGAGAAGATTCCAGCACCTGCGCCACTACCTGTTTTGGATCCATCAGTGAAGATTCGTAGCTCTGCGGGGCGCAAACCCTCGCATCGGCGATCCTCGTGAAGTTGGATCCTGTATTTTTTATCGAAGATAAATAATTGTTTGGGTACCCGGTCATTTATGGCTTTCGTAATAGGGAACTCAGTATTGAGTCCCTCAAGCAGCGCGGTGTGTTGTGTGTCTCTCTTACCCCAGAGATTTATTGCATTAAGACGCACCGCCGCCAATGTCGCTTCCTGCTGTATAAACAGGAGGAGCGGGGTCAGGTTAGGTAGGCCAGGTTAGGTTTTTCTATCTCCAGTATGTCAAAACTGTTGATCGATAGGTTAATGGCTTCGGCCCTAAGACTATCAGTTCTTTCGTTATGGTTCAAAAAGATAAAAAACATTTTCCCGAGGAAAGAAAAAATTACCTGGTGAAACTTGGTTGCCGAAGTGATCCATGCTCGTTGGTTTTCAATATCGGAAAGGCTTTATATTGAAAACCATATATACATATCATAACCATACATAACCGTATTACAATAGAAATGTATCACTGAAATAATATTATCCTCTATGCAATGACCATAATTCGCTATTTATTAGATGTTATTCGCCTGCTACCGAGAGTTGGTAAGTACCTATTCAGAAAAACTGTACATAAGTATAAAAACTGTTCTTCCACTACAGTACATATTTCAAATTAAAGTTGCTTTTAGTGTTTATCTGTATGTCCGCGTGATTCTTCTAAACCACGCAACAGCTTTTGATGAGGCTTTCACCATCCTTTAGCGAATTTATTCCAGAAGGTTTATGCGTATAATACGTTAGTATTAATGTTACTTATACCTAAGAAATATCGATATTTTGTCAAGTCGTAAAAACCGTGCGAAGCAGGAGCGGGGGCTAGTAGAATAATAAATTGCCTTTATGATTTAGTACAAGGACGCAACAATCAGAAGGCCAATTCTCATACCTAAAAAACGTAAACATTCTAGTCACAATCTGTCAAACTTGTCAAAAATGTTGGTAAATCCATGGTCTAATAAAACAAGGTCTGGCATACCGGGACTAACACATGCTTACGTCACTATGCAGTTGCCACTCTATTGCAACAAAACACGAATTTAGGAAACATTTTCAGTCACCATTCTGTTAAAAGATAATACAAAGCATTTAAATTGACGTTTCGTTTGTCTAATCAAACGCAACAATTCAATTTAAACATAAACCAACGTAATTGTTATTAAAACCTCATTGTTTTATCGGATTCGCACAGGTAATAAAGGTGGTTGGGGAGTTATTATTACAAACTTCTGGTAACACAGATGTGATGACGTAGACATGTGTCGCCCACGTGACCACTGTGTTTCGGAATGCCATACCTGGCGAAGTATATTATTATACCATGGGTAAATCGATTGTAATTTTGAAAGATTGCAAATGAGATACGAATGTGAACGTTTTAAAAAAAACGGGAATTGCTCCTCAGCATGCGTAGCATGATCACCGTAGAAACGGGTTTTGTCGACGGAAGAATAGACAAAATGACAGATTGTGATTGTTTATCTGTCATTTTGTCTATTCTTCCGTCGACAAAACTCGTTTCTACGGTGGTCATGCTACGCGTGTTGGTCACTTTAGCCAACTCTTTGCCAAAGACCACACATACACCATAACCACGTACTTAGTTCAAAGTAAAACACCCATTAACATCAGTGTACCCTGTTAAATGCTAACCCTATCAAGTTCACGATGCGAGCATAAACACGAGGTATAAATAAAGCGATCTAATCGATTCCTCATTGACTTAATAATGCGCAATTATTGTATTATTTCAAAAGACCGCGCAAGTCGGCCATCTTGGTATTTGTGTCAAAGGATGATTGCGAAAAATTGTTGGAACAAAAAGGATTGAAAATAAGATGGTTGCTGGTTTTTCTTTATGGTCATACTAGTGTCGCTTTTATATATTTAAAAGATATTATCTTTTTTAGAACTTTGGTGTAGTCACTTAAGATCCACTAACCCACTTTTGAAGGGAATGATAATTTTTATTATTCTCACTTTTCAAACGAACGCGATGGTCTAACTAAGAGTTTCTGAATATGCAAATAATTGCAAAATAAAATTTTACTAAAAGAAATATCGAATACTACATTTATTCTTACTTTATCTAAGCAATCAAAGCCAGTAATACCACTGAGAAATTCAACCGATTCTTAAGCAAAATCCCACCAATTTATCAAGCATTTAGTATCATTTCAACGTATTCAAACAGAAACAATTTCTCTGCACGGCAACATTGTTTTTACATTCATTAAATAACGACAAAATAGTAGACGTACACTAAAGACAACGATCTTCGAGAATTGCCAACATATAACACCAACATTGGGTTCCAACATCTCTCATCTTTCTCCCTCTTGCAAGAAGTGGAATAGTAAGAGCGTGATGCAGAGTATAGCCAAGGTTGGAAAAAATATGAACAGGCTAGACCACGGAGCATTGTTTCATGCAATTGGCGATTTCCTCTATTAAGTAAGTATGCAGGAGATTGTAGATAAAATGTTGTTGCTACAAAACATTTTGACGGTTCCGATGTAATCTTGTCAGTATATCGAGTAGATACTAGATTATGCGCGTTTTATGAGCAAAAATGTGTTCGAAACTTCAAGAAAGTTGGTAAAGGAAGGAGTTATTGTTGAAGATGGATCTGTGGGAAATCGTAGTTTTGAAGATTTTTTTTGTACTTTATAGCGAATCGGAAATTTATTTCGTGAGAAGATTTATCAAGTCAAAGAGTATTTCAGGGATTATTAAGTAAAGTAAGTCTATTATGCTTTCCAATTAAATAACTATTGAGGCTACATCAATTAAAACGGAAAATGTCAAACATTGGAAAAGTTTAATGAGCTCTAAGCGACTTATTTAGGATGGGAACAAGCCCAAAAATATTTGTAATCGAAAAAAAAATCGGATATCTATAATTGACTCTTTGTAACTAACTCATTAGGTCATTCAATATAATAAAAATATCAGAAAATAAAAATAAATATCCCTGTCAGTCAAAAATATGACAGATTATAAATTTTGTTGGCGGTATCATTGATTTTTGGGTGAAGTCTCTAAGTGTGGAAATTTGTAACTACATTGTTACATTGGGTTCCCACATTTATATATTTTAGTTTGTAAATAGTTTTAGTTAAATTAGTATATAATTTTGTTAATTTTATTAATTCATTTAGTTTTTATTTTCATACATATTATATTAATAAAGTTATATTAATACCTGTAAAAACAAATGTTAGTGATGATAAGTAAATAAATAAAAGACTATCTTATGTCCTTTGAAGACTATGTGTACTAATATACCTCCAAGCGCAGACCAAACAAAAAACCAAGACAGAGCGCTGCGAACAATACAGTGAAGCATGCCACAACTACACCGCCGCTCTGTGCATACACGCTCACCCGCACGCATTTCCAACCTTGTCCTTACAATGACACTACAATCAAACTACACCACACAAAGTGCACACATTAGGAAACCGGCTTCACTTCACTGTTGACAGCGCTCGTGTCTTGGTTTTCTATTTGGTCTGAGCCGCCATGTTTTAATTTTGAATGTTTTTACTGTTTTATCATTTATTCTATTTTTGTTTAAAGGGTATTTTGCCTGCAATAAAACACTTTTATTTTATTTTATAAACATTATTTGTTTTCTTTCTACACTTCCACATTATTGCTCATACATAACAGTAAACAAGCTCTCCACTTTCTTCAGCAATTCTGTTATACAATAACAAAAATCCTATTGACAACACGTGACTTCAATAACAAATAAAACAACTCCATAATCACTCATTACAACATTTTTTTCTTCTCTCCACCCCTTTATCAAAGTACCCTCACATTATAATATACAATGCGCCAGATTGGTGCGCGGTACTTGCGCTTGCGCATGCACGTGTGCTTGTTACCGCACCCCCTAGTTCCGATTTCCGACGGGCACTTCCTATCGCCCTTTGGTGTCAATTGATTAGCTATAGATGTGCTGGATGTGGCTTGTGTTTTTAAAGTTAGAAATATTTGGTACTTTCAGAGTTATTACACTTTGTCCAAGACTTGTATTGATCTGATCCAGACATAAGGGACTTTAAAACATCAGCAAGTTTGTTTTTTCATTAGCAATTTTTTTTAATTATGTTATGATTTAAAAAACCTGGGCATAAGTTTTCTGTTCTGAGGTATTCATCGTGATTGTGCTTAGCACATACATGTTTTTATGTATAATTTGATGATACATACATTTACATATTTTTGTTACATATACGCCATATCCACCGACGCGACAGCGACACAGCTACACAGGGAATCCAAATATCGAGCAAAATCAAAAAATTATATGTAAAGGATTTTCTTCATCCTGAAATACATCGTGATTACTTGACCAATACGGAATAATAAGGCTCATTATTTTATAAACAACCTTATTTCTTAGCCTAGTTTTCACAATCTCAGACTGCTATAATTTGGAAGCGATGAGAGTTGAAGGCTCTCGCAATAGGCACGACATTTTTATGATCGTGAATCTTAGATCTGTGATGTAAGTTGTTGTTGCGTAAAACTATTGCTCATCTTGAGATCTAGGCTAAAATCTAGGTGCAGTTATTGCGCATCTACATATACTTATAATATTTTTTTAAATAAATATTAAGTGCTGACTCCTGTATGTGTAAAGATTCCGGAAGATGGACGGTACTAGATATTCGTAAAACAAGACATGTATTGACTAGATAGATAATTTTTTACAACATAGCGGCTGCAACACTTCCACTTCCATTTTGGCCTAACATAGCTTCGAAATCATGTGAATAATTATTGCTTTCCTTTGTATTTGTAATGTAGTTCGTGGGTTGTGCATATTCCATACCTATCGAGTTGATACTACTTTCACCTTTATTTAAATACTGTATTTCTTATTCAAACGTCAGAGATAAGTAGACATTTTGTTTTGAAGAAAAAATTCTGAACTCGGACATGTTACAAATTGTCACTTCCAGTACAAAATCTATAAAGTTAAGGCAAAACATAATCGAAAAAAAGTTAATTTAGTTCTATTGTTCGTCATATGGCAACAGTCCATCTTTAATTGGGTCATTATCGACCCGTTAACCCTCCCGTGCTAAAGAGAAAGGGTTAAAGCAGATGCATGATTTTGCTCGAGCATCATTCACTCATTCACTTTTGTTCTTTTAATTGGACTTTTTGTTTCAATTTAATGGAAACAGCTGTTTTACGATTAATTGCATTAAATTGGAATTTGAATAAAGTAAATTACTTATGTTTGTTTTTTTTTCCTGTTTATGTAAGGTAAAAGATGGTATTTGTTTAATTATGATTATTAATTATTTAAAAAAAAATGGTTCTTTTTAATGTTTTAAAACTTTACAGATAGGAGACACAATTTGGGAATTTAGATGATGTAAGTAGAGGTGCGACCTCGGTAAAGACCGCGTATCGGCAAGCGTAGTGTGAGATTATAATATTAGGTTTTCCATGTTTTTTTCTCTTTCATTTATATTTTCTTTCTCAATTAGTTTTAATGATGGTCAGTTTGAGTAGTTTATGCGGCTACACAAATGTCCTTTCTTTGGTATTGTTCGTCGAGTTGAGCTCCTTAAGTTGTGAGTTGAGCTCCACGATTACTGACAAATGCTTGCACTGACTGGACAGGTCCACTCAAATCTGTGTGGTTCTTTCCTCAAAAGACCCTTTCAGACACTAATCTATATGGTCCTCATATGGCTTGATCAAGATTATGCCTGGATTTTAAAAGAGACTGTGACCTCTGAGTTTATTTCGGCCTTTTTTCTCAGAGTAGTCAGATAGGAAACGCCGACCTCATATAGCTTATTTTTATTATTTTGAAATGTGACGAGTAAAAGTGATTCCGGTATCCTATTAACAGAATAAACAATTTCATTTCAGATGCCCGCAAACTCGATCCACCAACGGACCTTGGCTGGGAAAGACTGGATGCGGAAAACGAAGGACAGTGTGTTGTTCACCTTCCGCCTGACGCAGGTCCTCACCGGACACGGTTGTTTCGGGAGGTTCCTGTTCCGCATAAGGCAGGAGGAAACGCCCGGGTGTCACCACTGTGTGGATCGCCCGGAGGACACGGTGGAGGTCTGCCCGGATTGGGCGGAGCATCGCCGTGTCCTCACGGAGGCGATCGGCGGCGGGGATCTCTCGTTTCCGGCCCTGGTTCAGGCCATGGTTTGGAGCCAGAGTGCATGGGAGGCCGTCACTTCCTTCTGCGACGGCGCGTTATGTTCCACGCGCGCCTCAAAGAGATGTCAGCACCAACTGACGGGGTCCGTTAGGGCCAAAGCTTGCCAGAGTTGCGAGTTTGTCCGAAAGGGATAACGCGGCCCCGGCACACGGGCAACGGAAGGAACGCGGGTGGGTTTTAGTCAGAAAAAGTCTGACACGCCCTCCCGCTCCGCCCAGAGCGAAAGAAGTTATTTGATAATATCCCACCCAAAAAAAAAAGGGTGCTGTGGTACAGCCAGGGAGAGGCCTATGTTCAGCAGTGGACTGCGGTAGGCTGAGTTAAAGTAGAGGTGCATCAAGAAAGGATTAATCAAACAGATACCCCAGGGTATCTAACGGAGATTTGATGAAGTTGATAAGTAGGTACCATCAAAGAAGTTCATATCTAACCAGTTTCAAAACAAAATCCCGTGAACACGATGGCCACATCTGTTACCGGCCCGGTTCTATAGCCGTCGAGCGCTGCAAGCAAGAATAGTCCTTACGGTGGTTAGATATGAACGTCTTGATGGTACATAAGTCGCGGTTGACCTGACAACTAGTCATAAGTCTGAAAACATTTATTTTTTATAATTTTTTATAGGGTTAGGAACAAAAATAGGCAATCATTACCTACAGAGAGAAGTGCAGTAACTGTGGTAATATCATCATTCTCCAAATTTATTTGCGGTCGGCGCAACATGGTCCTTTCTCCCACACTTCTCTATTAGTCGTCATCTCGGCAGTCACCCCCTTTCTATCCATATCATCTTCCACACAGTCCATCCATCGTTTCTTTGGTCTTCCCCTACTCTTATAGCCATCCACATTCATACTCAAAACTTTCCTCACGACATTTTCCTCATTCCTCAGCATCACATGCCCATACCATGACAATCAATTTCCGCACAATTTTTCGGTCTCCGGTGCCACATTCAGACTTCCACTTATGTACTCATTTTTTATTCTATCCATTCGTGTACTTTTAACCGTAATAACCGGTAATAGCTTAGTATAAAAATATATTGCAGAAGTCAGCCGGAGACTTGTGTATGTTTGTATGTAAAGGGTATGCTTTCTCAGAAAGACTATCTGGAACATTTATTCCACAAAAGGCATGTAAAGAAACTATAAAGGGCTGTTAATGTGATGATACACATTTATAGCAAGATTAATAAAGTCTTAAAACTAAGTGCGTGCGCGCAGCGTGTCATGAAAATGGAGTTTTAATACTAAATTAACGTAAATTATGCTTTTTATAACAATTAAACTTTGTGAGAATTGAGGCGATCTCGCGTAATGTTATATATATATATTTTTTATTTTTTATGGCGTTGTATGAAACGCTGTTATTAAAGCGGTTTATTTATAATTACTTAGCTGTTTCAGCAGCCCAATCTGCGTGCTAAGTTTTTGATTTTTTCCGAGAATTAAACTGTTCCTAGTCTTTTTTCAGGCACTTATTACTTAGGCACTTACTTATCTGATATATATATATCTGCCCAATTAAATCCATACCGGTTCAGGTTTAGTTTTGAAAAAGTACCAAACGGATCCGGAGTATCTGACTTTCGACTTCCACGTACTCGTATATGCAATTGAAAACATTAAGGTGCTGATAAACTTGAGCATTCACTTGTAACAGAACATCGAGCATTCGCCGTTTTGAACAACGAACAGAGCCAAGCATAGAGTCAAACATCGCTACGAACATTTTCGCGATCATTCTAGCGAACGCTCTTGTCAATGCTCCCGGCGGTACAATGACAGAATGGCTCGGCTCGACAAAAAGCTCGAAGCAAATTTACTGTCCTTTCGCTAGAACTCTCGCAAAAATGCTCGTTAAAACGCTCCCGTTTATTTTTCTGTAATGTAACATTCGCTAGGATGCTCATTACAAGTGAATGCTCAATCGAATGACTATCGGCACCCTTATTTGAGAATCTTGTGGTTCTCGGTAAAGAAGTAATAACAACCACGATAATTCACACCTCACTAATTTCTGTCTCGTTGGTTTAGTGGTCGTTAGCGCTACTGCTGAGTATGAGGACTGGGTTCAATTCCCAGGTCGGGCAAACTGTTATTGGTTTTTTCCAACAGGAATTTCTCCGTTCGGAGTCTGGATTTGTGCCCGGTTGATGGCAATAGGCTCGCCCCCTATTACATGGGACTTTATCATAACTGGCGAAATGAGGGTGTACTATCACACACACATTCCTTCACCCCCCCCCCCTCACACACACACACACATATACTCATACTCTCTTGTACACGTTGGTACCTGTAGTGCGTGTTGCACTCTTGTTCACTACACTCACCTAGGCGATATTATACCAATTTTTTCCTTTTATCATTATATTCATTTTGTTTGTATTTATCTTGTCTGCTCTCAATACTTGGAGCCACTATTAAATGTTTTGTAGTACGTAAGTGCAATTATAATTATACTTTTAAGGGTGTGAGCCTGGAGATCTGTGACACAGGTCTTGAACCCAGTACAGACTCCAGCTCTCACAAAGGATAGATTGTTGCTATTACTTGTTACTATGAACTATTGTACCTTTTTGAGAGAAATAAATAAATATATTATATATTATATTAACTATACCTCTGCCTAACTCTTTGGGATAACAGGCGTTATGTTATGAGGTATGTCAATAGGTTCCTTTCAAAGTACGGTAATATGACTTCATGATGACTCCACTTGAATGAAAATCCATTTTCAGCTATGAAGTCTACTTACTAGGTATAGTCGCTGGCACGGAACTTGGCAAAAATCGTAAATGAGCAGAATTCGTTTTCGCTTGTTTTTTTTAACCGACATGTTCAAAAATAAATTATGGCATTAACCATTGAATAAAACATGCAATAAAAGTGTATTTTGTTTTGTTGTACTAAGTGTAAGTACATACGCGAATTTACTCCCAATATACCAAAACCTTGGCAACTTACGTGACAGCGACTGTACTGTGGTAATCAGCTGCATCCGGTTAGACTAGAAGCTGACCCCAAGATAATTAGGAAAAGTCTAGGTATATGATGATAAGTCTGTTTTTATTGATTTGATCTGTTTTAGCTGTTTTGATCTGATTATCATTTATATAACAATAATTTACCTTTTTTATGTAAGATAACAAGACAGTAGCTTCACGTAAAAAATCCATTTATTACTATTAAGCCATCTAGCGGTACTCTAGTGTTGTTACCGTTTGTAGTTCTGCGCACCTCGTCACGGTAAGAGAGCGTGAAGATAAGTGTAACTGACAACGCATTGTATATAATTACGTAACTTTACAAACTGTTATTCAATGGTTAGTTTAGTTCCTTTGGGATCTGATAAAGATATGGTTTTCTTTGAAATTTTTATAAAGAAATAAAGAATAATATTTTATAGGTGAGCCAGACGACGGATGGCGGGCTTCGTGATACCTTGGACGTCCAAGGTAGCTGGTGGCGGTGGTGGTGAAAGGTGGTTTATCACGCAGTACCTTCCTGTGACGCTTGGCTCTTCCCGCAGTCAGACGCGATGCGACTCTAGTAGAACAATTTATCACGGATAATTAGAAAATGGTGCAAAATTTCTGCGAGTAACTTGGTTGAAATAGTTAGAATACTTGGTTAAACCTAACCTAACCTATTTCAACCAAGTTACTCGCAGACATTTTTAACTTTGAATTTTAGAACTGTGATCTACCGCGACTACTTGCACTACTTCCAAGTTGCTCACAGAAGTGTGTTCACCATTTTCTAATTATCTGTGTTTTCAAAATATCCCTAGGGTTTTTGCGAAAATTCGATTTTATAAATCATCCTACGACACTTAAACAGTACTAATACGAGTATTTGTAAGGGCGCCGTTGTTGTGTATATGCGTTCATAATTTTAAGTAAATTTGTCTTCTAAGGTACAAATTCACCATGCATGTGTGATTTCGATTTTGTCTCAGATTACATAGATTCTCGATTTCGAAAAAAATCCTAGTGCTTCTTCATGGCTAAATATTTCAAACCATGGAAATATTACTTAATTCTTCTCCAATTAGACTAGCCTTGAGCCTAGTATTCCTTTGTTTATAATCACAGTGATTCCATCAAATATTTTCATCAGCTTTTGCGAAATGGTATTCGCTAATTGTTCGTGTATTGTAAATCGCATTCTTGTTTAATGAATACGTTACTCGCTTGTTTGTGTGCTATATGCGCAAGCGCATGTGTGTACGTGTGGTGTTCAAGCATGCGTGCGAACTGATGTAAGTATGATTTCTCAGTTATTGCCACAAGGAAAATTCCGAAGCATTCTTTATCAAGGATTTTTATTTTACTAGACATAATTATTTACTTAGATTTTTATAATATACAGAAATATGTTCGACGGATAAGGTAATACAATAAAGTTGAGAAATATACATGTTTTTTTTATAATGATCTCAGCATTACTGACGGTAGTCTAAGATGGCGCCTGCCGCCTGTCGATTACCGGTCATCATAATGTTGTAATTAAAGATAAATGATATAAGTAAGGAAAATAATTTGACGTCTAAATAATCGAAACTGTATAGCTCAATAGTTTAATTGTCGATTGGTTGGAAGAGCGACCGTGGGTTTAAGATTACTTAGGCTGGTGGGATCACCTTAGGATCTACTCTCTATGCACCAAGTCCGCCCTAGTTTCGGCCAAAGTTATGGGCTTTCCATACTCCGTATCACTTACGGACATATTATTAGTTGAGAGCCCGGCCTAAGAATGAATGACAAAACTTTTAAAAGAAAAAAATAAAGAAGATACGTTTATTTGCGGTACACATGACGCAAGGCAAGAACAAAACACGAAAATAAACAATTTGGGGGAAAATATACGTCACATCCACGCAAAACGGCCATCGCTCAGCATAATCCTGCGACCCTATGCGAGACAGAGCCCCAGCGCTGGTTTTCAGCCCAGTTTGACAGTTGAGAGTTCTCCCACATCCCGATTTGTTTTAATTTGACACTTGTTTTGACGGGGAGGAACTCGTGGCTCAATAATACCAGCCGTACGGGTCGATCCAACAGGTAAAGTTACGCTTGCCGAGGTTGGTCCGTAGATGGGTGACCATCTTTACATACCGAGACTCCTCCGTACCTTGGAAAGCACGTTAAGCCGTTGGTCCCGGCTGTCATTCGTGGATATTTGACAGTCATTACGGGTCGACAGAATCCCGAGTCTGACAACCAGTCTTACCAAGGGGTATCGTATTACCTGGGTAATACTGGGTTGTGGAGATCAGATTGGCAGGCGCTCCATGTAAAATACTGGTATTCAGCTGCATCCCGTTAGACTGGAAGCCGAAGGCAGATTGACTTGTTATGACGGATCAACTACTTTCAAATCTTCGTTGACGGACTAGGAGAGTAGACACTCTGTTTCCAGGTTAGACTCGTTTCTATCACCATGATCATCCTGTGCTTATTACCAATTTATTAGCCGACGTCTCTCGAGTTCAGTTCCCAGTCCAAGCTGATTCTATAATCGTGACCTATTATGAAGATCATTAATTAATTAAGATAAGACATAAAATCATTTGAATTGAAGGATATTCTATACGAACTGCCTGACTTACTGGTCGTTAGCGCTACTGCTGAGCATGGGGTTCGATTCCCAGTTCGGGGAAAGTATTATTGCGATTTTCCAACGGGAATTTCTCAGTGGCAGCCCGGAGTCAGATTTGTGCCCGCTTGATGGCAATAGGCTCCTCGACCGTATCACATGGGACTTAAAACATAACTGATGAGATATGTGTGTACTGCAGGTACCATGGAAGAAGTTCATATCTAACCACCGTAAGGACTATTCTTGCTAGCAGCGCTCGACGGCTATAGAACCGGGCCGGTAACAGATGTGGTCATCGTGTTCACGGGATTTTGTTTTGATACTGGTTAGATATGAACATCTTTCATGGTACATCTCTGCCCAACCTTTTCAGAAAACAAGGCGTAAAGTTAAAGAAAAAGAAAAGAAAGAAAGAATAATGTTTATTTGGACACAGTTCGTGAAATACAAAATAACAAAATGTAAAAGTGAAAATAATCTTAAACCAAAAAAAATCATCAAAAAGGTTCATCGTCAAAGGCTTCGGTTTTTTTCATTTGTCCTTATGTAAGAAAAACTGAATTTCGTTTCACTTTCATGAATGATCAAAATAAGACTCATTTGATGAAACACCAGCAACTAAGTTTATGACTACTAAAAACACTTATTTTCTCCCATTAGTCTACTTAACCTACTTTACGCCTCACTTCTATTTCTTTATTTTTTATAAACATAACTTGTAACAGTAGTAACCAACCAGTGCATACAAACTGCATAAAAAAAAGCAAGAGCAAGTAATCTAAAAGTGTTATCTTCAGGATCGGCTTACGAAAGCGCAGCGCGTGCGCAAGCAGACCGCGACGCGCCGTTAGAGGGGTGCGCAGGAGTACAGGACTGTGAAAGTGTGTTAGGTAATGTCACGGATATAAGATGAATAAGAATATTTGTGTATTGACCGTAAGGCAAATAACATCATGTTTCATACGAAGAAGGAAATGCATTGATAAACATATCCACCATGTTTGCCCGTGCTGGATTTTTCCACAACATTTTTCTTCATACAGGAAAATAATGCAGGCATGTGTGGTGGTGTTTTTCTTTATCGTAAGGTAGTGTTGTCAAAGAATAACTAGCTCAATGGTTATCTTTGTCACGGCTAACAAAGCTGCTGGCAGATTTTTGTTTTAAATAAATTCTGTTTTTTTTTTCTAGTGTGCAGGTAGTCAGAAAAGTTGTGTGTAAGTTAGTGTTAGCACAGATTAATAATAATATAATCCCCACCGCCGTATCTCTACGTTGACGTCGTGGTGGGGCTTGCGCGCTCCAAACTCTAGGTCTATGCCGGTAGAGTTTACTTTGCCGAAACAGGTCTCGGATGAGGAGCCAGACCAAGAGAGATACAGAAACCCGCAGGGCAGCATGTGGCGAGCGACTTGGGCAGTAGCGACCCCATAGACCCTATCTCCCGGGAGAAATCTTGTTCCTCATTCTTGCCTTAATTGGCCGGCTTGAGTGGAGATTCGCAAGAGCAAACGTGCTCGGAGGAAGGAAGTATTCCAGTGAGTGCCCGTAGGGATCTTGACCATCTTTCGGGCTCTGGGATTGTTCTGAAAGCCGTGGAATACCTCTCCACTCCTCAAGCACCTCCGGACATGTTGCCCCCTTGTCGCTATGTCACTATGTGCTAGCGACAGTTTTCGGGGGCCCATTATTGAGTGTGCAAGTCACCCCCTGCTATTTTATCCGTGTAAGTATATCTTAACATTGATCAGGCAGGGGACATAGGCCTTCCATAGCTTACCTAGTTGGTACCTGTATAACTCACGCTACCAGATGGATGCAATGGTCTTTTTCTCACGATAGAACCAATCTACAATTCCATACAACACATTCCTCCCATTCCAACAATAATAGTGAACTGTCTAAAAGAAAATGACTACCCGCCGTTTTACCGTCTCAATGCGGAACTCTAAACACAGTTATAACACAATCGTCAACCGCTGTGGACGTAATCAGTGCGACGGATCAAATTGTGGAGAAAATTGTAAGGTGCTACTGTGAGCTCGCCGTTATGGTGCACCTGACATTACTGCTTACTGAAATATGACGGAATTTCGTATGTGGGTACCGGGTGATTAAGGCTAGGTTATGTTTTAGTAGTAATTTTATAATTGGTAGGCATGAAACAAGCCTTCAAGAAATCCCAGTGTGTGTGTAGTTAGCATCTTAACTTCTAATATTATACATACATGCGAAAGCGAGTTTTTTTGTTTCGGTTTCACGCTAAAACGGCTGAACGGATTTGGATTAAATTTGGCAGATGAGTAGACCAAAATCTGGGTCAGGACATAAGATACTTTTTATCCCGATATTCCCACGGGATCGAGGATTATGCGGCTGAAACCGTGGGTCGCAGCTAGTAATAAATAAATAACTTTAAAATCGGTGGTTCCTTATGGAAGTTATGTGGAAAAGTTTTTCCTTTTACCACTTATTATTAAGATTAGCTTATTCCAATGAATAGCAATGATTAGGCCGGTTTAAAACATCACCACCACTGGAGGCAATTTCAATGCATTTCTGTCGCTAAGCAGTATTTCTGGGCTATGGAAATGAAATGAAATGAAATTGTTTATTCTATAAGTAGGATATCAGAATCACTTTTACACGTTATACAAAAAAAAAATGCTAGATGAGGTCGGCGTTTCCTATCTGACAATTCTGCGAAGAAAGGCCGAAACAAGGCGAAGGCCGGTCTTGGTCAGATCATGTGAAGACCATGTAGATTAGTGTCTGAAATTATCTTTTGAGGAAAGAACCACACAGATTTGAGTGGACCTGTCCAGTCAGCGCAAGCATTTGTCAGTAATGGTGTAATGCTATAGAAAAAATAAAAATGCAAAACTTTGTGACCCTTCTAGTTTGTCTCGTAGTTTGGCTATTTTTTCCGTTGCCCGGCCCAAAAACATTATCTCACCCAGTGAATCAGTTCTTTAACACATCGTCACATCAAAACCTTAAACCGGATTGTATAGAGATGCATTTATACATCAATGTAAAGTACAAAAATAGCGAAATAATTATAAACCAACAATTAAAAATCTATCCTACCCTTAACAAGTAACAGCGTCATACTTGCACAATCGATGAATCAGAGCCTCAATGGGTATATTATAAGAATTTAGCAGCGGATGTGAGGCAATGCCAATAAATATCAAGGATCCTATGTTTGTTCTACGTTAGGGCGGCCGCAAGCTGCGCAAATATACGTTATTGGACGATCATTTAAGATTGACGAAGTGAGGTCGTCTTAAGTTGGTTTATTAAAGTTTCATTATTTTGGGCTTAGGCTCGGACTCTACCAAAGCGGAGATGTTCGGAGATGTCCGAAGCGGAGACAAGAAGAGATGTTTTTCAGCTAGGTATACACCGAAGCTGTGCGGAGATGCGTACTGGCTGGACTGGAGCGGAGATATGTGCTGGTTAGAGCGGAACGGATCTGCGTGCGGATGGGGGGTTGTGCGACTCGGGGGAAACAGTGGTGCCGCTCATTGCACGCCGCTCACATCTCTTCTCGTCTCCGCTGCACGCCATCGCCAGCTTGCGAGGCACAGCTCACATTTCAGCTTTGTACCGCCGCCCAGCTCCGCTTCGATCGCGCCATACAAATATGCTAATATCCGCCCAGTGGTATACACTGAACCTGAGTGGAGACGAGATGTGTGAATAACGAAATTCTATTGGTTGTTTAAACACATCTCCTCTCCTCTGGTCTCATCTCCGCTTTGGCAGAGTCCGGGCCTTACAGTGTGTGATGACGCTTTTAAATATTATAGTAAGTTAAACAAAAGTGACGTGGTTTTGAATAAATACGACTTTTCAAACTTGAATCCTCCTCGGTTTTTCCGAAGTAAGCTGATAATATATCATGTTTTCTGTTGTTCTATTCATTCACCCTTCGTTTCGAAATAGAAACCTGTGTATTCAGATTACATACATGCTTATAAAAAAAAAAGTACTGATTTTGTAAGAAAATGAGGATGTAGTTGTAGATGGATTAATATGTAGCAAATTCCCTTCAGGTCATAAAATTATTTGCACTCAATTGCCAATCAATTTACATAACATAATGCTATTGCTGAGCTTGCAACAAACCTACGCTCAACTAAAATTATTCTCGTCCCAAATAGAATCCTATAATAATGTGTCTACACAAGTGCATACCTATGACAAATTGTGTTTAGTTCTGACGTTCTAACATTATTAGTACTTAGACTCAGCTCACGGAACTTAGCCGTAATTGCTTCGAGTGTTTGTTTTAGATTTAGACTCAATATTGGTTTATTGGTCTTTTGATCTTTGGGCTTTATGACGTGGTTATTTAAATTTATACTTGTTATGGCCCAGTGGTTAAAGCCTCGCCTCTCATGGACGAGGTTGTGGGTTCATCCGGGCAAGTACCAATGTGACTTTTTCAATTCATATGTACTTTCTCAGTTTATCTTGGACATTGCTGACATCGGTGAAGGAAAACATCGTGAGGAAACCTGGACTTGTAGTTAATATAAGTCTGAAATCACCAACCCGTCTTGAGCAAGCGTGGTGATCAATGCTCTGTATGAGAAGAGGCCTTTGCCCTGCAGTGGGACAGTAACAGGCTGGTATTATAATTTTTATCTAAACAGGGTTATTGGTTATGTGTCGGCAATCCATTAAGGGGATGTAGGGGAGGTCATTTACAACCAAATGATCCTTCTAATCCCTATACAAATGTCAAAAATTTTCGAGTCATTTAACATTTTATATTTTTATTTCGTACATTTTTTAATAAAAAATAAATAATAATGCAAATGACCTCTCCTACATCCTCTTAACAGATTGCTGCTTTACGAGTATAACCAATAACCCTGTATATATAAAAATCAATTGCCGTGCATTAGTCTCGCAAAAACTCGTAAATGGCTCGACCATTTAGATAATATTTTTTTTGTTTTGGTCACGTCAATACTGGGGTGGTTTACAAAAATAGAAAATTAGGAAAACCCAAAGGACCATGCCGAAAAATCGAAATTGAAATTTTGACAGGACAACTTCTGACGGGTCAGCTAGTATGATATATAATCTAAACGAATATTTATAAACTGAAAAGATTTGATTTTTTGTATGTTTGATTGTTTGTAATGAATAAACTCAAAAACTACTGAACTGATTTTAAAATTTCTTTCTCCGATAGGATGCTATAATAACAATGAGTAACATAGGCTATAATTTATAAAAATATCACGTGAGCGATGCCGCTGGCGGAAGCTAGTAAAATTAAAAAGAGGTAAAATTTGTGAGTTTGTGTTTAGGACGTAATCTTCGGACCTACTGATCTGATTCCAAAAAATCTTTTACTAATGGGACGTAACAGTAGTGCCGAGTGTCAGGATATAGTATGATAAAACAAGAAATTTCAGGCGGCCGAAGTCGCGGTCAGAAGCTAGTTTGGTATACAATAGGTATGTTGACAAAAAAATCTTTTTTGTCAGTCAGATTATTAAAAAATGTTGCATACGTATTTTTTTTCTCGTACTCAAAAGATAATGGCAATACATACAAATGGTTTTCATAACCAGAAGATAAAGATATTTTATTTTGCAAATATGGGTACAATACACGGTGTTATAAGGAATAGGTTCAGCCATATTTTACCAGTAGGCATGCAAAAGTTACAACAATTATAAACTAAATCCAATAAACTAATCTACAAAATTTTAACAAACAGACCAAAAAACAACTAAACTAAACATAATTCTTATTTTGAAACATTACAAACTAAGTTACAATTTTTTTTTCATTTAGGAATTCTGTTACGCTATAGTAAGCTTTGACTGTCAAGAAGCTTTTTTTTAAATAATGTTAGCGGCAATTCTTTCCAACTTTTTGGTATTTTATCATATATGACCGGAGCCACTTTTGCGCATTAGTGCTGTCTTAGCGGACTGGTGACGTAGTAGAGTACTGTCGCGTCTATTACGTAAAACTACATCGGCCAGACGTTTAAAACGATTTGGGTTCAACTTAACAAACACAGCTACTTCTAGTATGTATAAACATGGTAGTGTCACTATTTTATACTGTTTAAAGTATGGCATGCAACTATCGGTAGTTTTTAGCTTAAAAATCGCCCGTATGCATCTTTTTTGAGTTTTAAAAGCTGTTTCTTTTTCGGTTGAGTTACCCCAAAATATTATTCCATATCGTAGGTGGGATTCTGCTATACCATAGTAAGCAGTAAGGAGTGCATCCGTGTATACTATTGACGATAATGTATGTAGTGCATATGCGGATTTACTAATTTTCTTACATAAAACATTAATGTGTGATTTCCAGTTGAGATGTTTATCTATTTCGAGACCCAGGAATTTTGTAGTTTCTACGTCTTCTACATCGTCATTATTGTAGTGTACATTAAGGCTCATGCTAGGAAGAGATGTCAGCACCAACTGACGGGGTCGAAAGACCAATGCCTGCTGGGGTTGCGGGTTTGTCCGAAAGGGATATCGCGGCCCCAGCACACAGGTAACGGAAGGAACATGGGTGGGTTTTAGTCAGTAAAAGTCTGACACACCCTCTCACTCTGTCCAGAGCGGGAGAAGTCATTTTATGATTTCCCACCCTCAAAAAAAAAAAAAAAAGTCTCATGCTAGGAATTCGTTGACTGAAATGTATGACTTTAGTTTTGCTCAAGTTGATTTTTAAATTGTTTTCTTCAAGCCAGCTAGGAGAGCAGCGCTCACCCACACGTTTGTAGATATAGTACTTATTTTGTAACACTGTATTTTTTTTACGTGTACTACGTTTTTTACGTGTGTCTTGTTTTTTGTGTAAAAAAACATATTATAGTGTAGTTATATTACCAAAAGCAGTGCGCCATCCTATGATCCTTTTCGCGGACGATAGTACAGCGATAATAAAATGCAACGATATAGCTACGTACGAAGAAGACATTAATAATACACTCAATGACATAATCACATGGTTAAATGAAAATAATTTAATCATTAATCTACAGAAGACAAAATTTATGCAATTTTATCAAAAAATTACTCCTAAAAAACTAAATATCAACTATAGGTCAATCTCCATAGAAGAAGTAAACAGCACAATTTTTTTAGGCTTAATGATAGACAACAAACTCACGTGGAAAGATCATACAGATAACATTTGTAAAAAGATAAGCAAATCAGCTTATGCTCTTTTTAAATTGTCAAAAGTCGTTAACCGAGAAACCGTACTAACTGCATATCATGGTCTCGTAGCATCTGGCATACGCTACGGAATCATATTCTGGGGAAACTCAACTAAGAGACTTATGATATTTAGAGCACAAAAACGATGCATTCGAGCTATGTGTGATTTGCGAACAAGAGATAGCTGTGTACCAATGTTTAAATCTTTAAAAATATTAACTTTTCCATCTTTGTATATTCTAGAAGTTGCAATATTTGTCAAAACAAATGCAATGCTATTTACTAAATGGTCTCAGATACGGAGAGGTCCTATACGTGCTCAATATCAAAATGTTTTATGTGCCAAAAAATGTAAGACAGCTTTAATGCGCAAAAGCTTGATGGGAATAGCACCCAGAATATATAATAAGTTACCTGACTCCTTGAAGCTACTTAAGATTACGAGCTTCAAGAAGAAATTATCAATGTTTCTAATCCATAAATGTTATTACTCTGTAGATGAATTCCTTAATGACAATAATATTATTATAATTTGACTAAGTAATGAATGTGTGTTTTTGTTGTATATTGTGTGATTTGTTTATTGAATTTAATACTAATTAATCTAAAAATACCTTACTAAATTTGTAAATACTTAATTTATTATGACTTTCAATTTAATTTTAATGTTATTTTACCTACCTACCTACTGTAATTATAAAATTTGTACGCCGATGGCAAAACATAGAGAGCCAACTGAATTTTAACTGAAGACCAAATGTATGTACCTGTGTTTAACAAATAAATAATCATTCATTCATTCATTCATTCATTCATTCATTCATTCATTCATAGTATATATAAAATGTGTCATGACGTCACTCTCCGGTAGATTTTATGCTGACTTATGACGTAGCGACCCCCCACTCCCCAATTTGAATGCGTTTTATCTAAACCATTTTTTATTAATGTGATAAAGCAAAAAATACGTGTCTAATATTTTTTTATTATCTGACTGACGGACTAAATGTTTCTTTTCCAGTCAACATCCCTATTTGTGAGTAACTGTCTCGTTGTGGTAATGGTTGTGGGCGAGTGTTGTTCTTGAGTGTGAAGTTTTGGGTTTGATTCACATGTCAAGTAAAGTGTTTATGGATTTTCTGTTTAGAAATCCCATTATAAACATTGAGGTCGATGTTATGTCTGATGAGAAGGTAGTATAAATACTTACCTAGTTCTATCTCTTGTAGCATTGGCCCTTTGCAAATTATGGTTTGATGGCATTAATGTGAAATTACTTAGCTAATATGTTATGGATGCTTGCAGGTTACAATTATTTATGTTATTAAGGCACTTCACATGCTTTTTCATAAGTGTTGTGTGGATTCGTCGCACATGTGTGGCCGGTGGCGGCCACCCGCTACAGCAGTACTCCGCACCGTAGCTGGAGGTGACAGCCACCGGTGGCTATGGTCGGTGGCCCGTTTGCGCGGAGCCTAAAGTCTATGGTTATAGAAAGTTTACCTTGTTCGCTTTTCTGGACGACTTGAAAAGTTATCGTAGGGTTCAGGGTAGATAGGCCAAGGGTAGAGTCAGTCTCCAAGGTTTTGCCAGAGTCTATAAGGTTTTGTCAGAGTCTCCAAGGTTTTAAGGTTCAAATTATAATTATAATTAAATTCTATTAGAACATGGGTATTTTTCAGTAAGTATATCTTATTACAATAAGTAGATACCTATTAGGTATTAATGTAAAATTAATTTTCATTCCCTAAACAGGCAAAATATGGACTGTACTTATATTAAATCACCAACTTTTACAACTGGTAACACCTGTATTTTCTACAAATAAATAATTTTTACTTTTATTCACATAAAATATACGAAACGTTACCTAATACAAAGGATTTTTTATAAAATAAACTTATAGTTTAAATATTTTTAATATCACATTGTTTCAGCATCCTACTTCGTGTTCCGTGTTCCCAGACTTTTTTATATCCAAAAAATATCTAGAAAATTAACCTCGGAAATCCCGCTAGGTATTCTACTGAGCGTTATTTATTTAATTAACGATATTTACGACTTCCTTCATGCGATGTGGTTATTAAAAGAGAACGCTGGCACTTCAATTAGTGCATATTTTTTATGTTAATATAATCATTTATCAACATTTGACTTTTCTAACGTGGATATTGTTCGGCTAGAGTCTCACTTCATCATCATCATCATCATTTTAGCTGAAGACGTCCACTGCTGGACATGGCCTCCCCCAAGTATTTCGACCGGCTCTGTGCTTCTCGCATCCAACCGATTCCTGCGGCATTCACGAGGTCATCAGTCCATCTTGTGGGAGGCCTTCCAACGCTTCTTCCGTTACGCGGTCGCAACTCCAGAACCTTTCGGCCCCATCGGACATCTGTTCTGCGAGCAATGTACTCTGGTCGCTGCCGCTTAAGTTTGCAAGTTTTCGAGATATGTTGATTACCTTGGTGCTCATTTCTGTGTCATATAGGGAAATTCCAAGAGCCCTCTCCATTATAGCCCTTCCCACACCTCGTAGCAAATACTTTTTTTTTAAATATTCAATGTATAGTTCTGACTTCGTTAATTATTGAAAGTCAAAACAGTACGACTGACGTTAGCTGTGCGGTATGTAACTATGCATATTATGTACGTATTACCGCACAGCTAACGTCATGTATTTTGTAACTCTTTTATTTTTTTAGAGATTTATTTACAAGGTGGCTAGGTCTAGGACCTGCTGCAAAGACCTGCTTTAAAAATACTCGAAAAATTTCGTTAAATAAAAAAAATAAAAATATTTATTGCCTTGTACCTTTACGGGTCTAATGCGATAGCCAAGTCACACACACCAAATATATGTATTAAATAAATGTATTTTCTTTCTGTCTTTCTTTCTATATATATAATAAATATATATATTATAGCAAGACATATTACGATATATTTTCCATAGTAATTTTCGAGTGACCTCAGACAGCTATAATTTAAATTTTTAGTACGCAACAAAAACTACGCAAACAAAGCAAAAGTTTAATAAAAAAATATATTAATATATATTATAGCTACGTCTGTGACGGCCTTTATCCAAATATAAGATTTGCCCATATGGAGTGTGGTACAGTCATTACCTTATATCCGTTACTTAGCCGTACTAAACAAACTCTTAAAATAGCTACAACTACAATTTAATTCAATTTCATAAGTGTAATAAAAGCCTCAGAGGCACCATTACCAACAAATGACCACGTAACATCCTCTTCTATGAGTCTTTCTTAACACGTGCATATGACACCCAGTATAACCTGACCTATCAACTTCCCACCAATGTTCCAACATTTCTACGTCATGGGGGCTCAAGATATACTGGTGGAAATACGGTAATGTAATTATCACCCAGTATAATTTGACCCGTACTTCTCCCATAATTGTTCGAGCGTTTGTTGGGCATGGGAGGTCAACTTTAGGTGGTTGTTGTATGGTAATGTAAACTTGTGTGTGGTGACCGTGGTTTGCCCGTTCCGGTGGGATACCATGATATATGAGACTCATTTTGTACTGCGCTTGACCTACGAATAAGTAAGAATAAAAGATTTGTAATTGTGTCTGTTTGTGTTTTGGTGGGGGACTTTCAAAAATAGAAAAAGAACTGTTCTTTTTTTAAATTCTGTTTTTGTTTTTAATGAAGTCCCTACATTGTATCATATGTGTTGTATTTTTTTAATTCTCTTGGGTGATCGTGATCCTCAGTCCTCGTTAGAAAAGGGTAAAACTAACAAAACTTAGCCATCTGTCGGATTTCAAATCGGGGGATTATCTCTGACTAACTTGCGACGTCACAAGGGGATAAATGATAAACACAAACCATTTATTTCATTTTTAGGGTTCCGTAGCAAACAATTTTTCGCCATGTCCGTTTGTCTGTCTGTCTGTCCGTGGCTTAGCTCAGAGACTCTTAGTACTAGAAGCTGTAATTTGGCATGGGTATATATAATAATCACGCCGATAAAGTGGTATAATAAAAACATGAAAATATATTTTTTTGGTTTACCGCCCCTACATTCAAAAATATTGTGAGTTTGTGAAAACCATTTTTGGATTCAGGGATCCGTTTGTAAATATTAAGGCACTACCGGTATAAAAAGTATCCTATATCCTAACCCAGGCCATGATCTACCCGTGTGTTAAATTTCATTCAAATCTGTTTTGCTGTTTTAGCTTGAAAGCGTAAAAAACAAACAAACTCACTTTTGCATTTATAATATTAGATAGGATTAACATTATTGAACCCTGATTTCTTTTATCTATAAGGGCATTCATCGAAATCGTATAGGTGCCAAGTGATTTCCCTGATCTTACTGATCGATTCGACTATCTTGTCTAATAAAATACGAACCTGTTTATTCAATGATTACATGTGAAGATAGATAAAATACAGCGTAAACTGTTGGATGCCTGTACTAGGATAAACCTGTACCACAGGCGGCAGGAGCCCATACGTTGAGGTAATTGTAGGATAAAATTAAATATGTAACGTTAGAAGTCGTGATACTTAGTTTAATTAAATAGGTAGTCGCTATTAACGTTAAACTTAAAAAAAAAACCGGCCATGGTGTGTTCGACCACGCGCAAGGAAGGGTTCCGTAGTTGAGATGAATTTATCCCAAGAACAAACGTGATAACGTTGTAGTTGAAAAACATGTACCTAAGTTTGTACGCACAGTATTGAGAGAATTGCCATGTAATTTAAAAAACTTCTTATAGGTTTTCCGGTAATCTATAATAAGTATAGAACTATGTATTTTCTGAAAAAAAAAAAACTTAAAAACCCTATTATTTTTAAAATTATTAAAAATAGTTTGAGACCGTCGCACTAAGCGCTTTCATTTAATATGTCACACGGTACGGTATTTGGCCTGTGCAAATATGATCACATTTCTGAATTTCGTACAAAGCTCAAATGGCTTCCCATACGTCTTCTCCTCTCCGACCCTGATGACCCCATAACCCTCCTCCAGGAGAGCAATAGGGCCACCAGTACATTACACAAGCACAGACGACGACACCCGTCCTATCGACCTCGCCGTCGAGGTCCACCGCGATCGCGACCGCGACCCCCGCGAGTAAACGATACTCCTCCCCGACCCTTGCTCGCAGATGCGCCAGCCCGCGTCGACGCTGAGCCTGTAGTCTTAAACTCCCCTATTAATAATAATAATGTATCATTGATCCAGCCTGTCCCTTCTTGCTGTCCTCCCGCCAGCGACGCCCTAAGCCGAGGTCCGTACCCCACAGGGGGTGCCCTTAGCGAGCGTTCGCTTAGAATTAATTTAGAATAGTTTATGCCCCTGGCTGGAGGCTTTAAGTGTAGCAGCTTAAGGCAGCCACAGGACAGCCCGGTTAAGCAGCTACGACCCCTTAGGTGGTCACCTGCGAGATGCCATTTAAAAAAAAAAAAAAAAAAAAAAAACATACGTCTTCGCCGGAATTCTCATATCTTATTTCAGCTCTACAGTATTCTGTTTAATCCTACAACCCCCTCTTATCTTAAAGAACGTTTCCAGTTCCTTCATGACACACATAATAGATATCTGAGGTCATCGGAAAACTTGAGACTAGAGATGCCGATGCATTCCACCAACTTTTATGACAAATATTTTACAGTTCAAGGTTATGGAATGCCTTGCCCGTGTCGATAAGTCGTGCTCAATCTTTGTCCACTTTTAAAATTCTGGTGAAAAAACATTTCCTCTTTCCTTAAACATCATCATTACATATAGTTCCTTATTTTGTTTTATGTTTATTATTTTATATATATCTATGTATATATATGTATATATTTATGTGGTTAAGTTTATTCTTTATGTATCTATTGTGTATGTAAATGGTACACCACTGACTACCAAAGTCAAAGTCAAACAATTTATTTCAATTAGGCACATAAAAGGCACTTATGAACGTCAAGTTTACAAAAAATAGAATTGATTCTAGTCGCCCCTTCCAAAAGGTAGTTTTCGTATGGAGAAGAATGGGCAAGAAACTCCACCGTTACTCTTTTAAAATGTTTTTACAATATTTTGCATACATTAATTATATAATTATATGTGAAGACGATGCATCTAGAATAAGATTACTATACCGCGATAGGTAAAAAAGAATGAAAAATAAAGCAATTACAGATAAATTAAATATGTGACAGATACATGGTGCTCACATATTTACAAACATTGTAAAATTATACGATATTCCTAACATTTTAACAAGTAATACTAATAAGTCAGTGTGTGAGTTCAAGAAATCACAGAATGTAAAATCAGTGTTATAAAAAATAACAAATACATAATTAAATAAGCAACCAGTTTGATTTTGTCTAGACTCTAAATTGTCCTATGGAGCAGGACCAGCATGTTTCCAAGCATTCTTATCTTGGATATAATCCTCTAATTTGTAATATGCTTGTTTACAGAGTGTACTTTTAATATGAGTTTTAAATTTTCTTTCATTTAATTGTAATATATCACTAGGTATTTTATTGTAACATTTAACACAGTACCCCATAAAAGATGTATGTACTTTAGATAATCTGAAAAATGGTTGATCTATTTTATCTTTATTTCTAGTATTAAAATTATGTCTATCACTTATTTTATTAAAGATATGTAGATTTTTTCTTACATACATAATATTTTCATAAATGAATTGGCAAGGTACCGTCATAATATTAATCTTTTTAAATAGTTCCCTGAGAGATTCGCGACGATGTAGATTATAAATGGCTCTGACAGCTCTCTTTTGTAAAATAAAGATGGATTCAATGTCAGCAGCCCGACCCCACAGTAAAATGCCATACGACATAATACTGTGGAAGTAGCTAAAATAGACCAGACGCGCGGTTTCTACATCTGTTAACTGTCGTATCTTTCTAACAGCATAAGCGGCCGAGCTTAGCCGCCCCGCAAGAATTGTTATATGAGGTCCCCATTGTAATTTCTCGTCTAGCGTGATTCCTAGGAAAACGGTTTGATTAATAAATTCTAGTTTTTCTCCATTTAATATGATGTCACATTCGCTACTTCTAACATTAGGTAATTTAAATCTAATGCATTTGGTTTTTTTTTATTTAGTACCAAATTATTTACCGTAAACCAATCTTGGACTTGAAGAATAGAGCTGTTAACGTCGTCAAGATTTTGTGACCGTCGGTTTATTTTAAATATCAACGATGTGTCATCTGCAAATAACACCATCTTAGGTTGATTTTGAAGTAATTACCTGCAGTATTATCTCTCCTTCTCCATTTAATCCATCTAAAGGTTGTCTGTAAAAGATCGCTTTTAGCGATAAGACCGCCCATTGTGTCGCCCTATGTAAAATTTCTAAATTTATTTCTGTAATTTGTATGGTGTGCATAATAAAGAATATTCTATCTATCTATTCTATCTACAGTTTGCAAAACTGTTTTTTTATAATTTTCATATTTGGCTCCCAAAAGTGGCAGTACGTACAGTCAAAGACGAAAACGAACATGAAGGCGCTGTCAATGTCACAATATACGTACGGTCAGGTGCATGGTCTAATAAAACAAACTCTGGCATTCCGAGAGTGACACATGCTTACGTCACTATCCAGTTGCCACTTTATTGCAACAAAACACGAATTTAGGAAACATTTTCAGTCACCATTCTGTTAAAAGATAATACAAAGCATTTAAATTGACGTTTCGTTTGTCTAATCAAACGAAACAATTCAATTTAAACATAAACCAACGTAATTGTTATTAAAACCTCATTGTTTTATCGGATTCGCACAGGTAATAAAGGTGGTTGGGGAGTTATTATTTCAAACTTCTGGTAACACAGATGTGATGACGTAGACTTGTGTCACCCACGTGACCACTGTGTCGAAGTATAATTATTATACTATGGTCGGGTGTACAGAACAAAGTTCCATGCACTATCAACTGGTTAAAAATACGTTTAACGAATAAAAGCTGTGCCACTTGCTTAATTGTAGTAACTCGTTTGCAAAGCTCATTAATAGTATATTACTTCAGTGCAAGCTAAGTTATCAATTCACATGACTCAACAGCTTGGGAATATCAGAATCAAATCATAGAATCTTTTAACATTTACCATTAATAAAATAATAATTGTTGTAACAATTGGAATAAAATATAAAACCTCTTATATGTAAATAAACCAAGTTGATTCCCTGAAAACTTCACATCAAAAGGTAGTGAGACAATTATTTCTATAAAAGGGTGGTCATACAATTACTAGCAAGTATGTGTAATCTAGTATCAATTTTATTACATGAACAATTAAGTTTAATTTCTCGTAAAAGTCGGCGGTGGCGTGTCTTGTAATTAACAAAACTAATAACAATTTGTAACCGCCGTTTCTGATATAGTTTTAAAAATGGTAGTATGATTTTGTAATTTAAAAATGTACAAAAAACATGTTTGTAATTTCAGCCAATTTGATATATTATGTCACGATGCGACCACTTTTATACAACACAAACTAATATACATTTAACACACTTTTAATTAATAAATATGTAATGAAGGTTAACTAATTAAAAATTGAGGAGTTTTATACATTAATACCTCCACAACCAGCACCACAACCAGTCTTACCAATGGGTATCGTGTTACCCAGTAACTGGGTTGTGGAGGAAGTTGCTCCATCTAAATGACTGATATTCAGCTACATCCGGTTAGGCCAGAAGCCAACCCCAACATAGTTGGAAAAAGCTGGGTAGGTTTTATTTTGTTTGTAGCAGGCACTTTACTTTTTGTAAATTATTTCATCACCATTGCTCCCAAAACGGTAAAGGAAAACATCGTGAGGAAACCAGCATGTCCTAGAACCAAAAATTCCAAGACATGTGACATCCTCGTATCGTGGTGGATTACACAACCCACTCCCTCTCATAGAGAAGGGCCTGTGTCTCAGTAGAATTATTGGTAAGTATTAATATCTCTTTTTCCATAAGTGGGCGCCCAATGGTCCACCAGCGTGGCCCCTTTAAAAAAATATTATCTCGTGACTGAGATGGAATTATGAATAACGACTGGTAAGGACCCTTGGTAAGTGTGTCTAGAATTTTCTAATACCTTTTATAAAGTTTCATATTGAGACACGAAGACACAAAATACGCTCTAGAGGAAAGTGGCCGCTTTTCTTTAGATTGAATTTTGTTGCAAATTCTTGACACACTCTCCGAGGGTCCTTGCTAACCGTTATTCATAGTTATCTACTTTTCAGTCACTAGATATTTTTTTTAAGGAGTGGCGCTAGTGGATCATTGGGCTCCCCCTCTAGAATAAGTAGTCCATTATAAATGATAGCCATGAACTTGAAAGTGAAATTAAAAATTTTGTTATACTTTTTATAGTATCACCCACATCATCAGAGTATCATCTCAAAAACTCTCATTCAAGTAATTCAAAATCAAGACGATGTTCTATAAATAAACAATTGAAAGTCAAAAATGATTTATCATTCAATATGACTTATTTAATTAAATCCTTAGCTTGATGACCACGCGTTAAAAAACTCATTTAAAGGAGATCGACTTCGGTGGGGTATTACGGCGTTTTCTTGTATAAGCTGGTATGAAACGCCCTTGATGGACGTTCCAGATTATTTTTTGTTAATGATGAAATAATTTGAATTTGCTGCAACCTTAAAGTTAATATAACATTGCAAACGAGCCACAGAAGGTCCTGACGGCCTAGAAACGTGGCAATCGCTTTCACAGCGGTCCGGTTTTCAGGATTGATATAAGCTTTTCGCTAATGTCAATCCAAATCATTTTTGACTTTTCCATCGGCGTTATCGCTGATGAAATTTCATTTTGTCCAGGCCCTCTGGTACACTCTCTCTAATACGCCAAGTATTTAAAGTCAATTAAAAATAATCGTCCCTGAGGAAGACCACGGCGAAGGTGGTCGATCTAATCATGTTTGCGGGGCCAACATGGCCAGCGATTGCACAAAATACAAAAGTATGGAAGGAAAAGGGGAAGGCCTTTGCCCAGCAGTGGGACAAAATAAGGCTATAAAAATAAAAATAAATCGAAATAAGTTTGGACAGAAAGGACCAAGGATCGTACCCCGAGGGACACTAACCTATTTTAATAAAATCAATATCCAATCAAAAGTATTCTTAAGACAAAATTAAATGGAAAATGCTAAACACTGACAAGGAAAGCTTCTTATGACAGATCATCATTTTAATATGTTAAACGGCAACTCTCTTTACCATAAAGTTTTATGAGATCTATAACTCAAAAGCTCTTTAGATTCGAATGCCGTTTAGTTTTATTGAAAAGAGATGACAATGATTGCTGTGACTTATGGAGTGTTTATAGATGTCAGTTTTTTATGGGGAAGGGGATAAGTGTATTTATTACCAATTACGTAGTTTAGTTCAATAATAACTTTGAAGTTTCTAATTTTGGTCAGATAAGTTATTATTTTTAACCTAGGTATTGTAAATAAAATATTATATGTCTTGCCTTTTATCTTGTGGCTTGCGTAAATAGTGATTTATATCTACCTAGTTCGTTTGCTTTACAATCTGATTACTTATTAGTTAAAGTTAACAGCTTAGTATAGACATATCACGCCAGTATTGACAGAAGGGTTTGGCAGAGGTGTACCTAAGTACCCCCACATTTTGCGTCCCATGCAATAGGGAGTGAGCCTACTGCCATCAACCGGATAAAAATACAAACTCCGGGCTGCTAGACATTCTAGATGGAAAAACCCAATAACACTTTCCCCGACCCGGGAATCAAACCCCAGGACCTCATGATCTGCAGTAGCGCTTGCGACCACTTGACCAACGAGGGAGTTAGTATAGAATATGCTTCAGTTCAAATTATTTTATTTCGTATCAAAAATCTTCTAAGGCATCACCAAATTCTACAACAGGTTAGTTACATTATCAGTGTTTGAACACACGTTTGAAGACAATTTATTTATTCTTAGCACTCTATATAACATTGAGGTCTAACAATATATGGCCTACGTAGATATAATATTTCTTTAGAAAGGTGACTCAGATACCAATCAGTCAAGCCTTCACCGTCCACTGCTGCACAAAACCTTTATCTTCTATATATACTAGTGCGTTTAACGTCGTCTTTGTGAATTTTATTCCCTCCAGGCTGAACCGAGGTACAATCAAACAACAATTATCTTGATGAACATCAGGTACCGAGGTAACGTGTGTGACTGTGAATTGTCTCCGTAAGTCAAGTCCGAAGTGAAAGGTGTCGATGGTATCTCTAAAGCCACTAAAGATAATACAATATTTCTAGTGCTGTATTTCTTTTGGACATATGTCATTGAGTGTATAGTTTCTATATCTATATAATGTATATTGAAGATTAATACCGATTTATTTTTAGAAATTTGATCAGTTCCTGCTAATATTTTGATCGATATTGTAGTAGACAGTGAAGTTTTGTAAGATATTGTGTATATTATTAAAAGTGGAGTAAGATTGGTCTCAGTGTAACTTATAAAGTCAAAGGCATTAATTGAATGAATTTTGGAAAAGACTACGATTATATGACTTACGTGATGAATGGTTTTAGTGTAGAAATCATTAGAAAAAAGGTATTCCATCGCCATATATATAATAAGATAAAGTTAATGCCTGCAATGCCATACAACGTCTTTTCATAATCAATTTACTTAGATCTGTTATTTAATTTTATTTCTTATCTACCCTAGATCTTTCTAATTAAATACTCTTCTGCGACTCCTAACCTTTATAAATGGCATAAATAAGGAAAGGTGATTAGAACATTTACATCAGAAATTACTAATAATGGGCAGGTACAAGTACGTCGTCCCCAAACGCAATTAAACACAGTTACGTCACACATGCATGGCTTGCTTCGTGTTTGTGTCTGTTTGTCTCTGTGTGTAAGATCTGCTACTTGTACTGCATAATATAGGGAATTATGTTGATTACATTAATAAGTAATTATTTTATATAAATACTAAAAAGGTTTGACCTCGTTGCATTCAAGACAAGGCGTCTGAATTCATTGAATAATTCTTTCAACCTACCTTACTGTAATATTCCTTTAAAAAACAAGCCATTTCGAAATGAATAATTGTTTGCCCAATTATTCTTTCAGTAACAGTTCCTATTGTAATTTTTTTATTTCAAAAATACTTAGCTTCATTATTCCCGTCTTCACCACAGGTCTCTGACAGGACACTTCCTTATAAGGGGTTCCGTATATCCTTGTGTGAGTATACTCCCCATACATGCCCATTGTCCATATGTGTGTGTGGCACACGCGAACGGGCGTGGTGTACTGGTAGCGTGACGTGTGCGCCGTTCCGGAGCGTGCGCGCATGCGCCAACCTCTACAGGAGAAATGGACTTGCCTTACATGGCAACTGTCAAATTGAACCTTTTGACTTTAGATCGTGGATAGTGTTTTGTTTTTGGATGGAATGATCTTACAGGGTGTTAAGTTGGCAAGACTGTTCTTAAGTTAGGTAGTCTAAGCAATAGGGTTGGTTACCACTTAGGTAGTGTTATAACATAAGCTAATGTTTCGCTTGGGGTAGTTCATTTAAATTCGAAGGGTGGTTCGCCAGCCAGTGGCTGCCACGTGCAGGTGATGCAAACTGCCTACCGTGACGAACTGTTTTCACAAACTATATTTTCTGGGTAACATTTCACCAAACTATTAGTGTATACAGCCATTACGCTTTGAACACGGTAATATGGCTCTACGTAGACGCTTCTAAGATGGAAGTACATATTTATATGAAATTAAGAGATTTCGCATTCTTAAATACATTACAAAAGCCTTTATATTGGTTACCTACGTTGATTGAAGTCAACATAAAAAAAAATGTGTCTAAAATATACTCCTTGGAAAAACAAAACATATGACTAAAATTTTTGCTAAAGTACAGGCTAATGACCAGGAAATAGTCCATGCAGCCTAAACTATTATCCCACAACATACCTAATATATCACTTAAACAAAACCACCTATTACACTACAAAGAAGCCATGAAAAGTAAAAAAAGGCAATTGCAACTTAATAACTTTGCAACCAGTATTAATGTTACCAAATTGCTTAGTGTTGACCTCTTGGTCAAGAACACTCTTTGTCTAAGTGGTTTTAAGTTAGGGATTGTAATTCTGACAATGAATTTGAATATGTATGGATAGGTTGTTGGAATGTCAGGTTGAGTTCTTGACAGGTGACTTTGCGTGACCTGAACAAACCTATATTATTGAGCTGTTTGTTAGGTAACTGTAATTATGTTATAAAGGCACAAAGACGGTACTTCGATTTCTCAAAGGTGGTGAAAATGTTGCCAGAATTTAGATTAGGCACTTGGTATGACTATTGTTACTACTCAGTCCCTCACAGAGAGGAGACCTTGGTTCCAGCAGTGGGGATATAGGCAACTGATGAACTGGTATTGTTTTTCACATGAAATTAGACGGCAACTGCTTTGCGTATTTGTACTGTTATAAATGCGAAAGTGGGTATCTCTTTTTCGTAAATCGTACGATTTCTCAGCTCTAATTGATGAAAGGTAGACATGTAGCAATCTAGAGGTCTTTAGATGTTCCAGATTGAGACATTTTATAACTTCACAAGTTGGTAATTAAACCGTTGTTCCATTAAACAATAAAATTGCATCATTGGCCTTAAATTTGTTAACAAGTCTACGATCAAGGCCGTAGAGCCTTGAATCATTTTAGATAAGATGAAATGTTTTCAAACTCAACCATTTCCTATGATAAGCAACTGAACATTTTAAATTTAATTTCCTAATCTTCACGGAAAATAACTTTTAATAATATCCTTTTAAATAGTAACAAAGTAAAACTCTCAGGTTCCTATACTTCTTATCTTTAATGCCTTGATGGATGGTTCCATATAAATGAATTTATGAAATAATGAGCTCAAAAGGGGATGCCGAATGAATATTCATTGGTTTAATTGATGTTCGTTAAGGTACGATTAGATGGGTAAACGTGATATGCAACGGTTCCCATTGAAGGTGTAGTTGGTAGTATTTTGTAAAAAGTGGAGAGGTATAATAGAATTAGAGGGATTTTTGCAGATGCTAAGGATGACAAAAGGAATAGCGGAATAGAAAAGATTACAATTATAATGATGATTTCCAATAATGAGTTCCAATTATACTTCAAAGAGTATAATTATCCAAAAATGATTAACCAAGCCCTGTACACAGGTAATACTTTGGTACTCACACTACTATACACTTCGTATACTTTGGGTTTGATATTCACACTATTGAAAGGGATTTTTGAAAATTGAAATAACTCGGAAATTCAATGATAATGGAGAAGTAACAGGAAAATAGCCATGAACACCAACAAGAATCTACCGTGGTAAGAAGCAAGTCAGCAAGCATATAACAACGCTTTTAAATTTCAAAAAGTAATAGACATGTTAACTACTCATCAACTCATGTTACGTGTCCAAATGCAGCCAGAACAAAACTAATTAAAAATATCAAAAATCTTAACACAGACATGTAACATTAAAATATTAATCTAAGTAAAAGTGAAGATGATCGTCCTAAATATCTGATGCGAGCGTTACATAAAGATGTACAAGCGAAGGCTAACTTGAAAGTGTTACCAGATTCGGATGGGTTAATTTATTAACTTATTAATATGCTAATGACGTTTGTTCGTAGTTTAGAAAGCAAATCAACTGGGTTACTGTTCTGTATGTTTGAGTAACAATTTGTTGAGTACTCGAAGATGGTTTTTTATGTAATATGTATGAGGTTAAAAGTCAAGTGGTGTCCGAACAAAATATTGGCTAGATTGATTGTTAATGGGTTAATCAATAAAGAGTTAATTAATATTATACAAATGGATTAGATGAAGAGACGGTACATAGCCTTTTGGAAAAAAATATTCAGAATTTGGATCAGATTTTTTTCAAATATTCCTTTGTTTGGGAGTTACCATGCTGCCATGTGTGCGTATGTGCCATGTTGGCCATTGCTTCATACCTACGTGAGTTGTTTGATATTTTCCTTGTTTTCATAAATCATTTCATATAAAACGACAATTTTCTCACAAAAACTAAATCGAGTTGTTCTACTTTTTTTACTCGCAATGAAAACGGACGCCGTCCTATTGCACCTATATGCAATTAAAAATACATTGGACTATTTATTGCATATCGTATGCAACAGCCACATTACAGATCGTTATTGCGTAAGAAAAATCTAAAAATTATGATATTTTTGTGTAGTTGCGCGAGTTTTGCGCAAAATGCATGTTTGAATGATATAAAGAATTAACGGACTATATAGGAATTAGAGCGAGAAAAATGTATAATTTTTGTTGTGTGCTCCGAAATATGGTCGTAAGCCTCAAAAGAGGTGTTTGCACCTTAACAGCGTGTCTGCGGTTGTAGACACGTGTTGATTGCGTGTGAGATTTTGCAAACATCTACCAACCCGCACTGGGCTCGCGTGGTGGATTACGACCCACTCACAGAGAGGATGCCTGTCTCCCATCAGTGGGAACGTTATGATGATGATGATTATGTGATGTGTTGATTATGCATATGCTATGATAACGGGATTCAGATCGTTTTAATCTTTTGGATAGGATAGGATAGGATTAACTTAATAAGTATTTGTGGCTAATTTGCTTTACAAATTATATAAAACATAACATTTACATAATCAGACAATAATGTTCCCACTACTGGGACACAGGCCTCCTCTCTTCGAGATGGAGTGGGCTGTAATCTACCACGCGGGCCTACAGCGGGTTGGTAGATGTTGGCTTGATGAAAGCGGAGAAGTCTCATAAAAATACCTAGATTTTTCAACTTTAGGTTTTTTTTAAACATGACCGGAATAAAAATTACCTGCGGTAACTCAATAAAGGATTATAGGAGTTACCATCTATTTTTTTCTTAAGAAGATATCTTCAGAATTGTCAAAACCATAAGGAATCCGGAAAACAGCAATACTGCTTGATGATCGAAATAATATGTGTGGTGGAATTCAATCAATCTGCCTAGCCTTTTCCCAACTATGATGGGGTCGGCTTCCAGTCTAACCGGATGCAGCTGAATACTGTATGTTACATGGAGCGACAGCCTATCTGACCTCCACAACCCAGTAACTGGGTAATACGATATCCCTTGGTAGGACTGGTTGTCAGACTTTCAGGCTTCTGACGACTCGTAACGACTGTCAAAGATCCACGAATGACAACCGGGACCAACGGCTTAACGTGCTTTCCGAGGCGCACGGAGGAGTCTCGGTATGTTAAGATGGTCACCCATCCATAGACCAACCCCGGCAAGTGTAGCTTAACCTGATGGATCGAGCCGTGCGGCTATTATTACATAGCCACGAGCTCGTCCTCCTGTGGTGGAATTACTTCCCCGAAAGAATTATTTTTAAAGGAGCTCTAGACACTTCCAAACTTAAATACTGTTGTTGTGTTTTGTCTACCCACATTTCACCCTCCAAAAACATATTCATACTCTATCAAACACCACTTCCTCAAACGGACAGACGCCAATAAAATATAATTAAACCCAACGACACGTTACTTCCGTCCCACCTTTAAGAAAGAACTTGAAACCAGAGACAAGAACGTTGCGGTCAGCCCTAACACCATACTGTGATAACCCAAGCAGAACTTGACCTGTGACCGTGGTGATGGAAAAAGAACCTTAGTTGTTAAAAATAGGGATAAGTTTAGAATGGTAGGTGTAAGATAGGGTCAAGAAAGGGGAATGTTAGTGATCGAAGTGTTTTTTGAGTTTGAATTATGCGAAGTGTTGTGTTGCTTTTATTTTTATGTTTTTTTCATGGTAGTAGTAGCTGGTTTGATCAGATGCATAAAGCCACGTGCAGACTGACGCGACGCGACGGTGGGACGCGACCCCAACAAAACAATTTCTAGGAAAACTTGACGTTAGAACAATTACCGGTGTCGCGTCGCGCCAGTCTGCACGAGGCTTAATTAAGGCAGTATGTCCGCCATAACACTTATGGAAGCTCGGCAGCACGCAGAATTATGATTCAGTACTTATAGAATAGCACATCCTAATTGCTTACTTACTTCAGTCAACTCTTGATCCATATAAATGTCGCAGTAAGATGATTATAGCCGTGATATAGTTATATCCGTAGGGATATAGCTATATACCGTTATATAGTTATATGAAAGCGGCTCTAGCCTGAGACATATATATAGGTATTTATAAGTATCGATATAGAATCAGGGTGGACAAGATGTCCCATGTAAATGAGTAATTTAATTTGGCTACTGTTATCCAAGAGGTAACTATGTATGTAGATTACTTCATGATAGTTGTCAATTACTTGTGGTCTCAGTTCCTCAACAAACAAAGGTACAAACGGACAGACAAATAAACAAACATTTCCAACAATATCCCACTTACCGAGATCCTCAAACCATTTGCTATATGAAATAAAAAGCATGATAAACACACCCATTACAAATTCAACCTTAACTTTTAAGTATAAAGTTCAAATTCTAATGGTGCATGGAAAGGTGAGTATAATAAGGGGCTAGACCAACCCTACCGTTACGGTGCGCGAGCGCAAGCAGTAATGAGCAAGCAAACAGTAGAATTTAGGGTTGCTACGAACATTTTAGTTAAAAAGAGTTAGTGAAAAATTATATGAAATTTTGACGTACCTTATGAATGGTAACAGCGAACGATCTAGCAACAAAATGGTTAAATGGTGATGGTGGTCCGGTGGTTCTATATCTGCCCTTTTTTTTTTTTTTCATGATGGGATATCATCAAATGACTTCTCCCGCTCTGGGCAGAGCGAGAGAAGAGGAAGAAAAGTCTGATACACCCTGTCAGACTTTTACTGACTAAAACCCACCCGTGTTCTTTCCGTTGCCTGTGTGCCGGGGCCGCGATATCCCTTTCGGACAAACCCGCAACCCCAGCAGGCATTGGTCTTTCGACCCCGTCGGTTGGTGCTGACATCTCTTTGAAGCGCGCGTGGAACACAACGCGCCGTCGACACGGGCCTGGTCCTTATCGGACGGCGAGCTACCCATTGCTCACCGTCCGCAAGCCCGCGCCTACGGTGGCCGGAAGTCGGCTCGCGACTCCCGACGCCCGGGGCGTCTCCTGCGGCGACTAGGGTCGTGAGGGCGCGCATCTTGCATCTCCCTCGCGCGCTCCGCCTCCTCCTTCGCGAACATAACTGCTTCGCAGAAGGAGGTGACGGCCTCCCATGCACTCTCGCTCCGAACCATGGCTTGAACCAGGGCCGGACGCGAGAGATCGCCGCCGCCGATCGCCTCCGTGAGGACACGGCGGTGCTCCGCCCAAGCCGGGCAGACCTCCACCGTATGCTCCACCGTGTCCTCCAGGCGATCAACACAGTGGTGACACCCGGGCGTTTCCTCCCGCCTTACGCGGAACAGGAACCTCCCGAAACAACCGTGTTCGGTGAGGACCTGCGTCAGGCGGAAGGTGAGTTCTATATATGCCCTGTGATTATCGCACCTCTCCGGGTGAGACCCTGGTTGAGAAGAGAAGGCCTAGCGGTTGAGGATTGTGAAACTGAACATAAACACACACATAGCTATACGAAAACAAACTTGAAAAGGAGTACCACAAGGCATAATAATATCAAACAAGTGAATATAGCTATAAAAAAGGAAACATAACACTTATTGGCAATATTCATGAAACAGAAAAAAAAAGTGAAATTTTTAACAACAACTGTGTGTGCCTCATGACTGCGTCTAGAAGGTCCATTTCAGAAGCTGTCTGATGCTTTCTTATGAACCTTCAGGGACAAGTGACGGATAAATAACAAACAGTTTTATCATAATACATAATTTTTATACTTATATCACAGAATAAGACAGATGGGACCATCCGCAAAATAATTTAAATAAAAAGCTACTCGTACTACGACACCTTAAAAGTCCAATTCAGTTCGCACAGCTCTAATTATATGGAGTTTCTTGCCGGCTTGGAGTTTCTTGCCAGCTCTTCTCCAGAGGAAACGACCAATTGGAACCGTGCACCTAGCTTCTGACGTTTCATATTGTGCCCTTGTAGGGTTATGTGAAATAAAATATTTTGATTTTTTGAATTTTGATCTACAGTTATATTCACCTAGAAGTTTCGACTACGTTACCTTGACTGAATTAGCCCAACAAGACGGGCCCGCCGCGTAATTGTAGCTTCATACCTAAACTGTGGAGTGTCCTATCTGTATTCATCTATGCTTATATGTAAATAATCGTTCAGCAAAAGGATACACAGGAGTATACTGACCGTTCTCATAGCTACCTTTTCGCTCTTGGCCTTTCTCATCGAAGTTATATTGAAGTTCGATGTCTGTATATATCATTGTTTAATACCCATAGCCATAGACGATACTTTATGTCCGCAGATAGTCAAGGTTCTTCGCTCGGCCGAGTTCTCGCATCCGTTTCTAAAGCAGGATGTTCAGCAGGACGTTTCTCCCGAAAGGTCAGGTGCGTTGTACTCTAGCGTTTAACGAGCTGTTTGAGAAGTTGCGTACGATGGCAAACAGACAGTAATGGTAGTGCTCCATTCACTAGTGTCAAGTTGAATTTAATTTTAATGAATAAATCAACTTATTATTATTTATGGGGCAAACATGGCTAGAGATCGCAGAAGACAGAGGTTTGGAAGGTGGGGGAGGTCTTTGTCCAGCAGTGGCTTACAATGTAGGATGTATCAAGCCCGTCACAGACGAAGCTATAATAATATATTATTATACTGTACTATATACTCGTATTATATTATAGCAAGCCACCGCACATGGTAGCTAGGTATACTATAATATATAATTTTGCCCTTATTTGGTCTACGGTTTAATATACCATAATATATTATAATAATGTGAATATGTTGTAGCTCCGTTTGAAGTCTCTCGAAGATTACTATGGAAAATATGCCCAGCTATGATTTATATTAATATATATGGATAAAACAAACGCTGGAAAATTAGTCTTAAAAATTTGGAAACTCGAGATAACAAATAAGATTTGAAATAATAAAGGCATTATTATATATAGCACTATTGTTTAATGTGGGATATACATATATTATGGATATTTACGCTATGTACATTTAACAAATTTGGCAGATAATATTGAATAAGAATTTTCCTCTGTCTTTGAACGTATTTGGTAGATATTGCATATGTAAAATTCCAAACATACTGTGAAACTGGCTCAAAATATTGAGAAAAATGCATCATAATTATTCTCTTTTCGTGGCAACCCTAACTGCACCGGGCGATCTACTTGAAGTCGATTTCCGAGTTAATTTAATTTTCTAAGTGTGAATTAGTAAAGAATATTGTTAAAAGAATTCCTTGGCCAACATCTGGGAAGGCTGGCCGAGATGAAACCTTTTGTTTGTACTCTTGTCTGTTTTTGGAAGAGAACCTTGTATTTCGGTTCTTAAAGAGTTAGTTGGGAATCTTTTAGTACAAATAGTGCCATCCACGAAGACGAGCCGAACTCGATGATTATTGTAATGTAAGTAGGAACGGAGAAGGTTTAGTAAGGAGCAGAGTGGAGTGGGGTGCGTCCTCGTGGATGGCATTATCTATACATGACTTGTTATGTTGTTTTCAAAAAATGCATGGACATTGTAGTATTTAGCAAAAGGCCAACCAAAGTTCCACACAATGCTTGGTATTTACTGTGTAAGTTGAGATCAGAAAATGCAACTGGCGACTAGATAAGGAAACAGACTCCTGGTTTAGAATAGGTGGCAACTCAGAAAAGATAAGAACCGGCCAAGTGCGAGTCAGACGCGCAAAGGGTTCTGTGCCACCGCACAATATTAAGCAAAAACATAAAAATTTTAACTTGATTTTATTTCTATTATTTGCTGTTAGAGCGGCAATAGAAATACACATTATGTAAAAATTTCAACTCTCTAAAAATAACGGTTCATGAAATACAGCCCGCTGACAGACGGACGGACGGACAGACAGCGGAGACTTAGTAATAGGGTTCCGTTTGGCACTTCGGGTACGGAGCACTAAAACCAGCAGCGGCGCGATCTGACAGATACCCAAGGCTTTGTGGCGACTGTTTTGAACCATTATACCATGATGTACTGTAAGCAATCAGGTAATCTATTAACTGTTTATCATATGTGACTTCGAGTTACAGCTTTATTAGCTATAATATGTAAGCGGGCACGCCCTTTATGCCTGGAGGCTTTAATTTGGGTATTAAGTTCTGTTTACGTTTTTATTTTTGCTTGAGTATAGATAAAAACATTTTTGTGGGTATATTTGTGGGTGTGCTTGTTGTCATTATGGCAAATAATTTTATTTAATGTTTTGTGTTGAGTAATGTATATGTATTGCATATTATTGTATAGAATCAAGTTTTTTTTTGTAACTGAACCGACAACTTCTTCTTCCCAGCTAATGCACTGGGAAGTGGTGAAGGGTGGGCGTTTTTGGGGGACTGTCTTATGTAATTTTGACGTTCGAAAAGAGCTGATTCTCAGCCTAGTTTGATTAAATGACTTTTGAATTTTCTGTGGTAGAATATAAAGCTTCACACGAACCCACATACCTACGCAATGCAACTATCAAGGACCACCAATATACTAAGGACCTGCCGATTCCAAGCGTGACTGGTACATTCTTATGCATGTACTCAGTAATTAGCATTCGACACCACTGCGAAACGGCGACTGTTCATGCCAAACCTGCTAGGTGGCGCCTCATGTCGCCATGCCTGTTCTATTAGACATGGACAGAATATATTAACAGTAAGGAAGTTTGTGGAGAAGTCTCACTACAAACAAATAGCCTTAAGTTGCACTGATGATCTTAGAGCTTGATATCAGTAACATGGCTTGTTCAGCAACATAGTCGAATCCACTGGGTTCCCAATTTATACACAACGAAAATAAATCAGTCCCACTTGACTTTTCATAGACTGATTGTGTCTGACTGGTACTCAATTCTCATCTGTCTTATATCCTAACTAATATTATAAATGTGAGAGTTTGTATGTTTGGATGTTTATTACTCAATCACGCAAAAACGGCTGAACGGATTTGGATTAAATTCGGCACACAGATAGTTTATAACCTGGATTAACACATAGGATACTTTTATCCCGGTAGTACGTACCCATGGGATAATTTACAACCTCCACGCGGGCGAAGCCGCGGGCAAAAGCTAGTATTTTATAGTATTGGCTTCATAAGATTCAACATCAGTCAAACTATTCAAGCTTTAACACTTTCGACTCCACCCACTTTTCATAGAGCTCATACACCATGCCGCCATACATATTAGAAGTGAGCCCTCCGGGAAGGTCACCGGCATCCCAAATATGACTAGATCCCTCCAGGACGGTTCCCGGCACTGAACGTTTTAAGAAACCAGATGTGTTGCTGGGTTTAGCCATGGCCTTTTCTTCTATAAAGGTTTAATTGTTTTTAATATGTCATGTACCATCGCAGACACTGGCGCCTGACCACTTTTCGACCTTATTGCTAAGGTAATAAGTTCGATAGTACCTACAATCTAAGCAAATAAATAAACTTTAATTTACTTTACTTTGCTTTACTTTACTCAACTTTACTTCTGTCAGTCTCTTTGCTATATTTTGCCAGGGTCCCCTTTTGCCATAGCCTTTGCCTTTTACCAACCACTGCGCTTGTTTCTAATCTTCTATCTTTATATATTAATTCTTCTGTACGTCTGTATATCACTGAATTCATCCTAAGCGGCTGGACCGATTTTGTTTTTTTTTTTATGTGTGTTTGAGTAGGTCCTTAGTTAGGTTAGGTTAGGTTAGCTCCCCCACCGAATGTGTCTCCACGTTGTCGTCGTGGTGGGGCTTGTGTGTCTCAATGATCTTGGGGCTCTGCCGGTAGAGTTACTCATGCCGGAAAGGCCCAAGTGAGAGACCAGACTAAGAGAGACACCGGGACGGGGTCGCTCCTGATCGATCGACGACAGTCGATCGACAGATGACGCGACCATGCCACTGCGGTGCAGGCGCACCAAAGTGGCGCGTGTTTCTCTCGTTGAGGAGTAGTCTTCAACGAGAGAACTTTCGGCGGGTTCGCTGAGTCGGGTTGGCCGGACAGCGAACGGTGGCATGTCTAATGCCGCCGCCGGGGGCTTGGCTTAATTGCCTGGCCCAGAGGAAGGCCACCTCTAAGATAAAAAACCACCCAATCCTAAGCTTTGAAGCGCGGTGAGAGGATGAATGGCTGGAGGGAGTCCAGTCGTGAGCGCTTCCCCTGTAGAGCACCTGCCGCACTCTGCAGTATGTAGGCTTACCGGGTATCTAGGCTCTGCCCGGTGGACATTTTCACCTATATCGACTCGTGGGATTAACTATGGATAAAATAAATAAAATAAACAAAACTACAAAGGAGGTGCCGATCGTATTGGTCGAGCAGATGGGTGGGGGTGTGGTGTCAGATTCTGACACCACATCAGATAGGATGAGTGTGGCGAGCGTGGCGAGCGTAAGCTCAAAGCGCTCGCGGACGAAAGGGGAGGGGGTTGAGCGTACTTCAAAATTTTGGAGGACGCACGCTCGCAGGGAGGATGGGGAGCACGCGGGGTTCTCTTCTAGTGAGGATAACCTACCGGCTGCTAAGGTGTCGACGAGCAAGAGAGGTCGGGGTCGCGCAATTGCTGGAGCATCAGCTTTTTCGTCATCGCGCGATCCTCTGGGGCGTTTCCTTAAACGCCCCGACACGCCGGCACCCAGCGGAGGAAGCGACTCGGGGTCCAAGGAAGTGGTCCTCGAGCCCACGGTGGCGGACCTTGGGGGGGGGCCCATTATCTCCCTGCTGGGAACTAATAGAGCGGAGGCCAACGCTGCGAAGAGGTCGCAGCAAAGGACTGTCGCGGCTGACGAAGTCAGCGAGTTGGCCCAACAAGCCCGAGAGCGGCGCTCTGCTCGCATGGCTGACGGCGGGAGCGTAACGGCGGTGGCGCTTAGTCGCCAAGTTTTGGACGGCGTGGATGTGGTCCTGAAGGTTGCCACCAAGTCGGGCAATCTGAAGGGCACTTTCACGCGTGCTCTGAAAGAGGCGGCTGAAGGAATTAAGGAGGCGGTTGAGGTCCTCCTTAATCGCACAAGCACGGAGGAGACGGCGAAGCTGTGGGAGGAGAACGGCCGTCTCCGATCCGAGTTGGAGGATCTCAAGCGGGAGGTTGCCGCCCAGAGGGCAGCTCCCGTGGCAGCCGGCTCCTCTTCCATCGTGGCGCTATCTTCGCCGGTCCCGTCTTCGACACCTGCACTTGCGGATGCGGAGCTGGAAAAAATCGCGCGCATCTGCATGATGCAGTGTGGGAAGATGGTGGGTGCCCGACTGGAGGCAATAGAGAATAGGCTCCTGCCGGCTCAAAATCTCCGCCCACCGCTCGCTGTGGACAAGCGGAGGAAAGAGGCGGCAGCTGAGTCGAGCCGATCCGTGAGGGGGACCAAAAAGCCCGCGGAGGGTACGTCCGTGCCCGCATCCCGGGCGGCTGCGCCGCCAGCTGCGCCACCCGCTGCACCGGAAGCGGCCGCGCCAGGGCCTACCACGGAGGCCTGGGTGACCGTTGTCGGAAGGAAGACGAGGACGAGGAAGACGGCGCCTCCGGCGCCCGCTGGAGCACCGGCACCGGCACCGAAGAAGGTAAAGGGATCGCCTAGGGTAAAAGCCCCACGCTCCGCGGCTGTAGTAATAACGCTGCAGCCCGGGGCCGCCGAAAGGGGCGTCACATACAAGGCGGTCCTTACGGAGGCAAAAGCCAAAGTCGCGTTCCCCGACCTCGGCACACCGTCCGGCTTCAAAATGAGGCCGGCGATTACGGGGGCGCGGCTACTCGAGGTGTCGGGTGCCTCCAGCGGTGAAAAGGCGGACACCCTGGCCGCCAAGCTGAGGGCGGTCCTCAACCCGGAGGACGTCCGGGTGTCCAGGCCAATGAAGACCGCTGAGTTGCGCGTCGATGGCCTGGACGACTCGACGACCCCGGCTGAGGTCGTGGCGGCCATCACCAAAGTCGGTGGATGCCCGCCCGAAGACGTCCGGACGGGCGAGATACGCGCCGACGCTTCCGGGCTCGGCACGATTTGGGTGCGGTGCCCGGTGGCGGCGGCGAATAAAGTCGCTGACGGTGGGCGTTTGTTGGTGGGGTGGGTTGCGGCGAGGGTCAAGCTGCTGCAGCCCAGGGCCTTGCGGTGCTACCGGTGCCTGGACATTGGGCATGTCAGGGCACGGTGCTCCGCCGAAATAGACCGCAGCGAGCAGTGCTATCGCTGCGGTCAGGCCGGCCACAAGGCGGCCCAGTGTTCCGCGGCGCCAAACTGCAGCCTCTGTACAGCTGCAGGGAGGCCCGCCGGGCACAGAGCGGGTGGTAAGGCCTGTGGCGCGCCCGCCAACAAAAAGAAGAGAGGGGCTGTCAAGGCTGCTGGGGGCTCTTTACCCCCTCCGCAGCCTGACTGTCCTTCGGCCGACTCCCGGCCTAGGAATGGTGCGGAGGGAATGGATTGCGCTTAATGGCGCTGTACCATTTCCTCCAGGGCAATATCAACCACTCTGCTAGAGCTCAGGATCTCTTGCTCCAGAGCATGGCAGAGTGGTCGATTCACGTGGCTGTGGTCGCCGAACCGTATTTTGTCCCTCCCAGGGATAACTGGGTGGGAGACTTGGACGGTTTGGTGGCCATCATTGGCGGGGCTCTTGTCAACCCGTCCCGAGGTCACGGCTGGGTAGCCGTCCTCGCGGACGGCATTGGCACGGTTGGGGCGTATTTTTCGCCCAACAAGAGTCTCGCCGACTTCGAGAGGTTCCTTGTCGAGTTGGGTGCCGTCGTGGGCCGGCTCCACCCTCGCCCGGTGCTGTTGCTGGGGGATCTCAACGCCAAGTCTGCGGCGTGGGGATCCCCTGTGACCGATGCTAGGGGCGAGGTGCTGGAGGAGTGGGCGGTCACGACTGGCTTGACCGTCTTAAACCGGGGCTCGGTCCACACGTGCGTGCGGCAGCGGGGCGGGTCTATAGTGGACGTCTCGTTCGCTAGCCCCGCTGTCGCGAGCCGTGTCCGCGACTGGCGTGTCGCCGTGGAGGTGGAGACGTTGTCGGATCACCGATATATCCGTTTCGACGTCTCCGCCCAGACCGCCGGCGGCCGCAGTCCACCGGCCCCGCGAACGGACGGTCCGCGCTGGGCGCGTAAGCGCATCGACAGGGAGCTTCTCGAGGAGGCCGCTATTGTCCAGGCCTGGAGCCGGGAGTCGGCAACGACTGGACCCGTCGACGTCGAGCAGGAGGCGCTGTGGTTCCGCGGGGCGATGACGCAAATTTGCGACGCGTCCATGCCCCGCGTCCACGCACAGTCCGCAAGGCGCCAGGTGTACTGGTGGACCGCCGAGATCGCGCAGATGCGTGTCGCGTGCGTGGCGGTTAGACGCCAGTACACCCGATACCGGAGGAGACGTCGTCGGGTCCCTGACGAAGAGGCCGCGCTGTATGAGGTGTACCGCGCGGCCAAGGAGACTCTGTGGCTGGCCATCGGTGAGTCGAGGACGCGAGCCAGGGAGGAGATGTTGGAGACTCTAGACGGGGATCCGTGGGGGCGCCCTTATCGCGCGGTTCGAGGGAAACTTCGAGCCGCGGCGCCTCCACTTACGGAGAGTCTCCAACCCGAGCTGCTGGAGGAAGTAGTCGCAGCCCTCTTCCCGGCAAGAGCGGAGCATACTCCGCCGCCGATGGCTTTGCCCACAGCCGCAGAGTCTACGGAGGACGAGACCGCCATCAGCGTCCCAGAGGTGACACAGGCAGAGATGAGGGCAGCCGTGATGCGGCTCCGGGCCAAGAACGTGGCTCCGGGGCCCGACGGGATCCACGGCTGCGTGTTAGCCCTCGCTCTGAAGGAGCTTGAGCCCCAACTGAGAGGACTCTACACAGCGTGCCTTGAGCGGGGCCAGTTTCCCACTTTGTGGAAATCTGGTCGTCTGGTCCTGCTCAGGAAGGCGGGGCGCCCTGCGGACTCGCCGTCCGCGTACCGGCCCATAGTGCTGCTTGACGAGGTGGGCAAGCTGTTTGAGCGTATCATCGCAGCCCGCCTCGTCGGCCACTTGTGCAGAGAGGGGCCGGACCTGGACGACAGTCAGTTCGGGTTTCGGCATGGGCGCTCCACGATCCACGCTGTGTCGCGGGTTAGGGTCCTGGCGGAGGAAGCGGTGTCCCGGGGCGGGGTGATGTTGGCGGTGTCCTTGGACATCTCCAACGCCTTCAACACCCTGCCCTGGAGTTGTATTCGGGAGGCACTGCGCTATCATGGGGTGCCTCCCTACCTCCGCCACATCGTTGGGGCTTATCTGTCGGAGAGGTGTGTCACCTACGTGGGACGTGATGGCGGAAACCAGCGCCGCATGTCGTGCGGTGTTCCACAGGGCTCGGTTTTAGGACCGCTCCTGTGGAACATCGGGTACGACTGGGTGCTGAGGGGCGAGCTCGGTGCCGGGGTGGACCTGACGTGTTATGCGGATGACACGCTGGTCACTGCCCGGGGGAGCTCGCACAGGGAGGCAGCGTTGTTGGCGACGGCTGCGGTCTCACAGGTGGTGGGCCGCATACGTCGCCTAGGCCTGGAGGTGGCCCTCAGCAAGTCGGAGGCCATGGTGTTTCATGGCCCCCAGCGGGCGCCGTCACCCGGCTCACACATCGTGGTCGGGGGGGCTCGGATCGCTGTCGAGTCTACCATGAAGTACCTAGGATTGGTGCTCGACAGCCGGTGGGACTTCGGGCCCCACTTCCGACGGCTGGCGCCCAAGTTGCTGGGCGCTGCTGGGGCGCTGTCAACGCTGCTTCCCAATCTGGGGGGCCCGAGCGCCGCTTGTAGGCGGCTCTACGTGGGGATCGTGCGATCGATGGCCCTGTACGGGGCCCCGATCTGGGCGGCTGACCTGACGGCCGGTAGCATTGCGGTTCTGCGCAAGCCGCAGAGGGCTATGGCCGTCAGAGTCATCAGGGGTTATCGCACGATCTCCTACGAGGCGGCTTGTGCACTGGCCGGATCCCCGCCCTGGGACCTGGAGGCGAAAGTACTCGCGTCATCATATCGGTGGCGCGAGGAAGCGAGGGCGCGGGGCGAGCGACCGATGCAGCGACACATGGAGCTGCATCGGTCTCAGCTTCGCGAGGTCCTGGTGGCGGAATGGCGGGACAGGCTCTCACGCCCTACCGCCGGCCTCGACATCATCGAGGCGGTCCGGCCGGTGCTCGAGCGCTGGCTCGGGAGGAGGCACGGCTCCCTGTCGTTTCGGGTGACGCAGGTGCTCTCGGGGCATGGTTGCTTCGGGAAGTACCTGTGTCGCATAAACAGGGAGCCGGACGCCCGGTGTCACCACTGCGTCGACTGCCGGGAGGACACGGCGCGGCATACGCTGGCAGAGTGTGCCGCTTGGGAGGAGCCACGCCGTGCCCTCATCTCAGAAGTAGGCAGTGACTTGTCGCTGCCGGCCCTAGTGAATGCGATGGTCGGCAGCGGCGAGTCCTGGGACGCGGTGGTTTCCTACTGCGAGACAGTCGTCTCGCATAAGGAGGCTGCGGAAAGGGAGAGGGAGATCTCGTCCACTCACCCGGCCCGCAGCAGGCGCACCGGGCGTCGGCGGAGGGCGGACAACGCCCTCTTCCAGCCCCCCTAAATGGGTCCAGGGGCGACGGACTCGGGGACGTCCGTCGCCCCCCACACATCAGGACCCGAGGTGGCGGCGCGTAGTGTTCCACGCGCGCCCCTCTTAGACGTCGCGGGGGGAGTCAAACACCTCACTCCCCCCCCTGACCCGAGGAGGCCCGCGGTGGCGGGCCGGCACCAGCCGGGGGTTGCGGAAGATTTCAAGTTCCCGCGACCCCCGGCGTAGGTGTGAGTTGGAACACCGGGGTGGTTTTTAGTCAGTAAGAGTCTGACAGACCCCTCCGCCCGCCCCAGGGCGGGGGACATCCATGAGGATTTTCCACCCCGGAACAAAAAAAAAAAAAAAAAAGGTTAGGTTAGCTCCCCACCGAATGTGTCTCCACGTTGTCGTCGTGGTGGGGCTTGTGTGTCTCAATGATCTTGGGGCTCTGCCGGTAGAGTTACTCATGCCGGAAAGGCCCAAGTGAGAGACCAGACTAAGAGAGACACCGGGACGGGGTCGCTCCTGATCGATCGACGACAGTCGATCGACAGATGACGCGACCATGCCACTGCGGTGCAGGCGCACCAAAGTGGCGCGTGTTTCTCTCGTTGAGGAGTAGTCTTCAACGAGAGAACTTTCGGCGGGTTCGCTGAGTCGGGTTGGCCGGACAGCGAACGGTGGCATGTCTAATGCCGCCGCCGGGGGCTTGGCTTAATTGCCTGGCCCAGAGGAAGGCCACCTCTAAGATAAAAAACCACCCAATCCTAAGCTTTGAAGCGCGGTGAGAGGATGAATGGCTGGAGGGAGTCCAGTCGTGAGCGCTTCCCCTGTAGAGCACCTGCCGCACTCTGCAGTATGTAGGCTTACCGGGTATCTAGGCTCTGCCCGGTGGACATTTTCACCTATATCGACTCGTGGGATTAACTATGGATAAAATAAATAAAATAAACAAAACTACAAAGGAGGTGCCGATCGTATTGGTCGAGCAGATGGGTGGGGGTGTGGTGTCAGATTCTGACACCACATCAGATAGGATGAGTGTGGCGAGCGTGGCGAGCGTAAGCTCAAAGCGCTCGCGGACGAAAGGGGAGGGGGTTGAGCGTACTTCAAAATTTTGGAGGACGCACGCTCGCAGGGAGGATGGGGAGCACGCGGGGTTCTCTTCTAGTGAGGATAACCTACCGGCTGCTAAGGTGTCGACGAGCAAGAGAGGTCGGGGTCGCGCAATTGCTGGAGCATCAGCTTTTTCGTCATCGCGCGATCCTCTGGGGCGTTTCCTTAAACGCCCCGACACGCCGGCACCCAGCGGAGGAAGCGACTCGGGGTCCAAGGAAGTGGTCCTCGAGCCCACGGTGGCGGACCTTGGGGGGGGGCCCATTATCTCCCTGCTGGGAACTAATAGAGCGGAGGCCAACGCTGCGAAGAGGTCGCAGCAAAGGACTGTCGCGGCTGACGAAGTCAGCGAGTTGGCCCAACAAGCCCGAGAGCGGCGCTCTGCTCGCATGGCTGACGGCGGGAGCGTAACGGCGGTGGCGCTTAGTCGCCAAGTTTTGGACGGCGTGGATGTGGTCCTGAAGGTTGCCACCAAGTCGGGCAATCTGAAGGGCACTTTCACGCGTGCTCTGAAAGAGGCGGCTGAAGGAATTAAGGAGGCGGTTGAGGTCCTCCTTAATCGCACAAGCACGGAGGAGACGGCGAAGCTGTGGGAGGAGAACGGCCGTCTCCGATCCGAGTTGGAGGATCTCAAGCGGGAGGTTGCCGCCCAGAGGGCAGCTCCCGTGGCAGCCGGCTCCTCTTCCATCGTGGCGCTATCTTCGCCGGTCCCGTCTTCGACACCTGCACTTGCGGATGCGGAGCTGGAAAAAATCGCGCGCATCTGCATGATGCAGTGTGGGAAGATGGTGGGTGCCCGACTGGAGGCAATAGAGAATAGGCTCCTGCCGGCTCAAAATCTCCGCCCACCGCTCGCTGTGGACAAGCGGAGGAAAGAGGCGGCAGCTGAGTCGAGCCGATCCGTGAGGGGGACCAAAAAGCCCGCGGAGGGTACGTCCGTGCCCGCATCCCGGGCGGCTGCGCCGCCAGCTGCGCCACCCGCTGCACCGGAAGCGGCCGCGCCAGGGCCTACCACGGAGGCCTGGGTGACCGTTGTCGGAAGGAAGACGAGGACGAGGAAGACGGCGCCTCCGGCGCCCGCTGGAGCACCGGCACCGGCACCGAAGAAGGTAAAGGGATCGCCTAGGGTAAAAGCCCCACGCTCCGCGGCTGTAGTAATAACGCTGCAGCCCGGGGCCGCCGAAAGGGGCGTCACATACAAGGCGGTCCTTACGGAGGCAAAAGCCAAAGTCGCGTTCCCCGACCTCGGCACACCGTCCGGCTTCAAAATGAGGCCGGCGATTACGGGGGCGCGGCTACTCGAGGTGTCGGGTGCCTCCAGCGGCGAAAAGGCGGACACCCTGGCCGCCAAGCTGAGGGCGGTCCTCAACCCGGAGGACGTCCGGGTGTCCAGGCCAATGAAGACCGCTGAGTTGCGCGTCGATGGCCTGGACGACTCGACGACCCCGGCTGAGGTCGTGGCGGCCATCGCCAAAGTCGGTGGATGCCCGCCCGAAGACGTCCGGACGGGCGAGATACGCGCCGACGCTTCCGGGCTCGGCACGATTTGGGTGCGGTGCCCGGTGGCGGCGGCGAATAAAGTCGCTGACGGTGGGCGTTTGTTGGTGGGGTGGGTTGCGGCGAGGGTCAAGCTGCTGCAGCCCAGGGCCTTGCGGTGCTACCGGTGCCTGGACATTGGGCATGTCAGGGCACGGTGCACCGCCGAAATAGACCGCAGCGAGCAGTGCTATCGCTGCGGTCAGGCCGGCCACAAGGCGGCCCAGTGTTCCGCGGCGCCAAACTGCAGCCTCTGTACAGCTGCAGGGAGGCCCGCCGGGCACAGAGCGGGTGGTAAGGCCTGTGGCGCGCCCGCCAACAAAAAGAAGAGAGGGGCTGTCAAGGCTGCTGGGGGCTCTTTACCCCCTCCGCAGCCTGACTGTCCTTCGGCCGACTCCCGGCCTAGGAATGGTGCGGAGGGAATGGATTGCGCTTAATGGCGCTGTACCATTTCCTCCAGGGCAATATTAACCACTCTGCTAGAGCTCAGGATCTCTTGCTCCAGAGCATGGCAGAGTGGTCGATCCACGTGGCTGTGGTCGCCGAACCGTATTTTGTCCCTCCCAGGGATAACTGGGTGGGAGACTTGGACGGTTGGTCACTGCCCGGGGGAGCTCGCACAGGGAGACAGCGTTGTTGGCGACGGCTGCGGTCTCACAGGTGGTGGGCCGCATACGTCGCCTAGGCCTGGAGGTGGCCCTCAGCAAGTCGGAGGCCATGGTGTTTCATGGCCCCCGGCGGGCGCCGTCACCCGGCTCACACATCGTGGTCGGGGGGGCTCGGATCGCTGTCGAGTCTACCATGAAGTACCTAGGATTGGTGCTCGACAGCCGGTGGGACTTCGGGCCCCACTTCCGACGGCTGGCGCCCAAGTTGCTGGGCGCTGCTGGGGCGCTGTCAACGCTGCTTCCCAATCTGGGGGGCCCGAGCGCCGCTTGTAGGCGGCTCTACGTGGGGATCGTGCGATCGATGGCCCTGTACGGGGCCCCGATCTGGGCGGCTGACCTGACGGCCGGTAGCATTGCGGTTCTGCGCAAGCCGCAGAGGGCTATGGCCGTCAGAGTCATCAGGGGTTATCGCACGATCTCCTACGAGGCGGCTTGTGCACTGGCCGGATCCCCGCCCTGGGACCTGGAGGCGAAAGTACTCGCGTCATCATATCGGTGGCGCGAGGAAGCGAGGGCGCGGGGCGAGCGACCGATGCAGCGACACATGGAGCTGCATCGGTCTCAGCTTCGCGAGGTCCTGGTGGCGGAATGGCGGGACAGGCTCTCACGCCCTACCGCCGGCCTCGACATCATCGAGGCGGTCCGGCCGGTGCTCGAGCGCTGGCTCGGGAGGAGGCACGGCTCCCTGTCGTTTCGGGTGACGCAGGTGCTCTCGGGGCATGGTTGCTTCGGGAAGTACCTGTGTCGCATAAACAGGGAGCCGGACGCCCGGTGTCACCACTGCGTCGACTGCCGGGAGGACACGGCGCGGCATACGCTGGCAGAGTGTGCCGCTTGGGAGGAGCCACGCCGTGCCCTCATCTCAGAAGTAGGCAGTGACTTGTCGCTGCCGGCCCTAGTGAATGCGATGGTCGGCAGCGGCGAGTCCTGGGACGCGGTGGTTTCCTACTGCGAGACGGTCGTCTCGCAGAAGGAGGCTGCGGAAAGGGAGAGGGAGATCTCGTCCACTCACCCGGCCCGCAGCAGGCGCACCGGGCGTCGGCGGAGGGCGGATAACGCCCTCTTCCAGCCCCCCTAAATGGGTCCAGGGGCGACGGACTCGGGGACGTCCGTCGCCCCCCACACATCAGGACCCGAGGTGGCGGCGCGTAGTGTTCCACGCGCGCCCCTCTTAGACGTCGCGGGGGGAGTCAAACACCTCACTCCCCCCCCTGACCCGAGGAGGCCCGCGGTGGCGGGCCGGCACCAGCCGGGGGTTGCGGAAGATTTCAAGTTCCCGCGACCCCCGGCGTAGGTGTGAGTTGGAACACCGGGGTGGTTTTTAGTCAGTAAGAGTCTGACAGACCCCTCCGCCCGCCCCAGGGCGGGGGACATCCATGAGGATTTTCCACCCCGGAACAAAAAAAAAAAAAAAAAAAGGTTAGGTTAGCTAGCTGGCGCTGTGATCGTGATCTAGGAAACAGAACAACGTTTGTCCGACAAGTTAGTTTATTACCTATACAGGGTGGCAGGGATATCGACGCTAAAACTGTTACCATGGATTCAATTTTGTTAGGTTGAAATTTTTCGTCAGTTATTTTTAAAAAATCAGACGTTCCATACATTTTGGAAAAGTACAATACCTACCGTATTGCACCTTTCTATGAAACAGCAGATTTAAAAACAAATAACCGACGAAAAGTTTCAACGCTGGGAGGTTCAGAATCATGTACTGAATCCATGGTAACAGTTGTCGCGTCGATGTCCCTGCCACCCTGTATATTATGACAGCTTCTTTTCTCTGAGTATCATAGCGATACACAGAAGGTTCAAGCAGTATTTTTTATACTACTACTTATTCTTTCATATTACTACTGTACCTAGAGTTCTTCGCGTCGTACTTCGCTTGGGATGGTAATAAATTTAAATTGTATACGTAATTGTATTTGCAGAATACATTGATGTTCATTCCGTGTCCAGACTCCTAAGTGTCGCCAACCTTTTCTCTTTAATTGTTTTAAATGAAATGTTGATCAATGCTATGGTTTTGTTACGTGATTTTAGTGTTAATGTCTCTTTTGATTTTTATGTTATGTGTTATTTTATAATTACACTAGCTTCTGCCCGCGACTTCGTTCACGCGGAAGTCGTAAAGCACCACAATATACTGCAGTAACAGCCACATTTTTATAAACATTTCCTGTATACTACGGACGTTTCTAGTTTTTTTCTTAACAGTCAAAATATACAGAGAGTCAAGACTGGTAACGCGGGAGCAAGCGACGTACGGTTGTCCGTGTGAGGAGCAGCTTGCCCTGAGGACTTCAGTCGCAGCCTTCAGTGTCGGCCCCTGTGACTTGTTGATAATCATCGCAAAGCATACGCTCACAGGGAACTGCACGCGCTTAAACTGGTAGGGGTAAATATGAGGAATTAGTGGTATACGAGGTATAATTTGTTTATTACATTACATTATTTTTAAAAGAGTAACCGTGGAGTTTCTGACTGGCTCTTCTCTATAGGAAACGACCAATTAGAACCGTGGACCTAGCTTCTGACGTTTCATAGGTGCACATGTAGGTTTATGTGAAATAAAATACTTTGATTTTCAATTTGCATCCGTGAAAAGGTGACTGAGCTGACGAAGTGCTGACAGAATATCGAAAATCTGAACAAACATCAACAAAAATCGGGTTTATTCTCTTCTGAGAGCAAAACCCGACAATTTTGCAACAGACTCGTCTCCAATGTACCTCTGCCTATTCCTCCAAATACAAGCGTAATGTTGTAATATGTACACAAGAAACGCTGACATAAAAAAAATACATATACATACGCGTCGACTTGAGAACCTCCTCCTTTTTTTTCGTCGGTTAAAAACATATTATTGCCGTCTTTACGTAGTTCCTCTGTTTATCTTACTTCACTCTTATAAACTAGGAAAAACTGACGAGCATGTGGAAGGAAACACCATAAAGCAAGACAGTTACATATGCCCCCTTACCGTATGCAATATTATTACCAATTTAGGTAAATAATTACCCCGCTGCGATAAATATATGCAATAAAACAAATGCTGCACAGTTGCGGGCACGGAATGGAATAAAAAATATAAATTTATAGTTAATATATAATAATGGAAACATCAAGCGAAGGCGGTTCTAATTATTGTATTATTCGGTGGCAGGTGGTAGTCTCGGTGTGTCGTGATCAAGGGGTAATTTATACCCCCATTAGTAATTTTACGGGCTTGACGTTTGACAGGGTTAGGTCCGTTTTTTGGGGTCAGTTGGTCACGATGACTGTTACAGTTTTTGAATAAGTTTAGACTAAATAATGCTATCATGATGATTTGAAGTTTTTTCTGTGTTACAATAAAAGTGTCTAATGGTTTCGTTGTAATTATGAATATATTTTGTTTTAAACGTGGTAAGATATTACCATAACTTAATTATGTAGTTAGATGTAAACTTAATCAATGGTTTCTAAATTACCATTCCTGCTTGTCCTTGCTATAACTAAACTACAGTACCTGGGCGACCGAGCTCTGCTCTGGTGAAAATACTAATTCCATGCTACCATGATAGTGGGTAATTACTAATTCCATGTTGCCATGATAGTAGATACATACTATTTCCATGCTGTCATGTCATTATTTTAAGGTCTTGTTCAAAAATTTGGGGAACGAGCTCTGCTCGGGTGAAAATATGGAGAAAACTAATTTTCCCAGATATGAGACCTAGCTAGATCGATTTTTCGCCCCCGTGAACCTCTATAGTGCAACTTTCATCGAAATCGTTAGAGCCGGTTTCGAGAACGTGAATACAAATATGTGTATACACGAAAATTGCTCGTTTAATAGTATAGGACTAATAATATAATTAGAAAATATTGGTTTTTTGTTTTTGTAATGAATAAACTCAAATACTGAACCGACTTTAAAAAATATTTCACCAGTAGCAATATTATCACTGAGTAGCATTGGCTATAATTTATAAAGAAATCGCTCGGACGGAGCCGCTGACAGGGAAGCTAGTTTTCTATAACACAATGTTTCTAGTACTATACTTTTCAAAAACACATTAAATGTTTCCAAGAAAATTTCACAAGCAACTTTAAAATACAAAACACACCATTAATTTATACCAAATAGCATTATTTTTTCACAAAGCTTTTGTAACAGTTAACAAAAAAAATCGCACCACAACATTGCATCCATAAATCTCTTGAAGTTAGGACCTTGACCGACCGATGCGATCGGCGATGCATCGCTTTGAATAAAGGATTCTTACTTCCTGTGGCCGCCACGCGTCGCCAACTAAATGCGTGAAATATTCAAATTTACTCCATGCCCCTTTTGTTATGCGAGAGGTCCAAGTTAGAAGCGATTAGAGGATGCATTATCAACCTTTAATGGTCCCACTGCCGGGAGACGCTCTGTGAGAGGGAGTGGACCATAATCCATCACACAGGCCAAGTGCGGGTTGATGAATGTCACCTATTTTCGAATTTTTGGTTCTAGGACATGCCGGTTTCCTGACAATGTTTTCCCTCACCGTTTTGAGAGCAGTATTGATGAAATTAAATACACAAAGTAAAGTGCCTGTCTGCCTTCGAACTCACGGCTTATACTCGTAAGTCGGGGCCGATACCCACCACTGCTCTTAGAGGATGCATTCGTTGTATTTTGTACCTATATCACAAAACTGTATGTACTGTACAAGTAAACCTTGCCAATTATTATGAAACTAAAGTGTGAAATAACCCAAACAAAACGTCCCCAAAACTTGTAAAATGTTGACAGGGTCAATGTCGAAACCTACCAGTTCTACTGATCATTTTTATCTTTGCTTGCGCATGACGCAAGGGGTGACACGCAATAAAATTATATTCAGTGCACCTGCTCTTTTACTACAAAACAATATTCATAAAACGAAGAAGATCAGAAAACTGATCAAAGTACAAGTAAAATAGGCCACGTTAAGGGTAAGTAAAAAAAAAATTATAATACGATTTAAGTTATCTTCAAAAACTCGCTCCTAAACCTTGCACCATACTCTCCTGCCTCATTAAGCGCAGTCTACACGACTAGTTTTTATACGATCAATGTTGCGTAAATAATGAGATCATTCCTTATAGCTATATATTTCTTTGGAGCCTCCAAATAGGCTTCAAAAAAGCTGTTTCCGGTGCTAACCGTTAGATTTTTTTTTCCGTTTACATTCAGACGTGACGTAAGGAAATAAAGAAGTAATAATTAGTACGAATTTGTCGGTGATTCTTGATATTTATAAGTGGTCATGAAGGCTTTATGTACAGCTTTCGAATCTTTTAATATATGGTCACGAGTTCGTGACGGTTTGTGAATTGTTGGATGATAAGTGTGTGCAAATCGTTTACGATATATCGAACTATTTTTATTCATATCTGTCGTAAAGTTAACTTAATTGGTTCGCATGTCTTAATGCAAAGAAAAAAATTGAGCAAAGATATTTATAACTTTTCTGAGAAATCAAATTGAAACAAGACACAATCACTCCGATATCTTAATTAATTCCATCATTGCAAAGATCAGTTTTATCTGTCCGAAACAGTTCCTAGAATTTGATTCTAATCAATATCCAAATTCACTTCGATATCAAATCAGACCGCATCATAAACTAAAGAACGGCTTTTCAAACGTTCGAATAAAACCGTTCTCATAAATTATGTTCGAATAATTCGGCCGACATTAGCGGAGTGTGTGCAGACCCTAAACAGAAACTAATGGCTACCAATGTACTGTTATATACATAAATTATGTAATAAAATTAAATTGCTAAAGTAGATAAATTAATTGAGTTTCGACGTCTCTTCAATGCTTTGCTTTTAATTATTTCGTCTCAAATTAAAGCCTTAGTTTATGTCGAGAGAATTTTGTCCGAAATCATTATAGTGCAAGAGATGTTTTTGGTGAGTATATTTGTATTTTTTTATCGAAAAAGAGGCGGAGTGTTATACCCTGTTTGTGTGTTGATTACTTTGTTCTCGGCAAGTAAGCAGATTATCGCCATAATCATTAGTCTATAGCGGACTGCTGGAGCTGGATATAAGCATAATCAGCCTAGAATTTCAGGCTAACAGGCTTCCTCTAGGTGAGAGAGAGAGGGCCGTAATCAGTGCGGGTTGGTTGATGTCACACGTCTGCGAATTTTTTGGTTCTAGGACATGCCGGTTTCCTCCTCCTTTACCGTTTTGAGAGCAGTGGTGAGGAAATAATTTACACAAAGTAAAGTGCCTGTCTTGGTTTGAATCTATGACCTTAGCCCTGGATCTAGGGGAGGGCAAACTGGGGCATGTGCCCCGGGCGCCACCTACAGGGGGCGCTAAATTCAGGCGCATCAGACAAGTGCACCACCCAGCACACATCAACTTTGCAATACATGTGACGCGCAGCACATATCAATCCTTCTATTTCTTTCTTTTTAACCGACTACGAATATTTTTTTTTATTGAAAGGGTATACTTCCGAGATGGTCCCAGGGTCTGATGATGAGATCCCGGAGAAATCGAGGGAACTCTTCAAATATTATAGGCACACCTATAGCGATTTGGGTATTTTTATAATAACACGTGCAGTTGCTCTTGGAAAGCACCATTTGGTGAAGTGGAACTGATGATGAAGACCACAGATGGCCACCGGAACTACTCAATAATAAGTATTTCACGGGTTGCGATTCGATTACATTAATATGAATACCAAGCAATTTATGCTCGTCACAATGTATATGGAAAAGTGGAGCTGATGGTGAAGAACCAGCAGAACTCCTCAACGATTAACGTCCCTGCTTCGGGAAAAGCAATATTTTGTAAAAGGCGATGAGTAGTCAACATTAGGCTATTGTAACTTAGATAAATTACAAACTGACCCACTAAAATGCGCAAAATTAAAACCTTTTTACAAAAAAAAACAATAAACTATTTTTTATTTTTATTTTCTATACCTACATCGGATACTTTCATGTTGCAGAATATATCTTATGACCCTAGAGCGTTATTAATTAAACAGTTTTACATTTCTACATTTTGTATTTTTTTTTACCTATAACCTCACATCTGAGACCCATATTCCCTAGTATGCCCTTTACAAATTATAATGTCTAATTAACATTATATTGGCAAGTATTTCAAACCGGGATTTTCACACGATACACCTTTTAGTAATGAACTTTAAAGTTAAACCCAAGTTAAAATTAATCCGGATTATTTTAATTGCCAAGACTCTTAAAATGCTAAAATATGTGCTATATTGCACTTTGGAATGTGGAGCTCTTCTGCAATAATATATTTAATATAGTTTTAACGCGTTACTAAAATAATTAAATTACTCTATATGTTGATTGCAAAATGAAATAGGACGACATTGGTATGTAAGTAGCAGTAACTGGTGCTTTAGTAAAAACATGTATTTAAGTAGATATGACACCACCTTAATTTTATTTAAGGACCGCGAAATTTGAATTTTTAAACTTTCTTTGTTTGTTTTCAGTTAGAATTGGTCTCAAATGTCTTGATATCATGAAAAAGTTAATGATTCTAATGATTCTCAGACTCCCAAGATTGGACGGTGACTCCCAAACTAGACATTAGCCTGCTGTAATGCCTTGTTTGGGGGTCACCGTCAAATCTGGTCTTGTACATCCTGATGTAGAATAAATAAATAAATTTGAATCTGAAAATTTTAATTTGAAATTCGAAATTTTGATTCTCGTGAAAGTATGAACTAAAAATTGGAGAGCGTCGAATTAAATAGGCGTGAGACGCTTCTCTTTAATTAAAGGTGCCAAAATTTGTTTATTTAAATAAAGCCTCAATAGTTGACTCTATGACAAAAGTGTTTATGAGAAGTTTAAAGAAGATAAAATTACCTACATTTTTATTCTGTAATTCTTATAATTTTTGGCATAGAGTCAACTTAATGAAAACTTAATGCATGGCTTATGACTCTGGACTATGACTCAACCGAAAATCTGCTTTCTATTTCAAAATAGTCAGCGCATTCCGTCAAATTTCAGCAAACAGTTTAACACCCACCTACTTCTTCATCACTCACACTCACAGACCCACACACTTAGACACCCACATACTTATACACCTAACACTCCACACAAACACTATCCTATAAGTAGAATGGAAATTGTTGTCTAGTTTTAGTTTTCGGGAAACCATAATTATGTATTTGGGGGGAGACCTGGTGGCCTGAAATACAGGCTTCGGCTTAGCTTAGGCACCAGTCTCCCACAATATTTTTCTATATGCCCATAGCTGGACAATATTGTTTTTGTTATTATTTTGTAAGGATATTGTGGTGAGAAAAAAAAAAAAAGTATTATTAACTGTTGAGGCCGTATAAAAATTAAAATTAAATTGGCAACTTTAATTCGAGATGGGGGCTCCCGCCCCCTTAGGTCGAAAATTTGATTTTTATTAGACACCCATAACTAAGCAACATAATGTCAAAATCGTTTCTACTCCAACTTTTGTAGAGCAAAGGTTTTCATGTCTCCACAAACTGAACTATACCTACTGTTTTTTTAAAGAATAAAACACATCAACAGATTCACACTACCCAATCTTTATTTATATAAACGTTGCAAATTAATCGACGAATAAATCAAGACCAATCAGAATGCGTTTTACATAATATTTTTGCTTGATATTATTTTGTTATTGATACTTTTCCCACGGTAAAATAACTGAGACGGCATCGAACTGACGGTCTCTTAGATAACGTTGCGAAACTAGAGATGCAACCAGAATATAATGTGGAGGTAGAACAGAAGGTTAACCACCTCTGTGGTCTAGGTTAGACAACCTGTCTCAGACCCAGAGGTCCCGGGTTCAATTCCCAGTGGGGGCAACTTTTCTCCTCGGTTTGGTTGGTGGTAGGGCTTGTTCTAAGTCCACCTGGCTAGCTACTACCGTCTTATCTAAGTCTGTCGCCATAACAACAATGTTAACAGCATTGTCGTGTTTCGGCAGTTAGATGTAAGATAGCCAGATCATCTGTGGTTGAGGATTCCGGATGATGCTCGGTTCCACCTTCAGCCTGATCATCACTTACCACTAGATGAGATGCAGTCCAAGAGCTTCCTCGTTGTGGTAAAAAAGAAGAAGGACCACTTTTGAGAAATGCATTTATTTGAAACTTACTGACACACTATACGTGGAAATAGCTAGGGGAAAATATCTCTAAGACTTGGAAGAAGCCAACGAGCCTAATGAGGGATCATTGACAAGCAAAGTGTACGGCCCTAAGCAGAATAGGTCACTCTTGCGTTTCTCTCCCGCATGTAAAGCTACAGGTATAAGTTATTCAGAATTTATACAAATTATAGGGCTTTCTAGTTTGCAAAATATTGATCTAATATTATACAACGTGTAGCAACAACACTGTCCGATCCTAGAGGGTGTTGTTAAGAATCGTACTGAGAGTAGATACGTGGTAATTTTCAGGAAAAAAGTTTAAAGTTTAAGTTCGAAAATGTTCTCAAGTAAGTGAATCCTTGTAATTTCTTATTGAGAAATAAATTTCTTTAACTATAAAAACATGGGAATTTTACAGGGTTTATTACATGGCACGCGGACAGGGTTTTTGTATCATGTTGTATGTATGTTTGGGTAAGTGACAAAATGAGGAAAAAACACGCAAAATTTCGCGGTTGATACAAAAAAATTGACTCAAGTCAGCGCAAAATCTTCCGAGTCCTCTGTGTCATTACAGCAGAATTTTCGAGTTTTGTCTGCATTAGACTTTCTGCGTTTTCCTACTCCGTGGCGCAACCTCGTTGCATTATTTATTGGTTATTTTATACCGTTTTGTATATTTTAAGTATATTATTAGTTGCAAATTCACATGATTCTTAAATAATGTATCCGTAAGATAATGATCCTATCTTTTTGTTGATTACAATCTTTTCAATCTGCTTAGCCTTTTCCCAACTATGTATGTTTGGGTCGGCTTCCAGTCTAACCGGATGCAGCTGAATACCAGTATTTTAACCCAGCAACTGGGTAATACGATACCCCTTGGTAAGACTGGTTGTCAGACTCTCGGGCTTCTGACGATCCGTAACGACTGTCAAAGATCCACGAATGACAGTCGGGACCAACGGTTTAACGTGCTTTCCGAGGCACGGCGGAGTCTTGGTATGTAAAGATGGTCATCCATCCACGGACCAACCCCGGGAAGCGCAGCTTAACGGCTTAACCTATTATATAACTACATTACGGTATATAGCTATATCCTTAAGAATATAACTATATCACGGCTAGAACCATCTTACTGCGACATATAACCATTGTCAAGAGAGCCGGTTGTCTATTTTTCTGGAACTTTCGTAAGGTAGAGAAAACTCCTAGTTCTTCCTTAATTCCACGCAGTCTGTATCAGCTCTTAATTTTCTGTCAGTTATTTCTATTAGCGAAACTTAATTATACTTGACTATATTCCATTTTTTTCTTTATCGAGAACCTCTATGGAAGATAAGAGGCGTATCTCCATACATTTATAATATATTAGTGTTTAATCGAAGCAAGTAAACGTTGCATTAAATTGGCCGCGAGCCATTCAGATAGTAAAGTATATGATTGATAACGCGGTAGACTAGAGGAACGTCGCGTGCTTTGGAGGATGGCCGCGGAGGGTATAGTGTGGATAAGACAGATATTTTACTTAATTTAATCATTAGTACCTGGGCGACCGAGCTCTGCTCTGGTGAAAATAGAGAATGCTCATTTAATAGTACAGGATAGTACATACTAATTCCATGCTGCCATGATAGTATGTACTTACTAATTCTATGCTAACACGCTATGTCATTATTCTAAGGTCAGGCCATCTTGTTCTAAACTTTGGGCGATCGAGCTCTGTTCGGATGAAAATACGGAGAAAACAATTTTTCCCAGATATGAGACCGAGCTGGATCGAGTTTTCGCCCCCGTAAACATGATTTATATATTTATTTACTTTAAGGTTCACCCACAGCACATACATATACATAGAGATAGTAAATCAGACGGTAATATTCTAATACTCGTATATATGCCAATTACAGGTAAACACAACATTGACAATATCGACGCCAGATTACCGCTTACTTGCTTACTTAAGACTAGGTGTACAATTAATTTAGAAAATATAAAAGAAAGAAAGGCAAATAATTATGTTACGAAAATAAAATTAAAATTGAAAATAAGACAGTAAATAAGATTGATGATTACAAATATATGCAGGATGGCAGGGACATCGACGCGAAAACTGTTACCATGGATTCAGTACATGATTCTGAACCTGCGTTGAACTTTTGCGGCGGTTATTAAAAAAAAAAAATGCTGTTCCATACATTTTGATTGCGTAGGTATTGCACTTTTCTATGAACAATGTGCGACTTGCTCGACAAGCACGTGATTTTTTCGTGCTTCTCAAGCAATTTTGACCGTCTAGGGACGCCATTACCACTTTGCGACCGGATTCGATCGTATAGCGATCGCTCTCTATGTCGAGACTGCAGCCCCAAGTGCTATTAAAAATTAAGTGTTTAGTTTTTGGGAGTGTGAGCGCCATCGATGTTTCATTGAGTGAAAATCTACCAAAATGGGACAGTAAATAAATCGCATTCTCATAAAATCTTCAGCACTTAAAAATAAAAATCTTAAAATCATTTAGTCACTGGCAGGCCCAACCTAAGCAGCTGGGTCTGGAAGTATAAAGTTTTCTGCAAGAGTTCATAACGAAGGTGGAAGGATTTTTGAAAATTCATCTCCTATTTCCTCCTCTTTTTCATATTTTTGTACATAATAACATTATTTTAATACTGTTAGCTTATATATATGTAAATATTATCTTGTTTGAAAATAAACATTAATGTTGTTTCTCTTCATGAGAGTCTGCCTAGCCGTTCCAGTTCAGTTCCCAACTTTGTTGGGGTTGGCTTCCAGTCTAACCCGATGCAGCTGAATACCAGTATTTTACATGGAGCGACTGCCTGTCTGACCTCCACAACCCTGTAACTGGGTAATACGACCCCCCTTTTTATGACTGGTTGTCAGACTTTTGGGCTTCGGACGACCCGTGAAGACTGTCAAAGATTCACAAATGACTGCCGGGACCAACGGTTTAACGTGCTTTCCGAAGCACGGAGGAGTCTCGGTATGTAAAGATGTTCACCCATCCACAGACCAACCCAGGCAAGCGTAGCTTAACCTGATCGATCGACCCGTGCAGCTGTTATTACTTAGCCTCGAGCTCTTCCTTGTTGATTCTTCTAAAGGTGTTATGAAATTTTGTAATTTTTGCCGATGGGGAATCACGCTTGTCTACTAATATTTTCCTATCCATCTCAGTCATGTCCACACTAAACTACTACCTCGCCCGCAAGCCGGTCCGGTCGCACATCGGTGCTCATCCAATTATCATATCTACTTTCTCTCGGGTTGCATTGGGTGGCAGGCAAGTGACTTGCCCCATCCATGTTAAGACTAGCGCTGGTATTAGCTAGTTTATGTAACGTTTCATTAGTTTGTAATTGAAAATTATTTGTCTTTGAATGTTTTAAAGTTTGGGATTTAAAGGTGTTGGATAGAGTCTATTGCAGCAGGTGATGGTGGGATGCATATCTGACGAATTAGAAGGTTATGGATGTATTGGTAAAACCCTGCCAATGGCAGGGTTTTGTGGTGCATTTGCACAACAATGGAGAATCCATTTTTTTCCTTTACCAGTATAGCTACAATGAAGAACTGGAATAAATATAAAGAAAATGAGGTACAATGGGCGGCATAATTATCCTGCGATTTGTTTCAGGTAATCTTCAATGGAAAATTGGAAAAAGTGCTTTTATATTTGTAGAAAAAAAACCTTATCTTCATAATACAGATCTTTTATATAAACATATTGGTCCTGTCGGCCGTCAGTTCCAATTATAATTGTAACATGTATCGTAATTCGGTTCCAAGGACCAGCATGAATTTAGACTACCTATCGATACTATATCACTTCATACACTCTATTAATAGAGTATCACCAGCACGTAACAAAATATATTTTTTTACTCATTAATTACATTAATCCATTTTAAACGTCCACGCCTTCCATCAGACTTAAAATAAAGAAAATAAATATTAATTACTGCCCTCGTTATTTACGAGACAATTTTATTTATTATAAGCTTATGATACAACATATTGATTAAGTTTTAAATGTCAATTTGGATATTAAAATCAATAATGCTATTTGTGTGTTTTTTCCTTAAGACGTGACCTGAAGGTAGATGTTCGTTTTTGACCACCAGGCGGGTCAAAAACTTAACTATTAGCAATCTGTTTGTTTTGTATTTCTAATCAATCAATCTGCTGAGCCTTTTTCAACTATGTTGGAGTTGGCTTCCCGGATACAGCTGAATACCAGTATTTTTCATGGAGCGACTGCCTATCTGAATTCCAGAACCTAGTTACTGGGTAACATGATATAAGACTGGTTATCAAACTTTTGACTAACGACTGCCTGATATCTACGAATGACAACCGGGACGAACGGCTTAACGTACTTTCTGTGGCACGGAGAAGTCTCGATATGTAATCGATGGTTACCCATCCACAAACCAACCGACTGTTTATTTCTAATTTTAGTACTGTATGTTTCTTACATCGCATTTTACAATTTTTATTTAATTTTTTATTTATTTTCTATCTGCTGTATAAATTGTGTGCTTTTTAATCTGTGTTAAATAAATGTATTTTCTTTCTTTTCTTTATTTTATACGTTTTTCAACATAGAATGACATAGCTGAAATATGGTAAAGGAAAACATCTGTAAAGATGAACATGAAGAGAGTATGCTTGTTTTTTTTTTACCACAGGAGAATTACCTTGCAATATGAATATTCAAAAATCGCCTTCAGTGTTCAGCATGAGCCTGAGGTTTTAACGATGCTACTGAGGCCTGAGCGATCTTACTACCTAGTTGTAGTTGGTAGTTGATGAACAACCTTAACTTAAAGATACTCGTATATTGTAAAATGTTGTCTTTTACCGTAAGTGTTAGGTGGTACAACACTGCCACCCATTATTTTACTGTAGTAACACTGGCGGCTCTTCCTCTCGAATGGGTGCCATACCCCTGTAACAAAGTATTGCAATAAAAGCAAATCATTAGTTACCTGCCGGTGGACTTTATAATATATTTCCTGACCTGAAGACGTCCTATCTACAGCCGCTCCTCGTGCATCTTGCACACGATCGTTTCAGTAAGCACATTAATTGCAGTAATGTCATGTGACAGTTTCATCATCATCATCATCATCATTTCAGCCAAAAGACGTCCACTGCTGGACATAGACCTCCCCCAAGCACTGCCACTTCGACCGATTCTGTGCTTACCGCATCCAGCGGATTCCTTTGGCCTGCGACAGTTTCATATTTATGAAAAATTCAGCTTTCACTGAGATAGTCGATAAAAACTTTGGTCAGCCATGCACTGTAATATTATTATAGTGTTTTCTTCATACATTGTTGCTCATTCGTAATAACCTACATTATTGATTAATCGGAATTTTCTAGACATAATCGATTGTTAGCGTAATGTTTGGCGCGCGTTGCATCAACTGCGCCCGCACATCGTAAGAAGCGAAATTGTGTAATTTTTTGTTTCACGGTCATGCGTTTTTTTTTTTTTTACTAGTTTTCATGTGGAAAACGTCGCATCTAATGACTTTTTTGAAAATCTTTACAACTATCTGTCTTTTTGCTGTTAAAAAAAATGCATGAATATAAAGTTTATTTTTTGAATTTAATACCGCCTTCAGAAAGAAATTAGGACTTTTGCTATTTATTATAAAAATACAGCAATGCCTGAAAAAAATATAGGTACAGAAATTTTATTAACTGGGTCGACACCCTTGCACCATCTCATGTTCCTAGCACGGCGGGCTGTGCTTGCGCCGCCGCCGCTGCAGCGGCTGCTGAGACCCTCAAGCGGCGCAAATACTGTAACCTTATGGGTAACTACAGTTTTGAGCCGTTTGGGGTCGAAACGCTCGGGTCGTGGGGTCCGAGTGCGCGTCTCCTTTTTAAGGAAATTTCTCGCCGACTGGTCGACACTTCACGCGACCAGAGGGCTGGCTCGTTCTTTGGCCAAAGAATTAGCATTGCCATTCAACGTGGCAATGCTGCCAGTCTTCTGGGCACGTTTCCAGATGACAGTGATGCGGACGAGTACTTCGACGCCTAAGTTGTATTTATTTGTATAGTTAGTTATTGTATTTAGTACCTTGTGTAAATAGTTATTTGTGTTAAATACTGTAAAACATTTTAATAAGCCATTGATTAAAACTATTAACTGGGTAATAACAGATACCTATAGTGGAAATGAGGAAGATGTCGTGGGGACAGTTTTGAGTATGAATGTGGATGGCTATAAGAGTAGGGGAAGACCAAAGAAACGATGGATGGACTGTGTGGAAGATGATATGGCTAGAAAGGGGGTGACTATCGAGTTGACGACTAATAGAGAAATATGGGAGAAAGGACCATGTTGCGCCGACCACTAATAAATTGGGATAATGGCAGGAAAATTATGATGACTAAAAGATATCTATAGTTAAAAAAGCAGATAGGGAGACCAGTGTCGGCCCAGTGGTATCAGCCATGACTTACCGAGTTGTATGTTGTGAGTTCGAAGGCAGGCAGCCACTTTACTTTGTGTATTTGATTTCATCACCACTGCTCTCAAAACGGTGCAGGAAAAAACATCGTGAGGAAACCGGCATGTCCTAGAACCAAACATTCCAAGACATGTGACATCTACCTTTTGGTTTAAATAGGTCTTTATTTTTATTAATCTTATAGATAGATTATTTTCTTTAAAATGTTGTGAATGTGATAACGCTTAACAGACTGTAGATCTGTGGACCATTTTATATTTTGCTCAGTACTTGTTGATAGGCCTAAACTGGCCTCTCATACCTTTTAACACTGTAATTTGAAAACATTGTAAAAACCATTTACTTTTAAAAGAGTAACCGTGGAGTTTCTTGCCGGCTCTTCTCCATAAGAAACGACCAATTGGAACCGTGCACCTAGCTTCTTTCATAAGTGCCCTTGTAAAAAAAAAAAAAAAAAAAATTGTATAAAATATTTTGAATAGAATTGAATACCAACCCGCACTAGAGCGGAATTATGGCTCACCCCGCTCGTCGCTCCTCTCACAGAGAGGAGGCCTGAGTCCCATCAGTGGGAACATTATAGGTTAAGTAATTATGTATGTAGTAACAACTAGACAGGCGTAGTATACATTGATCATTTTCTTGAGACAAAAAGTAAAGCAAATCCAAGTTCATCAATCACTTAGACTGCACTTACGATTAATTATAACACAAGTATGGAAAACCGTAAATCCGAATCAAAAGCAAACGGATTAGCTCCCCAATGTAAACGTAAGTTATCAAATTATTAACACGATTAACAAAGGAAACTTCTAACTTCCGCATAGTTCAAGAATCTGTGGCTGCATCAATAAGCAATCACTTAGCACCGTAACTTAAAAGTAAAGTTAGCTTACGTTAAGTTATATTAAACTTTACTAAGAATATTTAAGAAAAATGTTTATCTTATTTTATTTCCGTTTAAAGTAACCGTGATTTTCATGGTTGTAAGCATGGTGTACAATTAAATACCAATCATGTTACTTTGAAACTGTTCCAGTATTTTAAATGCGAAAGTTTCGATGTTAGTTTGTAGCTCAGGGCGAATTTCGCCAATGAAACTAAACGCGGTCGCGCTGTCACTGTCAAAATTCCATAAAAGCTGCTAGTGTCATCATTGAGAACCGCGTTATAGAGCTGTGAGTGTCATTGACAGTTCATGAACGCGGTTTAGATGTGCTGATCGCGTTCAGTTTGATTAGTGAAAAGCGCCCTCAATCACGCCGAAACGGATAAAATTATAAATGAACTTGGGCATACATTTAGAGTACTAATGCCTACAATACTTTTAAGCCCGTTTCAACCCAACAATTCTATAGCCAGATTATAAAAGTACTCGATGTAAGTAAGGTATACTCGTTTTCACACTACACCTGGCAATTCCAATAAATTAGGTATATGCTAATAACTTAGAATTCATACAGATATATTAGTACGTAGTAGTCGAAGTGTGGACCAACAGTGTGTTTTCTTATGAATACATTGCGGTCATCTTCGATTATTTAATATGGGCAAGAGAATGCGCCGTGGTGATTTTTAATGCATAAGAATGAGTGTTAAGTGCAAAAAATTGTGTTCTTAGTAATTGGTATTGCAATAATAACGGGAGGAGCCATGTTTTGTAACTTTAACGGGTTATTTCACACAACCGATGATACGTGTAATTGAAAGATGACTGTGTCAATAACTGGTTTGAATTTGCCAAAATTTGCCACTCGATAACTTCATTACATAACTTGCTGGCTGACTTTGTAATTCATTGGCAAGCTTTTACGAGGTATTTAGTAAATGAATTTTTACCATAGGACCAACTTTAATAGCAAAAAAGCATTCGTTTTTGTTATACATTAGTTGGGCAAGTAATGCATTTTTGTATGAAACACCAGATATTGTTTATTTCATTCAAAGTTGTGCCAATGAATTGAAACAAGTGCTTGACGCAAATATATTGTCAAGTTAAAGGTTAACGAAGTAGCGTATACTAAGTATGTTTTTAACTTAAAGTTCGTCGAACAGGCAAAGATTAAAGAACTTAACATAAATAGGTATTGCATTATGATGTAAATTAACATTGCGAAACGAAATTATTGTGAATAGAATCGACATTATACTAAATAGTATTCAATATGAAATTCTTTACCTTTGATAAGGAATTTCTTTCGTATGGATGGAAAATATCTTTAGTTGAGCCTATATTTGTACAAAATTAAATATTTATTTCAAAGATTCCCGTTTTAAGGTCGAAAGTGACGACCTTATTTGTTTTACTGACTTAAATTATCATAGCTTTGTAGTAATTTTAGTTATTAGGTTTGTCTTGTTGAAGATTTTGTGATCTTTAAACTCGTGGGAACATGATTCATTTCGTTTGATATAATTGGAAATAACAAGGATGTCAAATGGTTTGATGACTTGAAGAAGGTTGCTGAATCGGATGAATCAGGAGTTCATTTATTTGTAGGCATGCGAATTGATTTCTGGGGTTGTCTATTGGCCTAAATATAAAATAACTTTGTACGTACCGCCTCAAGAAAAATTATATTATTTAGAAGTGTCGATTCACCCGTTTCGGACGAGTAAATTTGTGCGAATCACCAACCTCATTGAGCTAGTCTGACTCGATCAGAAATCGTCTTCTTCCTGTCACAGACCCATATTACTCGGAGCTGGCGCTATATGTTTTATACCTCCATTTTTTCCTTTCAACCCTAACCATAAGACCAGTTCAGACACTAATCTACATGGTCCTTATATGGCTTGACCAAGATTATGTCTGGACTTTAAAAGAGACTGCGACCTCTGAGTTTGTTTCGGCATTTCTTCTCAGAGTAGTCAGGTGAAATCATCTAATCTGCGTTCGCAATTCATTTGCAAAACATGTAAACAAACACGACTTTTAGGAAAAACAACTGTAATGCCTACACATAAGGTTCAGTTTTCGCTACAATTACAATTGTGAAAATTCGTGTTTGTTTACATGTTTCGCAAATAAATTGCGAACGCAGATTAGCTTATTTTTTATATTTTTTTATATGACGTGTAATAGTGATTCCGATATCCTTTTTACAGAATAAACAATTTCATTTCATTTTTATGATCAAGCTTTCAGGGAGGAGCTCGTGGCTAAGTAATAACTGCCGCACGGGTCGATCCATCAGGTTAAGCTACGCTTGCCGCGGTTAGTCTGTGGATAGTGACCATCTTTACATGCCTCTCTCTTTACGTGCCTCGGATTCGTGGATCTTTGACAGTCGTTAAGAGTCGTCAGTAGCTCGAAAGTCTGACAACCAGTCTTACCAAGGGGTATCGTATTACCCAGTTACTGGGTTGTGGAGGTCGGATAGGCAGTGGCTCCATGTAAAATACTGGTATTCAGGTGCATCCGGTTAGACTGGAAACTGATTTTGATTGATCAATCTTTCAGTAGGTATAAAATGGTACTAGGTAGAAAAACCGTCTTACAGCAGAACTTTCTCCCATCTCTTTCCCACCTGATCTTCATAACTGAGGTAATAAATTCCCAAATTGTTGATACAATAACTTAAGGTTTGGGCGCGAGTTCGTTACATTTCGTGAGCTCATAACATTGTGAGCTAATCGTAACTAATTATTTGTGCGTTGACCTGAGCTGATGATGTTGGGAAGATGTATGGAGAGCAATATTTATTGCTCAACATATGCATAATGGATGTAGGTTTGGTCATCTTTTTGACAACTCTAGTGTCTTCAGCATGTTATAGTTAGAAAGTAGAGTAGAGAGTGTGAAATGAAGGTTTGGTAGTTCCCCTAATAAGTGTCATGTGTATGGCAAAGATAATTTAGATTTCGTAGTTAGTTTTTGGGAAAAAGGTCCTCAATCTAGTCGTTACAGGTTGGAAAATCGAACATGGAAGCTGAAAAAGAGTGAAAATAATTGTATACAGTATACTGTGGTCTTATGGCTGTGCTGCTGGGGTGTTGGTTGCGCCACTTCTTCTTCCTAGCTAACGCACTAGGAAGTGGTGAAGGGCGCGCGTTTTTGGGGACAGACTTATGTAATTTTGACGTTCGAAAAGTGCTGATTCTCAGCCTAGTTTGAATAAATGAGTCTGGAATTTTGAATTTTATAAAATAGGATGCGATAACATTACCAAAAAGTTTATTGAAAATAAACAAGTTATTGCTAATTATAATTCACATTTTTAGCACCAAAATTACCAGTAATCAATAGAAAATATTGCAAAATTTCAACAGGGGTCAGTTATGACTTTTAGACACCCGCTTAACGACACCCATTCGCGCCACATCTAAATAACCCCGTAAAATTTTCCATTGGAAAAAAATATGAAGCATTTTTTTTTCCTGAAAATTATCACTTGTAAAGACTCTCAGTACGATACGTAACAACATCACAGATCAGACAGGACTTTTTAACATGTTGTTTAAAAAGTATGCCATAAGTACAGCTTTATTTATTACTAGCAGCGCCCCGCGGTTTCACCCACATAAGTCTTGATCCCGTGGGAATAACGGGATATAAAGTATCATGTGTCCTAACCCATGTCATGGTCTACCCATGTGCCAAAATTCATTCAAATCCGTTCAGCCGTTTTAGCGTGAAAACGTAACAAACAAACTCACTTTCGCATTTATAATATTTGTTAAGATAAAGTATGCAAGAAAGTTGTATAAGTTAAAATCAGATTTCAATATGCTGAAAAGCGATAAATATTGATTCTGTATTTCGGAACGTAATCAAAAGATCATCGACGTACTACAGCTGCAGGATACTATGCGGAAAGGATGTATCAAGGCAGGTCCCCACCTACATCCCAAATACCCTTATAACACCGAAATTTGTCATCCCCTATCAAAATATCAAATTCTCAATAACCAAAAAAATATAAATTTGATCCACTTTCTGTCACACTTGTGCATACAACCTAATATTCAAAATACGACGACCATCATTACTTTTAGCAATACATTGCTGCTTGTCTTCACTGTGTTACAAACATTGTTATAACAAAACTGGCAATGTATCCGAAATTATTCGATAATATTAAGGGTAAAAGAAAGTGTAACGCGATATAAAAAGGATATCCGCGGGTGCGAATATTTGTACAATTGTCGGATACCTGCGGATACGGTCGCGGATGTAAGGATCGGAAGAAGCGATGGTGGATATTGACTCAGTTTACTTATGGATATAGTTTCAGATTACTTTGAAATGATAGAGGGTGTGAGAAATTGTTGGATTCCTTTTTTACTGTTTCTGGATGATTAAATCCCAGGAAAAGTTCTTATAGAACAAATGTAACTTAAAAAGATGCATTAATGATTTTAATGAATATAACTCTGTTAATTACATATCTGTTATAGTCGCAAATCATATTTTAATCAAGATACAACCATACACTGACCTGCAAATTGTAAAAAACGTATGAATATTTGAATTTCGCGGGTTGTAACAGCGGATCTACCTTAAACTCACCTGTCTAGCGTGGTAGTCATCACGAGATATATTTCACAGGATGAGTTTTTTAGCAAAGTTGAGCAAATTAAATTTTAGGCTCTTTAAAAAAAAAATCCTCTTGTTTTATACCTTTATTACGAAATAAGGTGAATATTGTGATTTTTCTAAAAATATTTAATGAAATTCAAAGCCAATAACGATGTACTTTATTTCGGACTTACTACCTACTTATAAATATTTACGTAACTTAATCCACTTAACAACTAAAGATGTCTTCAAAACAAAATTAGACACATTTTTTAACAATTCCTTTCAGGAATTTGAATCCTTTGACTTACTTTTTCTACTTCCTGAAGGGTTGCCACAAATCTAACCAACAATGAGGGTAGGACCATATGTTCTACTTTAATAAAAATAGAAACAAATAAAAAACACATTCTTTAATGAACATGATTCCCGTATAAAAGGGTTACTTAAAATAAATCGGCTCGGGGGAGTATTCTGGTGAACGATATTTTTACAATCTTCGATGAGATGAAAAGTTTGTTGGCAGTTTTGCCAGAATAATAAGGTTATTCCTATTCTATTTTTAGATATGCACGGTAATGTGCAATCCCTATGTCGTCCATTCTATCAATGTCAAAAGTGAAAGTACACGAGCAAAAACACAAATTATAAATTTAAAAAAAATGACGATTGAACTGTTGAAATTATTAAAATACCTTGATTGATAAAGTAAAATTTTTATTTAATTTAGTTCCAAAAAAGTTATGATGATTTGCTAATCTTTTTCTGTAATTAATCTTTCATGCAATGCAAAATTGTAAGTGAAACAGCGGTGAGTGGTGGCTTTTTAAAGTACTGACAGACAGGCTAGATATTTATCAAATGATAATGACTAAATTGCTTGTCAGCACATCGACATTTGGCTCCAAAATTCTTTTAGCTATATTGATGATTAATAATTTTATTTCTACCATATCTTAAAGCCTTACAAAGAAATATGCTGACATTTTCTGGAATGAAAATCAAAACAATATTTAGTTAAAACATTTTCAAGCACGAGCTGTTGCGCTTGGTTGATTGAATGATTAACAGCCAATCGTTTCACTTGACAAGCGTTTATTTTCGACACGTTTTCGATTTTCGCTCCAGGAACCGGGTATTAAGCTATTCGACATTGAATCGTTTTCGAATCCGTTCAGAATAACCACCTCACTTTTGTAAGTAAAGTTGATGTTATGATGGATGGTTCCAGTGTGTCCTGAACTATTTCTGTCACTATTCCGAGGTATTTAAGTGTTCCTTAAACGATATTGTTTTGTCTTATTTATGTATGTCTCTCAAAAAGCGGAAGAGGGGAAAAGGGTCATGAAAGTTTTTTAAATAGAAGATTAGGATTTTCATTGAACACGTTGTGTGTCTATCCGAGTCCAAGTCGATTGGACTTAAGTTGGTTTTTAGAACAGATCCAAGTTTGGATTGTAATAAATTTAAGTTGCTCAGCTACGCACAAGTGTGAATTTTATGTATCAAACTATGTTCAATGTAAAGCCTAAAAGAGAAACCACACCATAAGGAGAATAATAACATCCTCAAAATTTAAATAATACATACTAAAAACTTTAACACATGATCATCTAAAATTTCGCCTACTCACGAATCTTCCCACACAACAAATCTGTCAGCGCAGATGTTCTATATTTTTTACAATAAAACGGAAACGGAAAGACATGTGCTCTATCTCTTTCTAACGTGTATCTATCTCCCTCTACGTCTTCCTATATTTTTTTGGGGCAGTACCTTATATCGTTTAGGTTTTTCGTGCACAGATTGCGAGCTACGTTGGCCACCTGCCTGGTTTAAAAAACAACTGACTCTCATATGGTGCGGAGATAACAGCGCTGGTTTCTGGTCCTTCGATACGAGAACAGATTGATAATATTTTAGCAATACTTGAGTTATTATTATGCTAAGTATGATTGAATAAGATGTTTCTCACGGTCATCAGGAAATGAAAGAAAAACTTGGTAGATCAGCTGCCTGTCAATCTGCACAGGATGTTTGTTTGTGTCGAGGCAAATTATTATTTGCGGCTTTGGATCTTGTGTGCCTACAGTGTAGAATGGTCTGACATGCATCGTGTATTAGAATAATTCATAATAAAAAAAATTGTTTTTTCTAAAAATACAATGAGGTTTGTCATCGACTTGCAATCCAATGTTTACAGAAAACGATTAAAACTCATGAAATAATAATTATTATACAAATTTTTAAATTTTTTATTTAATTTTTTATCATTTATATTTTTATTTATATCCGTGCATTTCATTCATTCATTCATTCATTTATGTTTACACCTAGTTATATGTGCATGCTGTGGTCTCCTGTAATTGAAGGCGCACACGTAAAAAAACGTTTTTATTATTGTGAATATATTGTGTATGCGTATCCTTTGTTGGTGATCCGATCGCCAAGATACAGGCAAATGCCTAGTTTGGGGGTCACCGTCCAATCTGTTCTTGTACAAACTGATATTTAATAAATAAATTTTATTTTTTATTTTTTTTATTTGAAATTTGTAATTAAAAAATTTTGATATTTGAAAATTAGGTGGAGATCCCAAATAAATAAATGCAATTCTTGTTTCGAAGAAACTGGTGAGAATTCCATTGCATGCAATATGTATGTATTTCTCATGAAATAAGCAATACAGACAGTTATAATACCGGTCTCTTATTGATTTATAATTAAAAGAAAAACATACTCCATAGTGACCTTAATGGCGCCTCAGCTGAATTTGTGTGGTCACAGTTTCAGTTCCCGTGTCGGGACAAATATTTGTGTGACTTATAGAAAAGTTTGTCGTAAGAATTTTGTATGTGCGATTTGTTTATATAATATCACTTATACTGGAAAAATTTGAGTGGGATTAACTAACAAGTACTTTCTAGAACTGTTTTTATAATATTTTGTTGTTTTTCCCGAAGAGTTGGGCAGAGGTGTAGGTTACCTAGTGTAGTAGTTACACCCACATATCGCCAGTTACGTTTAAGGCGAGCCTTTTTTTTTTAATATCTTCACAACAATATTTTTTCCTATATTTCCGCTAATTCATAATCCTGAACTTTAGTATGACGAAGCCAGCTCACAATCTCGTGGGAGCGGGCAGAGTCAACAGTGATCAGTGTGTTGTCTCAGCATATCGTAGTGATAGATCACCGGTGTCAACGACCCACAGATTGATCGCTTTGAGATGCCGAGGGCGAACTGTGATTTTTGATCCTGTCATGTTAAGTAAAAATTTTGGTCCTTATATACGAAACTAGTTACTGCCTGCGGCTTCACCCACGTGAACCCTAATTCTTTTTCTAAAATAAAAGTTGCCAGTGAAAGCCCGGTCAAAATCGGACCAGCCGTTTCGGACATTAACCGGAACAAACAAACAAACAGACAGATAGGCAAAACAAAAAAAATAAATTGTTATAAATACCGTATAAACTTTCATTTGCTTTTTGTAAAAAGCTATTATTTTGACATTACAAACAAACACTTAATTGTTATTTATTTGTATGTATATAGATTAGCAAGATTATACAAAACCGCCTGGAGATTGATAAGATTAGTCCACACGAATGTTAACGTTTTATTGAACTTATAAATTACTCTTAGTCCAATGTCCATATTTAAAACAAACTAAAGTCTAGTTTATGTGACACAAACTCAATAAATTATCCTAAAAACATGCCGTCGGAAACTTCACACAAAACAAAGCTCTGTGTAAAAATAAAATATTAATTAACATTATTAATACCATATGATATTGTGAGCTGAAAATAAATCTGACATTGGTAACCCTTCCATATGTAAATCATAAAGTAAAAAGGGTAAGATTATGTTATGATTTATACCTTTTTAAACAAATCAGGCGTAAAGAACTAATAATAGGACTTGTTGGCAGCTGTGCTGTCTAGTAATTGTAATTCTTTATTTAAAAATAACTACGAGAAGAAGAAACTAAACAGTAAGTGTTTTTTGAAGCTTTTGTACCTTTGACTGACGGAATAAGCAAGTATTTTGTATTTTTACTTAATTTTATAATTTATTGCCCGCAATATAACTTTTAAATTTTTTAACAGAACTATGTATTTACAACTGTAAACTATGTACTTATATGTAACTACTTAACTTATTTACACACACGTATTTACACGATTTAAAAACTAACAGACTTAAAATAATAATATGTACAAGTATATAAAAAAGGGGGGAGGGGGAAACAATCATAAGTAAGTGGGGGTAATTTCTAGAAGTATGTTTAATATTTCACTCTTTAAGGTGAAAGTTTCAGGATAGCCCGGGAAATTCAAAGTTTCTTGCCTACTTATCAGCCAAATAAAAGTTTTTTATTTAAGGATTGCTAACGAATGGTACTTAATAATAATACATGATATATGTGCGGCTAGTTCAACATCTGTCGGCAAAATTCAAGATCGATAAACAAATAAAAAATATTTCCATCTTGTCTATGTAGTTTTGTAAGTATTTGTTTATTAATATTCATAGATGTTCAAACAATAAAATATTGGAGTTATGATCTCATGGAGCTCACTTCTGCTTTTTATATTCAGACTTGTAAACAAGATAATTTTACTATAATTGTGTCATGTTCGTAAATTTATTGTTTAATTTGACAAAAAACCCATATAAAAAAATAAAAAATGTGAAAAAAAACACAACCCTGCTCCCGGTGTTTGTGGTTTTAGAATATTAAATACTTAAATTATGTATTGCAAATTCTAATGTCAAAACGATAAAAATAAGGCGTACCATAGAATATTGAAATTATGCAAATTAACTGCTGTATTGAAAGTAAACACTGTCCTCTAAAGCTTTATTTTTATTGTTTTGTGCGTATGGTACAATTTATTATAATAATTATAAGATTATTTAAATGTGACATTAAAATGGTCATTAGTGATGGTACAATTGCTTGGCATGCTTAGTAAAAGTTTTTGTTTACTGTTTACTAGACGGACTGTAATGTAAGGCATTAATATTTAGTGAGTCAAGATTAAACAAACACACAAAACACACCATCGACAGTTAAATGCAAATGCTCTTTTCTGCAGCCAAAAATTAAAACACTATTCTTTTAAGTAGGAACCCAAGGACCAAAAAATAAAAATGCCTATCACAGAACAACTGCCGATTCCGATCGCGAATTTATTCAAACCAATTCAAGTAATATAAAAACAACAAAAATAAAAGCCGGACAGGTAAAAAGACCACTGTTTGTAGTACACCATGTTATTCCTTGTTCGTTTCGCCCCTTCGTTTTGCAACCCACCTGTTGGGTGATGTGATTTTATGGGGCCCATGGTGTATGGAAGTCGGACTCGACCATATTTTTATTCTGTTAGTGTATTTTATTCTGGTGCTATGTTTTTGTAGGGTTGGTTGTTTGCAGGTGAGTTTTAGATTTAACTACTTGGTATACTTTGCGCGACGCGATAATTCAATGAAGTTTTCAGAGAGATTGTTCGATTAGAAATTGTTCGTTGTGCCGCGCTGTCGCCTCGCGGCTGTCTGTGCGATCCTTAAAATGATTTATTTTACAGTCTAACGCCTTATTAGGCAATTTTTGTTCAGTCGGTCGTCTCAATTTTGTTAACAGATTGATAATTACGGCACTAACTCAGTGCTACAATTTTCAGTTAACATTGCCAATTTGCCAAAGGTTTCTGCAAAATCAGAAAAGGAGAACCGGACAAGATGGTCCCCACGACCAATAACCATACACATGTTATTAGATAGGCATTTTAATATAGAACAATAACTACTATGGCGGCTCATTTCAAATCGCTGTGTGGTAACAGACTTTTACTGACTAAAACCCACCCATGTTCCTTCCATTGCCCGTGTGCCGGAGCCGCGATATCCCTTTCGGACAAACCCGCAACCCCAGCAGGCATTGATCCTTACGGACCCCGTCAGTTGGTGCTGACATCTCTTTGAGGCGCGCCTGGAACACAACGAGCCGACGACCCGGGCCTGGTCCTTATCGGACGGCGAGCTACCCATTGCTCACCGTCCGCAAGCCCGCGCCTACGGTGGCCGGAAGTAAGCTCGTGACTCCCGACGCCCAGGCGTCTCCTGCGGCGACTAGGGGCGCGAGGGCGTGCAGCTTGCATCTCCCTCGCGCACTCCGCTTCCTCCTTCGCGAGCATAACTGCTTCGTAGAAGTAGGTGACGGCCTCCCATGCACTCTCGCTCCGAACCATGGTTGAACCAGGGCCGGACGCAAGAGATCGCCGCCGCCGATCGCCTCCGTGAGGACACGGCGGTGCTCCGCCCAAGCCGGGCAGACCTCCACCGTATGCTCCACCGTGTCCTCCGGGCGATCGCTATAAACCTTCAAAATAAATTGCTACATTGACTTAAGGGTTCCTAAATCGTCAGTGAAATCGTTCACGATCGTCACTCCTCTAATTGTATGCAATTGGTACTGTCACTTTTTCCGGTAATCTATCTTAGCAGTTAGATTGGCAGGTGTATGGTTAAGTTTACACAGATTTATTGAAACTGTACCAACATAGTAAGTACGTATGGGAATTAAAATAGATAGATGACTCAAACTCAAACTCAAAGCATTTATTTCAATTAAACAATTTACAGGCACTTTTGAATTGTCAAATAGTCGCGTCAGTTAGTCAGGAAGTTGAGCATGTACTGTTGCGTAAATGCAAATTCTGAAGGTCTTTTAACTAATTTTTTTTTTTTTTTTAAAGTATAATGAAGACATATACAATGACTCCCATAGGCGTGTGACCGCCCGTATTTTTCTGAATATTCATGAAAACATATCGAAAATTTTCTTTAAAACGGGTCTATCTTTAATATTTTTCATGTTATTAAATTTTTAATTTTTTGACTAGCGTTTGCCATATCTCCGATGTTATTGGCTCGATTGGATTCTGTTAATTATTTCTAAAAGCTTAAGTTATTTTATCGGATTACCCAACATTTTTTTTTTAATGTGTCGAGTATGAAAAAAAAACGGAAGTGAAGACATCTTTTTCCAAAAAAAACAGTATTAATTGAAAAAAACACAAATTTAAGTCCATATGGAATAATGAAAAAACGTGTATGAAAAAATTACAAAAAATAATAATAATAAAGATCCGTCCCTTTTAAAGTTAATTTTCGATAATTTGTCATGAATATTCAGAAAAATACCGGTCACATACCCATGGACGACATTGTATATTATGTCTAGACAGACAGTCAAAGCTCAGAATTCGTCGAAAAAAATAGCGTCCAACTGTTGGCCGCTAAATGCACGCATACTAGAAAAGCATAATGACAGCATAGTGACGTGGCGCGAGTGTGAGACGTAGCTGTCACGCACACAAGCATAAAAAGTTGGCCTGTTTGTTTTAGCGCATTTGCAGCGCAACGCTTCTAGACATTATAAATAATCAAAGCTGCTATCTCGTTTTCAGTAAATCTTCGTTTTATTTTTTCAAAAATCATTTTCAATCTTAGAATGCAAATTAACCCTATCGCTGCCGACGTAAAATTATTTTAGGAGCCTCTCAAAGAAAATGGTAATAAAATAACCGAACAGAAGGGATGTTTTTTTTTAAATAAGAACGTCGAAGGTGAGGGATGCGCCGCTGTTTCCGCCACGAACGGGTTGCCTCACTGATTTCCGGTAAAGGCATAAGCACCTGGTCGCAACTTAAAGACCCCTAAGTTTTTGTGCCACATTAAAAACCCCTTCGAAATTTGAGGGAAGAATCTTTACCCCTTTCTTTAATATCTGTTTAGTGTACATTGAATTTTGTGCGACTGTGCGTATATGTGTATATTTCTGTGAAGTGAAGATTTTGAGCGTGTTTGATAAATCAAATAAAAAAATCATGTTGATTATAGCGATTTTACACAATTACTATAATGAAGGCATTCAAAATTAACTTTGGTTAAATGTATTCATAATGTCTTTGTGTTCTAGTTATGGTTAGTAATAGAGCCAATAAAGAATCCACAAAATAATATTAAAAATGACAAAGTTCAATATTGTGTTTTCCGAAAACTCTACGGCATACGTCCTAATAATTTCTTATGTTACTGCAACCAAACCCGAGAGACACACTAGTAGCACATCCCTTTTAATTATTCGGTCGGTTGCGTTCCGTTTCGAGCAGTTGTTCTATTTTCAAATATCGCAACACTTCGATGCCATCTTAGAATTAGAAATAAGGTTAGCGTATGTTTGTTACCTTTTTTCTGTATTTTTTTTAATTGTGCATATGGCAGATTGGTTATTTTCGGCATGGCATGTGCCACCGCCATTGGCGACAGACGGTGATGTCACACGGATATTTTCGGTTATTTTGACTGTAAAGGGTTATGTTTTTGTTAATGCAACGTGTGCTTGATTAAGGATTCGTGAAATACTTCGTGTGTCATGTTGCTACTTGTAATATTAATGATCTTTGAAGTTTTTTTGTACTATTTTCTGATGAATGGCTCCGCAATTAAAATGATGTCTTAATAGCCTATATTCTGGGTCAAAAATAGGCAGACTAAATTACTTTCATAATATAACATCACGCTTGTAATCGCCGAAGGGTTAAGCAGAGGTGTACCTATAGTACACCCACATTTCGCATTATATTTAAGTCTCATGTAATAGAGGGCGAGCCTATTGCCAGGCACAAATTCAGACTCCGGGCTGCTACTGAGAAATTACTGATGGAAAAACCCAATAACACTTTGCCCGACCAGGGAATCGAACCTCACAGCTCTTGCCCCCACTAGACCAACGAGATAATCGATAAATTACTTTCGCATAGTATTATTAGGAAATTCGACTAACATCTGTCAGTGTCAAAAACTCAAAGCATTTATATTAATTAAACTAATTACAGGTTTTTTTAATTGTCAAGGGTTCGTTCAGTCAGAAAGAAGAAGCTAGTTGCCCAGTCCAAAGCGTAGTAGGTTCCTATGATGAAAACTGGGCATGAAACTCCACGGACACTCTTTTAAATCAAAAACTGTAAGTAAAAACACTTGGAGTTTCTTGCCCGTTCTTCTCCATTCGGCCATTGTAAGATATTGTAAATACCTTTAAGAAACCAAGCAACTGCATGTTATGACAGGTACATAGCAGTAAATGTGCACCAAAAACAGAAATAAAGCTCCAAGAATACATTCTCCTTGAAAGAAACATGTTCACATGATGCATGACCCACAAGATGTTTGCCAAAAATAAAACTCCTTGACTTCGTCACTCAAAAAGTAAATTACTTTTTTAATTTCTTACGTTGGACTTTCTAACCTAATTTTAGACACTAAGTAAAATTTTAAAAAACTTCATGAAGACACCTAGAGGTAATGGTCTCAGATACAGGGTAGCCCGTTTACAGTCATGGTCCAAAGCTTTTTTTTCTTTTAAAAGGCTTTTAAAAAATGTATTTTAGAAATATCCCATGTATGTTCAGCCTTTATTAATATTTTAAGATAAAATGTTGCTTAAAGGGATACATTTGTTCGACAACTTTAGTTTTTTAAATTATTTTTTTATTACAGAATGGGCCTGCCTGGATCTCACCTGATGGATAGCTATAGCCTGTTGATGGAACGAGCAAGCCCAGAAGATGGCTGTTTTTTGATGATTGATTTTAGTAAGTGTGGAATGTATTATAATGGTTACCTACTGTAACTGCACGTTGTACCCTCATGAAAACGACCAGATTGACAGACCCCACAAGTTTAATAAAGGGAATGTGGCAAAGACTTTCCCGTAGTTTCAAAAACTTAACTGTAAAAACCATTATTTTGAACCACTGTAAATGGGCCATGTATAAACACAGTCAAAATTCGAAATTCAAACTATTTTATTTCACATAAACAACGAGAGAGGGGCACTTATGAAACGTCAGAAGTTAGGTGCACAGTTCCATTTGGTCGTTACCAGTGACCTAACAGACTGATCAATTCAAATTTTTTTCTCTCTGCCAGGTCCAGACCGAGACTATAGAGAAGAAAAGTCTTCGCTTTGCACAAACAAACACCCTTTTCTTATTCCACCAATTATAAATCATGACTTCGCACTACTGTCCTATCAAAAACCACATTTATTTTTGTTTAAAACAATTTCCAAACAACTTTTGACGTCAAATTCGAAAGATGGTCAACAAAAGAAATCTCGAGACGTGCAGTAATGCATTTGAATGTTATTTTAAAAGGTAAAGAATCGTGTTTATAGCTAATTTGACTGAGACAGATGTGGCTGTCTATCTAATGGATCTCGGATGGTGAAAGTGATGCCGCATTTTGCACTCCGACCTGACCTAGTCCGAGCGCCTTATTCTGGTGGGGTTTTAGTTTAATTCAACTTTTATAATAGTGTCTCTCCAATGAATTAATAAAGATGAACAGAGATTACCTAGACATTATTTAAATTAAATAAACCATAAGAGATAGTGACGAAAAATGGTTAACTAGCCGGACCAAATCGGGAAAACTGATCCTGACCAGGCTGGCAATTGCAAGTGACGCTGAGATCCATTTACTTGCAATTTAGTATGCTTCTACTGAAAATTGCTATTTGGACTGTCGTCAGTGATGAATGAACAGCAATAGGAATACTGAATTGGTACCCGTACAGCTCTATACACTATTGAGACGTTCTTGAATTCTACATATTATGTAGGTTGCGTTGCGATCTCGCTGCGATATAACAACTCGCTTTCAGAATCAGTCCGCTAAATGAATTAGCCGGTCGTTTTCATGCGGATACAAAGTGCAGTTATAGTAGGTAACCATTATAATACATTCCACACTTTGTAAAATCAATCAACTCACAAAAAATGGTCTTTGGGTTCTGTAAATTAACCTGTCGTTGTGCATCTAACTGTTATTTAAAATTTAAGTATTTTTTAGAATTAAAAATTTAATGTTTCGATGGTGGTCCTTATCTGTATTAAAAGGACCAAATAGGCCTGCCTAGCCTTTTCCCAACTATGTTGGGATCGGCTTCCAGTCTAACCGGATGCAGCTGAATACCTGTATTTTACATGGAGCGAATGCCTATCTGACCTCCACAACCAAGTTACTGGGTAACACGATACCCCTTTGGTAAGACGGGTAGTCAGAGTTTTGGGCTTCAAACTAAATCTGCTACTAAAGCTTCGTGCAGACTAGCGCTACGCGACACCGGAAAAACAAAACAGCCGATTTCCAAATAAAATTACTACAAAGTTAAAAATTACTTTCATTTCGGAAGCCGGTGGCAAAAAATTCGAATACCACTTCCTGCTATGTAAATAACAGTGACAGGATCTTATTATAACATCAACCACATAGAGTACGCGGGAAAAATACGTATTATTGAAGCTAACTCAAAAACTACTCAAGCCAATTTAGTAAAATTTATATAGGAACCCCTCTGAAATATAACCTTCCAAACAAAAAAAGAATCATCAAAATCAATTCATCAAATCAAACAAAAAGAAAAAATAAGAATTTACGATTTGATTTGAGAATAGAATTTTCGAATTAAGAACCTTCTCCATTTTGAAGTCGTCTCAAAACATTTGCGAAGTGTTATCATCGTTATTGTAATTTTTTCCTATGATCGTTGCTGTAGCGCCATCATCAGCACTAGATATTTACATGTCTAATATACGGACCCACCAACACGAAAACACAAATCTCTCCTCTATTAAATACTCATCGTTACTCTTAACAATTGAAGTTATACAGCCATAAATATTTAAAACAGAATTCAAACTAAAACGAATGCGATTAATATGAGTAAGTGTCGGATAGTACATTTTTCACCTAATATCAATAAACGGTAGATATTCAATCATTTTAATGGACTGAGACTCTATAAACATACTTAACTACATATTTTATGGTGTAGTATATTAGATGTAGCCAATTTTACACATAAAATATGGCCTGTTTACCTAAAATACACAGATCAGTTACTGTTATTGTGTAAAGAGAAATGTTTTAACTGTGAGTAAAATTTTATATTCGGGTCAATTGTAAATCACATGCTTGCTTTGTTTTACAGGTTTTTAAAGCTATTTTTAAATGGCATGCAAAAGTGAAATGGGTCCTTCGATCCGCGGGAATTTCTAATTTGCTTATCACTTCTTCAGGCTAGTCTACTAACGGCCGAAACCAATAACCTATTTTCAGTAAAAGACAGATCGCTATTGATGGTAGATAGTATAATTCTATCTGTCATTAAATGTCGTCTCACAATTCAGTTAGGTCCTTATTCTCTGACAGATTATTGGAACGGTAAAACCATAGATAGATAGGTTTTCCTATCTCCATTATGACCTAACTGGTCATAGATAGGTTATTGGGTTCGGCCGTAAAAATGCTTGTTGGAAACCCTGTTAAATAGTAGTCTCATATACCTAAACCTAAGTTATAGACAAAGCTTGTCCTAAATTATATGATTACTAACAATATAAAAAAATATTACAAAAATTAAATCAAATTCCCAACCAAATAATTCCCCGACACACAGATGTTTCTAAATTCCATCACCTATGCGCAAGCGCAGACGTAAGACGAAGTACTGTTATTGCAGATTAATGCTCGCTCTCTGCCTGACCCCTTGCCCCTTCGGCGTGAAGATACTACATCTGTCAATATTATTAAACGCGCATTTATTTTACTATACAAATGATTAATGGACGAATTCTTTATTGTAGGTTTTTTATTGGATGCGCAAGAGTTGCTGAGGCAGTTGGTTGGAAGTGAGAGGTTTTGTGTTTGTTTTGATTAGTTGGGCACGATCTTTAATGAAGAGGTGTTGTTACATTTTGTTGTTGCGACAATTAAAATTGGGTGTAATTAATTTAATTTACAAATATTATTAATACATAGATAATATTTATACGTAAAGTTCAAGGGTGACCGTGGGAACAGACAGAACTAATAACACTGGAAGAAAAAGAAGGGAAATATATAATTTTAATAAATCTGGTCCTTCTTACAGAACAATCTACTTATTAAAAATCTTAAATTCACACAGGTAACGGCTCGGCTCGGTATAGAAGCATGAAATTTTGCACAAGGGTATGCACATATAGGGTGACAGGGACATCGACGCACAACCTGGATTCAGTACATGATTCTGGACGAACGCAGGGGGCGTTGAAACTTTTCGTGGGTAATAAAAAAAACGCAGTTCCATACATTTTGACTGCGTAGATATATTGCACTTTTGTAGGAAACAGCAAATATTTTTTTTTTGTTCTGTATAACGGTAGTAAGCACTGAGGAAGGATTTTTGAAAATTCATAGCCTAAATGGGTTAATTAGGGGATGAAAGTTTGTATGGAAATTCGTCGGGCATCGGGCACACGGTAGGTCCTAAACAAAACTACTGAATTATTCCTCGATACTGTATATAAGTTATATATCCTATGTGTTAATACAGGTTATAAACTATCTGTGTACCAAATTTCATCCAAATCCGTCAAGTAGTTTTTGCGTGAAAGAGTAACAAACATCTATCCATCGATCCATCCTCACAAACTTTTGCGTGTTACCCGATCATCGTTTCTATCTTGAAACTAGAGATCCTCAAATATAACATGTCAAGTAGATCAAATCGTTTTCGGAAGAATTCTCTCCGGCACCGCCTATATTGAAAGATTAGCACAGATTCATCATTTTTACCTTTGTACAAGCCCTTACAATAGACAGATCTAATAACTTGATATCAAACGTACCGGAAACTGCTTTTTTCATTCACCAGTTCATTCAGAAATAATGAACTAAGGACCAATATAAGCAGACCTGTAACTTCGATTTCTTGAAATGCCAACATGGTTTAAGTTAAATTGGTTTTCGACAAGTACTTGTGAGTGGGCGTGGTATTTTTTTAACTATTAGGATGTCGGGACTTCCGATTCTTCCTTTTGATTCGAAAAATGGTCCTTTTAATACACATGTTCTTGAAACACGTGCGGAACGAATGATTGTGAGTTTTTCTAACTTCTGATTTGATTATGGTGATTTTTTTGGGTTCGTAATAGGGGAGACATGGATTCGTTTCTCTTTTATTTAAAGGAGTAGTTTTCCATTAAATAATAATGTAATTTAGGTTATTTTACAAAAAGTCTTGTTGTCTTGAAAATTTCTTGAAATGACAACCAGACAACCAGTCTTACGAAGGGGTATCGTATTACCCAGTTACTGAGTTGTGGAGGTCACACAGGCAGTCGCTCCATGTAAATACTGGTATTCAGTTGCATACGGTTTGACTTGAAGGCGACCCCAAGATAGTTGGGGAAAGGCTAGGCAGAATGAATGAAAGAAATATGAAATGAAACAAGATTTCTAAGAAGTAAGTACTTATAGTACGGTAGTTTTCTGATAAAATAATTGCTCTTTCATTTTCATGCGCATGCGCATAGGTCGCAGCTGAGCCAGTACCTTTAAAATAGTTTTTGACTTGTACCTTGTGCATTCGGTTATTTCATCCTTTTCAGACACACAGGTTTAACCCTAGTTCAAGTTAAGCAGACTCTTGGGGGAATTTCACAAATTAAAAGAACGTACACGAGGCTTTTGGCTACTTTTGTATGTGTGTATTTTACGTGTTTTTGTCTTCATATGTGCGTTTTGTTTGTGCAGAATAAACAATTTTTCTTTCTTTTTTCTTTTCTAACGTGATGCACATCTAAATCGCGTTCAAGAGCGAGAGAGTATTAAAACTGTGTTCTGATGTGCTGATCGCGTCCAGTTTCAATTAAGAAATTGGCCCCTCTTCTTTTCATGTGGTTAGTGACTAACCAGGTGTCAGAGTTTTAAAGCCACCCATGGGCATCTGACTTGGCTTCACATGCCGTCGAGAAATATCTCTCAGGCATGCCGGTTTCGCGAGGGAGATGCAAGATGCGCGCCCTCGCGCCCCTAGTCGCCGCAGGAGACGCCCCGGGCGTCGGGACTCGCGAGCCGACTTCCGGCCACCGTAGGCGCGGGCTTGCGGACGGTGAGCAATGAGTAGCTCGCCGTCCGATAAGGACCAGGCCCGGGTCGACGGCGCGTTGTGTTCCACGCGCGCCTCAAAGAGATGTCAGCACCAACTGGCGGGGTCCGTAAGGACCAATGCCTGCTGGGGTTGCGGTTTTGTCCGATAGGGATATCGCGGCCCCGGCACACGGGCTACGGAAGGAACACGGGTGGGTTTTAGTCAGTAAAAGTCTGACACATCCTCTCTCTCAAAAAAAAAAAAAAAGGCATGCCGGTTTCCTGACGATGTTTTCCTTCACCGTTTTTGAACTAAGTGATAATTATACAATACGCACATGAATCCGAAAAGTCAGAGGTGCGTGCCTTGGGTTCGAACTCGAGACCTATGACTTGGCAGTCTGACGGTCACACCACTGGGCTATCACTGCTATTGGTCCTTAATTTCGGCACATCCTCCTTAACCGAAACGTAACTAAAACCCAACTTGTACATAAAACCACTGACTGCACTTGGTGAACAAAAACCTTACGGACTACAGAATGCGTGCACTTCCTTGTTTTTGTGACGGCAGCTGAAGCAGCACGTGCCACGGAATACGGGTAGACCACACAGGACACGGGGACTGAGACAGAAGTGAAGTTAGAGTATTAGTTAGACAAGCTATTGAACAAATTCCTTCTTTATAGTAAAGATTAGAGAAAAAAAAAAATTGACACCCAGGCTCCAGAGCTAGGTTAGTGTACCTGTATTTAAGGAGGCAGTGACTTCTTCCAGTTAGGTTATAATACAATACAACAAACAATGCAAGTTTAAAATTTTGTTAATCTTACTTAGGTTAGGTTAGATTTTTATAATATTAATTTTATTAGTTAATTTAGTTCCTGTATGAAGTTTACCAGTGTAAATATTTTTATCCTCTTTATTGAATACAAAATTGAGTTTTAAAATTGAATACGAAGTTCTTGGCAAAGTTTCAGCAGCTTGACTAGTCTGGTGCGTTAAGACTATAGTCAAAGGTGAGGGGTCCAGTGGTGAATGTTTAGGGGCCAACATTTTCAGCACAACAATAATTTTAAAACTATACCAATACTTTTACCGTGTGGGCATCGTATACGTAACCATATCGTATGATTTTTTTTTATTAAAATTCATTATTATTCATAATATTTGCACGCCATAATATGTGGCAAACATGTCTGATGGTTTATTTTTTCATGCTATTTATGTGTCCACAAGTTTGAGCGAATAAATACATATATTTTATCTTATCTTATCTTAAACATAAAGCGCAGAATGTGTGATCATCCATTGCGGTGGTTAACGTCAGGTGCATTTTCATACCAGTGATGCCTGCCTAGGGTTTTTGTAAATATTGCTACAACGAATGACAAAGCAGCTAAAACTATATTTTGCAAATAGATTTCTCGATTTCCTGATAGTTGCTATCAGCACCCAGGAAGTTGCTGACATCTTTTCTTATTTGATATAATTCCTGTTGGCATGTTGCCTGTTCTGTTCTCGCCACCTTGCCAGACACAAAGGGCGCTCTATATCCTCTCTTCATACTTCGCTCTCTAGACTGTATGCTCAATGATAAGCGAATAGCGACAGTTGCTACATATGTCTGTGTGATAAGGCGTGTTTGTTGTATTGAGACGCGGGTGTGCCTTCAGGGTCACTAAGGATTATTAGGGGGCTAGCTGCAAGCGCTGTTGATAGTGTTGCATTTGTAAAGAGGTTATTGTGGTGTTAAATAATCCATAGGCTGATAAGTGACGGCTTTGACAAAATGCGACCACAATTTTGCAATGAAAACTTTATGGTAGCCGGGTTTTACATTGGCCAAGAAATTCTTGATGAACGATGGGTTATTATGATGGGAGTTCTACGAAAAAACGTGCAATGTTTTAAATATCTTGTAAGAAGGGCGTCGTTCAGTGACTTAAGGTGAATCCGTATAGATTTGTTCCTAAAGAAAATATATTTTATGGAAACGTTCTTATGGAACAAATCTAACTTAGAGAGATGTATTAATAATTCTAATGATTATAATTCTATAAATACATATCTGTTATAGTTGCGAATCATATTTTGATCAAGATACAACATGACACTGACCTGCAAATTGCTAAAACGTAAGAAAATTTGAATTTTGCAGGTTACAACTGCGAATTCAATGAGAAATTCTAACAAGTCAAATGCAAGTAATGCCAAAAAGGCAATCGAGATTTAACATTTATAGAAGTTATGATCCAATTTAGGTGCTTTCATAAACTATCGTTTAACCAAACGTTTGATAAAATTCAATCCCAAACACGTTTCAATTACCATTAATATCAACAGAATATGTAGTAAAAAACATCAATATCTCTAATTTCAACACACATTAACGGGCGCATAGAACTAATGGCAGCTCTAATGTAACTTAATAAGTGGAACAGTGTTGGGTAAACATATGGTGCAGTTTTACTTAGTAACAGGTAAGTAAAGTTAATAATTATGTAGTTGGTGATAACTTAGTTTTATCTTTTAGAGGCCAAAATAATATGGTTAAAAACTTAGAATGAAAAGGTAGAATTTAACTTTAATTCGGTAGAAATCCATAGCGATTTTAGGTAGAATTTTACCAATGAAACTGAACGCGATCAACACATCTCCATGTTAAAGAGAGGTCAGTCACAATATTCCATAACAATGCGGACACTGACAGCTCTTGAACGCTGTCAATTTCATTGGTCAAAATTCGGTTCAAGAAAAAACTGGTCACAGTTCCACTATTTCCAATTTAAATAAAGATTTAAAAAAATCTTGAACCGAACAAACACTTTTTCTTCCTAAATATTTTTATTTCAGCCAGAACTTTTGCATCCATTAATTGGCGTGTTTTTTGTCTAATTTCACGGTAACGTCTATTGCATAGGATCTAGTAATCTTCCAAAGTGTGCCATGGGAACCTTGCCAAGGTTGAGCTATGTAATTCAAAATGGTCGCTTGTCTTTGTTACTATTGCTTAACTTGTGCCCTTAATTAACAACTTCATCTCTGTTACGAGGTGTTCATTTACTTGTTTATATTTAAAACGACGTTATCTAATCATAAACTGTTCTTTTCTCTGAATATATTCAAAGACTTAAAGTTACTTAATGTTGTATTTTAAAAGATTCTTTTTCAAACAAATCGCGGACAAAAGTTATGGCAGTACCTAATATAAAAATAAATTTTGAAATAGGAAAAGAACTTAGTCCTCTTAGTTCTTCTATAGTTCCTGTCTCAAGCACTATAAAATCAACGGGAAGTCCCTCAGGGCACTGATATAGTTCCTATCATATCTGTGCATACTATTACACCACACCCCCAGCGATGTCAGAAGATATTCGTGTCGATTTAATAATTAATTTGAAATATGTCATAACGAACCAAAGATGGCGGCTACTGAGAACTCTAGATTATTTATGGTCCGAAGATTAATAGATTATGGTGCAGATATATTAATGTTGGGATTCCATTTTGAATTATACGACGAGGAATCGTGTATCGTTGCATTATTTCCGGTGTGTGAGCTGAGGATAGATATTAGGAGCGAATTGTATGATAGTTTCGCAAACAAGAGACGTGTGGGAAATGTAGTGAGAGTATGTGGAGAAAAGCCCAATAAAGCTAAAATAAAATAAAAATAGCCTTTATTCCCTGTCCTTAATATATAACAAGTAATAATATTTCCTTAATTGTTATATGGTTGTTAACCTTTCATTATTGATTATCAGCTACCAGGTCAGACTGTCGTGCCACATAGGCCTCCTCTATTTCCCTCCATTTATTCCTGTCCCAAGCTGTTCTTCGCCAACCTTTTGGCATATCATCCTCCCACCTTTTCACCTGTCTTCATCTACGTCTTTTTCCGTTCTTCGGGTACCATTCTGTGACTTTTTTGGTCCATTTTTTGATCTTTGCACTTCTGACTGCCAACCCTGAATGCGATGTGTTTGCGGATGAATGGAATAAAATTATACGTATATGTCTGGTGTTCTGTGAGAGACAGTATGCAAAGGAGTCCACTGTTCCATGTTAGTTTAATTAAATTATATACAAAAAAATATCACTATTAATCTTTTTATATTTCTATGTTAATTAATGGAATTGGTGTTGTACCGTATTAATTAATTAACTATAAATAAATAAATAAAATCATTTGCCCTGTCTATTTCCATTTTAGTGTTTTTGTTTTTACTCTAACTTCTGCCACTTTAGTGATGTTCCTAATTTTCGTAGCTTTCCGTTTGTCTTGCAGTCTTAGTTTCGTCATGCTCCTCTCCATTCCTCTTTGACATACACACCGCTTGTGTAATTTTTTTTTGTGAGAATAGCCACGTCCAGCAGAGAAAACCCCAGTAGCACTGCCGCGAAACTGCTGTAATTTTCAATAATAACCGAACATCGAGTACACTAGTTTCTGTTTTCTAAGTATACGACCTTTTAGTTATGTAGGTGCAAGATAGCTTCACAAGCGACCATTATATTTACGAAGTTTTAGTTGTCAGTTAGTTTACTTTTATTTTTTTTGGAAATACAAAATAATAAAATATCTAAACACGAAAATAAATCATTGCGTTTGTTACGTAAACAAAAACAATCCATAAAGCAATCCATTCTACACAACATAACGTTTCTCAGCATCACATTTTAATTCAATCTCCACATTGATGCGGGCTCAGCATCGAGTTCCATTTTTCGCAATAAACAAAACACACGCGATGGTTTTTTATTTTTTTGGTAAAAAATGCATGAAAACCTATCGGTTCACCAAAAAACTGAACATATGGGCATCGGATACCTTTGCAGTGTGTGTTATAGGTGAGTATAGTACGATCGTGTGATGTTGATACTTTGCATAGGAATGTTTTATGCATTGGAAAAAGAGTATGTAGCTTAGGAGGTATGTCATATTTTTTAATTTTTAAAACAGTTACCTATTAAGTAAGTATAATAAATTAATGTTTATTTAATTACTTGAAATAAATCTTATGAAAGCAGCTAGGTATCAATTCAGCTTCGAATTAACAGAAAAAAATAAAGATTTATGATTATATGAATATATTTGCTTAGTTCTGGATGCATGGATAACGTAATTATTTTGTACTTACAAGTAGATAAAATAAACATCCATACAACTTACTGGGTAGCGAGAAAGCCTTACCGAAATAAATCTTTTTTTCACCTTTATCATAATACAAACTATCAAAATTACACCTTCCTACTATATATACATCGGAACAGTGACAGTACGACAGAATCCCACATGTTTTGATTTTTTATGAGATATTTTTGTGGAATATTTTTCGAAAAACCATTAAAAAGTGGATTCATAAATCATGTTACATCTGCCATAGCTTCAGGCATTCATTACTTATAAAAAAAAAACTTTACTGTCATTTGATTAAAAAATGATTGCGTTGAACGGATTTTAATTACAAACTGCAAATCATTATATTATTTTGTAGATGTTTTCGCGCTGAAGGCGTTAATATCATAAAATTACAATTGTTTTTATGATGACTCTGTTGGGAAATGAGTTATTATTATTACTGTTATAATGACGAACTGTGCAGAGTATATTTAAAACTTTAATTGTCCTTAATTGCATGTAATTGTACTAGGTATGTCTTAAATATGTATAAGACCCGTGGTAACTGGTAACGGCCGCGAATTACGAGTTGTAGGTCGTATTTTCGAACCCAAGCATGCGCTTTATTTTGTGTAAATTATTCCATCACCACTGCTCTCAAAACGGTGAAGAAAAACATCGTGAGGAAACCGACATGTCCTAGAACCAAAAATTCGAAGACATGTGACAGCTACCAACCCGCACTGGGCCCGCTTGGTGGATTACGGCCTACTCCCTCTCACCGAGACGAGGCCTGTGCCTGTGTACCAACAGTGGGAACATTATGGGCTTATTATTATTATTATATTAATACGTGAAGCAAAAACTTTATACCTCTTTTTTTTAATTACGAGGACGGAGCATGAAATTTGTTTGGCACAGTTAAAGTTTATGGAGTATATGGAGTTGGAGTTTAAAGGTTAAGGAGTACTGAAAGCTAATACTTTTATGTAATACGCATTAGAAAAATCGTCGAAATTCGTCCTCTAGGCGACCACTAGTTATGCTAAATATGTATCACTTAGGTACTGTTAGTCATAATTATAAGTCTGACATTTTCTTTTTCAGGCATTCGATTTAAGCATCTATTGGAGAGAATGGAGCTATCAGAGGAGGAGGATATCGGAGGAGTATCATCATAACATAAAGAAGGCCCTACGATGATAAATAATGACATAAGTTAGGGATGTTAACAAAAAATTTTTTTTGGCTTCAGGTAGTGTATTAAAAAATATTGGACACATATTTTTTCTTTTATTGCGTAATCAAAAGATTACGGCAATACGTTAAAATGTGCATTCCCCAACTTTAATGCGTTTTATCCAAACAATTTTTTATTAATATGATAAAGCAAAAAATACATATCTAATATTTTTTTATTATCTGACTGACGGACTAAATAGTTATTTTTTCTCTACGCAACATCCATATTACATAAAAAATATTTGGCAAGTCTGCACGAAAACTTTGACCTCATAGCCTTGGAATGCGTCTACGCATAAGTAATTTAACACAATTACCTGCTTAATGTCAAGATTCAATGTGATAAAGATCTCAAATTACCCGATGATTACCTTAAATACTTAGTAGAGATACAGAAATATTTTATTCTATAACTATTTAAATAAAATGATATCCTTAACTAGTTGGCAATGCGGTCAAATTGCCCAATTTGCCGGCTAAATTGGCCAATTTGACAACTTTGGAGGACATTGTCGGTGATAAATCATGACGCTATTAGGATGTCGAAAAATATCGCTTTTTAACAGGAAATCGATAAGGTTGAGAGACAATAGGGTATAATAAAAAATGCAATTATAATATTGGTCTGTAATTGTTGCACGGCGGCACTGCAAACGACTTTTCCAATACAGATTAGGTTATAGTACTATGTAGATAGTGATCACTTATTTCGGTTCTGCAGCTAGGCGATTTATGATCGTATTTCCAGGTTTTATTAGGATGTTTTCCTTACCTATAACTATTCTGCCTCGCTACTGCAGTGCCTCAGGTATGTTCGCTGAGTCGCGTACCAATTGCTTCCACGCGATCATGCTCAAGCGGGCGCGTATCTGGTGCGTAGGGTGTAGGGCAGCCCCAATGCCGGTCCTGGCGATAATCGCGGACCGGATGGACTGCTCATACATACGGCACTGCTGTGATAAACATGTTGCCATCATCAGAGCCGGGTAGATATTAAGTCTTTTAGTTTGTTTTATTCTTATTTTTGATTTTTATTGTGTTTCCTGTATTTTTGTGTACTCCGCATATGAGCTAAGGTTGCTTGAAATAAATGTATTTTATTTTATTTATTTATTTAAAAGTCATTAATTGAAGAAGTCACATTGGTATGGTTCCTGAAATAAGCAAAACTAAACCGGTTATTACTGGTTATACCGGTTTATATATTTGGTATCTCAGGCCACTGATTGCCCTTAGGTACCAAGGTTTGGTCTAACACCTGGTACTTATAAAACTTCTGTTCTGGAACACGCGACATTCCAATTAATCCATGGGCCAATATTACGTGCCACCATTGACACTCGACTACAGACTGGGCCATCCCCCACCATTTATAACACGCGTACCCGGCGGGCGTTCATTTTGATTACAATATAATGCGTAAGCAATAAAAATGCGCATTATAAAACAATCATGGCGGCTACAAATGAAGTGGTAAGCACAGGTGACAGTAATGAGGCACGTTTTGTTAAGAGATGAGCGTTTTGCGGTGCTTTTAAAATGTTTTTTTCTGAGCATAGAGTTAGAAAAGGTTTATTGATATATCTACTCGCTTTTGTCATAATTTGGAGGTACTTTTAACGTTTTTATTTGACAACTAGTGACCCGGCCTTTACTTATGCAGCGACATGTCAAAATGTACTCATGTAGCGACATGTCAAAACATTGACATATATCTGTGCTTTATCTAAGTTAAATATTAGTTAGAAAATATTATTAAGTAGTTGAGAAGACTCAGCGGTCACACAGATGTATACAAAAACCGACTTTGTTTTACCTACATATACTATTTATAGATAGAGAACCGAAAAGATTTTTAAAAGAGCATAACATTTTTGCTCTTTTAAAAAACTTTTCGTGTCTCACACAGACACAAATTCAAGCGTTGAGCAGATGAATTAGTGCCGTGGCAACCTCATTGGTTAACCCGCATAATCTAAACATATTACCCGAAAGGTACATAAAATCATCCTCTAAGACATTACAATTACAATAGATTGATCGATCATGCTTGTCTACAACATCCAAACATCCAAAATTGGATATTTGCGAAAAGGTCAAAGTAATTTTATCGACTAATCCCATCCCTAGGAATGTGGACGTGCCGACAAGGCAACGACGAGTAAATTAGCGCGTTACTTATCGATAATGACGGACCATATTAAATCTGCAATTCCTCACTAGTGTTTCATAAGGGTCACCATGATTTATGGGAATTGTGGAGACTGTGTTGTATGTAGTTTATGTTTTGGGTTTTATTACTAGCTGTGTCCCACGGTTTCACCTGCATAAGTTTTGATCCCGTGGGAATATCGAGATAAAAGACATCCTATGTCCTTTTCCAGGTCATGGTCTACCCATGTGTCAAATTTTATCAAAATCTGTTCAACCGTTTTAGCGTGAAAGCGTAACAAACAAAGAAACTCACTTTCGCATTAATAATATTAGTTAGTGAGGATGTTGAGAATAAACGGCTTTTTATTCATTTTGAGGATTTTCCAGGAAATAGAAGTGCAAGCAAAAGGAACTTCTGATCATCAGTCGAGGAGATTAACATAAAGGACTTCAGTTCTTACCTGGAAGAAGGGAAAAAAGAGGAGATCTAACAATATAAACTTCCGTTTATACTGTCAGATCTCCTCCTCTTTTCCTCCTGAATCTGCTGTCTGAAGACCAATGCGAAATTTTGAAAACATTGCATGGCCTTAATTTCTTTTTACAGTCCCTGATAACTTACATAGAAATACTTCTTTCTACATTGAATACAGAAAGAAGAATGTCCCACATTACCTCCTTTTTCTGGTCACCCTACATCACTCAACAATCAATATCACATGCTGTTCCATACTAGCTCTTACTACTAGGTAATAAAGGCTCTACATCCACATATATAGACCCCAGTGCATTCCTATAGACCGCTGAACGAACCAACGTGTGACATTTTTATTAGTGCGGATTGTTTCTCACGATTTGTCCACTTGCAGCCAACGGTTCCAGTTCATTTTGTAATAATATTATGTCTTATTTAGGACTAAGTAGGTTATAGAAGATTTGTGCTGAATGCTGAAGAGTAATATGGATGAAGAAATGTACAATATGTTCACATGATAGTTGTTAGAATTCATAAAAAGGTTTTATTACGAGTGCTTTGTAGATACAATTCATACAACCTGCTTGTGCTGGAAGCGATTGCGATCTCCGGATGGTGAACCACGAAACGCGTAGAACCGAAGAGAAAAGTGTCACTACCACTAGAGACCCCGGATCAGCTTTTCATATTGTATGCTGAATAGCACCATAAGGTAAATATCCAACATACCCTTGACCGAGTTCCGTATTTGCTGCATAATGTACAATGCCACCCATGGGCATGTAACTGCCCGTATTTTCTGAATATTCATGTCAAATTATCTAAAATTCACTTTAAAATTTTTTTTTTTAAAGTGACTTTCAGATATTTTTTCTTTTCTTTTCAAAATCGATATATGTAATATGATATGTAATGTGATGATGAATGATGAACGATGATGAATACGTTATATGATTGTATGGACTAACACTTGTGTTTTTAAAAAAAATATGTTTTTGAAAAAAATGTCTTTACCTCCCTTTTTTATCATAGTCGACAAATTTTAATAAAACATGTTAGTTAATGCGATAAAATTACTCATAAGCTTTTAGAAATAATAAACAGAATCCAAATCAAGCCAACAATATCGGAGATATGGCAAACGCTACTCAAAAAAAAAAAAAAAATAACATGAACAATATTAAAGATAGAGTCCTCTCTTTTTAAAGTTAATTTTCGATAATTTTTCATGAATATTAAGAAAATACGGGCGGTGACATGCCCATGGGCAAAATTGTATATTAAAAAGCTATATAAAGAAACAACTGATTTAAATGAATAAAGAAAAAAGAAATTACACTAAACTAAATTTTTGAATCCTATACTATTAAATGAGCAATATTTGTATATATATATATATACTCACGTTCTCGAAAACGGCTCTAACAATTTCGATGCAAGTTGCAATATAGGGGTTTACGGGTAGCTAGGTCTCATATCTGGGAAAATTCATTTTCTCTATTTTCAGCTGAGCAGAACTCGGTCGCCCAGGTACTAATTGATAAAATTTATATCAATCAAGACAAAAGTTTTTTTATTTCAGTAAAGAAAGTACACACTACCATTTCAATAGCAGACGATTCGCTACCGTGTTTTCTAAAATGTCGAAATAACAATTTCAGTGGGCGATAAGATTAAACTGTGCAAAGATAACTAACAGCGCAGTTAGATTTCAACACTTAAACTTTGTCATGGCCACAAATATTTGTTTCATAACATTATCAAAACAATGGAGAAAGCGATACAAATGAAATATGCGTAGAAATAGGGTTTCTCCTAATAAACAATACAACATTAAACGAATCGTTATATTTTTGGAAACCAAACCAAATACGATTGGTTATAGCGGTTACGATTAGTAGCATTAGTGGTAACTGTACCCGGAATTCGTTTTTATGATTCTGAAATTTGAGAGGTATATTTTATCTGGGTTAGTGATTGTATGTTAAGTAACTAGTGTTCAAATTCAAATTATTTTATTTCTAGGTGCACGGTTCCAATTGGTCGTTTCATATGGAGAAGAGCCGGCAAGAAACTCCACGGTTACTCTTTTAAAAATAATTGGCCTTTACAATATTTTCAAATAACATTATTTATAGGTATAGGAAGCTAGTGTAGGTCTTTCAACAAGTACCAGGTACTTAAGAAAATAGAAGATGGTCAATAAATCTACAGTCCAGTAAGCCTACAGCGTTCTCACATTCACAAAATAGAAAAGAATCTATATAAAATATTAATAAAAATAAAAACCTATTTTAAACGAAATGTCATGATTGCTAATGTAGTTAGTAATCACTTACATATACATTTCACGCCTTTTTCGTAAAGGGGTATGCAGAAAGCTGTGTGTTAAGTGCGATCCCTATACAGAGTGGCAACATCGACGCAAAAACTGTTACCATGGATTCAGTACATGATGCTGAAGCCCACGCGTTAAAATTATTCGCCGGTAAAAAAAAATCTGCTGTTTCATAGAAAAGTGCAATACCTACGCGGTCAAAATGTATGGAATTGCAGATTTTTTTTTATAACTGATGAACAATTTCAACGCAGCTGGGTTCAGAATCATGTACTGAATCCATGGTAGCAGTTTTCGCGTCGTTATCCCTGCCACCCTGTACACTCTTTGGCCTCCTCTTTCTTTTTATGAATTTAAAATACAAAATAGGTTATTTCGTCCCCAAATAAAACTATATAGTCAAAATCTGGTATTAAATATGTTATTTTGTATGGTTTCCGACGGCACATCGGAACTTCGTTCAAGACTTCAAGTCAGTTCAGTGAAAATGGATGTTTTCAAAGGTATAAGATTATGAGGCTCATTGGTCCATGCGCACGAATTTACTCCCTCGAAACGAGTGAATTCGTCACTTGTAAATAATATAATGTTTTCTATAAGTGATTCGCACTAAGTTATTTTATTTGTAGGCGAATAAGTCCAGAAATACGTAGTAGACAATCGGCACATTTTGAATTTAAGCAATAAAGTTAAGAAAAAGTCCACTAGGAAGAAAAAAATATGTTATTTAAAAGTGAGGATTCGTCCGTTTCAGGCGAATAAATTCACGCGAATCGACCAATAAGCCGATTATGAATGCCAAAGTTTGAAAAGCAAATATTTCAAAAGATTACAAACTTATGTATGCTTACTATGTTGATCAATCTCTTATAGTATATAGAAAGTACGTTAGGCAACTAGCAGAAATAAGTAATGGCAGAAATAAACAAAGTTGGTACGTTGAACTCTAACATCGAGCTATTGTGCCTTCCACGGTGACGCCGGCTTCATTTTTCAGGAACTAAAGAATAGCATGGCTATGATTTGTTACACTTTCAAAGAAATATGAGGAAGCGTATCTTGTCCCTTGCCATTATGTTGGCACCATTGCTTGTCAAGCTTAATTTCAATACTAATAAAGAGAGAGAGAGAGTTCAAAATGGCTTGACAAGCAATGATGCCAACATGACGGTAAGGGCGCGGGCTCGCTTACGGCGAGCAATGGGTAGCTCGCCGTCCGATAAGGACCAGGCCCGGGTCGACGGCGCGCCTCAAAGAGATGTCAGCACAACGGAAGGGGTCCGCTAGGACCAATGCCTGCTGGGGCCGCGGGAAAGTCCGAAAGGGATATCGTGGCCCCTGGCAACGTACAGGCAACTGAAGGAACACGGGTGGTTTAGTCAGTAAGAGTCTGACACGCCCTCCCGCTCCGCCCAGAGCGGGAGAAGTTATATGATAATTTCCCACACTCAAAAAAAAATAAAAAAGGACAAATTAAGACGTAAAATATTTGAAAGGTTATACTTAGTACATACATACATAGACTCACGCCTCCTTCCCATGGGGGTAAGCAGAAACTATAGAACGCCACCTGCTACCATCCTTACATACTCCTTTTACTTCGTGTACGTCCATAAATCTGGTCATACACGCACGCCGGTTGCGAGTACTGACCTTTCTGAAGAAAACTACCTCTACGTTCTATTTATTTCTAATACTTAGTTAAGATGTTATTAAGATGCCAAATATAAGTATGTACTAACAATACAGTATTTAAGTTATTTATTTATTTTCAAAAAAATTGGATTGTATGAACTGTGAAATAAAAGATTATATTAATTTATTCTTTTAGATTTTTATAAGTTTTTATTTTTAAATATTTATTAAAATAAAAAGAATAAAAAAACAGGTCTGCCGGTGTCAGGAGCAGAGTCCAAGCTAGCGGTGGTTAGGGCTGCAGAGACAGGAACCTCCTCACAATGCGAGCCGTATCGAGGAGTACTGCCTTCTGAATCAGGCCCTTGATCCAACCGCCTAACGAGAGCCTCGAGAGATGTTGGTCGAGCTTTCAGCCATCAGGCCATTGGCCGTTACGACAATCGGCACAATGATAGCCGACCTCACATTCCACGTCATTGTCAACAACCTCGTGTGCTAAGTCGAGATATTTTATTTGTTTGATTATTATTATTATATTGGTAAAATTTACCTTTTTTATCCTGTACGGAAAAGTTAAGATGAGGAAATTAACTACGATTGGTATTGGTATTTTATGTACTCATTTCAGCATGAAATAGAGACATTCAAGACAAGTTATTTCTGCCGGCACACATGCAATACAGGTATAGTAATATATACAAGGTGTTAGGGACATCGACGCGAAAACTGCTACCATAGATTCAGTACATGATTCCGAACCCAACTGAGTTGAAATGTATAGTCAGTTATAAAAAAAAAAATTGCTGTTCCATACATTTTGACCGCGTAAGTATCGCTGTTTTTTTTTTTTAAACAACCGACGAAAATTTGCAATGCACCCCGGGTTCAGCATTATGTATTGAATCCATGGTAGCAGTTTTCGCGTCGATGTCTCTGCCACCCTATAAGATTTAAAGACTTTCTATTCTTTCTTTACACGATTTTTCAGCATCATCATCTAAAATAGCTGTGCGTTGGACACCTGTAATGGTAGTATTTTGTCAAATCTCTTTATTTCAATTTAAGTAAAGTATGTCCAAAAAAATCCTAGGAAGCTCCACCCTATTCCTTTCAGTATCATCCGGGCGCGGATCCCGGGCTGCAATAAATCCCGGCTACTCCCATTGTTGGCATCACGACTCCGGACTCGTATCGACGCGGGACTTATCGACGTGCACTCTCATCACGCTATCGACCAATATCGATGCATAATACCGCGGATAGCTAAATGAAAAAGTTGGCTTTTATACGGGATTTTATGGATATTTAATGTAGTTTTGCATTGGCTTGGCTTTTGCTGGTTTTTAATGTGATGATGTGACAGTACGCTTGGACCAACCATGGTTGGAAGGAATGAAAAAAAAAATGGTAAAGTTCACAGTCATAATAATTTTACAGCAGTGGTGGGCAAGTAGTAGCGGCCCCGACAACAGCCCTTACAAGTTGTAGGCCGTCAGTTCGAATCCAGCCAGACGCTTTACTTTGTGTAATTTATTTCATCACCACTGCTCTCAAAACGGTGAAGAAAAACATCGTGTGGAAACCGACACGTCCTAGAACCAAAAAAAAAATCGCTGACATGTGACATCTACCAACCCGCACTGATGGGCTCGCGCGCTGGATTACAGCCCATTCCCATTTACAGAGAGGAGGCCTGTGTCCCAGAAGTGGGAACGTTATAGGTTGATTGCTATGCTTAGCTGGGTATAAAAATACCGATATTTAAACAGTGCCAAGGGATTGAATTCCGAGACGAGAAGGTTCCTAGACATGGATATTTCGCAAGAGATCTAAGGGCGTCCAAGATTACCTATATGTAGTAGCTCCTGTCTGAAAATAGCCACAAATTATCATCTTCAATAAGTGTGTCGGCTTTAGCCAGTCTGGGAAGTTACTTCTTGATATGCTGATATTCTCTCGCTCGCTCATAGGCAAGCCCTGTCTTAAACAGTTGACGATCAACAATGTTGAAGTAAGTCTATTTATATAAAAATCTATAGCCGTGTATTAGTCTCGCAAAAACTCGAAAATGCATACGAGGGTTGTTTGGGAAAAAAGAGAATTAGGATAAATTCAAAGGAACAGTCAAAAATTCAAATTTTGTACGAGAATTGCCCACGTGGTACGAAGTTCATCGGGTCATCTAGTATTCAATATTTATACTTTATAGGTACTGTAGTTTCTTTCGCAAAGGTCGAATGAATGCCAATAAAACATGAATTCAATTCATAACAAATCAAATACTTATTTTTATATGATTACTTCACAAATTGAATTCCAAAGAACGACTTAGGAACCCTCTCCCTTTACGAAAGGAATCTTTTTATTCATTTGTCATCCGACTCGTTTTAACATAATCTCCTTCAATCGTGAATATCACAATGGGAATCCTATCCGACAAAATTAATCAGACTATTTACCACCCCTTCCTGATGTAAAGAACCTTATAGCTTATAGAATAGGGGTGGTTATGAAGTTTCGCAACTGCATCGTAAGTTTGTCGAGGGGTTAAAGTTCGTCTTCCGATCATAGACAATAGATTTTCGGTTGAAGTCGTATTTTGCACGGTAGCATTATATTTAGTATAAGCCTGTTCTTTATGGGCATTCAACTATTTTATCAAAGAAGTAATTAAAAGAGGGTATTACAAAGATTCAGGAAGAGACTATAAGAAGTTAGTAAGGATATAATGTCGGGTTATTGTGTGAGAATAACGTAATTTTGGTGATCCGGTAGAGAACCAAAGTTGACGACATAGCTCACAGAATAAGCAAGCTGAACTGGCAATGGGCCGGCCATATTAGCCGTAGAACCGATGACCGTTGGGGAGAGGTGTTCTCGAGTGGAGACCGCGAATCAGCAAACGGAAGGTAGGACGCCCTCAGGCTAGATGGAGCGATGATCTTCGCAGGGTACCTGGTAGCAGCTGGATGAGAGTTGCCGAGAATCGAGCTGAATGGCGCGTAATTGGAGAGGCAGGCCTCTGGACATAGGTGTCCAGCAATGGACTGTTGTAGGCTCACTCTTGAGTCCTAAATTCTCTTATTTGTTAAACTTTTCTGCATAAGTCGACAAAGTTACGCCTTGTATGAATGGACTAACGATAACCAAACATATCCGAGGTGAAATGACCTCGCTCTGTTCGTGGAACTGAAGATGAACCCCTGCGAAAATATCGTCCCGGCGCCCATGTAGGCAATACCTACATGTTTATAGTCTGCAGTAAAAAAGTCCACCAGCTGCACCGGTGGTCTTTTTGCCAAAATTATAACATAAAACCAAAAGACGACCCCTTATTTTAAAACAAGCAATTTAAATATATCAGTTCGCAAATAAAATCAAAACTGGAACACGACAGGTGTCTGTACGATGGGGGAGCGAGCTAGGGGTAGTGGGTTCAATGCCGGACTCGGACAGATGCGGGCTCGTTACCTGTGCAAGCGCCTGTTTGTTCAATAACTGTAATAAAAATTATAGCTGTCAAAAAGTGGTTATTCTGTGTATGTTTTGCTTCTTCATTACAAGTGTATATTCATATTTGCTATGCTTTTCTGCAATCTAATTACGTAACACATTTTCGTAAACGATTACGACTAATCCGTTTGATTTTGACAGTTCAACAACATTCATTGCGTTATTTACGTTAATCAACATGAAATACGTAACATAAAATCTAAAATTCTTGCAGTATGAACAAATAAATTTCCTCTTCATTGAGGTCCTTTTGGAATGTCAATTAATCAGCGGTATCTTCAACTATGAAACGATTGTGAATTAAAAGCATAATTTAATTCTGTTAGTACAAGAACCACAAACTTATCTAACTTTAAGGCGACGAAAACCGACTTTAAATGATTTTATACTGAAGATGACTTCTAAACGAGTAGTGTTAATGATTTGGAAAAAATATGTTAAATAAGAGCTTTTTTTTTTGAGCAGTTTTTATTAACTCAATCTCCCATGAACTAATTTCTTCCTACCATCTATATGCAGATGATTTACAACTGAAGCAAGAGGTATGGACTTATGGTCAACCCGGTAAAGACGCAGGTTGTTGTGGTAGGCAGTTCTAGGATGGTCTCAAGGATTGACTGGACGACTCTTCCCCAAGTTACTTTTGACAACTCAGTTATCCCCTTCAGCGAGAAAGTTAATATAATCTATGTATCTATTATATAGCACTTATCTGTATATCTTTTATAGTATATTGTACTTATATACCTTTTATTTGTACCAAAGACAGCCCCATTTTATGTCCAGCGAATCACTGTCCATTCCAAGGTTACCTGGAAGAGATCGCAGTAAGCGATAAGGCCGCCAATTGTATATTTTGTAGTGTATTACTTTTTCTTTATGTAATGTATAATCTGGTGTACAATAAAGTATATATTAATAAATAATTTTCTTAATAACTGAATGTACGAATATTTTAGATTATGTTTATATTACATAGTGAAATTAATTGGTAAAATTATATCTAACGCGGATAAAAAACTGAGAATCACGCAAAATCTATAGCGTATTTTTTTTCTGAAACCTTCAATATTTTAAAGATATTAAATTTTAGATGTTTTAGTATAGGTGTTTTATTAAAATACCTTTTGTTTTATGTATAATAAATTAATAATGCGTCAAATTGGGGTCAGCGCTCCTTGATGAGCGAGTCTTATTACTGGTTGGACGTACGACGCGTTGCGTGAGCTCAGTACTCAAGCTAACCACTCAAGGTCACTGACACATATCTGCGTCTTAATGATCCTGTTCAAGATCAAACATTATGTTTATAGCACTATTATACAGGGATAAACTCAATCAACGTAGTGAGAAGGAACTCGTAAAAATAAAATAACTACCTACAAATAGGCACTAAGGACCAGAAATTGATTATCATCTATTTTATTCGCACATTTAACCATACTTGGTATTTTTTCGTCATTTAATATTAATTCATATACCCTTAAACAAGTTTACACGGCCATTTAATTCGTAAAATGTTTTCTATTCAATAAAATGTTATTTTAATTTCAACGATAAAGTTTTTAGTGGGTAGTCTTGTTTTATTCTTTGGAACATAAATATTATGATAACTTTGGCACTGATCCTAAATCTTTAATATACCTACATAAAAACTGATATGAAGAGTCCTGCATGCTTGGTCAGGGTTGTCACTTCGCGCAATTTAATGGTGATCCGGATCGAAAGACCATAATGTAAGGAGGCGCGACCAAAGCAGTGCGGCTGCTTGGCTAAAAAGATCTTTGTTGGACATTCAAATAAATAATTTATTGAATTTTAGCAGTTAGCTCAGCATCTTTCCAGTGGTCCCTCGTGTGGTGGAATAGTTGACCAGCACTAGCAAATCATGTCCAACAAAAATTTTTTTCCTACGACCAATGTGTTTCTTGCCCAAACTTTGGCCATCATAATAAACTTCTTGATGCCATGAATCTCATCTAAATTAATATTATAAAGAGAAAACATTTCATTTTTTGTATGTTTGTTTGAAATGGATAAACTCAAAAAATACCTAACCGATTTAAAAGTTCTTTCACTAGTAGAAAGCTATATTATCAGCGAGTAATATTGGACTGTATTTTATCGACTTCACACGAACGAAGTCGTGGGCAGAACTCGGCAGAAGCTAGTGGCTATCGCTTTCAATCGTATCAATTGAAGCCTAACAACAAGTCTAAACTTGCTTATTCCTTTTTGTGGCAACCCTGCTCATGACCGACACGAGTCATTGGTACACTGTACCATACGGTTAGACGGCACAACGTATAATTAAAGACAACAGTGACAGATTGATATAACAAAAAATATTAACATATTAAATGATTTTGATCTGGCTAAAAGTGTTTTGAACGCGTGAGGAGGACTGTGGCGTTAAGGGGTATTTTGGTAATGATTTATTTTAAAAGGTATACATACTTTTTCTTGCTGTGTATTTATCTATTTATTAAAGAACACCAACAACAGCGTACCTATACATTCAACAATTGAATTAAAAATAACAATAATAATTAGGAAAGGTATGACTACTAATGTATACACAAATTATAGGTGTACATAACATTTAAGGAATAACAACATTGGAGAGAAGCTGCTTTTAAACTAAAAAAGTAAAATTTAAACATTTAAACAAAGTTTAGCAAATAAAATACTACTGAATACAAATGAATTCAGGGGCTGAATACAACATAACACACATAACTCTTACTTTAAGATAAATTATGAAACTAAACGATGTCAAGTAGTTTTTTCCGAATACCACCCAAATATGTACTGTTTCTACCCTGTCTTCAATAATGCTATGCAGGCAAAATGGCCAGTGCTTTTATTTGAAACTAGATGACCTGGTGCACTTCGTACCACGAGAGACAAACTTTAGATTTTTTTTTATTTTTTGACTGTTCCTTTGGGTATTTTCCTATATATAATTTTTGTTCCTAAATCACCCCACTAATGAGGAGAACAAAACAAACAAAAAAACCTAATCGGTCGAGTGATTATCAAGTTTTTGCGAGACTTACGCACGACAATGATGACTATTAGCCTGTAAATGTCATTTGTTAACCAAGGGCCTCCTATTGATCATTACAACAACCAAAAAGTTAAAAACTTTGCAGGGAGGATTGGCTGATGAAAGACACTGCTACGCATCCCGATTCTGACCAATATGATATGAATAAACGAATAAATGACTATGGACAGCGAATCCAGTCTGGAGTATTTCGTTTCAAAAGTAGGATGATTATCTCGCCATCTGTCGTTACTAAATCCCTATTGGTCAGCTGAAGGACGTAGGTACCGCATGTCACTATATCACAAGGGGATAATGGACATTCTTTGACTCCCCTACAAAACCCTGGGGAGAAAACTGTTTAGGGAGTTCCCCAAACAGTATCACTCCACCGTTTACTGAACATAATAATACAAAAATAAACCTAATATTGTGATTTTATTACGAAGGCTTTACCCAAGAATTAGCGTAACTCCTTAATCAGATACCTTTTGACATAACTTATAGATACGATTCTAAACCATATAATTATTAGAGATATGCTGAATGCTAAAGTATTAAGGTGACATTTTGAAATACCATCTACTTATAATGACATCATTGGGGCGTGTGCTAAAATCGGCAATGTAATTAATTGCGCATGTCGTTGCAGCAGTCTTATTAATTAGAAATACTGAGATAAGCTTCAAACACGTATTTCTGGGTTTTATCGAAATGTATAAATGCAGTCCAGTATATGAACATCGAAATATGTACTGCAGCTCTACCTTTTGACTATGGCACGCAATTCTAGTTACAGGGAAACCTAAAAAACCTCTGTCTGAGGATTCTAATAGGGTTTATAACTATATAGGATTCTTGCCAACTTAAACTGAACCAACGGTGGCTGTATTAATCACACTAAGCCCGTTTATCACGAGATCAAAACGATATTTTGCTGTATAATTTTGGGATCAAATGGCAGTTTCATCCTGCATTTGTTTTTAACCGATTATGAAAACTAGGATGTTGTCATGGGATCCAATCTTTTATGAAATACTTATAAAATGTCATACTGTTCTTCGGGATTTTACTGCTGGTGAACTCCGATTTTACAGCAGCTATCTCTTGCAGAATTTTTCAGGTTTTTGACTGCCTGTAATTGCGTTGAACGCTTTTGCATGGCTACTAAATGTTTCATCACGACTGGAGTTGTCTCGATGAACCATTCAAGAACATAACCTCGTACATTATTTATTATGGTTTTACAATAAAGAATATCCCATTTATCTATCGATTAATCTGCGTGGTAACAGAAGTCTGCGATCAATTACAATAATACAGTAAGGTTCTTAAATAAGTAATAAATGATGAGCGTTATAATTACATTATTTATTATGTTCTCAGTATTTAATGTAAGCAAGTTTAATGAATGTGCAATCTTGAGATTATGATCGCAGCGTCTACATACCTACTTAGAAAACTTCTTCATTTTCCTCATTTATTTATTACTTTATGTATCTACGTAAGTTTTTACGCTGGGTTAAAGGCTCGTACAGACCAGCGCGACTTGTCGCGCGACGCGACACCGGTTATTGTTATACTGTGAAGTTTTCATAGAAATTGTATTGTTCGTGTCGCGTCGCGCGACAAGTCGCGCTGGTCTGCACAAGCCTTAAAACCGTTACCTATACGTTACGTACGTTCCCTACGTTTGCTTTTACTAAAAGTAATTTACTACTAAGTATTTAAATCCGAGGGCCTCGTTTACTACTTAGTATTTCGGAAAAAATTAGGGAAATGCACAATATTTTACAAAATACAATTTATGTCTTAAATCTGATGTTGGAAATAGGAAAAAAATATTTAAATGTTTTGGGTATCAGACACACACATGAACAAACAAAGTAGAAGGAAAAACTAAGCTTAAATGCTAATACCAGTAACAGACAAATCCTAGTCTAATCTACTCAACACGTCAGTTTTGACAGACCTCGAAATACTCCATAATTTTTTTCCGATGGTCCAAGGACGAAATACAAAGCGTTTGTTTTTGCAACCCATCATCGGCACTTAGCGTATCAGTTATCAGATCCACGATCCAATAAATAAGGAAGATCGTGATTTCCTGACCAGTACATACTTGTACAGTAACTACAAATACTGGCAAAGGGACCTTAAATACGTGGGATTTATTGGCATTCAGTTGGGCTCTGTGGAATCGAAAGCTATGTGGCTCTATGACTTGTACGTAAAAGTACTTTCGAAACGAAGCATTCCTTTGTGAAAATTGAACTGTAAAATGTACGTAGATTAGGTTGCAAAGTGGTGAAGAGGGAAATTGGTGAATGATGGACTTTAATCTGTAACGTTCATTCGGGATAAAGTGATTCGGGCGGGCAGGAGTTATTCGAGATAGAGATCTTTAGAAGTTCGGGCTTTCGTTTCTGGAGGTTTAATCTCTAAGCACGATATCCGTAGTTTCAGTCGAAGTTACGGGCGATTCCTACCCCGTATCACCTACGAAGATAAGATTCGTTTGGGACCCGATCAATTTTTTGTTTTTCGGCGGGAAACCTTCGAAAGGTGCCCGGCTCTAGGGAAAAGACCAGGGCGTGTGGGATTCCTAACTCACTAAAACCACCCCGGTGGTCGCCATCTACACAAGGAAAGGGTACCGTTACCTCTCAATAGACCAATCCGGAACCCCCTCTGTGCAGCACCTGTTAGGGCTCATCTCTAGGGAGACTGTAAAGGGGTCTCCCCGAAACCTAACTGTGCAAGTGTGCAAGGCAGCACGTCACCACTGTGCGCCGTCTTCCCTGAGGTCACTCAGTGGGCGGACACTCTGTAGTCCCCACTCTGAGAACCCGTGATCCCTAATTCCTGCCTGCCAAAGAATGAATGACACCACGGTTTGACAGTTGTCGCTTCTCCCGATGTGTTTCTGGCCGTCCAAAAAGGTTAACTAATCGAATGTAGGATTCACCTTGAAGTGGGCCCTGGGTATGAAGGGTGAACCTATAAGAGTCGAAATCATTGAATCTTCATAAATTCTTGTCACTTATATAGGTCTGTAAAGGTACAGGATCAAAAAAATGTAATGGATTAGAACACTATTGACATAAATAACATAACATTACCCCCGTTTTCCGGTTAGCCAGAGGTACGAGTAGGCCTAACAGTACACCCAAAACACAAACACATCGGTATTGATTGATTCCGATAAAAAAGATCTACGTATGTCATTCACGGTATCAGAAACACAATAAATATTCTCCTTATATCCTCCTGTACCGTATCAAGAACAATCTTCCATTTTTCCTAAGAATTCTTCCATTATCTTGTACCTCACAATCATCTTTACGACCATGATTAAGTACGCTATGACGTACAAATATTTGCGAAGTTTGTTTGTCTGTATCCGAATGCTATTGTTTCTTGTACTTGTTTACAAAACATGGCGTTCCAAGATGGCGATGGCCGCGGGTGACGTAGACCTGTGACGTCACATTCTCCGTACGCTTTCGTGTTTTGAAAGCGACGCGTGCGCAACTGAAAGATAAATGTTTTCGTATATTTAGATTTCGAAAAAATGTGTCTGTAAATTGATTCATTATCAGAAACTGTGACTAATGTCAAGTCTTGGAATTAATAGAAATGTATTGGATTTTTGGGGTTATTTTTAAAGACCTTTTTCCTTAATGATTTATTTTTTGTTGTAGAATTTTTCAGTGGCGTTTGACATTGAAATGAGATTTATCATTCATGCTTTTTAACATCATGTTTAGTCGGTATTTCGATTATTAAAATGGGTTCGACTGTAATGGTACAGTTTATGCACATAAAGGTAAGCAAAGTCTCAAATCTTCTTCTTCTTTTCATGTGGTTAGTGACTAACCGGGTGTGAGAGTTTTAAAGCCGCCCATGGGCCTCTGACTTGGCTTCACATGCCGTCGAGAAATATCTCTCAGGCATCGGGTTTCTTCACGATGTTTTCCTTCACCGTTTTTGAAGCGAGGGCAATTATACAATACGCACATGAATATTTTGTCTGCCTAGGTCCTTTAATTAGAAACTATTCAACAAAGAAACAGTTAACAGCGACAGTCAGTCGTCGTTTACAACGTAAATTTTAACGATTTAAAAATTAATAATGCTCGTTTCGCACGTAACTTAGTTTTAAAATTTATTTATTTCTGTGGGTGATATTACTTATACTTGTCACACAAATTTAAACCAAAATTGTATTGAATACTTGTATTTTTGAAGGATTTCGTGGCTAAGTAATAACAGCCCCGACGGTCCAGGTTAAGCTACGCTTGCCGGGGTTTATGCAGACTACTGCGTTCGCAATTTATTTGGCAAAAATGTAAACAAACACGAGTTTTAGTAAAAACAACTGTAACACCTCCACATAACGTTCAGTTTGCGCTACAACTTCATATTTTTTATGACGTTACTAGTCAGCCTATAATCAACTTTATTTACACTAGAATAAATTTGATGTTTGTTTAAGTAGAAATAACATCAATTGGAAACAAGAGTTTAAATAGACCTTAGTTGTATTTTCGATTAAAAAATCGTTCGAATTTACGTGTTTACGTCGCGCGTTCGTGCTACGGCCTCTGAAATGGATTAGATAAGTTTATTGAAACGTCAATAGATGCTCAAACAACTGCCATTATAGAAACAATATCCCAATTCAGCTAGTTTAACGAAAAAAAAAATCTACATTATTATGTTATCTTATTAAAGACAAGCTGCCAATGCTCTGCCAAATAAAAACCATTCTACTTTCCCCCATTCTACCCGAATGCTCAACAGATCACTATCACCAAAATAATGCTATCACCATTCGGCAGCTGGCTGTCATAACAAACTTTTGTTCACAATAAAGGTGTTTACAGACAAAAGTGCGTTTGTGGCTCGTCTGACGGTATCTAATTGTTCCATCTTTTTATCTGTTTTGTTAACGAATTATATTCATTGCCTATTGTTAAGGACTGGCGAGTGAAGAAGTGTTAGATAGTTATCATTTTTAGTTATATATAGTTTTGAATCGGGTTTGAGATACAATTGGCATTTAAATTGTTTTCGGCTTTGGTTCCTTTATCTTAAGAACACATTGCATAATCCTTATCTTCCTTACCTTCAACATTATTTGATATTTAGATTTCTCACTTAAAGATTTTAAAAGTTCATGTTCTGACATCATAAAAAAAAGGTAGGGTATTCTATCTACGTGAGATATTGTGATAATTTGCTCTACATTTCTTATCTTAAAAATATTTACAGTACGTAGAAAAAGTGATCAGTAACAAGTTTTTACATGTTATCCTTTTTTTTCGTGGGAAATTATCAAATAACTTCTCGCGCTCTGGGCGGAGCGGGAGGGCGTGTCAGACTCTTACTGACTAAAACCCACCCGTGTTCCTTCAGTGTTACATGTACGTTGCCAGGGGCCACGGTATCCCTTTTCGGACTTTCTCGCGACCCCGGCAGGTATCGGTCCTAGCAGACTTCAGTTGTGCTGATATCTCTTTGAGGCTACATGTCATGCCTTTTTTTTTTTCAAGTATGGGAAATCATCAAATGACTTCTCCCGCTCTGGGCGGAGTGAGAGGGCGTGTCAGACTTTTACTGACTAAAACCCACCCGTGTTCCTACCGTTGCCCGCGTGCCGGGGCCGCGATATTCCTTTCAGACAAACCCGCAACCCCAGCAGGCATTAGTCCTTACGGACCCCGTCAGTTGGTGCTGACATCTCTTTGAGGCGCGCGTGGAACACAACGCGCCGTCGACCCGGGCCTGGTCCTTACCGGACGGCGAGCTACCCATTGCTCACCGTCCGCAAGCCCGCGCCTACGGTGGCCGGAAGTCGGCTCGTGACTCCCGACGCCCGGGGCGTCTCCTGCGGCGACTAGGGGCGCGAGGGCGTGCAGCTTGCATCTCCCTCGCGCGCGCAACCTCCTCCTTCGCGAGCATAACTGCTTCGCAGAAGGAGGTGACGGCCTCCCATGCACTCTCGCTCCGAACCATGGCCTGAACCAGGGCCGGACGCGAGAGATCGCCGCCGCTGATCGCCTCCGTGAGGACACGGCGGTGCTCCGCCCAAGCCGGGCAGACCTCCACCGTATGCTCCATCGTGTACATGTTATGCCTGGCGTTCGAACCCAGGCAGTCGCTTTACTTTGAGTGAATAATTTCACCACCACTGCTCCCAAATCGGTGACGGAAAACATCGTGAGGAAACCAGCATAGCCTACAACCAAAACTTCACGGATATGTGACATCTAATAACCCGCACTGGGCCCACTCCCTCTCGAGGAGAGGCCTGTGTCCCAACAGTGGGAACATTAAAGGCTGATTATTATGTCCCTCTCTCTTAGGCCGTGCTAAAAGGTCACCTAAGTATAAAACTAAACATCAGTGTTTGAAAATATTTGTAACCACATTCCACGCGACTGTACCAGGTAACGTTTCGAACTGTTATTTTCGACGCAGGCGCATGATTTGCAATACACCCATCTTTATAGATCAACGGCTTCATAAACGACTTCCAACAATTAAGCCATTAAAACTTAATAATAAAAACTTTAAGCGATTAATAGGATAATTTATTACGTTACAAATTAAAGTAGATAATTATATTATAAAGTTAACAGGATCGAGTTATTATTATGTTTTACAAAATTACTGAAATAAGTTAACAGATGTTTTTCGAAATAACTCAATAAATGATGAAGCACGATCTTAATATTTAATTATTAATATTATATTTTGTACATGAAAGTTCAGTATAAAATATAATATCCAGATACATATTACTTATACAGACACATAGGTACTACATATACATAGGGGTCGTGGCTAAGTAATAACAGCCGCACGGGTCGATCTTCAAGGTTAAGCAGCGATTTCTGAGGGCGGTCGGTATAGCGGCAATAGAAATACACAATTTGTGAAAACGTGTACGGAACCCTAAAAACTAGGTATCCTACTATTTTCATGTCATTTCAGGGAGGACAGTATAAAGGCTCGTACAGACCAGCGCGACGCGACTCGAACAATACAATTTCTATGAAAACTTCACGATATGACAATAACTGTCGCGTCGCGCTTGTCTGCACGAAGCTTTACACACTATTTAATTGTAAGACAATTTGCATTGCTCCTTACAGTATAGTATTAGCCGAATAGGAATGCTCTAGAAAATTTAAGATCTTAATAATCATTGCGACAGCCAGTAAATTATTTGAAACAACTGGAATGTAATTCTGATCAGTTCTTAAAATATCGCTCGGCAATAGGGTAGCTGACCTAGAGTCTACACCAATTATAGATTCATTGTCGAGTGCAGTCATCCTTATTCTGATAGATTACAGCCAGTAACTATTTTAAAATAGAGTCGTCTAGAATTTAAATATGGTCAGATGTTTTACTTGCCATTTATTCGGATGTTTTGGCGTTAAGTTCGGGCGCGACGCGACTCTAGTAGAACAATTTCTATGAAAACTTCGTTGAAATTGTTCTTCCGCAATCGCGTCGCACACTCGCACCGACGCTCCTGTCTGCAGGAGACTTAACTTCTTATATCGAAAGTTGGTAGAAGATTCTTCGTGTCCTAAAGTCAATCAATCTACCTAGCCTTTTCCCAACTATATTGGGGTCGGCTTCCAGTCTAACCGGATGCAGCTGCATACCAGTATTTTACATGGAGCGACTGCCTATATGACCTCCACAACCCAGTAACTGGGTAATACGATACCCTTTGGTAAGAGTGGTTGTCAGACGTTCGGGCTTCTGAGGGCCCGTAACGACTGTCAAAGACTCACGAATGACAGCCGGGACCAACAGCTTAACGTGCTTTCCGAGGCACGGAGGAGTGTCGGTATGCAAAGATGGTCACCCATCCACAGACCAACCCCGGCAAGCGTAGCTTAACCGGATGGATCGACCTGTGTGGCATTGACTTAGACACGAGCTCCTCCATTACTGTTACATTTTAGTTAGTCTCTCTTAGATTCATCATGGGTTTATTTTAACAGATAACCATTGTCCACACTGCACATACATCGCCGTCTCTTCCTACATTTTTTAGGTATTCTTGAATGGTTTAACCATTGCATAATGTGAAGCAATCATTCCAAAAATAACTTTAAGCCTAGAGATTGGCGTCAATCAAAGACGTTATCACTCATTTGTAGCTTCCAGACTGTTTTTCCTGCTTCATGAGGTCTTCTTCTTTTCGTGTGGTTAGTGAATCACCTGGTGTCAGAGTTTTAAAGCCGCCATGGGCTTCTGGCTTGGCTCCACATGCTGTCGAGAAATATCTCTCAAGCATGCCGGTTTCCTCACGATGTTTTCCTTCACCGTTTTTGAAGCAAGTGTTAATTATACAATACGCACATAAATCCCAAAGTCCGAGGTGCGTGCATTGGGTTCGAACTCGAGACCTATGACTTGGCAGTCTGACAGTGGCATCACTGGGCTATCACTGCTTCATGAGTTGAAATTCCATCTTCTTTTTCTTCTTTGAAGATATTTCAAATTGTCACAGTATCACTTTTAAGGTACAATTCCGTAGCCGAACGCAGGCGGCAACTGCAGGCCACGTGCCGCCACGACACGACTGGTTTCTATGTATTCCTATGAAGACGACAGACATGTCGCTAGCTACGGAAGGTACTTCATAGAATATAGAAACCATGCAGTCGTCTCGCGGCGACACGTCGTATGCAGTTGCCGCTTGCGGTCGGCTACGGAATTGTACACTTTACCAAACCTTCCAATATCCTTCTAGATTACGTTATCCAGCCATTCTTTCTTCCATTACTACCAGGGGACCAGCGGGGCGGGGGGATGTTTCCCATAAAGCACGTCGTTAGCGCGGCCACCCGCCAGAACGCGATGTAGGAAGTCACCGCTTAGTCGCCGGCGCACGCTGACGAGTGAAGTGGACGTCGGTGGTGCGAAAATTAACAGAGGCCAATGACAGACATGGTCAACAGTTTTGCTACGAGTACTTTTGTTTTAGTTTTGGGAGATAATTAATAACTCAAAGACTTTTGGAATGGTTGGTGGTACACCTACGGTGAACCGAATGAGATCTCAGGACATATGAACAGTTATGAAACTCAATAAATTACTTAATTTTGGTACTCAAAGCGGGTAATGGAGATTGTGTTATGTGAAAGTTTTTGGATGTTCAGAACTTGACGGTGACGGTATTTTTGGGCCAGGTCCAATTTTAGTTTATTCAAGTATTTTTCGATTTAAACTTCATCGTAACTATTCGCGTTATTAAGTCATTAATCAAGTAGCAAGTGATAATTAAAGAGTATAACAAGCTCGTTCTCTTAATGTCCTATTCCCCCGCCAGCACACGCGGTCACGGCCGGCGCTCTCTTGATACACGCTCCAAGAAACTCGATGTTGGCACCGTCTGTCGGTTACTGCCCAGTGTCTCTGTTACATTACACTTGTTACCTCACCGAATAACTTAGCGAGGATGACTCGGGAACTATCAAACTCAGAGGTCCAACGGCATTTCGATATTCCAACTTCTTGAAGCTGAGTCCTACAAAGGTTGGTAAGGATTTGGTTAGAGGTTCTGAAATGAAGGCGGGCAGTACACTTGGCTAGACGTAGCGGTGGCAGGTGCAGAGCCCAAACTGTATGTTTGGTGAGTGATGGTAGTAGGCGTGTGGCAGACCAACAGGGTAGATGACCTACAATAGATTGCGGGTAAAACCTGGATGAGGCTCGCACTGACCAAGGAAGCTTGGCACAAAAAGTAGGAGGCCTTTTTTTTGGGTGGGAAATTATAAAATTACTTCTCCCGCTCTGGGCGGAGCGGGAGACCGTGTCAGACTCTTAATGACTTAAACCCACCCGTGTTCCTTCAGTTGCCTGTACATTGCCAGGGGCCACGGTATCCCTTTCGGTCTTTCCCGCGACCCAGGCAGGAATCGGTCCTAGCGGACCCCGTCAGTTGTGCTGGACATCTCTTTGAGGCGCGCGTGAACGCGCCGTCGACCCGGGCCTGGTCCTTATCGGACGGCGAGCTACCCATTGCTCACCGTCCGCAAGCCCGCGCCTACGGTGGCCGGGAATCGGCCTGCGATTCCCGACGCCCAGGGCCTACACTCAGCATTGGGTGGAACTAGGCTGCCAGTGATGTTGATATTTCGTACCATTCAGTAACCGGATAGTTAATTTAAGCGGTTAGTTAGACAGACAGTTAATCACAGCAAAGTCTAGTCATCTTATCGCTAAACATATCAGTTACTACCCAAGTTAATATATAAATACTAACGAAAACAAAACGTTTCCAAATCCACAGTAAGATTAACAATGTAATCAAAACACACCAAATCATAATGCCTCGTTGATGTTGACCTTGACCTTGACCCGTGAAGATCTAGACGTAAACGGACGCGCTTATCAGCTGATCATCAATTGTATTAATTCTAAAAACGATCGAAACTGAGATAGGCCTGAATATGTAATTGAGAACCTGTTGGCTATTGCGAAAATAGAGCCAACAGTTGTACATGAGTAGATAGCTGCCAGAGACCAAGCTTCGTACAATCATTTTTGGGTGGATATAGAATCAAATACAAGAGACATGGCAGTGTGCGTATCGATTCACTGACGCCACGAACAAACCAAATTTCAGGTTAAACGTCAAAACCAGGTCGCCTTTTTCCAAAATGTAGGTTTTATGGAAAAGGATACACAGGAAGAAATAGACAAATAACGTGGGAATAGTGCGCACTTTCAATCAAAATCCGATACTTTTGAAGTAAATAGCTAGTCCATTGCTTCATAGGTTTGCTCTACAACGTAAATAACGCAATGAACGAGGGTGCCTTGCCAAATTGAAACCGATTGCGACCAATTATCATTTTATGTGTGTTACGTAATTACCCCACCAATTAAGTGATTAGACTCCCACATGTGGGCAAAGTCTCACATATCGGGAAAAATCATTAGCGACATGTCGTGGAGTGAACCTTCGACTCCATTTCATATCTACTCCTGTGTCAATGCTGTGGGTAGAGATGACAGTCTCAAAAGGTTAGAAGTAGTCGTCGTGAGAAAAACGTACGAATAATATCGAATCGTTTAAAAAATATATAGTAGCTCCAAAGATCGCATATTATATGAAAATGATCGTTTACCTTAAAACGATGAATCAGAGGAGATTAATGAAATAATTGATTTTGAGGATGTTAGCGTAGTATCTGCCGCCGTCTTACCAAGGGGTATCGAGATACCAAGTTGTTGGAGTTGTTGGTGGGTTGTGGAGGTCAGATAGGCAGTCGCTTCATGTAAAGTACTACTATTCAGCTGCATCCCGGTATACTGGAAGCCAACTGCAACATAGTTAAGAAAACGGCTCAGCAGATGATGAGTGTACCTCGTATCGCCATCGTAAAAGAATATATTATACAGAGCTAAGGAATAATATAATTTTACAAGAACGAGACCCTGTTGGAGAAAATTTCGAAGAAAGTCATATATAAGTACTGGGTACCAATGAATGAATGTATATCGTCGTTCGAACTTTTGTGAAAAGTTAAATGTTTTCGATGAAAGTCAAAATGGTTTTCGGAAAAAAGATCCACGATTTTAGCGACATATAAATATACTAAACAAATACTTGACATTTTAAATAATAAAAAAATACGCCATCGGAATCTTACTTGACATGACCAAGGCATATTATGATAAGGTGCTATTTAATTGCTGACAAATTACACGGTATCGGCATTAGAGTATTATCTCACGAGTGGTTCGCATCCTGTCTACAAAATCGAGAACAATTTGTAGAAATTGAACATTGGGATCGTGACACTGGGGAATTCAGCATAATACGATCAAATTGACTTTTCATTAAAAATTCCATTCCGCAAGGTAGTGTTATCGGGTGTTTGCTAATCTTAATTTATATCAACGACCTCCCTAAAATTATGACAGAGTCGTGCGTACTCTTTGCCGATGATATTTCTTTAATAACTTCCTGTAATGACTCTCAAAACCTACATGACAATTTAAATAATATAATGTTTAATATACAAAATTGGATGAAAGACCACAATTTAGAAATCAACTTCTTAGAAACAAAAATTATGCAATTCAGGCCTTACCGAAAAAAATCTTGACTATAAATTTTACGTTTGACGGTATCAAATTGAAATGCGAAGATTTTATTACTTTGTTAGGTCTAAACTTAGATATCCACATGACCTGGAAAGCGCATATACATTAGAGTATTATCTCACGAGTGGTTCGCATCCTGTCTACAAAATCGAGAACAATTTGTAGAAATTGAACATTGGGATCGTAACACTGGGGAATTTTGCATAATACGATTAAAAATTCCATTCCGCAAGGTAGTGTTATCGGGTGTTTGCTAATCTTAATTTATATCAACGACCTCCCTAAAATTATGACAGAGTCGTGCGTACTCTTTGCCGATGATATTTCTTTAATAACTTCCTGTAATCTCTCAAAACCTACATGACAATTTAAATAATATAATGTTTAATATACAAAATTGGATGAAAGACCACAATTTAGAAATCAACTTCTCAGAAACAAAAATTATGCAATTCAGGCCTTACCGAAAAAAATCCTTGACTGTAAATTTTACGTTTGACGGTATCAAATTGAAATGCGTAGATTTTATTACTTTGTTAGGTCTAAACTTAGATATCCACATGACCTGGAAAGCGCATATACAAAAAATTAAATCTAAACTATCTAGTTTTATCTACACATTACGTGAGCTCAAAAAAACTACAGATTTCAAAACTATTCACTTACTATGCATATGCATACGCATGGTTTAAGTACGGTATTATTCATTAGGGAAATAGTGTAGATAACAACGACTTGTTTATCCTACAGAAAAAGTGTATTAGGATAATGGTTTATATTGACAATGACGTAGGTTGTTGACCGCATTTTAAGAAACTAAACATACTTACTTTGACATCTATTGATATTCTAGAAATCTGTAAATTCGTTAGAAAAGAGACACACTTCTACCTTAACATTGCAGACCAAACTCGCCGATACGCACCACGTTCACGGCTCGTAGTTCCGCAATCTAAGCTAAAATTACACAGCACGAGCCCCCACGTAACATCAATTAAAATATATAATAAAATACCAAACGACATAAAAATTGAATAAAATGAAAATATATTTATTAAACGGCTCAGAAAACTTCTGGTGCACAAATGCTCCTATTCACTTAAAAAAAAATTGAGTGATGACATTTAAATGGAAGACTTCCACCATTTATTCAGTTTTAGACATTTGTCTTTATTTGACTTTTATTCGATTCTTTGATACTATTTTAATCTGTGACATTATTTATTTTGAATGAATTGTTTTATTTTTATTCCAATTTTATTAGACTTTTTGATATAATATTTTTTTTTTTTAATGTTTTTATAATGTATATTTGTGATTAAGATGTTACATTTAATTTGTGTTATTTTATTTATTTGAAATTAATTAATTCTTTTTCATGATTTCTAGAGCAAGTGAGAATTTGCAAAGAAGTATATCACATATTTAAATGTGATATTATATAATGTAATTATATTTGTAAGTTATTATATAATGTAGTTGTAGTTTATAATGTAATATTTTTCTTTTATCATCTTTTAGGCCAGTGTCAACTTTAATTCGGAATTTGAAACCGTAAAACGCCAAAATATGTGTCTTTTTTTACTCATTACTAATATTCGGTGTCGGATTGACCTCGGGCAAGATCGGGTTTGTTCGGACGGGCTCGTGCGAAGGGTGCCACTGTTATCTGGCACGAGGCGCGACAGTGGCGCGTGCGCAAACCACGTGGACATTCGACCTATGAGTAAGTGCGGTGTTTGGTGTGAGCTTTTTATCGATATTATTGAGGATATTAAAAAAGAAAAGGAAATCGTTCGTTCGTTAACCACGAAATAAAATAAATAAAGACTTTTTTTTTGTAATGACGGTTTTTTCTAGTGATGAAAAGTTCATCGGTTTCTCAAGTATATTGTCTTTGCTGAATGTTACATGAAATTCTTGTGCAATTTTAATAAATAAACAAAAACATTACCTTAAAAGGGTTCTTAAAATCTATTAAAAATACTAATCAATTATATTTTTTTATCTAACTAAGTTATTCAAATTGTAATTAATTTAGATTAAAGCCTTAATAACGACTAAATTCTTTATCGATAAAATGATTGAATTGAAATCATTGTAGCGAATGCAATCGATATAACAGCAACACACCTGTACCTACATGCCAAACATTACAGACAATAAAAATAAATTTAAAAAATTAAGCAAATGTTAATTACCCACTAAAATTATAATACCTACCTAATGAATAAAAAGCATAACATAAATATGTCTATGCCCATCACTAATACTTATCGATACGCCGGGGGGATAGGGTAAACAAGCGGAGAGGGGTAACCTTGGATGCGCGAGCGCAGCTGCTCAATGATCACCTGCCTCCAGCCGCCATATTGGATCCAGCAAGCAAACAAGTACACACACAGCGCAAAACATTCACGTCTTTTTGTATTAATAAAAATTTCGACAATTTCATTTTAAAGTTCATTTTATGACATTTATTGATCGGTTCTTTGACTTCTTTATTTTTGGAATGTTAATTTTATCTCTATAGAAACTAAAGTTTTTTCGGCAGTTTTATAAGCCTCATAATTTTAACAGCGTAGGCAATCGAAACTGAATCTTAATTCCTTAAACTAGATACTTAGTTATTATAAGCAGTTTTTATTGAGTATCAAATATCTGTATCTATTTAATTTCTCATTTCCAAACGTATCATATTTCTACGAAAAACTTGATATAAAGTGTTAATTCCTATATTATCAGTTAAGTGTCAATAATTTTATGTAGATCGATAGTTTTAGAAACAGGTCTATTCTATTAGGTAATTCAAATATTTTGATACTATTTTTAAATGTTATTGACAAACGATGTTGCAGTAAAAACCATAGACAATAAACCGAATGCACATTTCCATGTTACCAGTTACTACGCAGATAAAAAAACAACATTTAAAATTAATTTTCGAACGTAGGGTGGCAATGTCAAAAATCTAATGTTCCGAATTCAAATCGAATGCAAGAAACACCTTGCCGGCGACAAAAAACAGAGCTAATGCGAAAGACAGGTGTTTCAAGTTAATAACTTTTAAGACTGGCCACGATTCAGACAGTCGAATTAAGTTTAAGATTAAGAACGAAATACTCGTTTACTCGGATTGAAGGTAATTTTGTGAATTGCATAATTCGTTTGCTATAATCGTGATTCGAAAGAACATCATTTTGGAGCTTTTTGTATAAAGCAGTAAGATTCATCAAAAATCTTTGTAAACGTTTGTTACAGATATATTATAATATACGTAGTTGCAATACCAACTTACATTCTCTGAAGACTTAGCAGAACGGACGTGTTCCAGTGTGAAACCACATTTTGCCAATTAGGAGTAGAGGCAAACAAGTTATTAAAGCCGAATGTCCGAAGAATAACATTACTTCCAACCCCTGGGCTACCTATCAAACTTTATAACATTATCCACTTCGTAAATCAAACTTAGAATCTAATTTCGACCACAGTTTACAAAGTAAAGTCAATTTATAAGCAGAATACTTCGTTTTACACCTAACTTCTTAGGATAGTATTACAAGTTTCGATACATATTCATGATTTTATAACTTATTACGAATTTTAAATACATAATTAGATAAATATCGACTTTGTATGACATATCATTGATAACATCTCAATCAATAAAAAAACAGCAAAGGATGAATAATAGATGATCAAAAGATTTTAAATCCGGCCTATTTTAAAAACATGCAAGATATTTGAAAAACGAATACCTACTCTACACTTCTACGGTCTATATCGAAATACAAACAAACACTTCCATTTTCAAATGCATGAAATCCATAGACTAAAAGAGTTATCAATAACATAAAATCGCAACTTTATCAAAGAAGTCTGTATTTCAAAATAAAATTGACATATAACTTTACAACTTTTTTATGTGTTCAGCAGTAAAACGTTCCGCATACTCCAATAGATTCATGGAAAGCAGACATTTTTCATTCAGTTTGTTTTAAACGGAAATTCTTAATATACATGTGATCGTATTCTAAATATTTTCATGTGGTATTTTCTCGACTAGTATATATATGTCTGTTTATTTCTTAAATATGCAAAAAAGGAAGAAACTGCCGTAAACTTTTAATTCCATTAGAGTTCCTTGCGGGGCTGTAAAAGCACTTAGCTTAAGCACTTCAGCGCTTTAAGCTCTTAAACGACATTATAGAATAAGTAAATAGTACAGTAGTTTTTAAGCGCTAAAGTGGTTTGAAGAGTTTATGATACGCCCCTAACTTTCGGCCTGGTTTCAGAGTTAAAGTTGTTATAACATTGAAGTGCTCACTAACCAGACTGTATTTGGACAGGTATATATACCCATAACCCATCCATAACTAGAGTGTGCGCCACGAAAGAAGGCCCGCGGAAAATAGTAGAACTATTTTTTTTTTAATGCAATGCCATAGACTCTAGCGCCGCGTCAAATGGAATTTAGTGGTGGCGCGAACTCTAAATGATGCGTCATAGAAAGCCGCTGACATATCCAGTCATTCCTCATAACTCGAATCCACGTGAAAAGTAATTTTATTTAACAATTTTCCCGGAAATGCTTAAAAATCCGACGAACTATTTTAAACATGCGGTATTTCCGAACCGGGCTCAAAATACACTTATATAATCTCATGATTAATCGTTTTTCTCGTTAACCATCGTGATTAATGATTATTGTGAATTTATTTTTTATTGTGAACAACGAGAATAGCAGTCGTAAACACTTAATTGCTAAATCGAACACCTTGTTAGGTGTAATAAGATTATAATTTGATAATTTTATTAACTTTGTTGCAAGATATTAAAGAGTTTGTATTGTAAGTGTCACAGCGTTTAGCTTGAGATATTGAACCTGGGACAGATGGCTTTACCAAAGTAATAAGAAACTTAACCTTCTTTTTGTAAATCCTCCCGGAAAGACATGACAGGAACTTAGAACTTATTTCATTCAATCAATGTGTCTTCAATAACCTTATGGCAATAGTGGTCGACGTGAATAGGTAATTAAAAAGTTATTCATTAAAACTTTCAATGTAAGCAAATTCATTGAATTTCACTCAGACCAAATAAAAAACCAAGACAGAGCGCTGTTAACAGTTAAGTGAAGCCGGTTTCGTAAACATGCGTGCACTTTGTGTGGTGTAGTTTGATGATTGTAGTGTCATTGTAAAAGGTTGTAAATGCGTGCGTGTGAGCGTGTATGCACATAGCGGCGGTGTAGTTGTGGCATGCTTCACTGTATTGTTCGCAGCGCTTTTTATTTGGTCTGAGGAATTTCAAGTAGAATTTATGTTTTGTTTGTCTCATTTTTTTGTCACTTACCGCTGCTAAATCTCAAACTACCCAACTGTAAAATCCTCGAGTACCTCACAATGCGCATTTAAAAGACAAACAGACGAATTTCACAGCTCGTAAAGCTTCAAACGATAAGCTTCAGTAACTCCTAATGTCAAAAATTGTAACCGTCTTAAGAAAATCGTTACTTACATACAAGAAACCTTTTTTCTTCAATCCTTTTTACGGAAGGGTTAAGGCAGATGCGTAGACGCAGATGTTAAGGAACACGATTAATGATTTAGCTACTGTACTGTATGTAGGTAAACTGGTTCTTTTTGTAATATTAATTGTTAATGCCGTTAAGTTTCCAAGGAAGCACGTACTTACGTAAGTACGTGGTTTGTTGGGCCACAGGTGAATACAGATGTGACACTGCGCAGTTTAGGTATGATGCTACAAGTGCGCGGCGGGCCCGTCTTGTTGGGCCAATAGGGATGTTGACTGAGGATACAAAAAAAAACTTTTTAGTCCGTCATCGTCAGTCAGATAATAAAAAAATATTGGACACGTATATTTTGCTTAATTATATTAATAAAAAATGGTTTAGATAAAACGCATTGAAGTTGGGGAGTGGGGGCTCGCTACGTCACAAGTCAGTATAAAATCTACCGGGCAGTGACGTCATGCCACATTTTAACGCATTGCCTACTCAATGTATTGCCGTAATCTTTTGATTAGGTACGTAAAAAAAGAAAAAAGTCTGGTATTTTTTTTTTAATAACCTAGCTGAACGACAATTTTTTTTTTTGTTAGCATGAGTCACGCGATAGAAAAAGAGGCAACTTCTAGGTGAATATAACAGTAGGTGATTAGCGCTGTGCGACCTGAATTGCACTTTATTGTGTCGTTGCAAGAGTCGCTTTTTATTTAAATGATTTTGCTGAGTGTCCCATCTACGAGTATATAATTCTGTGGTTGGTTGGACCTTAAGGTACCTATACATTTTGATAATCTGACGTTGAAGTGATTGACTGCCTTTACATCATGGGAAAGAAGTATCTAAATGGAGTTTCAGCTGCTTCTTAAATCTGACTGACTTAGCTGGTAGCTATACATTTCCAGTTTATGCTGATCTCGCATTGTATAGGATTTCCGTACAATGCGAGGTCAGCTTATACTGGAAATTATAGCTTGATGTGTAGCCGTCTGTACACCCACATTTCAGTAGTTATATTTAAGTCCCAGATCATAGGGGGCGAGTCTTGCCATCAGCCGGCCACGAATCCAAACAATGGGCTGTAGAGGGATTCCTGATGGAAAAACCCAATAACATTTTGCCCGACCTGGGAATCGAACCCAGGACCTCATGCTCAGCAGTCGCGCTTGCGACCACTACACCAACGAGACAGTCTTTAAAGATGGTGATCAACCAACAGGCTTAACTATGTAATACCCATTACATAGTTAAGCCTGTTGGTCGATCACCAACCCAAAAATCTAAATAAAATCATCAAATCAGGACATCATTATTTATGACACTATTGATATCATGCATACCTATGTATGATATCAATAATGTCATAAGTAATGATTTGCCAACAAGTTTGGCATGCGGCAGTAACGTACGGAGCTGTATCTCTCAAGATTATCATATGACATATATCACTATTAAATATAATGCCTTTTACAGATATACTATAAAATGATGTTGTTGCATTATGGATTTAAAAATATATAATTAAATTATTATAAAATACTTGCGGAAAAATATATGTACATATGATATACATATTATTATAATTTTTCATAGATTCTTGTAATCCTTGTAATACACTCGCACAAGTCAATTGTATTATTGAACTTAATAATACAATTGACTTTTGCGGGTCTGATTCATATTTATATTCATAGTTATATGTTTTATAAAGAGGTAAAATTTGTTTGTTTATCGAAAAAAATATCAGTTTGGAAGTTATGAGCGTCGAAACTTCCGTATTTCAACACTAATTATAACTCGTCTTTGGGCGTAAATAAATAACTTTTGTAGTAAAAAAATGGCAAAATAGAAACCGTACAGGGATAGATAATATATTCAAAAGAATTTAATTATTTAAAATTTTATTTTGAGTAAATAGATCCATTAGTTTTTCCATAATATCTATACGCCCTAAAGTCTGATAATGAAATTTTACGCTCTCGATTTTGTTGTAAATCATCGTCTATTTCACCTAATAAATGAAAACTAGATAAATAAATAATTAGACTAATTAGCATGCATATTAGTCACGCCCACCAACGAGTTCGAATCGTCGACTAGTGCACCCTTAACACCTGACATTACACCTTATAGTCATCTATTACAAAACACGCCAGCCATGCACGATCTATTTATAACTAAGGAGCACATGGTTATGAAAACCACGTGTCTAGCGCTTAAGAATTGAATTGATTTAATTCCAAGTTATTCAGGTTACTCATATAGATTGAGAATGAGATGACCAGCTTAATAATTTAACTTCCAAATACCCATAGTTTTTTTTTTTCAAAAATCCTTCTTTTAGACTTACTTAAAGGAAGATCAGTTAAATAATACACAGCCAAATCATAAGCCAATACGAACCGTAACAATTTAAATAAATTATCACTTCAAAAAATTAATCACCAACCACCAAGAATGCGGTGTCAAAACCCATAATAATCGTCCATTAATACCGTGCGCGTGCGCACAGCACCTGTTCGGAATGTAACGGGACGCCATGTTGTTGACGGTACGTCCAGTAATTAAATGTGCAAAAAGATAAACGAAACATACCTGTTAAATTAATCAAGAACTAAGTGATACGACTTTACGGGTATTCGAAATAAAAAGCCGAGTTCGACTCTTGATTAGGGGCTGATAAGGTTGGTTAAGGACGTATTAGCTTCATTAAGGTGGCTTCGATGTAAAGCGTCATATCCACTAGAGCTCGCTTCGACACTTTTGTTCCTCAAGCGGAGACGTTGCCTCATGTCACGCTGCCCTATGAGGCAAACGTAGCATCATTACGAGGCTTATACATAATTATACAGGGTGGCAGGGACATCGACGCGAAAACTGTTACCATGGATTCAATACATGATTCTGAATCCCTCTGCGTTGAAATTTCTCGACATAGGCCTCCCCAAAGCACCGCCAATTTGACCTCTTCTCTGCTTCCCGCATCCAGCGGATTCCTACGGCCTTCATAGTCATCGGTCCACCTTGTGGAAGGCCTTCCAATGCCACGTCTTCGGGTATGCGGTCGCCACTCCAGAAACTTTCGGCACCATCGACCATCTGTTCTGCAAGCAATGTGCCCTGTCCACTGCCACTTAAGTTAAGCAATTCTTCGGAATAATAACTATTATTTCCTAAGGCTGCTCAAGTGGATACGCAGCCTAAGATCCTGGGGTGCTTCTTGTTCAGTTCTAATTATACCCACAACATTGGCTGGATGCGGGTGCGTTATAAAATCATGAAGGCTTATCCTATTCTTATCATAATATTCAAATGAAACCAGTTGCAATACATTTGTACCGTGTGATCCTAACTCCTTAACGGAAAAGTATTAGATATGGAAAAAACTTCGTTGAATTTGTGGATAGATGCTGACTAGTTTTCTACTGCACGGACACCAACATGACATGATGACATCCACCCGCACTGGGCCTGCGTGGTGGATGTCCACTCCCTGTGAGAGGTGACTTGTGCTCCAGTAGTGGGAACATCATAAGGTGGTTATGTTATGGACGGAATCGATTGTTTTTATGATTAATTTGCAAGATCACACTCATAGTTTGTAACCTAACTTGAAAACCTTTTAGGATCTTTTCTTATGCATGCATGACAAGAGGTAAAATGTTTATTGAATAAAAACTTTAATTACGGAAGTCGTTGTCTTTGGTTTTGAATTTTTGTTTTGTGCCATCGACTTCCTAAATTAAAGTTATTTTTCACTTTGTTGTGTTTTTTTTTTCACTTTTTTGTTGTGGTACCTACCCCCCCAATTTGAATACCAATAACTGCTATGTAAATAATAAATAATAAATTCTTTATTGACACAAAATACAGGTGTAACATGCTTATTTGAAACCCTGGCTCCTGAGCTAGGTAGCAACCTGTGTTACAGGAGCCAGTGTCTTCCGCCGTTTGTGGTACATTTCATATTATATAAGTTGTGCAATAAATTAACTTAAAAACATGGTTTAAAAAGAAATCAAAGATACACGCTAGCTCTTTTGGTATGCAATAAATGTGCATAAATGGGTGTGTGTATGTGTGTGATGGTGTGTGCGCGTGTGTGTGAGGTGTATGTACAAGTGGGTGATGGTGTGTGGGTTTGTGAGTTATGAGTACTGCTGTTGTATTAGGTCTTCCGTCCGGTGATAATCCAGTGTTTGAAGCCATGTGGAGATTTTCTTTTTACTCTCTCTTGTTGTTAAAGGGTTTATGTTCAGGATATGGTTTATTTTATTGTAAATGTACGTAGCCATGTAAAAGTGTTGTCGTCTAGCGGACGCGGTTTCACAAATGACTGGTCTACATATGTCTGTACGGGTAATCGTTCTCTTTAATTTTGTGGTGTGATTTACCGGTGTTGATTTGATGATGTCTCATTGTGAGGTTATGAAGGTACAACTGTCTCACGGTAAGTACTTTACAGTTTTCGTACAGATCTTTCGTAGGAAATCGGTATGATTTGAATGTCATGACCTTTAGCAGGGATCTTTGGGCTCTTTCGAGGTTAATCATAAAGGTTTTGCAAGCGCCAAATAACAATGACAGGAAGTTATCATCATATCATCCACATACATTAAGTGGGAAAAATACGTATTATTGAAGCTTAATCAAAAACTATCCAAGCGAAGTTAATAAAATCTATATGGGACCAACTTGGAACATACATACATACCCTTTCATACAAAATAATAATTTTCAAAATCGGTCTACAATTGACGGAGAAATCGGCGGACAGACATAAAAAAAAACATACATACGCGACGAACAAATAACCTCCTCCTTTTTGGAAGTCGGTTAAAAGATCATGATCCGCCTAGCCTTTTCTTTCCCAACTATGTTGGGATCGGCTTCCAGTCTAACCGGACGCAGTTGAATACCAGTATTTTACATGGGGCGACTGCGTATCTGACCTCCACAACCCAGTTACTGGGTAAAACGATACCCCTTGGTGAGACTATGCCTGTCATACTTTTGGATTTCTGACGACCCGGTACGAATGACAGCCGGGATAAACGGCTTAACATGCTTTCCGAGGCACGGAGGAGTCTCGGTATGTACAGAGGGTCACCCATCATGGACCGACCGCGGCTAGCGTAGCTTAACCTGATTGATCACCGCGTGCGGCTGTTATTACTTAACTACGGAATAAAATCGTAGAATGATTTGAATCAAAAGGTAACGTTCAACCTGCCGAGTTGAGCTCCTTATGTTCTGAGTTGAGCTCCACGATTACTGACAAATGCTTGCACTGACCGGACAGGTCCACTCAAATCTGTGTAGTTCTTTTCTCAAAAGATCATTTCAGACACTAATCTACATGGTCCTCATATGGCTTGACCGAGATTATGTCTGGACTTTAAAAGAGACTGTGACCTCTGAGCTTGTTTCGGCCTTTCTTCTCATAGTAGTCGGATAGGAAACGCCGAACCCATCTAGCAAATTTTAATATGACCTGTAAAAGTGATTCCTATATTCTATTTAGAGAATACACAATTTCATTTCATTTCATTTCTTGTATTTACGATAAATCAATAATTAATAAATCTGCCCTGAGTTATTTGTTGGCACATTTTCTACCGGAAAACTAAAAATTGTCACGTGGGCAGAGCCGGGAATACCCTATATTTTCCAAAAATACCCTATACGTACTAAAATAATGCTACCGCGTTGGTCTAGTGGTCACTAGCGCTACTGCTGAGTATTACGTCCTGGGTTCGATTCTCGGGTCGAACAAAGTGTTATTGGGTTTATGCATCTGGAATTTCTTAATAGCAGCCCGAGTTTGGATTTTTACCTGGTTGATGGCAATAGGCTCGCCCCCTTTTTCATGGGACTTCACAACTGGCGGAATGTGGGTGTACTATGGGTGTATCTCTGCCTTTTTTTTTTGAGTATGGGAAATCATCAAATGACTTCTGCCGCTCTGGGCAGAGCGAGAGGGTGTGTCAGACTTTTACTGACTAAAACCCACCCGTGTTCCTTCCGTTGCCTGTGTGCCGGGGCCGCGATATCCCTTTCGGACAAACCCGTAACCCCTGCAGGCATTGGTCTTTCGACCCCGTCGGTTGGTGCTGATATCTCTTTGAGGCGCGCCGTCGACACGGGCCTGGTCCTTATCGGACGGCGAGCTAGGTGTATCTCTGCCTAAAGCTTATCACACATATTGAAGAAAATATATACGTATGTTATAGCAAGCTAAATCCTTTAAGGAAAAATATATATTATCTTCACTGTATATCGTAGATAATATATATGACGGAAGAGGGCATGTGTCTCTTTTCATTATTATCAGGCATATTTTGAATACTGTAGGCGTATTAATCACACTAGCAATTCACACGCTGTAGTAGGTACACAACACAATTATTCGAAACGTGCGACAGTTTCTAAACATGTTCACTGCTTGACCGCCACCGATGAAGTCTGCTTAGCTTCGGCCGGTCCGAGCGATAAGTTATAGACCTGTCGGCTCTCGGCAGACCGATTAGTCGACTCGGTAGCATATTTCCAACATATGTATATTTTATATTATTGACATTAACCCTTAACCGCTAGACTTGATGTTATGTTCTTACCAAAAATACTGCGCAACCATATTTTAGTCATAACACATGCCATTATATCAGCGATCTTAAGCTAAACTATAATGACACTTAATTACACTTATCGACACATCACAGTAGTAAAATAGTACTCAAAAGGTAATAATCCATTGAAAAAGAAGAAATATGGGCCATCTAATGTTCAACTGTAAAATTAAAAAGATCATGGATAGCTTTAGTAAGGATGTTTGAAATATATTAGCGGCCATAACTTTTATTCTATGTTGTGCTATTTTTAAATGTGGTAATTGGCTTGGTAATATTTTTAGCTTACACTGCACGCAGGTACGAAAACTATGGATTTAAGATAGTTTATGTTCAACTAGTTGCGTCCCGCGGTTTCATTCGCTAATGTCTCGATCCTGTGGGAATATCGGGATAAAAAGTATCCTATGTCCTAACCTAACCCAGCTATCCAATTACGCAACACATTTTCGTAAATGATTACGACTAATCTGTTTCATTTTTGACAGTTCAACAATATTCATTGCGTTATTTACGTTTTTGATCAGATATTTTTTTAGAACTTTTGAAACAATGGATTAGCAATCTGTTTCAAAACGATTCAGATTCTGATTGATCGTGTATTACGCAATTAGGGTACAGGTCATGGTCTACCCATGTGCCAAATTTCATCCAAATCCGTTCAGTCGTTTTAGCGTGAAAGCGTAACAAACAAACAACAAACACAAAAACCCTAATAATACACACATTCGCGATGAGTGCTATAATGGTGAAACATTGAGTGTGTGCAAAGTGAGCATTGAGCAAAAAATTCTGAAAAGGGCATTTCCCCCACTTATAACAAGCTAATTTTAGGTTCACCGATCCCATTCAAGATTTTGTTTAGGACCTAATTTAATTTGATTCAAGACTGTTCATATTGAGGGGCAACTTTATGCAGATTGCCTAGGGAAGTTGAAAGACAGCGCTATTTAAGTGCTCACACATACGAGCAGCACGCGTCAACGGCAGAGAGCCGTTGACGAGTCTGAGGCTGCCGTCGACCCTGTACTGAAAACTATGGGGTCTTTGTAACCTATACGAGTCGAGGTGCCCCAAGCCCCAAGCTCGCTTCGCTCGCTCTTGAATTTTAAGTTCTCCTAATAACAGTAGGAGTAACATTGTAGTAAACTCCGCAGCTTTCTAGATTGTTATAAAAAGTCACAACAAAAACACGATGCACAGAGAACACATTTCATATTCACGCAACTCGGGGAGAAACGGTACGAACAAAAACGAATGATGATGAAACGCAATTGTTTTTTTTTTTTACATTTTACTCCGTTTCATCGATTAGGCACGACATTTTACACCTCGGTCACTATAATGTGACAGATTTAGTTGTCAATTGCCCATTTTACGTTTAGTTTTCGCTTTTTATCTGATTTGATTTCTCTAAAAATACGCATTACCTTTTAATAAGAGTGATACCGTTATAAACGGGGACCCAACCCCTACAAGCTTTAACCCCTTTTACCCCCATACAACTGCCCAACGATACTAGACCCAAGCCATTTACCGAAAACCCACATAACATAATGACAGAAAACTTACCTTCGCATTAATATTTCACTTACAACGCAACAACCCCCCGTAGTTTTCAGTACAGTGTCGACGGCAGCCTCAGACTCGTCAACGGCTGCCTCTGCCGTTGACGCGTGCTGCTCGTATGCGTGAGCACTTATGATTTTAAATTCCTTATATTGGCTCTTGTAAGAATCGTAAATAACATTAAGTATTTTTTTAAAGGGTATTTTTCAGATTATACTTTCGATTCCAATGTTATCTTTTATTGGCTAAATCTGTGATTTAAAGCATAAATTGCTACGATTACAAGATAAAATCAAGACTAAATTTAGCACATTACAATGCTTTTACAGAACCAAAGCAGAACTTGTAATCGTAGCATAAACTGGTCTTATAAAAGTCGCCAATGCGCTTTTGCCAAGAATTATTGCATTGGTAAATGAGTCTTGTAATGGTTTTACAAGTCCGACTTGGGCACAAATTTCAAGAGTTCTAACTCTTGAAATTTGTGCCCCCATTGGCGACTTTTATAAGATCAGTTTATGCTAAGCATTTAAATTAAATTTAATTAGCCAAAGCCTCAAAGTATACAACGACATTTTATTGTCTTACTATACTTTTGCTTACTGTTTAATACTTCATGAAAATGTAATTGTTTATTCTAGTCCAGTATTAATTTACGATATTAAACTATACTTTTAAGGCCCTATTATAACGATAACATATTTTCTTTGGACATTGCTAGTTACAGCTGCTTTGTGGTATTGCTAAAACTGTACTTTGTTGACAACATAAACATAAACAGCAAAGGATGATAATCAGTGATCGGAGTAGGTAGATTGAACTGGGGTCATTGATCCGAAACGTATATATTACTATGGACATTCCTCCGGAATTGGTGGATTATTAAAAAAAACCGGAACTTATGTAGGAATTGTATTCTGCCAGAGTGGAAGGAGTCATTTGATGATTTGCCATCCTCAAAAAAAAGATAGGAATTGTAATAAAATGAGCAATTTTATTCTTTATTATTCTTCCTATTTTTTTTTTTTGTCACGATTTGACAAAACCCAACGACCAATCAGAACAAAGGATCATGGGTGGTACAGTAGTAATAATATCACTACCAACATTAACAATATTTAATTGAATCCGGAAATACCGGAATTACTTTCCGGAAAAATGGCTTATCCATGTTATTCTTTCTGTGTGCATTTATGATACAAGTACTAAAAATCAATCTACCTACTCCGATCACTGATGATAATAGTTGTGATGAGTTAAACTTAATATTTATATTTGGTTAGGTACCCCGAAGACCAGGCATCATTACTCTTTCCATAAAGATTTATAATTAGTGATTATATAACACAGTAGGTATGCAGTATATTATATACCAATATCATAGAACACGCCCTATCACTTTCTGGATGGCCGTTAGAGCAGACGAGTTCTGGATTGGAGACTGCGTCGATCGGCAAGCGTAGCGTGGGACGCCTAGTGTTGCAAAGGACTCGACTCAATTATACAAGACTCGGTGTGCTAAAAAGGCTCGGAGTCTAGAGTCAAGTCGTGCCCGAGTTACGAGTATTTAGTAGCCACTCGAGTCTTACAAAAGACTCGACTCTTAAAATGAACCGAAGTCTTACAACAGACTGGAGTCTTAAAATGAACTCGAGTCTTCAAGAAAAACTTGGAGCATGAAGATAAGACTTGAAGCTCATCATTCGAAAAGACTCGAATAGGTGATAAGTTTAAGTGTGTGGTTATGATGTACAAAAAAATCTGGTAAGAGAAAATCATTACAAATCAGCTACTTCTTCACCAAGGCTGGACTTTAATTAAAATTACCCATGTTTATAAATGATTAAAATATCCTTAGACTCCTATTGTAATGAGTCGAGTCTTGTAATTCATCTTCCGAGTCCGCTTGTATAGGGCTCGAAGACTCGAGTTCTTTGCAACACTAGGGACGCCCCCGAGTTAGATGGACGTATGACCTTAAGAAAGTCATTGGAACAGACTGGAGTTGGAAGGCGGAGGTCAGGGTGTTGTGGCGCAGCCTGGGAGAGTACTATGTCCAACAGTGGACTGCGATAGGCTGAGTTGAGTAGACACGTCCTCTTGGTGATAATTATTCATTTTAACTGCGTGGCATTCATTGATCAATGAACAACTCACAAAGGCGAGTTTAACTCAAAAGTTAAGTTTTGAACCTTGATATTAATAATCCCTTAGGATATATGCCTATCGCCATGTCGATATCTTCATTAATAGCAAGTAGCATTACAAAACACCAGCGGGCTCAGAATAGAGTCGTATTCTTCGACTAATGTCAAAATTGTAAACATGTCCGTACAATTTTAACAGGTAAGTATGTCAATGTCAAGTCAAAGTCCAACCTATCATCCGACATAACCCTTAAAAGGGTCGCCTCAATAAATAGGTCACTGCAAGCCTGCGAGCCTTCTTTCAACCTGTCAGTGTTTATGCGGTCCAGCGCAAAACAATGTGTTATTGATATCTTTGCCTTTGAGCGACTCTTGCGCACCTTGTATGCTTTATGAGTGGGACACAATAGTCATGTGTTAGTGGGGGTGGACATCTGCTTATCTTGATAGTTGATGGGGGCATGATATGGGTGGATAAGTGAGTGAGTTTGAAGTTTAGTTTTTAACATAATTAATTTATCTGTCTTTGCTTCATTCTTTTACCTACTGTGATCATGTAGTAATTTTATTCTAGGTGCAACGTCTTCTTTATAATTATTAATGTACATACAAAATATTGTAAACCATTTTATAAAGAGTAACGGTGGAGTTTCGTGGCCATTCTTCTCCATACGATACAAGCATTTGGAAGGGGCGACTAGAATCAATTAGGGTAATTCCAGGATAGGTGCCCCAATGGGATAGGTGCCGCAACTTTGAATACTCAATGTTAGAACTGTCGTAGGCCAAAATCGTACTATACAATAGGAAGCGCCTCCCGCAGACCCCAACCGTAGGGAACATGCGCACGCGTTTTGTCCGTAAGTGTAAAAGTCTTCCGCAGGGAACCCTCAGCAAGCGTTGAAATTATAACCATAAGTACTTACTATAGAATATCTTTTTACTCTGATATAATTTTTTTTTTTTGCTTATTTTACAGTTTAAAACACACAGAATAATGCTTAAAATTATAATTTTCTTTTTATCTTATTTTTAATTAAAAAAGGCATCTATCCTGTGCCAAAAGTATAGTTGCCACATCTGCTGTAGCCATAGATGCCCATCTATCCCTAACTATTACTATTAATGTTTTCATACCGCAGGTAGAAGAAATGCCTCGGAAATAAAGAAAGCCAAGAAGACAAAGGAAAATAACAGAAAGAAACAGAAAAAAAAAATCGGAAACCATGCCAAGCGGTAGCAAAACGAAAAATAAGGAAAATAAAAATAAAAGAGAAAAAGTGAAAGCAAAGAATCAGACGCAGATATATAGTTCTAGCAGCAGTGAAAATGAGGTGATTAAGAAGAATAAGAAGAAAAAGAAGAATTAAGATGAAGAAGAAGAATTAAGAAGACTAAGAAGAAGAAGAATAATACTTATAAAATTATCTATCGTTAGTTCTGAAAAGTATATTGATTGTGTTAAGAAGATGTATAAGATGATTATTATACACCAACAATTTAAAAAAAATCTTTTGTTGGAGAATTCTAAATAGATTATATAATTATAAAAGATGTCACAAATTAATGTTAAAATATTGAATAAAAACTGATTACATTGAAACTAGTCCGTTTTATTTCAATTAGCATCTAATATTGAAGCATTCATACAGCGAGTCTTCTATCCCTTGACGCATTTTTACTACGAGTCTTCTATCCCTCACGGTAGGCATCTATCCTACTTTTGAGCGGGTAAAACAAAATTCCTCAAAATCTATGAAAGTTATTTACAAACAAAAGGGGTACCGTCATAGATCAAAGTTACCATATGCAAAAGACGTATTGCCAATAGATTTTTAATTAATAAGTTATGGCTCCCTATCAAAAAGTGGGGCAGCTATCCTGGACTTACCCTATATTATTCTATAAATTTTGACATTCAAAAGTGCTTTTTATGTGCCTATCTATACTTCTATACTATTATTATAAAGAGGTAAAGTTTGTTTGTTTTGTGTTTGTTTGTAAGTTTAGGATTAGTAATAATTTGTAATAATCTAAGGTCATTTACGCATTGGTCGGTGCGGTATCGTTTCGGTATAGTATGCTCGATATACCGAAACGATACCGCACCGCTTTCATTTATCAATTTATGCAGTACCGCTTAATTCGTTAAAATATAGGCGCTCGCCTATATTTCAATCGAGTATATCGAGCAAGCGAGTACTGCACCAGATGTTTGTACAGAGCTGCAAAAAAACTAAGTATGTCGTATTTTATAAAATCTACAGTTTACACTTTCATTTTTTGGCTATCCCCGATACGGCTGAATACGGCATCCCATAGTATACACAAATAATGAGTGTCAAATAAGACTTAGACTTTAACTTATTTAAGAGAGAAAAGTGCTATGAATAAATGTGCATGGCTATAACGATAGGAGTGGACTATAGAAATAATGTGTTAGCGTGAGGAACAATAAAAAGAGTGGACTGTATTTTAGGCAATGGATCATTTCCCGTGATTTTTACAAAATATAAACTTTCCCAAACAAACAGTAAATAAATAGGAGAATCGTCCGTCGTGGCGGAGTCCGTGGTAGCGAGTAACAAATGGATGGATTAAGTTCAAAGATGATAAAGCTTGGAAGAACGAAAAAAAATCTGAGATGAACACTGACAAGGATGTATGCAAGAAAAGATTTACTGCGCTAAATCCCGTATGTGTTGGGAAAAATCCCTAATACACACATATATATACATATATGGAAAGAACATATACGACAAAAAAAAACAGGTACAACAAAACGGATATAACTTTGTGTATCTAGGTGCTTATTATATTAAGAAATGAAATGTAAATATTGTGTTACTGAGAAATTAAAAGATTTTTTTTTATTTTATTTATTTAAGGGCAAAAGGAGGATGATGATGCAGACCTTTCTTCCGCTTTCTGTAGTCGTCATGTGCAGGAATTATGATGCCAATAGATTCTTTTGAATCCAACAACATACGTCTGCATAGCTTTTAAATAGACGCTGCTACTCAACATATTCCAACATAATAGGGGCACACCACCAATTAATAAAACAAATCTCTACCTAAAATCTCCAATAAAAAAAACATGATGTCCCAAAAACAGGATTGAACCACTCAACATTATCGATCATGGCAACCCGTATTACACAAACATTGGTGCATTGTTTACCGACACATAAAGATATGACCAATGTTTGTGGGTGGTCTGAAGCACGTGCGTTTTGAAGACACCCCTAGCTTCCGGAAGTTGTGGTTACAAGAGTACTTAATAAATTATTTTGTGAAGCTAATCAGGTTATCATAATATTAGGTAAGATCGATGGGAAGTGAAGATTTGATTAAGATAATGAAATTGTTTGATACTTGATTAGTTTTTTAAACCGAAATTAACTCATTATATATGCTACCACATAATATGCAGGAAATTGAACTGGAAATATCTAAATTAAATGTTTATTCGTTATGAAAAAATAAGGTTAAAAATTAATTATTAAAAAAAAAAAATTAAACACATTTTTATTAAAAACCGCACAATAATTTGAGCATACAACACATACAACATACATACAACATACAACACACATTCATTCATTTTTTTTTTTTTTTCTACATGTAACTACTTTAGTTTATACACTTTTAGTTTGTAAATTGTTCCCGAAAATCTTCAATTTTCGGAACTGTCGGAATGCTCAGATAAATAAATCTTCCAACTAAGTTTGAAACATCCAACAAGCTGCACTTTTATACGAATAACACAGAATTCTTGCGATTCGCGTAATACCTTACAAAAAACGACGCCATATTTAGCTCACATGCCTTGAACATAATCCTAGGCTTCAAGCAGCTGCTCAAAACCGCTATCATCAAAAATATTCATTTCACGCGGTTATTCCAAGAAATCACGTGCGCCTACGCAGCTTTTTTTCCAAAAAGGTGTCGCATGTCTACTTGTACGCGCTTGCGATTTTTTTCAAACCAGCACGTGCTTGTTTTTTGTCGGCTTCCATGTCGGTGCCATACATCTGTCGCGGCAAGCTGTGGTTTTGGGTATAACACGGAAAAAATCAGAAGCCTCCCAAAATCTTCGACGTTGTGTGAAAAGTGGTGGTTCTTAATTTAGTAGGGTGTCGTAATTTGCAACATGATGCTGTTTCTCGTACCTGCTATGCATCTGGTGGTTTTTGGTGCATCAAAAATAGAACGCTAATGTTAAAATTTTGCAGCCGGTGGAGAAATTTTTGGCTTTCTTATAGTTTTGGCACGTATTTCCGCCAACTGCTGTTTCCGCGGGCCCTGATTTGAGGCAGGATAATTTGGGTCGGGGCCAGGATAACAACCAGGATACTAAATGCGATCTTGAGTTTATTGAGGCTTTATTTTGACGTCGTATGTTTTTAATGTTAAAAAGAATTACCAAATCAATGGCAAACGGTGTCAAGTAATGGCAAATTTGTCGTGATCCGCGATACACAAGACTCATGTTGTGTGCTCTAGACGTTTAAGGGCTTAATGCTTCCTCTGATCTAACGTTCTGGGTTCCATTTCTGGTTGGTTTGTGACTTTTCTGTTCAGAAAAAACTACTTTCGAAATTGTGGCAAATGACAATACAAAAGCATAATCTGAAACTTCGAAAATACAGCGGCGTGGAGGCGCGGCGCGGCGGCGGCGCGGCGCCGGCGGCGGTGCGGCGCGGCGCCTCATTTTCGTTATAACAAACAAAATTAAACGAAAGAATCAGTAATAAAAATGCCCATGCATAATACAAGAAGCCAATCAAAGTATAATAACTTCTATTGCCATCCATAGTTATTGAAGTATATTCCATCAATTCGTTTATTTATTCTTCTTTTATGTGTAAATCAAGAAAGAATGCCCATATTATAGCCATTGAAGCACAAAACTAATATGGTAGAGAAATTTTACCGTTTCTTGAACACAATCGTAATGATCTTGTATAGATGAGTATTATTCACGTCAATCCATCAATCGTAACTTGGGTGCCACATAAGATGTGACGCTTGGTATCTTTTTCATACAAAAATAAATTCTAACCTCGTTTGTTTGAGTTTGAAGATGTTATTAATTCGTCGTCTCCCCAAAATGCAGTGGAATACTTACTAAATATGTTCTAAAACAGTTTAATTAAGCAGCTAGTAGAAAAAATATTATTAATAAGAATTTTAATTTATCTTTTCTTAATTTTTGTGTCTATAATTAACGTTGTAATTGGTACTTTGATTATATTAGTTACAATTCGTCACCAGTACACACAATAGCTAATACACAAAAAACATTGAAAAAGCATTTATTGTTTAAAAAAGTAACCGTGGAGTTTCTTGTCTTCTCTTCTCCATAGGAAACGACCAATTGGAACCGTGCACCTAGCTTCTGACGTTTCATAAGTACCCATGTAGGTTTATGTGAAATAAAATATTATGATTTTGATTTTTTAATCTAAATACCTATTACAAAATGACTTTCGTTCTGCAATTTGATTTATTCTTTAAAAATAATACAATTCTAAAATTAAGTTGACGAATCAATTTGGCATACATTTTTGTATGGAGTAGCAACAAACTCGTCCCCTCAAGAAAACCCCTCACATTACCATCTCAAAACTAGTGACTACCATAACAATACCACGAATAATAACTACTAAACCGTTACGCATCTATTCAATTTTTTCAAGACGCATCCTGGGATGCACAATAGTCCATAAAGATCTCGTGAAAACGATATGATCTCTAACCAACTCTTGTTGTGGTGGCCATTGTCCCACCGAGATATCTATCGATATTATATCGAGTAAAAAAATAAATCGATTCAGCGACATTGATCGAGTTCAAGCTCAATGAGTATAGTGATTGTTATGCCATATAAGATTAGTTTTTACCTTGTTCGGAGTATAATGGTGGGATTGTTGGTTGGAGACCAGGATCATAGAAATTTGAGATGTGGTATGACGTGTCTTTTGGTAACTCTTCATCTGTATAATCAACCAATAATGTTCCCACTATTGGGACACAAGCCTCCTCTCGGTGAGAGGGAGTGGGCCGTAATCCACCACGCGGGCCCAGTGCGGGTTTGTAGATGTCACGGGTTTCGGCTTTTTCGGTGTTTGCGCGATGCAGGATTTTTGTGTGATGTCAGGATTTTGCCGGGATCCTGCCATTTTACCGAAAAGATTTTGCCCAAATTTCACTACCCAAACAAATTTTAGCAACCTTTTTTTATACCAATGCAATGTTTGGAATGATTTTAGTACGCACATTTTCATTTGGTCAAATTTTTACTTGGCAGAATGACAATCAAGGATAATGTCATTTAGCCATTTGGTCTTTAATCAAATGCTGATTTATCAGCAAACAATCTTTAGACAATAAACGTTTGGTTAGTTATGGAACTAGTTAGAGTAGGTTAATTATTAAAAAAAAATGGTTAGGTTAGGTTAGGTTAAAACTGTGACCTCCTACGCACGAGCCGAGCGAGCGAAGCGAGCGGTGCCGCGGTAGCGGCCGGCGAGTGGCAGAAACAGTCGTTTCTGGCACTCGCCGGCTATAGAAAATTAGATTATATAGAAGATTACATTAAAAAAAAATATGGAAAAAATCAGGCTACCCGAAACTGAACTAGTTAGACGAGATTAATTATTTTAAAAAATGCTACTAACTAAAAAAAAAATATTACCAGAATAGTTAATATTAATATTATTACTACATGTTTAGAATTTGACCCAAGTGAAAAAACACCCTTGTAATAAAACGTCCTTATTTTGCGTAAAATGAGTTATTCCAACTGAAATATTTGACTAAATAAAAATTGGTAAAAGTGCTAGTTGGTAAACAAGTTATTGTTTAAACGTTCACTTGCAAAACATTAGGTTTGCGTTACAATTATTTGGGAAGAGATTTTTTGCTAAGTAATAATTTGGCAAATGAAATTATGCGGAAAATTGTTTGGGAAGTGATAATTTGGCAATTTCCTTTCCAAGAAACAAGGGAGACCCGATTTCGCCACATCGCCACAATGATGATCAAGTTATTTTCCGAAGCTACAATAGAATAATATTCACAACAATATGATTCAACATTACAATTTTGACATTGAACTAATGATAGTGCAAGTAGGTACCAAACAGCACATCTACTTTGTTTCTACGACCTATGTCGAAGCTATTGAAACTGTATAAAAGACCATTTACTGACGCTGAGAAGTGTTTTAAGAATTAACACTACCAGTTTAGTTATTAATAGAAAATAAGTACGTAATAACATTGTAAATATAATTCTTGGACGTAGCAGTTTTATGTGTGAAAAGGATCTCGTCTTTAATGTATTTTCTTGTAGAAAAATAAGCCTTAACTTTACACAAAAAACTTGTATTTCTAATGTCGATAGAATCTTTCTTCATAAAGTCTAACTCAGGTGCTAACTTGGGATCTTAGTAGCTATTTTGTAGACTTTTTAATACTAGTTACATCCGAGCAAAAGTCCTTTCTTTGATTCTTCCATGTTTGTCAATTCCTAACTAGCTTCAACTTTCTGCCTAACTGACTGACTATTTGACAATTCAAAAGTGCCTGTAAATAAATGGTTTAATTGAAATAAATGCTATTAGTTTGAGATTGAGTTTTAACAATGTTTGAGCATCTCTGAGAAAAGAATTAGCTCAATATTTACTTTCTTAATGCATTCTGCAGATATTGTAAAATGAACTTGTGATGGGTAACCAAAATATATTCAAACTTCTTTTATGAGAATATCAAAATTCAAGTAGAATAATCACTGACTCCCCTTGCACAAACACACCGTTAAAATATTTGATCCATATGAATAAATTATCAAAGAAAACAAACAATGCAAAGACCATCCCTACAGCATTGTTTAACATTGTCATACAAAGGATGATCAAATAATTCCGTTACACGAAATATGGTTTAATACCACAAACTGAGACTATTGAATATGAGCACAATACCTAAGTGTACACCCAACTTTACTTTTGACAGCTGTCAAATTTGACATCCGTCAAAATTCAACCTTACGTTGTACAAAATAAGGATTGTGAGTTTTGTAAAGAGTAATGCATATAAAGTGGTTTTTATATGTAATAGCATTTTAATAGAGTGAAGTAAAGTCGTCCTTGCGTTGTCCCATTGTCTGCAATGATAGCAATACAAAAGATTGCATTCTACTTCTCAAAGATTTGCTCAGTATTCCCTTGAAGTTTTTGATATATTGGTGGCCAGCTGGTCCTATTATGTTCACTTTAGTGTAGTTTATATGCTTTGGTACATAAATTAACGTTAATCGAGTTAAATCGAGGTTAGAAGATTACTTAAGGGTGGTTTTTACTAATTGACTTTAAATAGAGCTAGATTCGAAAATTTTAATGAGCGACTTATTTATTGATCTCATTCAAATTTAAAAAGACATCTGAAAATGTATCTTATGCTGGCAGGCTCCTCTGTATAGTTTTAGAAATGACATGATTTTACAAATTATAGCCCGCCTTTATTAAATGAAAGTGTAAAATAAAGAGCTTCAATAGCAATACTTTTTGTGTCAATAATTGCATATTTATAAGCTCATCATTATAAACTCTTCAGTCTTTTAGGCACTTACATTCTTTAAATATTAACTCAAAAAAGCCTTGGTATTCATGTCACGTCCATAATAAGAAATTAACACTATTACATTTTCAATTACGATAAAATATATGATATGGTTGACAGTTTTATTAATATTAAAATGACATTTTGCATATTTCGAAGACATGCCATTAAAAGTAAATGAAATGTAATTGGTAGGTATCTGTTCAGTATTAAATTATGTTCATTATTCATTTGATGGGGTTTGATGAATAAAGCGATTTTGTTAATTTTATGAACTTTTCGTTATGTCAATCAATATGTAATTTACAATTTTGTTAATCATTTTGACAGTATTGTGTGTGTGGCCATGAAACTTGCAAGCTTCAGATGGATCTCTCGATGTGGCATAATTAATTGTTATTATTCCCGTATCGTTGTTTTCAAAGTTATTGAGGCGAACGGAATTTAGTTTACAGAAAAAATATGTTATATAGTCAAAAGCCATGTAAGTTCTATTTAATTCCTTGTTTCCAATTGATGTTATGTCCACTTAAACAAACATAAACTTTATGTAGTGTAAATAAAGTTGATTTTAGACCGACTAGTACTGTTCAAAAAGTCATAAAACATATGAAGTTGTAGCGCAAACTGAACCTTATGTGTAGGTATTACAGTTGTTTTCCTAAAACTAGTGTTTGTTTACATGTTTGAGAAATCAATTGCGAACGCAGTTTAGGTACATTGTAGGTACAGCACTGTTTGTTCTTTGATCTTTTTCTAAACTTAAACCGATTTACCTCTGTGTACTTCAAAACCTCAACAAAGATCAATGCACATTCTATTAATTAAACCATCCATATATCACCGCTACCAACATAGATATAAGGGTGATAATCATTTCTCAATCAAACCCGGAACATATCGTGACTGTGACCATTTCATCAGCGATTTAGCGTTAAAAGCTAACGCTAAACGCTATTTAACGATGTTACACACAAGACCATGTCGTTCATTAATATGGCACGCGACTGAGTGCTCTTGTATGGTTTAGAGATCCTTAGGGAAACTTGTGATGCCTTTCCTTAGTATAAACTGTCAAAAAATCGCATCAAGGCCGTCTTGCCAGTGGACTGCTGAATGAGAAGTTCTGAATACGAACCCAGTACATGATGGACAAAAATGGGTAGGCCCGGATGGGCTGATGACCTTGAAGGTCGTAGGAATCCACTGTCTGTGGAAAGCGCAGGATCAGTCGTTTTAGAAATGCTTGCTTGATGATGATGTAGTATTATTTATCGTCAATCAACTCCTATTAAAGAAGATGTGGACCAGACTGGAGAAGTCCATCTAGAGATAGGGAAAAATGGAGAAAGTTGGGGGAGGCCCTTTGCCGCTAATTTCACGTGCATGCCAACATTAATAATAATATTTTAATACTTACATACATTTTTAAACTTTATTTTACTTACGCACCTATGAATAATAAATCCAATTATAAATATAAATTTAACTCAAATAATAAATTATAATATAAATAATAATGAAATGCCCAAATGTGTAAAGACACTATGTGAAATAATAAAATAATATAATTAAATTGTTCTATGTATTTATGGTAGAATAAAGGCTTTTTTATTTATTTATTTAATTTTATAACTCCTACCATAAGTTATGGTTAGTTGTATTTTTGATGTGTTACATATTTCCTCCCGCTATCCTGCTATATGTGGGAGTGATTTCCCGAAAAGGGACGTTAGTGCGTTACAGGAAGTCGGGGAAGCGCGCGCTATTTGATTTGACCAATGAGCGCGCGCGGTGCTAGATTTGGCCGTCAGATAGTAACAACACATTTTCCGAGACGTTGGTACTGTCAGCCAAGATGTCAGATGATACACATCATATACAACTACAATAAAGTGTTTCATTAATATATTGTAGGTGTGCCAATGATCCCTGAATATTTTTAAAGATCGCTGATATCAGCATCGGACTAGGACTCAACAAATCACTTTAAAGTAACAAAGAACCAAAGTGAACCCTAGCTGCCGAAATAACCCTCAGAAAAAATACATCTTGCATAAAGAACGCAAGAAACGAACACCGTTTAATCCAATTACAAAAAAATGCACAGAATAAACTATACAATTTAATGAAGACAGCGTTCCGAAAGTGTTATATTATTAAGACCTGCATAATCACTTCCCAAGTCTTTGTATTGCAAAAGATCTTTTTTCACACAATTTGGAAGGATTAACGTCAGCAGGATATTGCCTAATCTCCGCTTACATAATTAAAAAGTAGATATTTAAATAAACGAGATACACAATAACATTTTATTTTAACGGAGTTAATGTACCGAAGATTTAAAAAATCCTTTGGCTAATGTTTGGGATTGCTTTATTTAATGGTTATTTTTAAAAGGAACTTTTGGGTTATGATGAGAAAGAGAATCCAAAAACGCAAAAAATATCTAATCTGCAGGATTGATCTGGTGGATTTATGCGAACCAGACATGATATGACCATCCATTTGGAATTATTGACATGATCACAATCATTCTTATCTTTGAGAACACCAAACCAACCAAGTTCTTATCATTGCCTTCTTTTATAGCAGTCCAGTCATTTATTCAAACTAGGCTGAGAATCAGCACTTTTTGAATGTCAAAATTACATAAGACAGTCCCCCAAAACGCCCACCCTTCACCACTTCCTAGTGCTTTAGCTGGGAAGAAATGACGCAATAAACTGCCCATAAGCTCCCCAGTAGGTATGTCAGTTCGGGGTCTGGGGCACCCGCAGCAGCCCTGCTACTTTAATTAATGATGGGCTTACCTTTATTTATTTATATATACTTTATTGTATACCACAAAAAATGTACAATGGGCGGCCTTATGGCTTTCCGCGATCTCTTCCAGGCAACCTTGGAATGGACAGTGATTTGCCTGGACATAAAATGGGGCTGTCGTTGGTGCAAATAATAAGTAATTCTCAGATCGTACAATCACTAGAATTATATTATCTGTAGTTACAGCCATGAGTCCGAAGGGACGGCATGAAAACCCCTACGGAATCACATATTATCGTCGCACTCTCCCACTTGCCGCCACATTCATACAGATTCGTCACACGAATTATTACAGTTTTTATTATCAATTTTTTTAACGGTCTTAATAGATAACGTTATTTCTAAATACTCTAGTATTGTTCTTATTTATTGCTCCAATAGTGTAAGGTGTAATAAATCGATAAATTCCATACATCACATTATACAATAGGTTCGTTGTGTCATTTATGGTCAAGTTATTTAGAAATGATCATGGCATTCCTGGGTTTGTAAGAACGGTTAAAAAAAGAAAGAATATACATTTATTTATTACAGAATAAAAGGCACACCACAACATATTACCTACTTTTTTTTTTGAGGGTGGGAAATCATCAAATGACTTCTCCCGCTCTGGGCAGAGCGAGAGGGTGTGTCAGACTTTTACTGACTAAAACCCACCAATGTTCCTTCCGTTGCCTGTGTGCCGGGGCCGCGATATCCCTTTCGGAGAAACCCGCAACCCCAGCATGTCCAGCCTGCTAATGCACAGAGGTCAAACAATTGCGAAAAGTAAGACTTGTGAAGTTCTTAGGCATATCTTGCACGTGTTTGCAACCTTTTGTATTGTAAGACTAGTAATTGAAAACGCTCCAATAGTTCAAGAAATTGTCGGCACCAAATATGTTCCTATTCATCGTTGTTCCTAATACTTGATATCAAAAACCTTCGTCACCGCTGGACGCCAATCAAACTTGTATGAATCTGTCAAAAGTACTCGTTGTCACGACAATTTCCTTTTTATAATCTAGTACCTATTCTTCAAACCTTCAAAATGCTTTTCGAAAGTTTTTTGCGTAACCCAGGTAACTGTTAGCACGTGTTACGAAGATCTCGCTCCCACGGTCCTTGCGCAAGCGCAGAAAAGATTTTTTTTAGATAATCCTTAAGAAAAAATCGCAAATACAACCTTTTCACGTGTGCGAAGCCTTGGGAATCAGCTGATTTGATCCATTAGGCTGTGTAAGCTAAAATTAACCGTATTTGTGGTGTGCTTTGGTTGATGTTTGAATGTTGTTCATTTGTAGGTAGCCATAAGTAATGCCGTGTAAAAATATTTCTTCAAGTTTCGATTTAAGTCCTGTACAAGTAAAACGCACGTGCAAATATATTATTATTACGATATAGATGAACACAAGTAGGTACAGCTGATTTTGCACATACAAAAACTATTTTTGTCAGGGTCTAAGAACCATGTGAATTGTCGACAGTCTTGTCTTCTCAGCTGAGAAGAATTCACATGAATCTTAGAACATCCTTGAAAAATACCAGTTTTTTGGTTTATACAATTTCAGCTGTGCATGTTATTTAGAAAAACTACCTACTATCTTATAATGTAACATATTCTCGTAAACGATTACAACTAATCTGTTTGATTTTGACAGTTCAACAACATTCATTGCGTTATTTACGTTGTCGAGCAGTTTTTTTTTCGAACTTATGAATCAATTTATTAGCAATCTGTTTCAAAACGATTCAGATTCTGATTGATTGTGTATCGCGATCGTGTGAAAATAGATAAACATATCGTCCGGGTATACCAATGTTAAAAGAATACAGAAAAATTTGAGAAATCGTTTTTTTCCCAGATATGAGACCTACCTAGATCAATTATTTACCCTCGTAAACCCCTTTATTGCAACTTTCATCTAAAACGTTACAGCCGTTTTCGAGAACGTGATTACAAATGTATCATCATCTACCGACCCCAACTATGTTGGTTGTTGGGGTCGGCTTCCATTCTAACCGGATGCAGCTGAATACCAGTATTTTGCATGGAGCAACTGCCTATCTGACCTCCACAACCCAGTTACTGGGTAACACGATACGCCTTGGTAAGACTTGCGGGCTTCTGACAACCCGTAACAACTAACAAAAATCTACAAATGACAGCCGGGACCAACGGCTTAACGTGCTTTCCGAGGCACGGAGAGGTCTTGGCATGTAAAGATGGTCACCCATCCACAGACCAATCACGGCAAGTGATTACAAATATATTTATACAATATGCACATGAATCCGAAAAGTCAGAGGTGCGTGCCTTGGGTTCAAGACTCGAACCTATGAATTTGCAGTCCGACGGTCACACCACTAGGCTATCACTGGTCTAATGAAAGGCCGACTTTAAGGTTATGAGGACCATAGCAGTGAACTGCGATTGGTTAAATTAAAAACTAATATTACTATCGTATTTGCAAATGATCTTTATTGAAATCGCTTTTCGAATGATCGATAAACTAACGCGTTAAAATCAATCGATTTGATCGCTCGCGATTATTAACGCTAAGACCAGCTCGTAAACTCCAAATATAAAAAAAGAAGTACCTACCATTGTCTTTATTTCTATTAAAATCAATCTGCCTAGCCTTTTCCCAACTATGTTGGGGTTGGCTTCTAGTCTAACCGGATGCAGTAGAAAACCAGTATTTTACATGGAGCGACTGCCTATCTGACCTCCACAACCCAGTAACTGGGTAATACGAGACCCCTTGGTAAGACTGGTTGTCAGACTTTCGGGTTTCTGACGACCCGTAACGACCGTCAAAGCTCCACGAATGACAGCCGGGACCAGCGGCTTAACGTGCTTTCCCAGGCACAGAGGAGTCTCGGTATGTAAAGATGGTCACCCATCCACGGACCAACCCCGGCAACCGTAGCATAACCTCATGGATCGACCCGTGCGGCTGTTATTACTTAGCCACAAGCTCTAATAATAAGTATTTAAATGAAATAAAGGAGTATAATAAATAAATTATATGGATATATATGAAATAAAGGAAGTATAATAATATTTATTTTTATCTAGAACTGCCACCAGTTCAAGTTTTGATAGAAATAAACTCCTTATTAATTTACCCAAACGCAGCTTACTTCTCCTTAAACATCACCCCCATAAGTCCAACTTTAGCTTACTTGAATAACTTGACTTCCTAGAGCACAGAACTTATAACTGAGCTCTCAACTCCCAAAGCAACTGAAGTAAACTTGATAGTTAACGTTCGTTAGCAGTTAGTTCCAAACTTACTCGTTATGAACTTATAAACTTTACCTGACTGCGACATTAAATTATTCTTCCTTCTTACCTCATTAAGGGAATTAGCTCAGAACTTAGTGCTTCCTAATGAAGTCCAAGTTAAGTTCTAAGTTATTATTCTTTACTTGGTTCAGTCTCTAAGGCTCTTACGAGAGGCATTAGACTGTCCTAATGGGCACATTAGGAATCTATGAGAGAACTCTGCATTCGGCGTTGGATGGCTTATTTCATTTTATTTTATTACATATTTCATTTATTGCGGATCACACATAGAAGTCCCATATAGTCCATATGGTATTAGTAACAAAGACTTTGAAACTATGTTAGTAAAACTTACAAAGTAACCTAACTACAACTGATACGTGCCTCCGCATCCAGTGTCTAAAAAAGGGGCTTTCCACCTTATCGGCCAATATTTTTAGGATGATATTGGGGCTTCCGCGCAGCCTACCTATTATTGACTATGCTGTAATAATACTATTAATGTTTATGCGTTTAGGATTAGGAGTTCTAATTAGTGACTGGTAGTTCCTATCTCATTTTTTAAAACACAAATTCTTTCTCGAACTTGTATGCTTTATACTTGTTTACAAAATCTTTTAGAGTTCACCATTCTCGTGCTAGCCTTTTGATTACCTAGTCTTTGATTTACCCTTTAGTTTTGAGCCGTTTTGCACCTAGTAGCTACAGAATATTACTTTCGGAAGGTCATCGTTCATCTAGTGTAGATCTTTCAAAGATTTTCTTTCTACTTATGTACCCGAACTCCTATTTCTAATGTACTCCGTGGAGGAAAACCTGGCCAAACAGTCTCAGACGAATCTTGCACCCGTAAATAATATACTTATTCGTCCATAAATCTCCCTAGAACAGAATAAACACGACACACAAAGACTCTTTCAACAGGCCATCTTAGATCCTCACAACAATCAGCCGTTTCTTCAATTTTTTCTGTTACCTTATCTAGAAAAGGACAGCGTATATTTTCTTTGGGATTAGAAAGAGATGCAGGTATGATCGATTTAAGTGATGCAGCTGCTGCTAGTGCCAGGTAGCTGTCTTTCTTGAAGAATCTAAGCCTATTTATTTTTTGAGGAGCTTTTTAGATTAATGAAATTCGGAATACTTATGATAATATTGAGAAAGGGTACGGGTTAAAGAATAGCGGCAGTGCCGTTGACAGATGGACATAAATATTTCTTGAATTGGTAGAAATCGATTTGTGTTAATACAGCCAGATGACTTCCTATCTGATCAATAAAGATCTAATTATATCAAAACCTCCATAAATTAAGTAGTTTAACCAGGAACGAAATGATTTTCCAAAAGGTAGGTTTATCAACCAAGTCGACATTGAAGATAAAGTTATTTAAAGAATTGCAATCAATAATATCTGCTTTGAAATATTTTTGGGGTAAACACGATAATGCTTGCATGCAAGCAACAGGCGTCATACAACTTTAATCTAACTCCTAGAAAACTAAGCAATAAATAATGTTTGAGACACCACACGTCATGATCAAGAAGTTGTTATCAAAATATTTGAACAATAACACTCAAATACGTAGGCAATGATATTACAAGTAAAAAGAGGTAGATAGGTACCTACCCAACATTCGATTTTCAAAAAAGGGCACAATATCATATTAACGAAGATACGTGGAAGAAGGACGGCATGTCGTAATTATCTGGAGCGAAAAAGAGACAAGACGAAGAAAACTTGGCTAATTAGCCAAGCTTCGACGTGTCACTTACGGAGATCTATCACTTCTACCTTATATAATTATTACTTATATCATTGCACGTAGTTATATATTTGAGTCTTGGACTAACTGCAAAATGAAGAGCAATGAATGGCGCATTATCCGAATCAAATCTATCTTCCTTCGGTAATAAATCGATACAAGTCAACGCAAATTAAAATCATTAAACATTTAAACGATATCAATTATTGTCCATAAATTGGACCATGGGAACATATACACTTATAAAAGGAATAATTACAATAAATGATTGATATCGAGAAAGTAGAAATCATAGGAGATCAATCGAAGACACTTTCTATGTCAGATCATCATTCAACTACAAAAGAAATTGCTTTAAACGGACCAATTGTTGTTATACATTCATCGCGACAATTGCAAATGGCTACTTCGAGAAAATTAATCAAGCTGTCCGTCTTAGAGCCGACATAAGTCATATTCCTTATCACGGTATTGTGCGGAAGTTCGGAATTCAAACACCATCGACCAATCACGTCGGACCATCTGCCGCGAACGGCGCGTGCGCCGATCTTTGATCGATCGCGCACTTTTACGCTAGTGTGCGTGTACCATTTTTTTGTGTGTGAGCACGAATCTATCCCTTTGTGTAAGCGTTTCTAAGATTTGGCAGATGGCACGTGCTCGTCTATGCTTCTCTTCGTACATCTGTCGTTTCTTCGACCTTTTTTTCTTAATCTTTGGGATTTTTTGTGATTTTCATAGTGGCATGTGTCGCTGATGCTGGGATGCAAATATGACGTTTTTGGGGAAAAAACGCCGGATTTAATTCGTGTAAGGAGCACATGGCGAATGAAAAAATAAATCGTTCGGCACAAGTGCTTTGTTATTCCTTTCGCCATCTGCTTGCACCTTATTGTGCAGGTCTGTGATAACATTCAATCCTTAGAAAGGTAAATCAAGTAATTGGACACAGATCTAAAGACAGTCAAAGGAATATAAATGTAAGTAAGGTACTAAGTTTTCGTTTAAAAAAGTAAAAGGTGCACTCTAAGACCAAATAAAAAACTAAGACAGAGCGCTGTCAACAGTGAAGTGAAGCCGGTTTCGTAGACATGTGTGCACTTTGTGTGGTGTAGTTTGATTTTAGTGTCATTGTAGTGTCATTGTAGTGTCATTGTAGTGTCATTGTATCATTGTAGTGTCATTGTGGTGTCATTGTAGTGTCATTGTAGTGTCATTGTAGTGTCATTGTAGTGTCATTGAAATGTCATTGTAGTGTCATTGTAGTGTCATTGTAGTATCATTGTAGTGTCATTGTAGTGTCATTGTCAAAGGTGTGCGTGTGAGCGTGTATGCACAGAGCGGTGGTGTAGTTTTGGCATGCTTCACTGTATTGTACACAGCGCTCTGTCTTGGTTTTTTATTTGATCTGAGGGTGCACAGTACGTGCTTTTTTAATGCAATTTGACCTTTAAACGAGAGCTTTGTAAGTGAATCAATGCACGACAAAAGGCTAAAAGCTATACAGTCATACCTCCTAAAGATCGTTTTTAGAAACAACGTATTGTCATTACACGTCATTGCCGTGACGGAATTAATCTAGAAATATACTATAGCTCCTACACGCTCTCAAAAATTATGATCTAAAAAGGAATACTCCTAGAATAGATACAAAAAAAAAGTTATACTAAAGAAAAAAGAATATAGCAAACGATCACGAAATTACAATATGCCGTCAGTGTAAATGCTCGGCGACATGACGCGCCGCCACCGCGCCGCGCCGCCACCGCGCCGCGCCGCCGCGCCTCGTTGTACATAACAACGTTGCCAGCCTGCTGCCGCACCGCCGCTGGGCCGCCGCCGCGGATTGTAGAGTAATATGGCAAAATCAAGCGGCGGCGGCGCGGTGGCGGCGCCCCGGAGGCTCTGTTTATATGGTTACGCGGCGCGACGACGTCGCGGTGGCGGCGCGGTGACGGCGACATATCACCGAGCACTGACAAGTAAATCTGCACAAGTTCCAAAATCATCACACAACCCACTAGCCAGCTAAATACAAAACCGGAAGTACCCACATGCACTTAGGCTACACTCAGCGGAAACCAGTCCCATCGCCATCCCTTATGAAATATGAGCCCAAGGTCATAATGCACCTTCCACACTACCTGAACGAACAGGAAGTTACACAAAGCATTGCGCTTGCGCAAAAACCCACCGAATCTCATCTGCTCACTTCCGCAGGATACGGAACCGTCTGCGAGCGCCAGGAAGCGCGCAAAAACTTAGCTGCGCGGGCGCAGGTTGTACTGCGCTCCTCTTTGTTTATGGTCTGTTTGTATGTAGGTACCCGTTGAGTGAAATTGCAGGTGATGCCGTAAGTACCTACATGTTTGCTTTGTGAAATTACTTGTAAATGTTTTTTAGTAATTGAAATGATAATTTGAGACATTATGTATGCGGGTGTTTTTTTGAATGTTATGCTCTGTATCTTCATACTGTATATCTTTAACATTACATTTTTATAAAAATAATAAAGTCAGAATTCACGGGCATAAGTATAAAGAATAGCCACTCAATTTGCTCATAATTGTTTTACAACGAAAAATGCAACAAACTTGTTAACTCACACTTAAAGTAGACCTACTTATTGTTGCATTAAATGGCCGCCTCCTTTAAAATATCAACCATGTTTTCTGACAGCACTACCATGTAATTAGGCCTATAAAACCGACAATTAATATCGATTAATTAAAAACAAATATCCCGGCGAGCACATCACTAGGAAACGCTCAGTGCTACCAACTTACTGCAACAAAATGTCAAAAACATTACCTAGATATAAATGGAACGCAATGTCGCCACAACTAAAAACAACGGTCTTTATATTAAGTTGCAATTTTATAAATGACTGCAAAATGCGAGAGAGGAGTGTGTTGCCGGGGTTCTGTCTGTTATTTACACAACATATTCTGCTTGTTCCAGCCGAGCATAGAGATATCTTGAGACCTTCGTTCAACATACAAACTGTAGCTTCAGCCCCGGATCTAGGGGGGGGGGGGGGGGGGCAACCGGTGCAAATTCAAGCGTATCAGACAAGTGGACCACCCAGCACACCGCAACTTTGCAATAAATGAGACGCGCAGCACATATAATCTTTCTATTTATTTCTTTTTTATAACAGGTTTGGCGCCCCTGTTGGATTGGGGCATTATCGATCGATAAAATGTGATTAATATGTTGCTGCCAAAACTTCCCACCAGCCCAAACCAGCACATCCCCATGAAGGATTGGTGGGGGGCGGCATACGGCAGATTTTGCCCCGCTTCAAAAAAAATCTAGATCGGGGGCTGTGTAGCTTACTCGTCCTCGCAGTTAGAGTTAATTTAATATACCCACTAATTAGACCCGTTTAAGTAGTGTGTAAGGTGTTCAAGATCACGATTTTGGAATTAACTCTTACATACGAGGTATTTAAGAACAACCACTAAGAATATTATGTGTCTTCTTACACACTCTTCTTTTGGAGTCTCTCCAATTACACGAAAGTTCGCCATTAACTTCGAATATTTCTCTCTCAATATGTTATATTTAAATGGTCCCAACTTGCTATAAGTAATGAAACCAGGCTGTTACAGTTCACTAGTTCACACTGTTTAAATCTTCTCCACAAATCCTCACCTCCATTAAACAAATCTAATCCCAAACTGCTTCAGAATACATTGTCAGTAAAATTATTATAGAAATATCCGTGAAGAAGGAGCTTCATATTTGGCTATAAAATATGAAATCATAAAGACACGGATACGGAAAAAGTTATACTGACCGGGATGAAAGTCTGATAGACCTCCAGGCCACCACAGCATTTTGGCTGAAGAAATAACCAGTGAAACAATATGATACTTAAAATATTGCATTTTTGTGGTGTCGCCTTGTAATTACATTATCATATTATAGCAGTTGCATGACATTACTCCATTTTGTTCTCACGCATGATTGACAGCAAACCATAACTAAAAGTTCATGGTTTTTCTATCCATCGACGGACCTCTTAAAAATGGAATGTGATCGTCTCGCGGTAATGATGACCGGTGTGCACGCGCCACAGCCATATATGGCCGAAGGTGGCTGAACGAGCCTTCGTAAATGATCGACACCTAATTCTTATGGCTTTACCAAATTATTATGATGGCAACAGTTGCGATCCCAAGCGAATTGATAAAATTTTAATAAGATTGCGTGGTAATTGTAATTTGCATGCTGCTTTAAAATTGAATGTTCAGCCGCTTGTTAGCTTATGCTGGAATTTACTTGAAAATTACGGATGTGTATTAAACGTACCATTTTGTGGTAATACATAATTGGTAGGTAAAAATTTGCACTAATTATAATGTAGGAAGCTCTGAAATGTTTTCGTGGAACAGAAGTCTACTTTATATTTAGAGTATTAAAGTTATTTTTTCCGAAAACGTCTCAATCTTAATGAAAGCAGTTTATAAAGTATTGCTTTATAATGACGCTTTAAACCTAAAATATTATCCATCATGTGCGTAATATTCATAAGTTCTAATAAAGTCGACATCGTTTATATTTATTCACCATAGATTTCGGCATACATCACAGAAGAAAAAAATAAGCAAAACAATGCAGCTTTAAAACTATTTTCGACAAAACACGATCGTGACATCCTCACTTTATAAATATCGTTCCAAAATTAAATATTTAAATTGCTGTCATCGCTGCCGATTTGAAAAACGAACGGACGGAAGTACAGGTGATTGTTTTTTTTTTCTTAAATCAAGTTACACGTAGAACAGATTCATCGGTGGTCGGCCATTACTCGACTAAATCGAAAAGCGACAAAATCTACTATGATGTCTACGAATGACGGGAATATTCAAAATAACAGGTCTCTGAACTGTTTTTTTACATTGAACTCAATCGCATAGTACGTGACAGCGTTCTGCTTAATTTGACTAAATTACGTAGTGTGATTTTTTCATCTTTTTTCTGTGGGCTTCAGAAGTTTTTGTAGACATTATACGATTTTATGAACGCGGTAGGTTGTTTTTATATTCAAATAAGTCTCTAGGCTACGATCTAAATTACACGTCGGATTTAATTCGAGAAATAAACGTAATAAGATTCTTTGTTGAGAAAAAAATGGGGCATCGCGTTATGATGTCTATAATGATCAATAACCCTTCATCGATCGTGATGCAACGGAGTGAGAAAAAAAAACAAATTACCGCGTCGTGATTCTACCACTTAATAATCGTAGTATACACAGTATCTCACGACTACTTTAAAAATAAAAAAAATGGGGTGAAATAACCAGTTACGAGGCATCATTAAATGTTAACATTATTAAGTTACGACGGGTCAGACAGAGCGCATCATAGAAGGCTTTAGAGCTAGCTAATGAGAGAAGCTTTGAATTGCTTCGGAGAGAAATTGAATAAATAAAAAGGAAAATACATTTAAGTCATGTTTTTGTAATTTGCACTAAACCCAATTCGCAATTTATCGCCATTCAAAAGAGTTACCAAGAAATAGCATGATTTACTATTACATTTTTATGCACGTAACCAATGCATCCGACCCATCAACGAACCAATCAGCCCTACATAAGAATATCGGCCGAACGATAGGTCCATTCGAAAAAAGAACGCAGTGATTTTTTTATCGAAAGCTGCGAACGGCTAGCAGGTGTAATCCACAATGAAGATTTGAAAAAAAGAGTTTGGAACAGAAGGCCTTTTTCCCACGCCCCTATCGATATTTTTGAGTTTCGAATTCAGTACATATTTAAACTTGGAATTGCTTGTAGGTGCCGTCCGTAAGTACATGTAAATTAGATTAATTGTGCAAACAGCGAAAAATATTGAAGTTAATCTTTATTAGACTAGGAGTTTCTCTAATATATGATTATATTTATTTGATATTCTTCTTTTAATTTTGTCTGACCTTATGCCACTGATCTTGATCGAGTAAACGCTAAATACAGAATGTTTGGTTTTATCAAGCTCCAACATCCATTACAAATTGTTTAGACTGACTACTTGAAATGTCAAACTTTTAATGAGGCAGATTGTGAAAAAGTTCTGTTAGAGAAACGGGTAGAAGAGCAGAATGTACCGATACTATCTTTGATGAGATTCAGACTAGGTTATAAATACTACCTAGCCACTAAATAATTATGTAAAATTACCAATACATTGTTTCAAAGTATCTTTATATGCAGTTTTGCTGCAATTAAAACTACTAACTACAAGTAGGTACACGATCTCACATAATATGCTACATTGTGTAATGTCAAAAAAGTCGCAGTTATCATAATAAAATAATCTATATTTTAAGGTGCATAAAATATTTTCGCAAACAAAAGCTACAAAATTACGGCCATTTTATAAGTCGTCATAAAACTGAACCAAACTCTCAATTTTGCCAACATCCCGTTATTTCATCATCAGTGTTGCCATAATATTGTCCGCTAAACAAATATTGTGAAATAAAAATGTCATTTGCACGCACAACAGTAAAACAGTTGGTGTTTACATTCCGATGTGAATTCGTAAAGTGATCGGCAATATTTGGGCGTCTGTTACACCGTGGTGTAACGCGTAATATTGCCGAGATGGAATTCCAAAGACTTCCAAAATCAAGATACAAAGACCCTACCATACTACAAAAGTGGTTTTGTTTTGAATAAAATCATGTTTCTTAGTATTCATATCTTTTCTAATAACTTTGCTCACATGTTGAATTTCTCCAGTATTGTGGATGTGTTTCAAAAACTTAAATCTCACATACACAGAAAAAAAACTTCTTCATTTTGTTTCCTTTTCTGTGTGTTTTGTGTGTGTTGTCTGTGTTTTGTTGCTTTTCTTAGCTTTTCTCTTGAATCTTGCAAAATTCATGATAGACAACAATCGCTTTACATAAAAGCAAAATCTTTCTGTTTGTTCTACTAGCTGCGCCCTGCGGTTTCCCCTGCATAAGTCTCGATCCCGTGGGAATATAGGGATAAAATGTGTTCTATGACCTTCTTCAGGTCATGGTTTTCCAATGTGCCATCCGTTCTGCCGTTTTAGCGTGGAAGCGTAACGAACAAAAAAACTCACTTTCGCATTTATAATATTAGCTAGAATAAAAGCTCTGTCAAATCTGAAAAAATCAAACTTACATTTCATCTCACTGAGGCAAAACCTACGTCAGTTTTATCCATAATGTTACAGTCCGGTGTGAAGGCAGCCCGTTCGTCTCAAACGACATCTTGTACGTACTTACATGACAAGGCCCTGACATTTGGCCGGCGACGCAAAAACCGCAGGCGCAGGCCGGTGCTCTATCGCATTTCACCGTTATGCTCGCTCATTGTTTCGATTATCGCTTTTACGGGTTAAAAGTAAACTTTAACTACCCGTTTGAGGGTTTGTGTATCATGAATCAGCCAACTAATGGCCATGTGGTGGGCAATGTTGTTGAATAATAATGTTATATGGAAAAGTTGCGTATAGAAAACGAAAACTATGAAGAAACTACGAAAACTAAAAACTATGAAGTGTTGAAATGACGACCTGCAGAAGGTCAGTGGCGGCATCTACATCGCCACATGCAAACTACATGTCACACTGACATCAGTCAAAATCCTGCATCGCGGAAGCAATCTTTACTGCTCAACTAGCATATACAAACGTCGCGACATCAGTCGTCAGGCAGCTGACACCAGACACAACACCCGTCTGGTCGGAGGATCCTCCCTTTTCTTTGGTGGATGAGTGATCTTTACGGCCTGTTCCTAATACTTCCTTGACCAAGTTTAAAGATGACATGTAAATGTGACACGTGACCTATGATCTAAGACTGGGAATTTAGACTTCATGGTCTGAAATCGCCAAAAGAGGCTTCTCTCGTCACTGCATGGGAGAAGCCTCTTGACTAATAACTGACTGATGCTCAGTGGCGTGCATTTAGATAGACAGAAAATACAGTTATTTAGCACAGACAACACACAACGTATTTTTCAAAAATATCAATCAGCCTAGCCTTTTCTCAACTTTGTTGGGGACGGGCTTCCAGTCTAACCGGATGCAACTGAATATTTGGACTTTACATGGCGACTGCCTATCTGACATCCACAACCCAGGAACTGGGTAATACGATACCCCTTGGTAAGACTGGTTGTTAGACTTTCGGGCTTCTGGCGACCCGTAACGACTGTCAAAGATTCACGAATGACAGCCGGGACTTCTTTTCTTTTTTTTTTATGGCATCTCGCTGGTCAATCTAGGAGGTTATCGGCTGCTTAATCGGACTTTCTTGTGGCTGCCTCAATAAGTTAAAGCCTCCAGCCAGGGCATAAAACTTAGAAACTAAGCGATTACACGCTAAGGGCACCCCCTGTGAGGGGTACGGACCTCAGCTTAGGGTGTCGCTGGGGGAGCGCAGCAAGAGACAGGCTGGATCGGATCAATATTATTATTAGGAGACAGCCGGGACGTGCTTTCCGCGCCTCTTAAGAGCGTTTATTCTGAAAGTGGGCAACGTCGCAAATAGATGTCAAATATATCACTGTTTTGATTAATTTTGCAATATTACTGTATGGAAATAAAAAATGTGGCTAACTAGCGAACTAGAGTATTGATTATGAAATGCAATAATTAATATCGTAACACCGAATGTTTAGTTTAAGATGTAAAAAATAAATTTGGAAAGTTTCCAAATGCGTTTTTTACACCTAAAATGGGTACAACATAAAATTCAATGTTATAATTGCAATTCATTATTAATATTCTAGTTCGCTAGTTAGCCACATTTCTTATTTCTATTCAGTAATATTGCTATAAGAAAAAAAACAGGTCAATAATTGACAGTTATTTGCGACGTTGCCAACTTTTAGGATAAACCTCTTAAAGTGCTTTCCGAAGCACTGAGGAATCTCGGTTTGTAAAGATGGTCACCCAGCCACGTATTCTTCAAAATAAAAAGTGTATTAGCAAGGCCTATGTTCAGCTGTCGGCAATTACATGCTAGTGTATTAGATACTAGCGAACCGCCCCTGCTTGGCACGGTTCTTACGACTTGCCAAACATCGAGATTTCTTAATTATCTATAAGTTATAAACCTTCCGGAATACATTCTCTAAATTGTGTTGAAAATCTCATCAAAATCCGTTGCGTATTTTAGAAGAACAATGCGGACATACAGACAAACGCGAAAAGCGAAGTATTTTATAATACGAGTATGTATACTGCTAAGCCAAAAGGCGCTATCTCAATCGGGGTAAGGTTTGAGAAAATGTACTTTTTGTAAATTGTAATTTAAGGAAACAAAAAACTTCTTAGTGGTTTTGTAATGTTTTCAGTTAGATTGCGCTGTTTAGCTTATACCATTAGATACGAAATTGTTATAGCTATTAAATGGTATAAAAAAACTAAAAGGCCATGTCTCAGAGATAGCGCCTTTCGGCTTAGATGACATCAAAAATATCGTGTAATTCAAAGATCATTTATTCAAACTAGGCTGAGAATCAGCATTTTTCGAACGTCAAAATTACATCAAGACAGTCCCCAAAACGCCCACCCTTCACCACTTCCTAGTGCATTAGCTGGGAAGAAGAAGTGGCGCAACAAACTCTCCTGTAGCCACTCTTCTCTAGAAAATTCAGTGTAATTATTGTCCAAACACGAAATTAATGTGTCAAACTTGCCATATCCACAGACGAGTGCAGACCAACTTGAAGTAAGTAACAACTAATGACTATACATTGGCAAATAACTATGATTGTTATCTTGTCCAGAGAGCGATGGACGTTGATATGTGACCGACACATGAGCATTAATGTCCCGTGGTCAGTTTTAAGGTCTTCCAGTGACATTTGGACTTGTATAGAGAAATTATCTCTTTCTTGGCTTTTGTTATTTACTATTAAAGTGGAACCTTAGGGTTTAAATTGAATTTGAACGCGAATTTGTTACCTCAGAGTAATTTATTTAATTAATTTATTCCTGTAATTCAACTTTTATAGTGCAAATAATTTTTATTTGTACGAGAAAAGAATAGAGGTGATCTTTTCCACGAAAGCTATATACTGTATTGTATAGTTTATACTTTTCAATAACAGTTGGAAAAATGATCTGTAACACTGTGGCGGCATCTACAGCGCCACATGCGAACTACGCATAAAAGACCTAACGTCATACAAAATCCTGACGTCACACAAATCCTGCATCGCGCAATTAAAGTTTACCGCGGGAACTACATAATTATATAAGACTATTCGACATCAATCGTTGAGCAATTGCCCGCCAGATACGATACCCGTCTGGTCGGAGGATCCTCTCTTTTCTATTGAGGATGAGTGAACTTTACACCCTGTTCCTCCAACCTATAAAACACTGTTTTTGGAACAATAAACAATATTATTATGAATTATTATCAATGCAGAAGTTAGTAAATACCTGCCTATTATTGTCCCACTTCAGGGCAAAGGTCTTCTCATACAAACACGGCACAAGCATTGATAACCACGCTCGCTCAAGACGAGCCAGCGACTTCAGACCTAATATCAACGATCCGAACATCACGATTAATGCATGTTGTAAGCTCAAAAGTAATTTAAATACTCGAAGGGGACTAAAACAGTGCTTTTTAGCTAATCCTTTTTGATGCTAGTAAAATTCCCCTTTTTTTACCGCATTTCTTCTCCGTTTGTGATCATCAGCTGCTTCTCTGAGTTGCCTTTAACTTTCTCCGGGACAAAAATAGCCATAATTTACATATCATCATATTATCAAGTATTGACGGCAAGTTCGTTTAAAAACTTAAAATATCGATACGAATAACCGCCACCTCTATACTTACAACAACTCGTACGATCAATCAATAAGGTTCCGCGCGAAATATCCATACTTATCAATACAACACACTATTATAACTAAATTATTCCCTACAGCGAGAAATTATTCCACTCTCCAATGATAAAAGTGCTAGTTATTAAAATCTACCACGGAGCAAGAAATAGAGGATTGCAGAAGTTTAGTTCTTTACTATACTCAATTGACGTGACTTTGCGGAAATCCATTAGTTACCTAAGACGCTTAACTGTTCTTAAAGAAGCATAAAGATAATAATAAAGAACCCTATAAGAAATCGACACGTGTTTCACCTCTCAATGAGGCATCCTCAGGATGACGATTGACTTCTTGCAAAACCCGGACACGACGTTTTGCCACGTCAATTGCTGAACGCGCGTTCGGCGGTTGACGTGGCAACACGTCATGTACTAATATACGTCGTCTATTGTATTTTTAGTTCTTTACTTTTTTACACTTGCAATTTGTAACCACTTGGTGTTCTCAGTGGCAACTCGGAGCCTGAATTTGTGCCCTGTTGGTGCCAATAGGCTCGACCCCTACTACATGAGAGTGGCGACTACCCACAGACACCGACATATCTGGTGAAATGTCGATGTCTGTGGGTACTCCTCTGCCAAATGCGACTGCTAAGCGTTTATACCCAGGTTAGATCAGGCTTGGTTTTTTCCAAAAGGAATTTTCAGTAGCAGCCCAGAGTCTGGATTGGTGCCCGTGGCATATATGGCAAATTGGCAATAGACCCTATTACATGGGTCTCATTGATGGCGCCGAAAGGTTCTGGAGTGGCGACCGCGTACCGGAAGACGTAGCGTTGGAAGGCCTCCCACAAGCTGAATCGATGACTGTGAAGGCCACAATGAATCCGCTGGATGCGGGAAGCACGGAACCGGTCGAAGTAGCGGTGCTTGGGGGAGGCCTCCAGCAGTGGACGTACTCTTTTGGCTGAATAAATGATGATGACATGGGAGTCAAACGTACCTGGCGAAATGCTGCGGGAGTTAATCCACCTGCTTACTTCTTTAGGGATTATAGATGTAAATATAAGCGCACTTTAAAAATAATGTTTAGCTTTAAAATTTTAAAGCTAAACATTATTTTTAAAGTGCGCTTATATTTTCTCCTAACAGAATTATAAAATGACATCTATAATCCCTAGTTCATCGAATGAACTATAAAAATAATGTTTTCCACTATAAATATGCTTAGCTTATTACTGTGTCGTAGGATTGTCTAATTATCTAGTCGCAGGCACATTGTATGATTCGTCATTTTGAACTGGATGATATAGTTTAGAGCGGTGACCACCCGCGCGCGAGCCAAGCGAGCGCAGCGAGCGGTGCCGGCGAGCGCTACTACCAAGTTGCTCGCAGAAATTTGGTTCATGTTTATTAAAGTAATAGGTAATATTAAATAATAGATCTGTTATTATTTTAAAGTGCTGATAAACAATTTTATAGCTGTTTAAAAAAAAAAAAGTGTTATTAAATACATCCCGTTCTGTTACTGTACTGTGGCAGTTGACTAATTTTAATAGTGATTTATTTAGACTTCTGTTTTTTCTGACACTGTGTCTTGCTACCATATTGGTCTAAATATGAATGTACATCAATATATTGCGTTAATAATATACCTGTTATAAACACGTTGTTTACAATGCTCCGTCGACGACGGCGGCGCCATCTGCCGACGTCCCGTTAGCCTCAGGGACAAGCGCACGCGCAGCCTAAGTGAAAACAGATGATGGATACTTTTAGTAGCCGAGTTCTTACTTTTGCGTGCTTGATAATTTATTAATCTTGTAATTAAAGTCACGAAATGTTTTTTTCGGTATTTTGAGAAGGTTGTCGTGCGTGCTGTTGTCAGGAAGGGGAACAGAGCACTTATTAATCGGGTCAAGGTTTTTAATAATTAATAAGTTGCTATACGAGTATATATTATGACATGGTGATTATTTTCCTTTGAAAAATAGCTCAGAATGTTTTTTTGCTCCAATTTAAAGCAGCAATAATTCATTTATTTTATTTTTAATAATAGGGATGATGCCTGGGTCAAAAAAAAAGAAATTATAATTAGTCCGTCAGTCAGATAATAAAAAAATATTAGACACGTATTTTTTGCTTTATCACATTAATAAAAAAATATTTAGATAAAAAACACGGTCGCTAACTCGCTACGTCACAAGTATAAAATGTACATACAAGTGACGTCATGGCACATTTTAACCCGATGTATCGCCGTAATCTTTTGATTACGTAAAAAAAAGAAAAAATATGGGTCCAATATTTTTTTATATTCTACCTGACGGACAAAAAAAATATTTTTAGTCATCATCCCTATTTAATTTAATTTTAAATCTTGCAAGTCAAATTCTGGATCTGCTATTGTCCTTTACTTTCTGTTTAAGTGTGACGTTGCTATTTTACCTCTGGCTTGAAAAAATATTCATAAAATGTCTATGTGGCGGCCTCTACAATCACCAGATGCGAACTACGCATCAAAGACCTGACGTCACACAACATCCTGACGTCACACAAATCCTGCATCGCGCAATTAGAGTTTACCGCGCGATGGACATATATATAATCTCCAAACTTTAACCTCTGGGCAGTTGCCCGCCAGACACAACACCCGTCTGGTCGGAGGATCCTCCCTTTTCTATGGTGGATGAGTCAACTTTACACCCTGTTCCTCATACCCCTAAATCTATATCCCACCATCTTCTCATCCATATAAGCTCACAATCATAGGTCTTGAGCAGTGGTGGCACAATGTTATCGACCCTGATTACGAGTCAAAGGTCGTGAATTTGAACCCAAGCACCTTACTTTGTGTATTTAATTTCATCACCACTGCTCTAAAAACGGTGAAGGAAAACATCGTGACGAAACCGGAATGTCTCAGAACCAAAAATTCGAAGTCATGTGACATCTACTAACCTGCACTGGGCCCGCGTGGTGGATTACGGCCCACTCCCTCTCACAGAGAGGAGGCCTGTGTCCCAACGGTGGGAACATTATAGGTTGATTATTCATAGGTCTTATTGGGACCTATTTCATATACAACGTGTGACGTTAAATGCGCAAAACCTGAAAATAGTTTAATCAGAATAACGAACAGAATCAATTGAACCACTTTTTAACATAGGTCACATTTTTCAAAAAATCTTCGTTAAGAACGTTGCCGTGTCTATTTATTAATAGGTCAAGCCATCACATGCGCAAACCCGCTAAAACGGCCCGGTGACGACCCCTCCCTCGAGCAGTGCCTCGTCGCAGACGCAAGAAACGATCAGAATTGCTAGGAAAACTAAAACAGCACATAAAACCTTTACAATTTTTTTAATGGTTTTTTTTCTCTCTGACATAGGTCAATTGAATAAAAAATCAGTTGGGGTGTCTGAGGTTTTGCGCATTTAACGTTACACGTTGTATAAACCCTAAGAGCGCTAGGGGTGCTCCTAGATTCTTCCCATAGCTGTTGAAGTGTCTTATTCAACACTTGAACAGCTACGGGAAGTGTAGACACAGTCACTCAAAGTCCAACACACGATCAAATTCTTCATCAACGAATAAAATCAATATTACATCCTGTCCAAACATAAAAGATATACTTAATGATGACGAGAGTTTTGGCAATAATCGTAAAATTGCAGGAAATTGAACTTGATGAATGTTATTACTTCCTCTAACCCATTACTTATATGTTCTGTAATTACTTCTTATTACAATAAAAGTTACATAGGTAAAGTTATTGTAAATCGGAATCTGTTGTGAAAATCTATTTGGAAATGTCAAACAAAATACTCCATTGTGTGGTCTTATAATATATGGAGGTAAGGTAATACACCCACAACCTTACCTCTTAATATAAACACAGGAACAACAAATTGGACTTGTTTAAAGTTAATAATTAAAAGTAAATAATGATTTTTAGAAAGAGATAGTTGTTCTAAAAGAATTCGTCTATGGTTGCTCAAATAGTAGAGGATTGGACCTAGGAATGAACTTCACCCATCTGTTTAATGGATGAAAAGTATTTTATGCCTTAATGTTATAAAATATATCGCGAATGGGTTGGCAAAAAATATCCCGGCCAGACAACGGTGATTAATAAAAAAAATCATTTTTTTTACATTGCAAGATGTACACCAATGGAAAGAACTTTTCAAGGAGAACCTTTGCTACTAACTCGACTTTTGTCAATTCTCTTTCTCTCTTTCTCTTTTTTTAAAAACGTTGCCCCATACTAAGAATTTCTTCTTGTATCGTGGGTGCGTTTACAAACATAGAAACTCACATACACTAACACCCAGACCCGGAACCACTACTTGCAAATCATACAAATATTTGTTCCGTGCGGGGATCGAACCCGCGACACGTTGCGCAGCAGTCGATCGCTCAGCCACTGCGCCAACCGTGTCGTCAACAACAATCGTTAGACAACTAGGAGTTAATGACCTAAATAAGGGACTTCTTGGCCACCTTAGTTTAGGAATGTTCTTGGCGCCCCATAGCCATATATATAGTGCTTTTTAAGATAAACTTTTGTTACTAATTAAACGAATTAATATCGTTAAACTAATGAGTGCAATTTTTGGAAAAAAGTCTTTTTTGTTTTTTTTAAATCATAAGTCTTGTCAGGATTTTTTTTGCCAAGGCACTCGGGATATATTTTTTAACATTGATATAAAATACTTTTCATCCATTAAACGGATGGGTGAAGGTCGTCTCCAGGTCGGATATTAGGCTAAAATGCTATATCAAAAAAAAAAAAATGTTAAATGGTATTTCTGCCGCCAAAATGACCCCTGTTTTCCGATTACTAGTGGTCGCCCAGAGGTCAAAATTCGACCATAATTCATTTAAATGTCATGATTCTAAGGTAGCCATCTTGTATCAAATGCTGTCAAACGCATGGTAGTGTGTGTAATGTTTTTTTAAAATTAATTTAATTTAATTCTAATGTATATTATATAAAAATATTAGCTTTCTGCACTCCTTCTCGATATAAACTTTAACTGTGCCAAATTTCACACTCCTCCAACCGCGTAATTTTCGTAAAAAGGGGTACTAAGTTTTTGCTTCACGTATTAATATAATAAAATAATAATGTACCGACTTTTCAAAATCAGAAGAAACTTATCAACTTTGTCTCTATTTATTACTAAGCACTCGGAGGATGGAAATCAGGTATTCTCAAGTTTATATTTTTATTTATTTATTACACAGGTGTTACTACCTAAGCACCTGACATAATCCTCTAGTCGTCTAGGAACAAGATAGCCCGCTCGTAGCGCTATTTTTAGCAACACATGTTAGCGACTATGATTATAGTTATTACGTTATAACCAATATTATTTGCTTGACATAATATCCTTCTCTCGTATCAACATGAATTGTAAGAAAACCGGCCAAGTGCGAGTTGGACACGCACGCCGAAAAAACATTTTCGGCGTTTAATCAATTCTTAACTTTTTTTTTTTTTTTTGTTAAATCGGCAATAGAAATACACAATCTGTGAAAATTTCAACTGTCTACCTATTGCGGTACAAATGAGATACAGCCCGCTGACAGACAGACGGACGGACAGCGGAGGATAATAATAGGGTTAAAAAATGTATGTCATGGTAAAAATATTAGTCAGCCAGCAAGGTATTATCGAGGCTGACTACGCGGTCCAGTATCCTGAGTTTTCCGGATGTATATTTGACAGTTTCATTGACACCTCTCTTTTTAAGGCTTGTGCAGACCAGCGCGACTTGTCGCGCGACGCGACACGAACAATACAATTTCTAAGAAAACTTCACAGTATAACAATAACCGATGTCGCGTCGCGCGACAGGTCGCGCTGGTCTGTACAAGCCTTTATGCAGTTCTTAAGGGTTAAGGCATGCCGCGACAAACAACGGGTTAAAGGCACCATACACCGAAATAAATAAACACATGGGGTGTGTCAGCGATACTGAGAGTGTTAAGTATCGCCACTTGTGGAGTTTGATGGGGAATGTTGATGGGGATTAGTGGAATAACCCTAAGAGCTCTTACAGACAGGTGCGACGCGACACCTTTATAACAATTTCCGTGAAGTTTTCATAAAAAATATTCCACCAGACTCGCGCCTATCAGCGGGAACCTTTATTTTCATATATTCTACAAAAAACTAACCCTCGATTATTGAAAGCATTCTATTCAGAAAGCTCTGTCTACAACACAAATTAACGAGAACTCCGTTTTTAGCCACGTGGAGTGCAAAGCACGTGCTTTCTGCACTAGAATTATAATCAAGTTTATAAAATTAAAGAAAATATCGAACAGTTGGGAACCATGAAACTTTCTAGTGATACGAAACACGTTTCTTGTGTAGAGATAACGAGAAGGATTCAAGATTTTGTCAGAAGTAAAGTTTCAAGACTGCAAGATGACAACACCAAAGCTTGTGTTTGAGTAGTTACTAGTAAGCAGTATGAAAGTATGAAATGCAAATGATTAACAGCCTCGTGAGTTTGAGGCTTTTAAAACATAGGTTATCTAAGCCAATCAACAACTATGTACAGTCACACACCGGTCCCTATTTAGAAACCAAGAAACTCATAAAATAAATTGATATAAGAGCTTCCTGTAACACATAAAACAAACTGGTGCTAGAGAACCTGATGAGAAAATAACAAGATGACTGAACTTATTGGACTTAAACATAGCTGGCGGAATATCCGCACATTTCGCTAGTTATGGTAAAGTCCCATGTACACCCGTACCATAGGTACAGCTCTGCCTAAGGTGCGGGACATACACAAGTAGCGAGGGGCGCGGGACATACACAAGTGGCGAGGGGCGCGGGACATACACAAGTGGCGAGGGGCGCGGGACATACACAAGTGGCGAGGGGGGCGGGACATACACAAGTAGCGAGGAGCTCGGGACATACACAAGTGGCGAGGGGCGCGGGACATACACAAGTGGCGAGGGGCGCGGGACATACACAAGTGGCGAGGGGCGCGGGACATACACAAGTGGCGAGGGGCGCGGGACATACACAAGTGGCGAGGGGCGCGGGACATACAGAAGTAGCGAGGAGCTCGGGACATACACAAGTGGCGACTGGCGCGGGCACGGTGACGGTGTGGCGCGGCCGTTGCGCCGCCCCCGTTCCATATTTCATACAAAATGTATAGGAACGACGTGGCACGGAACATACACAGGCGTGGCGCGGGCAACGCGACGGTGCGGCGCGGATACATGTTGTCTGAAATACGAAACGGGCGGCGCAACGCCCGCGTAACACCGTCGCCACGCCCGCGCCTCTCGCCGTTTGTGTATGTCCCGCGCCTAAGCCTTCGGGAATTACAGGCGTCGTGATGCTAAGTTATGTATGACCACATTACCACTTGCTAATATCACATTATGGAGACTTCAGCCAGGAATAGCGTGACCAAAAGACAGGTTAGATAGCTTCTCGATATCATACTCTTGGAGCATGATGCCTCTAGTAAACAATAGGGTCTTGTACGGCCACCGCAAGATTTTGGCCGGAGCGGGCAAGGCGCCTAGTATGGCGTTCACCTGCGCGCGCGCCACCTGCCGCACATCTGACACAGATGCAGAGTAGTGATGGGATAATGGTGATGTCGATAGAAATTGTATTTGAGAAATATTGTAAGTTTTCTAATCTACACTATAAATATTTGTATTTTTGTTTATCTGTGACCTTTATAATTTGTACCTATTTTAATTGCATTGACATTTTATGCATGTTATTCAATTGTGATTTATTCTATTGCAGTATTGTGAAATTTTATTTTATGAAACTACTAGACCGATTAAAAAAATTCCTTCACCAGTACAATGCTATTATAGTTTATGTTACTCAGTGATAATATCACTGAGTAACATAGACTATAATTTATAAAGAAATCACTCGGGCGAAGCCGCAGGCGGAAACGATTTAAAAATAAAAAGGGAAGATGCTGTACTATTTCAATTGTGATTGACCTAATGAGGGAAAATAAGGATTGAACTTGTTAACATGAATACGAATGCCATTTGTCTGCTCATAAATCTTTCTACAACATCCACGTAGGAACGTTTTTATCATAATAAAATCATGAATAAGTATAAAATAAATATAAAAATAAGTACTCAGATAAATTATTGTAAAAAAACACGTTAACGCAAAAACCAAGAAAACAAGGGAAGTACTCATGTATGTAAGCAGAGTACTATTTGACGTGATTGTACTATAAATTGCAGATTCAATGAAAATTTTTGTTTTTTCTGATTTACATCTGTGATTTGCATAGATATCACACAATTCTAGACGATTCTAAAGGACACTCAATAAACAAGTCAAGCAATTTGCATTTCGTTCTCAGAACAATCAAGTTCTTATTTTTGCCACTGCTTTTGCTTGATTCAAGATAATTTACAGAAAATAGATAATTAAAGTTAATTCTTTTTTTGAAGATACACTAATAAAAATTAGGTATAAAAAAACACTAACTTCGATATCGTATCGTAATGCTGTAGTTTTTGGTAGTCCACTATCATATCCTTTAAGAACTTTTAGATCATTTGCCGAAATAAAACTAACTCATCGATATAATTTTATCGACACTCACCACCACTATAAACTTCTCTTTGCGCATCTCAACACTTGACGAATGCGCTTTACGTTGCACAACTATCCTAATTATTACGTCGAGTAGACGAGCCATATCAAGAAAGCGACGCAGCCGCTTAGTTTTACACAACGATTGATTAATTGTGTTAAGAATACTGAATGTAAGTAGTAATTGTTTTAAAGAGATGTGTTGTCATGGACAGTTACGAATGCGTTTCCTATTTATATTCTTATTGATTGTTGCTGTTGATGCTCTGTGTTTTAGAGTTAGTTGGGGCGGAAGCCTTTTACTCCGCTTCTCAGGAATGCGTCACTGTTGAAACTTCTGTCATAATAATAGTATAGATACTGCTGAACACGGGCCTCCCACTGAAATGAAATTAAATTAAAAGAAATGAAATGAAATTAAATTAAATTAAATTAAATTAAAAGAAATGAAATGAAATTAAATTAAATTAAATTAAATTAAATTAAATTAAATTAAATGAAATTAAATGAAATTAAATGAAATTAAATGAAATTAAATGAAATTAAATGAAATTAAATGAAATTAAATGAAATAATAAATTAAATGAAAAGAAATTAAATTAAATGAAATGAAATTAAATTAATTTGTTTATTCTGTAAATAGGATATCGGAATCACTTTTCCACGTCATATTAAAAAAATATGAAAAATAGGCTAGACGAGTTCGGCGTTTCCTATCTGACTACTCTGAGAAGAAAGGCCGAAACAAACTATTACAATCTACACGGGCTACAATCGTCATAATTTCACATGCTTGGCATACATTACTAATGTGTGACTTCTGTAAGAGGATGCTGCCTATCCTCCTAATTCTCTCCATTTGCCATATTGACTACAACTAGAGTTTGGGATGGTGTGGCCTAAAGGTGACATTAAACACGCTACAATGGTCATACTGGCGAAAAAATTACCAATGTCAAGAGCGTTCATCCAAAAAGTTGACAGCGGCGCAAATAGCTGTCAAAAGCCATATTTCAAGTTTCCCTATAGTAATATCGCCAAATTAATCAAAACAGCGAAATATTTGACAGCTATTTGCGACGTTGTCTACTTTCTGTATACACACTCTTAAATTATCTAAATCAAAGGAAATTGTACACAACTACTATTGATTTATAATATGTTTTTTTCCTTTTTATTTCAGTATGGATGCTCTATCGTAAATGTTGAGGATCGACATCGGTTCCAAGACAGGGCAGGACATGTATTAGAAAATTAATTTACTGCTTTTTATTAGAAAATGCTACTATGGCTTGTAGCTAAGTAATAATAGCCACACGGGTCCATCAGTTTAAGTCCAACCATCAGGTTAAGCTGCGGTTGCCAGGGTTGGTCCGTAGATGAGACCATTTTTACATATACCGAGACTCCTCCGTGCCTCCGAAATCACGCTAAGCCGTGATCCCGGCTGTCATTTGTAGATCTTTGACAGTCGTTACGGGTCGTCAGAAGCCCGAAAGTCTGACAACCAGTCTTACCAAGGGCTATCGTGTTACCCAGTAACGGGGTTGTGGAGGTCAGATAGGTAGTCGCTCCATGTAAAATCCTGGTATTCAGCTGCACCCGGTTAGACTGGAAGCCGACCCCAAGATAGTTGGGAAAAAGCTAGGTAAATGATGATTAGAAAATACTACTAAAATACTTAGGGCAAACCGCAAAGTTTGAAGATGAAAACCTCGTTTAAAAATATCTATGTCGTAACAGCACATCTCGCACTTGACCATTACGAAACACGGCATACCGTCCGATACAGTTTTTTCATCGAATGCGTTGCATATTTTAATTTACTTTGTACACGAGTATTATAGTTCGTCGTTAATATGGGAATCGTGCGATGCCCAGACGCCGCTCGCATCCAAATGACTTTACAAAGTTGTGTTGCCACGCCTAATATGGCGATTTCATATTAAATTATTATGTGGTACATTTATTAGACTGGGTAAGTAATTTAACATACTTGGCGGTACACACCATGTTTTATTTAAAAGAGTTAGATATAGGTACATAATATTCGTATTAATCTAACAGAACTTTGTCCTTATCTTGTTCTTTATCTACAAATCAACAGTAAGAAAAGAAAGAGGTTTTACTTCTTTTAATTTTTATGACTGGCCACAAATAAATTCTGAAACTCATAATTTGACATTTGAATGACTAACACGTCAAAATTTTCTTAATTAGAACTTCCCCTGCACTAGACTTGACAACACCATTCCCAGTAACCTACATGATGAGTTGTAATAGCCTGCATATACAGAATGTATAAAAACACAAACAGGGTAATTTTGCCTAGATCTAGTAGATGCTACGAATCGAGTCGGATGCCATTCGTGTCAACTCGGGTTGTGAATACATAGTACCTATAAATAGGTCCGTTAGGAGCTTACACTAGACACGAGAACTACGAGGACTAGACACCTTTTGAAGTTGTGTTAACCTGTTAACTTAATTATGAAGTAACACGAGAGTTCTGGAATGAAAATCTAGAACATGTGAATGAACTAAGTAGTTATTTCAATTATTATTAAATTTTTCTGCCCTTTGTTCGAGGCTTCAGTTACTTAGAAATAATCTTATGGTCATCAACTATAAGCTAATAAGCTTGTCATTGTGAGGAGAAATAAGTAAATAAATAATAATAATAATGAATTAATTCCCTTTTTTTGTGGGTCCAGTATTAGTTTTTATCCGCTTTTCAGGAGATGACAGAACGAATGACTTATGATTTAATTTGCGTTACCAAAATACCGTTATCAACTTAGGTATTGCTTTGATAAATCAACGAAGAACAATGTGTAAATTCAGATAACTCCAGTTTCCCTACCACAACATGACTCCAACCACCACCATGACTCCACCATAATCAGGTCTAGTTGAAAACCAACGTCAGGCACTATTTGTCTGGCATTTTTGCTGAGCTAGGCCTATTTGGCGCGGCCGCAAGGCACACTTTCCTGCTAATATCTTAGAACGCACATTACACTTTTTATTTGTTTTCTTTCTTTTTTAATTTGGTTTTTATTTGTAGTACAATAATTATGTTTTGTTTTGTGTCTTTTAGTCTATGCTAAATAAATGTATTTTCTTTCTTTCCTAATATCAGGACTATATTTCTCATACGCCAGTTATGCTTAAGTTCCATGTAATAAGGGAAGCCAATCTCCAGCCCGAGCATCACCTTTAACGAGAAACAAATCTAGACTGCTGCAAAATTTACTACAAATCCTCCACAAATCCGTGGGAAACGGTACTTAATACATATAAATAAAACAAGTCAAGTTAAACGCATAATCCTGAAACCAGTTTGATTCAATAAATTGACGTGAATATGAGAGATCGTTAACATTTAGCGTCCTGCTCAGCTGCTCCGCATTCCGTGTATGTAAACGTCAAGTTTTTCTCTTCCGGGCTCCGCAATACTTGGAGAGGCTACTTTTGCTAAATTACTGCTAAATATGACAGATGACTATTAAGGTTCACTTTTGAATACCGGGTATTGCTAGTGCCATCATCATCCTATATATAATGTTCCCAATACTGGGATATAGGCCTCGGGAATACCGCCCAGTACGGGTTGGGTGATGTCACATGTCTTCGAATTTTTTGTTCTATGACATACCGGTTTCCTCACGATGTTTTCCTTCACCGTTTTTAGAGCAGTGGTATTGAAACAAATAGTGAAGTGCACGCCTGCTTGCGTCAAACCCACGAACTACGACTCGAAAGTGGGAAAATAAAAAACGAGCAAGCCTCACAGTAGTCGCATATGATGTGTCACATCTGACATCTCACCTTGGTAATAAGGTACTAAGCAACGTTAAAGGTATTTTCTGACGGCCAACTTTAGCACTACGCGCGCTCATTGGTTAATTCAAATAGCGGGCGCTTCCGCGGCTTCATGTTACACACTTCCGTCCCTTTTCATGAAATCACTCCCACAGATAAGCTAGAGGAAAGAGGTTACACATCAAAAAAAGATTCCATATTCAAATCCCTAATTGAATTCTCACCACCATACAATGACTACAATTTGAACAAATACACCAATTAATCAGTGAACGATTATTTATTGTTTGATCAGACGACCTGCGAATGCCGGAAGCGAAGGTGCAATCACACGCACCTGACCAAATATGGGTGACATCTCAATGTGTTTTGCAGGTTCATAAGGCAGTATTTTAGTAGGTATTATCTGCATAATGTTTAAAAAAGTTTAAAAAAAAACGAAATAATAGATACTTTACCTGTGATGTATAAAAAAACGTGTGCAGTCGATCCCGTTACATATATGATTTAAAACAAAAATAAGAACAATATTTTCGCAGCCGCCATCTTGGATTTTCATTTAGACCAATAAAATAAAAATAAAACAAGACAATAAAGTCTAATCTAAGCAAAACAATTCATAAATGTTGTATTTAAAAAAAAAGTAAATTTCCAAAAACAAATATCAAAATAAAAATAATTCATATATTTTAAATTATCATTTGATACAGTTTAAAAAAGATGTCTCTCTGGACACACAAGTCGCATAGATGGGGTATAAGGTATAACGCTTTTTTCGTTACGTGACGATTTCTACGAGTTAATTCCTAACGCAAGCGGCTTTAAAGAACTCCTTAACAAAAAGTTCTTTTTTTTCGGACTTTTTCCTTTTGGAAAACCTTATATCCATAAAGTTAATGCGATTTACGTTTTAGAAGGGGCAGCTTCTTCAAAGTTTCTGACTAACTGACCGACTCCTTGACAATGCAAAAGTGCCTATTAATAACATAACATAACACCATAACGCCTGTATCCCTGAAGAGTTGGGCAGAGGTGTATTTATAGTACACCCACATTTCGCCAGTTCTGTTTGAGTCCCATGGGGGCGAGCCTATTGCCAGCAACCGGGCACAAATCGGGACTCCGGGTTGTTAATGAAAAATTCCAGATGGATAAACCCAATAAAATTTTGCACGACTCAGGACCTCGTGCTCAGGAGTAGTGCTTGCGACCACTGGACCAACAAGGCTGAATGCCTGTTAATAGTTATCTATGAATTTTCCTCGGATCGTCGAAAAGATTAGCTCGAACGACTTTTAGAGCGTTTATTCTGAAAGTGGGCAACAACGCAAATAGATGTCAAATATTTCGCTGTTTTGATTAATTTGGCAATATTACTGTATGGAAATATGAAACGTGGCTAACTAGCGAACTGAAAAAATAATGAATTGCAAATATAAAACTGAATTTGATGTTGTAATTGTTTTAGGTGTAAAAAAGGCATTTGGAAAGTTTATAAATACTTTTTTAACATCTAAATAACTATTAGAATTAACTAAATATTAAATGTTACGCATTTCATAATCAATATTTTAGTTCACTAGTTAGCCACATTTCATATTTCCATACAATATTATTGCCATATTAAGGAGGAGCTCGTGGCTAAGTAATAACTGCCGCACGGGTCGATCCATCCGGTTAAGCTACGCTTGCCGGGGTTGGTCTGTGTATGGGTGACCATCTTTGCATACCGAGACTCCTTCGTGGCTCGGAAAGCACGTTAAGCTGTTGGCCCCGGCTGTCATTCGTGGATCTTTGACAGTCGTTACGGGTCGTCAGAAGCCCGAAAGTCTGACAACCAGTCTTACCAAGGGGTATCGTATTACCCAGTTACTGGGTTGTAGAGGTCAGATAGGCAGTCGCTCCATGTAAAATACTGATATCCACCTGCGTCCGGTTAGACTGGAAGCCGACCCCTATATAGTTGGGAAAAGGCTAGGCAGATTGATTATTGCCATATTAATCAAAACAGGTAAATATTTGACAGCTACTTGCGACGTTGCCAACTTTTAGGATAAGCCGTCTTAATCTAATCGTAGATGGGTATCTATGATTAGATTGAGTGTACCCTAGACCAGTAGCTAGGTAAATATGTTTATTTTGTTATGATTTTCATAAACCGACGGAATACACTTATCTTTACATCTACTACGTAATTCACATATTTTTCTACGAACTGACTGAACCTAACATGTACATGGAGACACTCACGTCCATTTATAACTTAAAATTATCTGAACTTCGATAAAGTTGGGCGCCAATCTTTGTCGTATACTGTTGGCCCAATTATACAAGTTGGCAAATATTATAATTTTACGGACATCGGAAGTGACGTCTATGATAGTGTTAGTACGTTGAAACATGGTGTTTTATATCTTTATAGCTTTAAATTTAAAGACGACTGATGCGTTCGTTTATAAATATGTAACATTGTAACGATGTAAAAGTTGAATAATGGCATAATAATAATATTAATAATGGCCTATTTCACCTAATTCGGAAAAAATCAAGTTAATTTACTAAATTCTGTTACTTTTTTCTGTGACTTTACCTGGTAGATAGTGCCTATGGTCACATTGGATTTCAAAAATAAGCGTCCGATAATATTATAGAGTAATCTCATCTGTTATCTAGTTATTTCGAAACCAAAGGGAACGTCCAAACTGAATTTACGAGAAAATATATTTACCGTTAACTTTGCAAGATGTGTTGCAAATCGGTAAAGTAAAGTGTAGAGGCACACTATACAATGTCGCCCATGTGCGAGCCCGTATTGTTCTGAATATTTATGACAAATTATCGAAAATAAACTTAAAAAGGGGGTCTATCTTAATTTTTTTTTTGCATGTCCCGCTATGATTTATGGACTTACACTTGTGTTTTTTAAAATATATATTGTTTTTTTATAGAAAAATGTCTTCACCTCCGTTTGTTTTGCATAGTCGACAAATTTTATTTAAAAAAAATTAGTTAATCCGATAAAATAACTCTTACGCTATTAGAAATAATAAACAGAATCCGAATCGAGCTAATAACTTAAAAGATATGGCAAACGCTATAAAATAATAAAAAATTGAATAACATGAAAAATATTAAAGATAGACCCTCCCTTTTAAAGTTAATTTTCGATAATTTTTCATGAATATTCAGAAAAATACGGGCGGGCACATGTCCATGGGCGACATTGTATGTATATTACATTACATTGGAATGGAACATAATAACAGCATGCAAAGTATCTCAATAAATAAACAGAATTTCGTGCATAAAAGGAAAGAAGCAACTTTTATTATTTACTCTTAATTATAACACAAGGCATTGTTTTAACTCTACAGAAGTCGGTTGTCAGTACATGGAATTAACAGGGTCGTGGTTGAAAACACAGCGTCTTATTCACCAATTACATAACATACTCTACATACGTAACATACATAACATACACAACATACATAGCATACACAACATACATAACATAACATCACGCCAGTAATCTCCAAAGGGTTAGACAGAGGTGTACCTATAGTACACCCACATTTCACCAGTTATGTTTGAGTCGCATGTAATAGGAGGCGAGCCTATTGCCATCAACCGGGCACAAATCCAGACTCCGGGCTGCTACTGAAAAATGTCTAATGGAAAAACCCAAGAACACTTTACTCGACCTAGGAATCGAACCCTGGACCTCATGCTCAGCAGTAGCGCTTGTAACCACTGGACCAACGGGGCAGTGCTACCAATTAATATCAACCAATACTTACCTACAAAATTTTACTACGTTGTCCTTCATCCCAAGTCAGTAACGGCCAAAATGAACATAAAAACGTACTTAATTTCAAAAGTTACACATGCACTTGCTAGGCCTCACAGATCAAAAGTACAACATGTTTTTTCAAAAGTTTCCTTTAATCAACATGGAAACATTCCATCAAACCGCATCAGAATTCAGCAAAGATTACACACACGTCAACAACTTAATTTGATATGTAAAGATACTCGATAACGGCTATAAAAGCAATTTCGCATACAAAAAGGAAGAGACTAATTAAAAAAGTATGCACATTGCATATTCAAGGTTCGTTTCCCACTAAACAGACTGCGACCAGTGTTGCCAGATTATCCTGGACTGATAGGTGGACATTCGGAATCCGAGGGTTGTTATTGGCAACATTAGTTCCGGTAGTACTGGCAAAATTCGTTAATCAGTATGGTCAGGTTCTTAATCGATGCTTGCAAGTTGATCTTGTCAGTTTAAAAAAGTATTACGTTCTTTTAGGCCCACTGGTTTTAGGTGAGATCTTTGTGAAGGAGTTCGTCGAGCATAATACCATTAACTATATGCACATGTCAACTTTGTTCATTAGGTCCGCAAAGCATCAGCGATCCCCTTGTTGCAACATGCCTAAACGACGATATTAACCATTTTCCATCAGGTGGGCAGTCTGGCTGTCTGTTAGCCAAGGTTTAAGAGCGTTTACTATGAAAGTGAGCAACGTCGCAAATAGCTGTCAAATATTTACAATACGTGTCAAATATTTCGCTATTTTGATTAAGTTGGCAATATTACTAGAAGGAAATAAAAAATATAGCTAACTATCGAACTAGAATATTAATAATGAATTGCAATTATAGCATTGAATTTGATGTTGTAACCGTTTTAGATGTAAAAAAGGCATTTGGAAAGTTTCCAAATACTTTTTTTACATCTAAAACTAAATATTCGGAGTAACGATATTAATTATTGGATGTCAATATTTTAGTTTACTAATTAGCCACATTTCTTATTTCAATACAGTAATATTGCCAAATTAATCAAAACCGCGAAATATTCTGTTTGCGACGTTACCAACTTTTAAGAGAAACGCTTTTAAAAAGGGAAAATCGTGTTCTATAATGTAATCAGTTAGCTATAGAACGGTACCAAAAGCAATAAAATCTAAATATTAATCTTCAGAACATCAATTTCATACTTTTTTTTTGTCTCTAGCATATATCCATCATCTACCAACCCGCACTGGGCCCGCGTGGTGGATTGCGGCCCACTCCCTCTCACAGAGAGGAGGACTGTGTCCCAGTAGTGGGAACAATATAGACTCATAATGCTATATATCCTGCAGCTTCATAGTATACCAATAGAAATGGTTCAGTATTTAGCTATAGTATAATAAACTTCAATTAACAATTAATTACAAACCAAAATCACTTAACCACTAAATCCATCCATAGCTACTAATTGTCCCGCTACGTGTAGATCATTCCGCTGCGCGCGCGCACGCGATGCTTAGCGTGGCGATTATCGCGACATCTGCTGGGAACATCGCGTTTCACACAACGCTTGTTATAATTACGATGGTGCATACAGTGACGGGCAGCACGCGAAGACTTTGAAAGATTGTTGGTGCAGGAATGTTAGGATTTGCGGTAATCATGGAGTTTATGAAATTCAATGAGCAACTAAAGTGGAAGATTTAAATGAGTCCGCTAATTATTAGATAGAACATAGGTCACTTGTACCTTTTGTAGGAATATGTAGATGATGAAAAGGAACAGCAGTTCCAGTCATGCCCCCGGAACCAGTATACAAATACAAGTGCAGAAAAATAACAAAAGTCAATACAAATTTAGACGTTAAGACGATAGTCGTGACACACGACAAATCAAAGAAATAGAAGATTAACCTCAGCAGGATGAGAATAGAAAGTGACCCTAAGAATCCAGCCATTTCTGGTGGATTGTTGATGAGCATAGCTATTCAGAAACAGTCGATAGGCTTCCGAACCGAAATTACACATTTTCGGTTACCTGATTTGCCCCCCGACATTTGGTTTAAACTGACATTCGGGTTTTGGATTTGTGAACACCGTTTAGAGGACTTCTTCGATAACATTGATTGATGTTCGAATCGGCACTGAAGCGTGTCGAATGGTTGTGAATGCTGAACTGCAACCAATTACTATGGCAAACCTTTTCCCTGGTATTTTAAAATAGCAGATATTTCAGCTTATCACAAGATACCTAAAAGCGTAACTCGCATTCTTCAATTTATTAACTTTACGGATGCACATAATTTCCAACATTTCCATAAAAGTGTGTAATTAATTATTGTAAACACATCTTACAATTACCTTTTACTCAGCTTTACCGCGTGCTATAGCGTGCTAATTATAATTTTCCTAATTAGATTCCCAGGGCCTTAAGGTTATAGTGAAAGTGTAAAAAGTAGAAGAATCTTAGATATGGAGTAATTATGTTATGTCACAATAATCGGGAAGATGACAGCAAGGTCGCGAGTTCAAACTCATATACATTATTGAAGTGAATTTTTGGCAGTGTTTGGCAAATAATATAGAATTCAAATTCTGTAGAGATGAGAAACATCGCTCATTAAACAGAAATGCTTGTGAAATGCAGAATAAAGTTGCTGTCGATGAAAGAATCCGTGACTGAGAAATATTCGGCAGTGGATTGGAATCGGTTGAAACTTATCTTATACGAAGATCTACAAGTAGAAGAAGAAAAATTGTGTCATCAATGTGAAGATCCTTTTGTACATTAAGAAACAAGGAATGTCTCAGGGACTGCATCAAAAACAAACCATAATTCAAGATGTGTAACATTTTTCCGCTCGGTTTCCTGCAGTCTGTGGGAGTGATTTTGTGAAAAGGGATGGAAGTGTGTAACAGGAAGCCGGGGAAGCGCGCGCTGGCTGACGGATGGTCAATCAATCTGCCTAGCCTTTTCCCAACTATAATGGAGTCGGCTTCCAGTCTAACCGGATGCAGCTGAATACCAGAAGAGAAAATACTATTTTACCAGGACCGACTGCCTATCTGACCTCCACAACCCAGTAACTGGATAATACGACACTCGTTGGTAAGACTGGTTGTCAGACTCTCGGGCTTCTGACGACCCGTAACGACTGTCAAAGATCCACGAGTGACAGCCATGGTCACCCATTCACAGACCAACCCCAGCAAGCGTAGCTTAACCTGATGTATCGAACCGTGCGGCTGTTATTACTTAGCCACGAGCTCCTCTCGGCTGTCAGACATTTTCCGAGAGGTTGGTACTCTCAGCCAAGATGTCAGCTGGTACAAATCAAATACAACTACTGGAATGCTCGCTCGTTTTTTTTCTAGCATTCTGTTGCAAACCTATACCAACCAAAAAAATATCGCAAAATATTACCGACATAGAAATAAAGTTCAGTGCTAACGATAACCAAATTCTTGCAGGTTGTCGGTGACCCGATATTCATATAAACTATCTATCTACAGATAAACATATCGTTATGCAAACACAACTATTTGCCGACATGCTACTTATGCGTGTTTTGACAATTATTATTTATTTGGGAATTTGGAGATATTATTATAAATTTACGTAGAAATGTATGGTATCACCTGGTGTAGATTACTTGGGCTTAGCTATGACAGGTTGCTGACCGATCGATTATGTGAACTTGAAATAGGTAACCTACCATCCTTATGTTAGCTTCTAGATACCGTTGAATATGGGCTTCAAACATTTCGTTTCATACGTTTCAATTGTCATAAAAACTCCTATAAATTATGGGAATCGGAAGCCCGAAGTCAGACACTTACCCTAGTATATCAGTAATGGCCCAGCATCTATTTAAACTGGAAGTCAAACTTACCCTTTTGGTGCCTATGGCGATAAAGTTTTGGTATAGATTTTTGATATTATTATACAGGGTTATTGGTAAAACACCAACAACCTTTTAAGGGGTCATTGTACTCGTCATTATGAACAACTTTTACTATGGGACCAAACCTGAAATCACGAACAAAAAATCTGCTGTTCCCTATATTTATGTTAGCATAACTCGTCAAAATGTAGGGAACAGCTGATCTTTTTTTCATGATTTCAAGTTTGGTCCCATAGTAAAAGTGGTTCATAATGAGGAATACAATGACCCCTTAAAAGGTTGTTGGTGTTTTACCAATAACCCTGTATATCGGGTACCTACTATGTCAGCATGTATATGTTTTTCGAAAAATAGTAACAGATTCGCAAATACTAATAAGAGCCATAGAAGATATGCATCACATCTTGATGGAAAGTAGTCGTATTATCCAAAGACTTTGGTAATAATTTTAATGCAGGCTTCTATAATAGCATTCTGTCCTCACCACCATTGTCAGATGAGGACAAAACACTTTATCATTTACTAGCTGTTACCAGCAGGGTAACGGAACGTAGGTACTACCGGGATAAAACGTATCCTACGTGTTAATACAGGTTACAAAGTATGTATGCCAAATTTCAGCCAACTCCGTTCAGCCGTTTTTGCGTGATTGAGTAACAAACATACAAACTTATACTTTTATAATATTAGTAGGATTATTATGGATGCGGGTAGGCTAGTTTGTTATACTTATTGTATTCAACTATCGGGGTGACATATTCTTTATCGAAAAAACCCTGTAAATAAATAAAGATTTAAAATAAAAAGAAAGAAAGAAAGTGAGACAGTAAGAGATAAAAAAAGTCATCAAGATATAACGTTTAGCATTCAAAGCCCCACAGTTGATCTAGTGCCCTGAATGTCACATCTGCACGATATATTTATGTCCTCAATAAGGATCCCGACAAGGCAGACAAGCCCACCTACTGCGCAAAATTATAATGATAAATTAACACCAATACTATAAAAGAAAACTGTCTTATTAGTACACGAATAACCAACAGGTCTGTTTAAAAATTCAAGTCAGGTACATACATTATTGTTCGATTGTGGCGATGCTGGGCCTAGGTCCAGCAGGGGCCGTGTTTTGGATGAGATGTTAAGAGCGTTCACTCTAAAGTTGGCAATGTCGCAAATAGCTGTAATTATTATTATTTACCTGTTTTGATTAATTTGGCGATATTACTGTATGGAAATATGAAATATCGCTAACTAGTGAACTTGAATATTATTGAATTGCAATTATAATACTGAATTTGATGTTGTAACCGTTTTAGGTGTAAAAAAGGCATTTGGAAAGTAGCCTAATATTTTTTTTACATCCAAAACTAAATATTCGGTGTTACGATATTAATTATTACATTTCATAATCAATATTTTAGTTCACTAGTTAACCATATTTCATATTTCCATACAGTAACATTGCCAAATTAATAAAAACAGCGAAATATTTGACAGCTATTTGCGACGTTGCGACCTTTCAGAATAAACGGTCTTAATGGTGTTGATGTTTTGTTAGCTCTTATTTTAAAGAGAACATTTTAGTGTACAGGATGGTGGGCCACGACGCGCCAACTCTAACCATGAATTCAGCGTCATGATCTAGAAATCCCCTAACGTAGAAATTTATCGTCGGTTATCAAGAAAAAATCTCGGTCAAAATGTATGGAACAGCGAATTTTATTTTTTAATAACCGTCGAAAAATTTCAACGCCCCTGCGTTGAATTTTTTTGTTCAGAATCATGACTGAATCCATGGTAACGTTGCTCGTCGATGTCCCAGGCACTCTGTATGCTGTTTTGTTTTGTTTTACAACTATATGTTTCCGATTGCATCATCATGGTTCCCTCCATAAGTTAAGTTCTAACCACTTTCAACAAAGTCACTAAACTCATTCGCATTTGTAATTTTTTTGGGGGTAGGGTTTCGAGGAAAAACAAACAAACAAAGGCTCAACCGTACCATCCTTTTCTCGAAGCCTTTCAGGACATTTTCGGCCACCTGTAACTTCGTTGTGGATAAAGCTAGAAACCTGAATTTTCAGTGATATAACTTGCCGTAATGTCTCATTACTGAGGTATAACCGGAGGTTAATCTATTCAACAGTGCTGTTGCTTCTATATCTTACACGTTGCGCTTCTGAACACTCAGTTAAGGAAGAAGTTTGCTCGAATAGATTTTCTGACGAATCAATAGATTTTGAGAGTATATCTGAAGAGCTCAGAAACTGGTAATTAGGCATAAGAAAGGCGCTTTACATAAATTTTTACACATTTTGCGTCTCAAGGACGAGAAGCTAAGTACCTCGGCCCGAGTTAACTTAACCCGAATAATAATACCAGATGTTTCACTCCCGATTACGGTGATTTGTACGGTCAGGCAGAAAATCGATATTTTAAAATATATTATTATGAATTAAATTTTGTTGACCGTAAGAAACTTACTCTAATTTACTAAAAAATGAAAAAGAAACACCTCTTCAAAACGTTATTAAGCTATTTTAAAACTCAGGCCGTTGACAAAAAACGCAGAAACCAAGATAAGTGGTGTTTAATCTATAAATAAAGGCATAATAACGTAAACTGAGGCAGTTTCGCAAAGGTCAGCCAGTTTGATTGATCGCCGGTGAGATGAAGAGATTCATGTTGTGCAGAATTTCTGGACATGTAATGGTTAATTCACTTGAATAATGACATAAGTTTCATGTTCACTTTTATTTTCTTTTTGCGGTTTTTATGAGAAGAGATCGTCTTCTTTTCAGTGATAAAAAAATATCTCTTGTATTGACTTATTGAGCTTATAAACGACAAATGAAGGGGATATCCCATCGCATTATAAGACCGTTTATAATCTTAAAAGTTGGCAACGTCGCAAATAGCTGTCAAATATTTACCTGTTTTGATTCATTTGGCAATATTATGGAAATAAGAAATATGACTAACTAGTGAACTAAAATATTGATTATGAAATGCAATAATTAATATCGTAACACCGATTAATTAGTTTTAGATGTAAAAAAAGTATTTGAAAACTTTCATGCCTTTTTACACCTAAAACGGTTGCAACATTAAATTCAATATTATAATTATAATTCATTATTAATATTCTAGTTCGCTAGTGAGTCATATTTCATATTTCCAAACAGTAATATTGCCAAATTAATCAAAACAGCGAAATATTTGACATCTATTTGCGACGTTGCCCACTTTCAGAATAATCGCTCTTAATCTCAGTCTCAATCTATTAAAATAACCTCAAATTTCTCTTCATTATTGACAAGTTTTTGAAATTGATTGTCGCTGAGATGACGAGAATTGGCCTTCTGATATTATGTGCGTTTTATTACTCAGGACTAATTGCACCTGAAAATCAGTTCCTCTAATGAATATACGTATCCACGCAAGCTTTTCACATCAGTGTTGAGCTTGTAGCAGGGATTCTCATAACTATAGGGCAGTGTTAGGTTAAGTGTATTGGATAAGTTTAATAACATTGTTGTTATGAAATAGTATTTAACTAGCCCTGCTTCGCAAGGTTTTTTCGACTTGACAAAACATCGAGATTTCTTAGATTTCTTAAATATCTATAAGTTTAATATTAATGTATTATACACATAAACCATCCGGAATACATTCTCTAAATTGTGTTGAAAACTCATCAAAATCCGTAGCGTATTTTAGAAGAACAACGCGGACATACAGACAGACAAACGCGAAGAGCGACTTTATGTATAGATATAGATGTAATTAGCTTGTTCACTCTGAAATGACGCCACAATTTTTATTACACGGTATGGTAATGCGGTTGTGGGGCGCGTCATTTCAGAGTGGACAAGCTATACTAACATATTGACTCCATTGTGACTTGTTAATTTAATTAAATATATAAATAAATAAATAAATAATTGTATGTGTCTGTTTCTTCTGTCAATCACTGTCTTGAATGGCATTTTCCATTGATTAACTTGACCTAGATCTTGGTATAAGGTTTCAAACTTGGGGCAGAAGCGATGCATTTTAAATTACACAGTCCTAGTTCCCTTGCACGTGGTTATAACTAATTCAAGAGTAATTATTCTAGTGGCAAAGCTAGCTATGTGGATGCTTACCCTTAGCCTTTTCAATTTCAAGGTCCTAGCTTTAAACACGAGGTGTTTTAAAATTGATTGGAAAATGTCTTTTCGTCGGTTTATGGCATCTGCCCCACGTATTTAACTAGAAGCGAATAGAGCTAGCAACTAAAAACGAGTTGGCGAGCAATGAGCAGCGAGTGCGCGACGGCGACGAGTCATTGGTCACTGGTTTGTTTGTATATGTAATCATCCCAGTTTAAACTGACCTCGCATTGTACGGAAATCTTATACAATGTCAGATCAGCATAAACTGGAAATGTATAAGCTTGATGTGTAGCCGTGCGTACCAAAAGAGAGTATCTCAGCGAGTGTTCTACCCGCCCGGCGAGCGTCGCTCAGCAAGTACTCTCTTTGATAGCTTCTGTCGCTGCGACAAACGAGTACTCTCTGGCGGTGTGAACTACTAGTGAGTTATCAACTATTCATAAATGTATCTCTTTTTCTAACACGGGATCTACAATTGTTTGTACGTTTCTTGAGCGAGAAAATCGTTGATAGCTGTCGCTTCCTCGTCGGTGGTTGAACAGGTGCCTAAACCACTATGAATCCTACCAATTTCAACCACAACCTTGTTTAATGCCAAGGGGTCAAGGTTAGAATTAGAACTAGATAAGGTTTTTTTTAAAGTGATTAGACACGTGACTATCAAACTTTAATCGACACATGTTTCAACGTCCATCCCAACAGAGAGCAAAGGGCGCTGACCACCTTGTTTTCATTTCTTGACTCTCCCTCTTCCCCTAGTTATCTAGCCCCCCACTTTCAGTACATTTGCACAAACCACAACAAAACTCTACGTTCATCACACAATCGTCTTCTTCAATATCCCACTCATCGCACTGACTTCATTCACTCTTCCTTCTTCGTTCAATCTATATCCTTGTGGAATGCGCTCCCCCAGGAAATCAGGATGGCAACCAACCGATTATCCTTTAAAGTTAAAGTTCGCGAGCACATTCGTAAGAAGCTGGCAGTATCATCACAACGGTAATGTTTTCCCATTGTTTGTCTTATTTGTGTTAGTATATTCGTGTAATTATGTGTATTTATCTGTTCTTGTATTTATTTATATTGTATTATATATATAGGTTAATAGGTATATGTATATTAAAATAAATATTTATTCCACAATTTTCGTTATTGCACCTACCACTGTTTATCTCTGCATCACCCAAAGGTTGACTGGTAGAAAATGCCTATGGCATTAAGTCCACCTATGTACATTTGTGTGTAAAGTGTTAAATAAATAAATAAATAAACAGCAGTGCATGTGCTTTCTAGTGCCTTCGTAACAGTAATGTTTTAAATGTCAAGGTAAAATTTAGATCACGATAGGGTTTTAATTAGAGCATGTGCACACGGGCGCTGCGGCGCCGTAGCGTTGTTACGCCGCGGCGGCGCCGCGCCACTGCCGCGCCGCCGCCGTAACGCGCGTCACGGCAGCAGCAGGCGACATGTCGCCGCGATACAACTGGTTTCTATGTATTTATATGAAACCAACGAGAACTGCTAAGGAAAGTATTTCGACAGGAGATATTTACGACACGTCGCCTACTGCTGTCGCCTGCGGTCGGCTACGGAATGGTACCTACCTTTAGTGTTTTTATCAAATAGAAGTTGCCTTTACTATCGATAATTAGAATAGAAACATCAGACGCCTCATAATCCTAACATCTTCAGAAAGTCAAACCGAAACAATTCGATTTACAACAATTGCAAAAAAAGAAACAAAATCATCGGCTTCCCACAGACAATCAAGAATTTACTTTTTTAAACTCAATTAACTGTCATAAAAATTGTGCAGTCTCTAATTAAAGGTTGTATATCGGATAACGATCTCCTTTCTCAAAAATTCAAAGTTTCTTGGCACCCCAAGTTTGTATCGTCTACAGCTAGGGGGCGTGGCGACATCCGGCCTGTTATCACTTCCTTGGTAGCCGTGTTTAATTACGAACAACTTGTGGAGATGATAAGGTTTTTTTTAATACGTTATCTGTTGATTTAAATAAAGAAAGTTTGTGTAGAGGTGATATGACTTTTTCGTGATGCTTGTGTTGATAGAATTGAATGGAAAAAGACTATAGTTAGGTACTGTACCAACTGTACACGTAACGTAACATCACGCCAGTATTCCCCAAGGTTTTAGACAAAGAGGTATATACAGGGTCAAAATAAACTAGCTAGCGAAACTCCGCAGATATGATGGGTAACTTAATTTTGACCCTGTAAGGTATTACAGGATCACCCACACCCACATTTCGACATTTAAATCCCATGTGCACCATTCATTTATTATATTTTTATACATATAGATTACATTTTTAAATAATTTTATAAGAAAACAAACATTTAAAAATATGTTATTAAAATATATTATAAACATATATCTATTTTATTATTTATGTACACACAGTAAAGTATATACAGATACAATATAATTATAATTTTGATAAGTACGGTCTAGGCTGTAGAATTTACGAATTATGAATCTTATTATAACATACCTAAAACTTCATTGATGTACTCAATACTTCATTTGCATTCCACAATGTGTACTTAGCTGGTAACTTAAAATTATATATGTCATTATGGCCCCTGCCGGGAACATCGAAATAGTATGAGTGGGAGCTTTGAAAAACTAAACTTAGCAGTCTTCTGAACTAAATCTAATATTATTATATTAGTGGTTTTCTATACATATATACGTACTAATACTTATTAGATATGTTTGTCGTTTAAACATTTGTTTCATAATAGCGCTACGTTATGCATCGTTATTTTGCATCGTTTGGACATGCAGTGCAGTAGCATTTATTAGTAGTGTCCAGCCAAGACAATCATCCGATCATTGTAAGAAAACAACAGGAAGAAAAATCATATCAAACCTGATAGATAACAATGAATATCTGGGTAGGTACTAATACCAGCCACTTTTCTCATATTTATAGACATAAAAAGAGTAATCATTGCACACACCTTTTACGCAGTGTCTGAGCGCATAAATCGCAGGTAAGATTCTCACATACGGAACAAATATTTGTGTGTTCGAAATAACAAATATGACAAACTAAAGACTTAAGTGTGTAAAAATATCTTACACTAAAATCCAGATTTTAGTGTGTGATATTTGTGTCAACGAAAGCAACGATTATCCAGGAAAATTCAATTACGTACATAATAACATAACATGAAGCCTTTATTTCACCGAAGGTCAAAGTCATTTAGGCACTTAAAAATATACAAAAAAAAAATGAATTGATTCTAGTCGCAAGTCGTCAAACGGTAGTTTTCGTATCGTGAAAAATGGTGAAGAATGGGCAAGAAATTCCACAATTACCCTTTTAAAATGTTAATGTAAACAACATTTGTAAAAAATGTTGTTTACATTAATTATATAATTATATGTGAAGACGAAGAACTTAGAATAAGATTACTAATAGCTTAAAAGAATTAGAAATAAAGCAATAGCAGAAAAAATATTTATGTTAAGAAGAACATAAGGCTTAAATATAACTGGCGACATGTGGGTATGGGTGATATATACCACCTACTAGTTAACGAAGCATCATCAAAAACCTATTGTTTACTAAAATCAATACGGATATAAATCCTCAAAGGCTTTATACGAGTATAATACAGATTAAGATGCGCGATAAGATAGCAAGGAATAAATTACAAAAAATAATTATGTTATTTCTTTAGTACCCACTTAGTACTTTGTTACTGAAGCCTTGACCTTTACTTAGCACATGCCGAATATTTTTTATAGCATTGTTTTAAATTAATAAGCCTTTTTTTGGGCTGGCAGTGGCAAATTAGGCTGGAAAACTTATGGTAAAAGGATGTAGAGATTCTTGCTGAACGCTCCTTGACAAAAGTATTTTTTTAATTAACGGTATAGCTTGTCCACTCTGAAATGACGCGCCCCACTACCGAATTTTACGTATACGGCGCCGCGGCTTGTAAATGACGTGACGTGTAAATGACTTGTTGTACATGACGCGCCCCACTCGGTAGTGGGGCGCGTCATTTCAGAGTGGACAAGCTATAACCGTGTTTGCTTCTTCTTCTCACACACAGAACTCAAAGGTATTGATTGAGCACCATAATCATCACAAACAAAAAAGTCGGCAAAAAAGTAAAAGACAAATAAGTGCTAGTCTGTATGTTGCCTAAAAGCAAACCATAATAGGTAAGCGACAATTCAGAAAAGAAATGCTACACCACTACGGTAGCCTGAACAAGGTTTAATTCGAAACAATAAAGAATTTTGTTACGTTATTCTAAAGGATTAGATTACTTTTTTCGTCTGAAGTACAATAGACACAAATAAATGCGTCACATTTTAAGCTAACTACACCAGTTTCAGACTGGGTTTTATACTGAGTTCGAAGTAGGTACTTAGGTAACTTTGAAAAACTCTGTTATAACCGTTTTCAGTCTTTGGAGTCCACTGTTGGACAGAGCCTAAAGGTAATTGACATATTTATTTAAAAAATAAAATATTCGACGAAACAGCACTCAGTGGTTAAAAAATCTGCCTAGACTTTTCCCAACTATGTTGGGGTCGGCTTCCAGTCTAACCGGATGCAGCCTATCTGACCTTCACAACCCTGTTACTGGGTAATAAATATGATAAGGTAAGATTGGCTGTCAGACTTTTAAGCTTCTGACTACGCGTAAAGACAGTCAAAGATCCACGAATGACTGCCGGGACGAACGTGCCGAAGTACGGACGGGTCTCGATATTTAATGAATGCTCACCCATGTACGAAGCGACCGCGGCAAGCGTAGCCCCTTCCATCGACCCCTGTGGCTGTTATCATTTAGCACTTAGCTCAGTGATAACTCTCGCCATAATTGTATATTATTTGGTAGCATGTGCTGCCATCTAGCGACGAGTAGCCGAAACTTCAAAATAACTGCGAGACATTTTGTATAATAAAAAAAATGCTTTGCAATGTTTGCATTAGGTATATTTGTCAATATGGATTTTAACCAGTTATTTTTGAATAATAGTTATTATGAAATATTTATTATTGTTTCATTAACCCTTAAATTCCGCGTTGTTAATACGTTGCAGTTGCTATATTTTACTTTGCTCGTAAAATCTTACGCTAAATTAATTAATGAAGTCACAAAAGCTATTTCTAAATAAGATTCATAGACAATTACCGTTTGTTGATAGATTGATAAACACCATTTGCGTAGGAAGGTATTGAATATGCAATGCATTTGTCTAGACAATAATAATATATTAATAGGAACTCTATTTTAGCTTATGACATAAACATGTATTACGTAATTAGGTAGTATGACATAGCTGTGATGGTCAAAGGGTGGATGGTTACACCCACAAGTCATAGATGACGGCACCAGGCAGAGTTAATTGATAATAAGTTTATCTTGGACATAACTGACATCGGTGAAGGAAAACATCGTGAGGAAACTTGGACTTAGAGTTAACTAGCTGCGCCCCGCAGTTTTACCCACATAAGTCTCGATCCCGTTGGAATATAGGAATAAAAAGTATCCTATGTTTTAATCCAGGTCATGGTCTACCCATGTGCCAAATTTCATCCAAATCTGTTCAGCCGTGTTAGCGTGAAAGCGAGTGAATATTGTATAACTATCAGTTGCTTCAAAAACTGTGAAGAAAACATCGTGAGGAAACCGGCCGTGCCTGAGGTATTTCGCGCCTTGGATGCGCTTAAATTACGAACTTCCATGTAAACTTATAGCCCCTGTTTAACAACTTTCATGAATTTTCGAAAATCCTTTCTTAATGCTCACCTTCGTTATATACAGGGTGGCAGGGACATCGACGCGAAGCCGGCTACCATGGATTCAGTACATGATTCTGAACCCCACTGCGTTGAAATTTTTCGTCGATTATTACAAAAAAGAAACAGCTGCTTCATACATTTTTACCACGTAGGTATTGCACTTTTCTATGAAACAGCTGTTTTTTTTTTAAATAACCGACGTAAAATTTCAACGCAGGGGGTTTCAGAATCATGTACTGAATCCATGGTAACCGGCTTCGCGTCGATGTCCCTGACACCCCGTATAGAGTACTTTTGTGCAAAATGTCATGGATTTAGACCCAGTGGTTTAGGCTGTGCGTTGTCTGAATGAATGAATGAAATTAAGATTTAATAAGTAGAAGATTTCAGTTTTCCAGTAATTTATCAACCCTGAAGGCTTAAACATCGTAAGTTTAAAACAGATTATTATCTGTTTACACTTTAAAACATTACCCCTGTAATCTCCGAAGAGATAAGCAAAGGTGTAGTATTGTAGTATTTTTCAATTAATTTACAATAAATCATATAAAGCTAATTTATTTATCTAAACTTTGTAAGCGATCACTACACTTATCTAAGATTTACCTACTAACATCGTTCCTTAAAAACAATCTCAACACTAAACTAGAACAAATACCCATAAAACCCGTACAGAACGGACAATATGTAAATATTTACGTCCCCATTTCTATTACATCAAGTCTGTTTTATTACAGGAATACGTCCTTTATTGCGTTGCAATTGCATGCGTACGGTAAGTGAATCGCATGCAGCGCCGCACCTGCACGCAATCTGGCCAGGTGAACGCTATGACCACGGAATAAGGAGGTACAGAAGGCCAGCTCCACATAGCGAGCAAAAATGTACGCGTCTATGGTTCAGTTTGTCGAAATTATCGCAAAATTAATGTGACAAATGGTCAGGCGCACATAAAATGATGTGGTTAAAATTGGTTGTTGATAAATCATTTCACCTATCACAGCAGTTTACGAGCTCAGACCAAATAAAAAACACAAACATAGCGCTGTCAACAGTAACGTGAGGCCAGGTTCGTAAAAATGTGTGCACTTAGGGAGGTGTACTTTGATTGTAAATGGTTGTAAATATGGGCGTGTGAGCGCGTATGCACAGAGCGGAGGTGTAGTTTTGTGTTTTGTTCGCAGCGCTATGTCTTGAATTTTTATTTGGTCTGACTTTACGCGCGATTGATAATTTGTCACATTAATTTTCGTCCGCGAAACTTACCCATAAACGCGTACATACGGCGATCTCAAACTATGGTTGGTACATTTATACGTACATGATAATAGCTATCATTGCTCTTTCCCTTATACCTCTTCGTAGGAATACGAACAATAATCTACGTATCGTTTTACATTAGGTTAAAGTATTGACGGCAACTATTAGATTCAAGATGCAAAATTACTTTAATGTTATTTTCATACTAGAATCTGTATATTTAATTATGTAGTTGAAGGCAATTACTATTATTGCCATGCTAAAATGCACAGCGTACGTTTGTGTACGTACACATCGACACGCGTTTTCGTAGTTTCTTTTCATAGAGCCGGCCTTCTGTAACTATCTATCTATATTCTGTGGTCGGAGCGGTAAACGCACGCTTTGGGACGTAAATGCACGCATATTTTATTGGCTAGCTGTGCTCGCATCAAAGGGTTATGTCAATATAATTCGTAAAACGTAAATCTTGTACACTGGATGCTATATTTATTGGGGAAGTTTTCCTGGGACGTGATTTGTGTCAACTGTTTCGCTTTTAATAGAGATTTGCAGAATCTTTTTTTTTTTGTGTTCTTTATACTCACCTACTTTAAGATGGATAATTGATACTGAAAAAAAATGCTTATTGTTGAAATTTTTACTTTCAAACATAAGCGTCGGATATTTATGCTGCCTGTGGGATGTCACATAGTGCGCGGCACTGATTGCGTTATAGAATAAAATTCGAAACATTATACTGTTAGGTTTAAAAAAAATGCTGCTAAAGTGATGTCAGATATTTTTGGTCACCACGATGTATCACATTCTTGTAAACGTAGCTGAGTAGTATTTATAACATGTCCGATATTATTTCATTCTAAGAGCTGAAATATATTTTTGAAGCCGGTGCAGAATCCTATATTTTGACTCGTTAGATAGTTTTGGTATTCCTTCTATATATACCTATCACATATTTGTGTTGCCACTTGTATACAGTTTGGCAGGGACATCGACGCGAAAACTGATACCATGATTCAGTACATGATCCTGAAACCCCCTGCGTTGAAAGTTTTCGTCAAATGTTAGTTAATCCGATAAAATAACTCATAAGCTTTTAGAAATAATAAACAGAATCCAAATCGATCCAATAGCATCGGAGATATCACAAACGCTACTTAAAAAAATAAATAATAGAATAACATAAAAAATATTAAAGAAATGAATTTTCGATAATTTTTCAGGAATATTCAGAAAAATACGGGTGGTTACATGCCCATGGGCCACATTGTTTAAGTAATTTACTTTAAAATAGTTAGTAAGACGCGGTGTATTATTACCAGTGATCGGAGTAGGTAGATTGAACTGGGGTCATTGATCCGAAACGTATATATTACTATGGACATTCCTCCGGAATTGGTGGATTATTAAAAAAAAACCGGAACTTATGTAGGAATTGTATTCTGCCAGAGTGGAAGGAGTCATTTGATGATTTGCCATCCTCAAAAAAAAGGTAGGAATTGTAATAAAATGAGCAATTTTATTCTTTATTATTCTTCCTATATTTTTTTTTTGTCACGATTTGACAAAAACCAACGACCAATCAGAACAAAGGATCATGGGTGGTACAATAACCGGTTATCAGAACAATGCGTACGCCCGCCGACGACTCCGAATCCGGAAATACCGGAATTACTTTCCGGAAAAATGGCTTATCCATGTTATTCTTTCTGTGTGCATTTATGATACAAGTACTAAAAATCAATCTACCTACTCCGATCACTGATTATTACACATACACATCTTAAACATTAAAATTCAATGACATGACCTTAGTTGGACCATGCAATTCGCAAAGAGTATCATTAAAGAGCCATTCAAATCATGCATATGAATCGTTAATATTCGAAATTAAATTCAACATACAAATAAAAGTTTTAAACCTTAAAAAAAAACTGTAGGTATTAAATTTGTCGTAGGTACAAAATTTTACAAAAAAAATTACACCAACAATAAACATATAAAATAAATCGATAATAACTCCCCTTCAATCTACAAAAATAAAACGTATTATATCTATATCACTTTAACATCTTTACCTCACCCTTTCAAGACATTCAAAAGCAAAAAAAAAACAAAATCATAAAGTTATCTGACCATTACCAACGGTCTTTTTTTACGACAAATTGTTTATTTCGTCGTTATGTTGTAAAAGACGGCTGCATCGAAAGGGGTAGTGGCCAAATTACACTACACCCTTCAGAATTCGGTGACTTTGGACTGAATTATGCGCAAAGGTGCAAGCCAGAAAATGTGCGGGAGCTACCGTAAAAAATTTAGTTTTATGACACTACATTTTGTTTTTTATAAAGCCCGGAGAGAGGTTTTTAACCAGCTTTTTAGTGCTTTATTTTATAATCTATTTATTTTTATAAAATAACCATTATCGACAGTTTGTGCTGCGTTTAAAATTTATTTCATGATACTTTTGCCTCTGGCAGTTGTTGCATCCTGTGGTTTGCTCTAAATTATTCAATTGTTTAATAACTGGACGTCCAGCAATTGTTAAATTATGTAACATTTAATGCCTTTTATTCTTATTCTAAAGTTATGGTTAATTATCTGGCCAGCTGGGAGACGTCCAGTTCTGGAAGCAGGCCACTAATTATAGTGCTTTCAGGGAACGGTCAGTTACTTCCTACATCTTATCCAATCCTAAATAATGTAAAGTCTACTAATTTTTACCATAATTATAGTGTATTTAACATAATTATAACTCAGTTTTCATGAGGCATTCGTGGTTACACTTACAATTACCGACAATATCTACAATGTTTCGTTTTTAATTGCATCAACTTTTTTTTTTACTTCTCAATAGGTATTATAAAGTGGAAAAATTGTGTGGTGACCAAATGATATATATATTCGTTTGTACCTATAATCAACTAATATGCCATTCAAAACTATCTATTTACCTATGTATATGATGGTACGTGGCATATTTATTAAGGCTCACAAAAATGACAATAATAAAAAAGTTTAGTCTAGTGTGTAATAATAATTATAACTTTTGTAAATCTCTGAGTCGTTTTATAGTAGAGTAATAATTATATATTTATATAAACAAAAAAAACATGTTAACTATATGAAAAAATAACAACTAATCTGCGTGCGCAATTTATTTGCCAAACGTAAACAAACACGAGTTTTCCACTCAGACAAACATCAATTTTATAAAAGTGTAAATAACATTGATTTTAGATCAACTAGTATTACTGAAATGACTTTTTCAGTAATACTAGTTGATCTAAAATCTAAAAATATGAAGTTGTAGCGCACACTGAACCTTATGTGTAGGCATTACAGTTGTTTTTTCTAAAATTCGTGTTTGTTTACATGTTTGGCAAATGAATTGCGAACGCAGCTATTAGTAACTACCACGAAGTGCAAACTTCGACGATGCATCTTGCTATACTGCCGTCACTAGATGACGCTAGCAGAATAGTCGACAATAGTCGACATCGGCTCAGTTGCCAAAAGGGGAAAAAAAAAGTCTCACAATATTAACCAGAGTGGTTTCTTTCTGAATACCCTCAGCCACATCCAACAGGTTGATGGAAATCTTTTCTTTTTGTCACTCTAACGGACATGTCCAGTGGTATGTTATTTTGACATACCTCTATTTTTTATCAAACATATGGCGGTTTTGATAGTGTGAATATTACAATTTTTGAGAATAGTTTTTAAGTAAAAAATATTGTATCATTCTTGAAACCATTTCTGTTTTCGCTGTTCCAGCTCTAGTTAATAAAAATCTTAAATACATTGACGGACAACGCACAGGGGTCTAAAAGCTTCAAATCTTGCGCAAGAGTTCCTTGCATAGCGAAAGTGAGCACTAAACTGAAAATTCATTCCCTAAAAGGGTTAAATAGGGGATGAAAGTTTGTATGGAATTTTGTCATTTTTGCCGATGGGAAATCCTGTCAGTCAGACGGCTTATATGTAGGTTTAGAAATTTTAAAAACACTGGTACAAAGGCTTATTGGTGATTCGCCCGATTGTACTCGTCTGAAACGGGCGAATCGACACTTTTAATTAATATTATTTTTTCTTGAGACGATTCGCATGTAATTAATTAATTTATTTGTATTATTTGTAGGCAACGCGACTCCAGAAATCGATTCGCCTACAAATAGATTAAATAATAATATTATTTAAAAGTGTCGTTTCGGGCGAATCACCAACAAGCCCTAATTATACAGAAATATTTAAAACTAGCTGAGTTGAAAAATAAAAAAGAGGTAAAAAAACACTACTTAGTGAATAACTCTGATTTCGGAAGTCGGTGACAAAAAACGAAAATTCAAAACCAAAGACACCGACTTCTGAAATCAAAGTTATTTTTCACTAAGTAGTATTTTTTTTTTTGGAAGTCTGTTGTTTTTTTTTTGTAAAAAGTTTTTATTTTTCATTTTTTAGTTGTGGTACCTACCCCGCACAATTTCGAATACCACTACCGGATATGTATATAACAGTTGACAGGACGTTATCATCATATCATCCACTAATACTAAGTGGGAAAATACGTATTATTGAAGCTTACTCAAAAACTATCCAAGCAAAGTTAATAAAATCTATATAGGACCAACTTGGGAGCATACCCTTTCATACAAAAAAGAAGGAAATCGGTTAAAAAACAGGTAACATGGAGACCTAGGTACTTCAGAAATGGATGATGATCAAACAAATTTTCTATGAATTTCTCATTATGTACTTCCTTTGTCCCATGTCCTGCTTTTGCAAATTACAAAGTAACATCCACCTATATTTCTCACAACTGGTAAGGTGTTCCAACGCCATGCGCCATCAATACGCAACATCGTGGGCACGTGCTCACGCGGTTGTGCGGCTGCATATTACCATGCGCCTGCGCAGTGCGCTGCGCCTGCGCCGTGACGCGCGGCTAATAAAATAATAACGTATGCGCTTGCGAGGCATGGGCGCTACGGTCGCCGGGACAGGGAAGGAATTAGGTTTGTGAATTTTAAAAAGCATTGATTGTCGATAAATTGTGTAGATGCCACAGTTGAATCCCTACAGCTAAGTAACTGCCTAACTCTTTTTGCAATTATATCTGTAAAAGTCAAAAATAAATATCAGAATTTCTGAAAAATACTGATAACTTTATAAATCGCAGGTATGTCATAAAAATAATATTAATAAATGAATACTCTACGAAGAAGTTATTAAGGTACGTAAATGTTCAGTTTTACCTATATCAACCGGTTGTTTAGTCTGCTAGAGAGATTTAATACTGCAATAAAATATCATAGCATCATTACATCTGATGGACTCCTTCTACATTTTGAACTTTCTGAGGAATCTTGGCATTTTATTTCTAATTTTATACTGCCAAATTGATTATTTAAAAAATCTAGCCTTACAAGTCCGTCCCCTCCTCACAGACCAGCGGGCTAACAGCGGGCGGCATATTTTTTTTTCCACAAATTGTAGCACACAATAGGACGGAACTCGAAGGTGTTAAAGATACAACCCTTTATCTAGTCGATGGCCGATAGCCGACATATGCCGCCGTTTCCGACTGCGACTACAAAACGACACATGTGATCGGAAATGATAATTACTGAGGAATTATTGTCGTTAATGTAGGAATACTCAGTAATTAAGTTGAAGTGGGATTAGTTTTAGCAAGAATAAAGGTATAGACAGGATGCCCATTTTAGCCCTGCACGCGTAACATGACAACCATAGAAATGGGTTTTCTACGGGTTTTGTCGACGGAAGAATAGAGAAAATGACAGATTGTGATTGTTTATCTGTCATTTTGTCTATTCTTCCGTCGTCAAGTCACATTACTATTGTGGTGATGCTAAGCGTGCTGTTGGATGTTGTTTAAATCAATGAAAATGATCTTATATTTATAATTTTAATTATTTAGACTCGGACAAAATGCCCACAACATTATTCCCACCTGTGTACGATGTTAGTGCAAAAATAAAACAATCACAAAATTCATTGCGAAAACATTATTCTACAAATTCAAACTTTTCAAAAAACATTCGAAAGCACATTCGGCATTTTAAGTGCCAACACTTCAAAGTAACCTAACAAATGACAACCAAACTGTCCTTACTTTGTGCAACGGTGCATGTCATTCTCTTGTCAAAAGGTGCATGTCAAATGTGCAACTGACGCATGACGCGTGCTCAACAAATCTGCGCAAGCGCACATTTTGGAGCAATTATTTGTATTGTATGACTTGCTTTTGGTGTTTGGGATAGTCCAGGAAATTGTGGTTGTAAAGGATTGATTGATGGTATATCGCCATGTGTTTCTTTTTGCGGTAGTCTTTGTGTTTATCTTTAATTTGTAGGCAATGTGACGTTGAATGCACAATGTGCGTAACTCTAACTATTACATAATCTGTGGTAAGGTTTATGTGAGGTGCAGCATTTGTTATGAATGCAATCTGTTTCCTGTTCCAAATTTGAGTTCCAAATCTATTGTTAAAGTCACATTTGTCTTCAGAACATCTGATCCTAATACCAGCAAAGATTTTAATTTAAAGAGTCATCAGCACAGACTATAGAGATACCCTCATGTACGTACCCAGGGGGAGGCAAGGGGAGGGCAGCTGCCCCCCCCTCCCTAGATGTCGTATGCGTAAGTACTGTTGTCGATAAAAGTTATGTTACAGTCACGTTAAGACTTACAATTTATTATGCATTAATTAAAAAACAATTTTCAAAATTGACCACATTTGACGAAAATATCGATGAACTTAGGTAGATCCTAAAAAAAAAAACAATGCAGACGAACATAGAACTTCCTCCTTTTTTGAAGTCCGTTAAAAATACGCGAACGCAGCAGCAATATCAAACTAGGATGTAAAACATGTGCGGGGGGTAATTTCTGATTCAACTCCCCCCTCCCCCCTAGGTCGAAAGCTGGTTACGCCCATGGATACCGTTCCTACTATATATGTCTTCAGACTAATTGACTGGCAGATATTCAAACTCTAGCCCTTTTTAAAGATTTTCATCAAATTTAAAGTTCTTCAAAAATTACGACATCAACACAAACTTCAACAAATAACTCTAAAACCATAATTTTCAAAATCAAAAGTCACAAAATCTCTGGTTCCCATATAGTTCATACTGAACACGCCATAAAGGCGATTACACACGTAAGCACCGAACATTAGGGCAGTAACACAACTTCTAATGGCCTGGCTCGTTACTGAGCCTTAATTATAAAGATTGGACTACACTATGAGATATAGTTTATGTTCTGTGATGAGATTTTATCCAGAATTTATATACCTACATATACTCGTAACGTAGCGTATCTGAGCGGCTTAATGACAAAACACGACACAGCTTCTAAAAGAATGGCTTTTTTAACAGAAGAAAGCTTAATTTAAGAAAGTCGACGGCATTCCATGACCAATCAATCTGCTATGTTTCCAGTCTAACCGGATGCAGCAGAATACCAGTATTTTACATGGAGTGACCGCTTATCTGACCTCGACAACCCAGTTACTGGGTAATACGATACCCCTTAGTATTACTGGTTGACAGACTTTCGGGCTTCTGACTACCCGTAACGACTGTCAAAGATTTACGAATGACAGCCGGAACCAATTAACGTGCTTTCCGAGGCACGGAGGGGTCTCGGTATGGCGGCAAGCGTAGCTTAACCTTCGATCGACCAATGCGGCTGCTATCATTTAGCCACGACCTCCCATACAAAATAAAAATTAAAACATAATTTATAAATACTGTCGAGCAAACTAACCACGTTCTACGTTCTACTGCTATTTGATTTCAATAATTGTTCTATTTTTTATCGAGAATTGTCAAAACCCATAAGTTCAGATGAGCTAACTGTTTCCATCATATTTTAGCTTCTCAAAGGACCTGGTCTGCCTTCAAAGCAAGAGTGAACAGGCATCTTCTGGGCACGCTCATTCCAGCATAGACCTCATCCATCAGGCGAGATCGAGGTCTGCTGGGGAGTTTCTTGCGCCACTTTTTCTTCCCAGCTAAAGCACTAGATTAGGGATTGTCTTATGTAATTTTGACGTTCTAGAAGTGCTAATTCTCAGCCTAGTTTGAATAAATGACTTTTGAATTTTAAGAGCAGGACCATACTGAAATGAAAAAAAAGGCGACATAAGGCCAAGGACTTCAAATAACCCGAAACTCTCTCGATTTCCAAAAACATCACAATATATCAAACTAAAAACCCTATGAATAAATATGAGTGTCTTAAATACAAATACGTACTGGTATTAATACTGGAGAGCGTAATAAACGTCAGAGATCCGTTAAATTGTTGTTTAACAAACTATTGATGTATCTATAAATGATAATTTACGGCTGTAATTATGAAAATGAAACCGTAATGTGTAATTTGTGTTTCGTAACAATTTTTATTTTGAATCAATAGGAACCTGATGTACTCTTGTATACCTTATGGTTTCTGGAAACATGTTCCATAGGTAGTTTAATCTAAAGGAAAGATAAAAACATTATGTAAAATGTAACACGACTGGAAATAAAAATAACACTAAGTTGAACGGTGATGGACGTAGGTGAAAAAACCGGCCAAGTGCGTGTCGGACCACGCACAGTGAAGGGTTCCGTAGTTGGGATGAATTTATCCCAAGAACGTATGCCAAATTACAGCTTTCTAGTAATAACCATCTCTGAGCTAAGCCGCGGACAGACAGACAGACGGACATGGCGAAACTATAAGGGTTCCTTGTTTACTACGGAACACTAAAAATGGCGTCTTGTATAGACCCAAAAGGGCTGAACAGATCAAGGGATGAAAACGCAGCAGTTCGGTTTTTTAATCCCAGAGATTTAAGGCTTGTGCAGACCAGCGCGACTTGTCGCGCGACGCGACACCGGTTATTGCTATACTGTGAAGTTTTCTTAGAAATTGTATTGTTCGTATGCGACACGAACCGGAAGGTTTGTGCAGATCCGCGCGACAAGTCGCGCTGATCTGCACAAACCTTTATTTGACATTTTAAGTGATTGTTGTTTGTTTTTTCAATGCGTTATGGGTTATTGTATGGAAATATGAAATGTGTCTAACTAGCAAAGTAAAATATTGATTATGGAATGCAATAATTAATATCGTAACACCGAATATTTAGTTTTAGATGTAAAAAAAGTATTTGGAAACTTTCCAAATGCCTTTTTAGGGTTCCGTAGTAAACAAGGAACCCTTATAGTTTCGCCATGTCCGTCTGTCTGTCTGTCCGCGGCTTAGCTCAAGGACGGTTAGTACTAGAAAGCTGTAATTTGGCATATATATACATATTAATCATGCCGACAAAGTGGAAAAAAAAAAAAAAATTAGGGTACCTCCCCTACACGTAAAGTGGGGATGTTTTTTTTTTCCTCATCTACCCCATTTTGTGGGATATCGTTAGAAAGGTCTTTCAAAAATACTGTGAGTTTGTTAAAACCATTTTTCGATTCAGGGATCCGTTTGCGAAATATTAAGCTTTTAACTGAATTTTTTTGTTAGAGTCAAGCGTCCCCCCCGCCCCCTTCTAGCTAAATGGTTGTACTTGGACTTGTGAAAAAATTCACAGCAGTAGTATATATAACGAAATTAAAAGGAAAACTATGAGAGCTAAGGAGGCTGTACAGGTTAACGAGAAATAATCAACCAACACGTTTTTCAACTACAATGTTAAGGTTGTTCTTGGGATAAATTCATCCCAACTACGGAACCCTTCATTGTGCGCGGTCCGACACGCACTGGGCCGGTTTTTACACCTAAAACGGTTACAACATCAAATTCAATGTTATAATTTCAATTCATTATTAATATTCTAGTTTACTAGTTAGACACATTTCTTATTTCTATACGGTAATATTGCCAAACGAATCAAAACAGCGAAATATTTGACATCTATTTGCGACGTGGCCAACTTTCAGAATAAACGCTCTTAAAGTTTGACATTTGCACCTGTCAAATTAGTTTCTGGGATTAAAAAAACGAACTGTAGAGTGTTTATCAACTAAAAGTCCGCAAAACATAAGTGAAAGGATAAATAAAGTGTCAGTTTCCACAACCATTGCCGCCAGTCATAGCCAAACCAAACCTAATTACCATCTTTAACTATATCACTCTAAAAAACCATGAATAAACATGCGCAAGAGCATAACCAATCTTGATTGCGTTTCGTAACATCTTATCTAAGACCGAAAAATCACGACATATTACTACAATTATGATTCTATAAACAACTCAATCAGGGGTGATCTTGTGATTAACAAAATAGATGATTAACATGCTAGTGAGGTCGATAGGCTCGTGCGACGACACATGTGGGCGGGTGCGCGTGCGCAGGTTACATGGAAACGTGGCGTTATGCATTTTTTATGAAGAAAGTGTTATTATTTTGATATGTTAATTGTATGTCATGGTTGTGGAAGAAAAATATTGAATGTTAATATTGTGTGTGTTTCATGGGATTAAATTGGACTTTTCAAATAAAGTTTTTTTTTTGTAAGGTTGCTTTGGCTTACGTGTGAGTGCCAGTTGCACATACATACTATGATCTTGCTTTGCTGACTGTAGTACAGTGATCCAAGGTGTTATAGTTATGCTTAAGTAAATACTAACGATTCATGAATAATACGTTTTTTTTTTTTCAAAAACCAATCCCTTTTTCTGCATCTCTTCCTTTTCAAGGGACAAGAAAAAAAATGTAGCTAAAGGTTTTTTATTTATTCACAAAAGTTTAGAAATTACCTACTTCAAAACCTCTCCATATAAACCCACCACGTTACCGACAACCACCGAAAACCAATACATTTTTTATTTAAATGAAACAGAACCATTTACATTTTGATAAGTCGCGCTTCGACCAAATGCTTGGTAAGTCACGGCTCGCGTAAGGCACGCGACAAACGCACGGTATCACGACAAGTGTGCGCGTGCCCTTATGTCGTGCCGTTCGTGATTCGAACAGCTATTTAATGTTGTATTGTTTCATATTATTTTATTGCGTGTTATAATGAATAGAAGGAAAAAATAGATCGTGGTGGTTGAACCTGGCCTTTCAATGTCGCCGACCGGTATATAGCATGATCCTTTTTACCCGACTACGGCGATGCAAAAAGGAGGGTTATGATTTCGACCGGTACGTATGTATGTTTTTTTTTAATATTAGTTAGTCCATAATGCTACAAAGTTTTATTTTTAAATAACACCTGCCAAACTGCAACGCAATTTGTCGGCAGTATGTATGTATGTATGTTCATCTGTTAACTGATAACTTCTTAACTATAACTATATACTCATTATAATTTGACAATTGAGTTATCGTCGCATCTTGATCGTCCGCTGGTTATAGGCTATGTGTCACATTAAATTGAATATGGCGCCCTCTAGAGGACATACAGTCAAGTTTTTTTCTTTTTACCTTTTTTTTTCCGGGCACCAGACAGCTTTTGCCTCTCCCATACCGAGCAGACATCATACCGTAAGCAACTAAGCTTATTTCTGCGCATAAATGATTTTAGACTATGCTACTATTAGGACCCAAATATGGACAAATCTGATAGAAAAACAAATGCATATGGAATGCCACAAATGACCAAGGATCAAGGGCAAAGTGGTAATCCTACTATGTAGACGATATATGATAATATCCTACTAAATCATATAATAATATTATAAATATGAAAGTTTGTATGTTTGTGTGCTAGGATGTTTGTTACTCAATCACGCAAAAACAGCTGAACGGATGGCACGCAAATAGTTTATAACCTAGATTAACACTTACGTATGATACTATAGTTAATTGATTCAGGTGTAACTTTGCGGAAATCCATTATAAAATACAATAGACGACGTATATTTAGTAACCTAATCCGCTTAGCTATTCTTAAAGAGGCATAAAGAACCCTGTAAGAAATCGACACGTGTTTCATCTCTCAACGAGACATCTTCAGGATGACGATTGACTTGTTGCGAACCCGGACCCGACGTGTGGACACGTCAAGCGTCGAGAACAGAGTCCGCTTGACGTGTCCACACGTCGGGTCCGGGTTCGCAACAAGTCAATCGTCATCCTAGGTTACTAAATAGGTCGTTAGGTTACTAAATATACGTCGTCTATTGTATTTTACTTATGATACTTTTATGATAATATCCCAGTAGTACGTTCTCGTGAGATAATTTCTAATAAGCTGCGGGCAAAAGGTAATCCGTAAATCCTTAATATTTTCTGTAAAATAATAAGTAAAGGTTAGTAGTTCACTCTGTTTACTGTTTAGAAATTGAATTATCTGGATTTGGTATTAACACTTACACCGTATGGTAAGGAGTAAACACTACAAAACCACGACTAATCGAAATCGAATATGTAACAGGAGCATTTGTAGAATTTAACACCACCTAATACCCTTGAATGTCGAGGGATTCTCAGGAATGTAAGTAAACATTACAATCGTTCGTTATTAAATTGTGCTCCAACTAACTTTAAACCGCGACATTTCGCGGATTTATATATTATTTTTGATGTGTAACATTTATCCTCTCGATTTCCTACAATCAAAATAAAAAAAAAACGAAATAATCAAATCTGTGGGAGTGATTTCGTGAAAAGGGACGGACGTGTGACACAGGAAGCCGGGGAAGTTCGCGCTATGTATTTGATTTGACTAATGAGCGCGCGCGGTGCTAGAGTTGGCCGTCAGAAACGACCTTGAGGAGGCCCCGCCCCTTTTATGTTGTAATGTTGCTTATTGCCAAGGTGAGATGTCAGACGTTACACATGGTTTTTTTATTATAGATTTTTAATTCATATTCTTTTTGGCCCTCTTTAGGTCATGTGCTATCTGAATATAAGAAAATATTTTGCCTAGGTCCTAGGGGAGGCGTGAAAATTCATTCGCTATTACAATGTATATTAAATATAAATAGACGGCCTAAATTTGTTAGTAGGTAGATGCCGAAAGGCAAGAATAAGAAGTCTTGAAAAAACTGTGGTTTAGTCAACTATCTAAGTGGGTCACGTGTCCACCATCGCATCACGTTACAATATAAGTAAAAAAAAAAAAAAAAATGGTATTTTACAAGTGCTTCTGCTTACCTAAAACCCTGGACACCGGAACACCGCAGTAATTGATATGGTACTATTAATGCTGGAGAAATATTAATAGTACCATATCAATTTCTGACTGACTCTTTCACAAGGAGTTTAACAAAAGAATATGACAGTGATAGGTCTCAACCATGACTTAACTTGCAAACTTAATGATGTCACAGTTTTTAAGACAAGACAGGTCTAAGGTCAACTGTAACCCCTGAATTCCAGGTACAACAGCTATTTTCACGCATACGGAAGAAATCATAAATCTCTTCATGCCTTAAGAGGTGACGAAATTTTACCAACACTACCTTACAACTCCCCGCCACAAACCCCCATTGCATTTCCAACCTTAGCTTCGTGAAGATAGAGTTGATTATCCAATGAATGATAGGTGTGCTAGTAAGTTTGCAGGAATGGATGTAAAATTTCAAAGATAATTAGGTGTGGCATCAATCAGAGAGGCTCAACATGTGTTAGACGTCATCGCTGGTGATGTGAAGTGATTCAATGGTGAGGGGAAGCTTGTAAGTAGGTGGGAACATGATTTGTAACGAGTAAATTTGAAATCAACGCTGCAGTTATGTCTCTAACTTGGGGAAATCTAGCGTTTTTGCAGTAAAACCTAATTTGCTGGCTGCGGTAAAATTTTAAAGGGTTGGTAGAGAGAGACTAGTTTAATAGCCAAACAATGGTCTACACTAGCCTTGGCCTGAAGCAGCTGGAAGTGAGTGATACGGGCTGACAATAGAGAGAGAATTCAAAATGAAATTATTTAGAAAACATTTTCAAATTAAGAAAGAACAAGAACATTAGCCACCTTTTTATTTTAGTCTCTGGATTTAAATAAAGCAATATTTACAATCAGTCAAAATAAATTCTAAAATTAAAATTAATGAATTTATACCACGACCTAATTACGTCAACTGAATATAAATCTCTTAGCAAACAACATTACACACTAAACAACTCCTACATCTTGTAACATTCACCAACTTTTGACAATATTTACGAGTTTACAACCAATAAACAGTTCACACGTCGTATTTATTGTGTCAGGAAGCAATTACGTAACAGACGAGCAAAAATATGGGATGCAGTTTGTGGCAAATCGCTTTCACATTGTGAATCTGTGACACAGTTATGGAGGCAAAAGTTCAAATTGAACAATGGGGTTGTCTATGCTTCACGATGGCGTGCCTAAAGATGCGCTCGAGACTTTCGTTGATTAATATTTATGGTTCTATTGGGTTGTAGGATTTTCAAGTTAGGTAGGTCACAGAATTTTACTTGCTTACCTACAAGAAGACATGGAAACTTGAACATAATTTTCAATGTGTTCTTGTTTTTCTTCTGTGTACTCATATATTATGCCAGGGACAGGAGAAAATACAAATCTACTCTATTACTTTCAGAGAGATTTGATTTGAAGAATAACATAATGCAAGCTCTAACAAAAAACACATGGGGTCCCAAAAGCATCTTGCATAATCCACATAATTTCTAAAAACACAATTCGTTCAAGAAACTTATAACAAAACTAAATAAAATCACGTGTGGCAACACCACAGCTGCATTAGCCAGAGACGGGAAATTACTCAGGCGTAATGCCAAAACATTCGTATTACTTAAAAACCGACCACAAACCGTCGAAAAACGCGATTTTTCACACTCCAAAAACAAATATGTGGGGAGTACAAAAACTCATTTTTTCACGGTGACTGTGAACAGCTATTAATTCATATTAGTGTTCTATTTGTGGTGTTTCGGAAAGGTATCCGAACGTGAAAGGTGATCGGCTGACAGAGCGTCCCTTTTGAATTTCGAACGCGTTTTACTAATTGCCAGGATTGAACTACTAAAAAATAATATGTGCATATTTTTATGATTAATTTTAGAAATATTTAAATACAAGCAAACACCTTTACGTGTAAAACACCACTAGAACAAACACACGCTGTTCTTTTATAACTATAATCAAACAGATACTCGGTCGTTTTTAATCGATCTCTCATTACAGGGTTCTGATGTCGGCTTACTGATTCTCCAATGATCAATTAATTCAATAACTAAGTAAAAAAATATTCAAACAAAAAAAACACTAGCACTATAGACCATATATTAAGTTCCCATGTTCCATTCAAATATAAGAAGATACCTCAACAATTCTCTCTAGAAACAAAAGCTTACAATCCACTTAAAGCCAATATTTCCAGTGTAATGTAAGTTTTAACAGGCATTCTAATCACTCTATTATGCATGTAGTATTATGCAGATTTTCCCTAAGGAAGAGAGTGCGCGTGACTGTTCATGGGAGCGGTAAGGCAAGTATCGACCACTATTGTTGGTCTTGAATAATGTTAAACGATTCGCTATAACGCTGAACGCGGGCCCTATAAACAATTTCGTGAAATAAATCCTGTGCTCTCGAGGGAAATGTGAGAGGGTTGGCGTGGAGTGGCGGTTGATTTATATGGCTTGCCTTATATTTCGCTTTTTTTCTGCTACTAGAAAGAACTCAAACCTGATGACGAAAATTGCACAGTATGGGGAATATACTCAAATGTAATTTACTGACTACTATTTAGTGCCGCCGCTGACGGGCCATCAACCTTGCGATCTGACTGATTTCTCACTATACCGTGGAAATTCTTCATCAGCGTCAATGATGTCAAAGATATGGCCCTATAATATAGTGTTCTACACTATAAGTGAATTCTAAAATTATAAGTTAAGTTTAAAATAATTAAGTTATCCTTAAGCTATTTAAATTACCAGTAATAATACACATGATCTCACTAGTAATTCATATAACTTAAATAAAGTATTTTTTATGACATCATGATCTCAGTAGTAATAAGTGTTTTTGTTTAAAATTTTATTTTATGTGTGTTTTACATGGTGAAAAAATAAGCAAAATATGTGGAATTATTTATATTTTAAAAACCTTTTATGTACCATATTTTATGCAAACTGGGTAATCAGAAGTGTTTGCCATAAAATAGAATTGAATGTATCTTTAACATTCAATTCTATTTTATGGCAAACACTTCTGATTACCCAGTTAAAGATGCTTTTGAACATAGAAATTTTGTGGACTATTTAAAATCTACCATTACTTAGTAGGTACTTAATTGGATTGTGGATGTCAGGATCAGAATGTAGAAAGTAGTCGCTCCATAAAAGAAACTATGGATTTTCAGCCGTATCTTGATTCAAAAGAAGCAGCGGAAGCAGACCAACAGAGTTAGGAAAAGGCTATTGAAATTAGATTTTACAAGAGCTCTCTCTCACGAAATAAAATATTTTCAGTGGCCAATACTCAACTGCCTACTTGGGTGTAATCCCTAGCGGTAGAGATAGCATCGACAGCGGCGTCTCGATGCGACACGAGCTCTCTTTACATTGTACACCGTACTAGTCTATGGCATCGTCTATGGTACCACTGTACCACAGAGTAATTGGTATGACGAACGTTTTTGTACCGCCAATTCTTATTTATGGTTTCAGTTTTTGCTTTGGTGGTTACGGTTTATCTGCAGTTACCTTTGCACGAACGTGTATTAGCGTAGATGTAACGTTATACGAGAAGTAATGTGTTTATTCTTACAACAGACGCGACGCGACTCTAACCAAACAATTTCTAAGAAAACTTCACGGTAGAACAATTACCGGTGTCGCGTCGCGCCACTCTGCACGAGGCTTTACATGACATTCTTTATTTAAAACATTTTTCCGCAAGCGTCAAACGGTCTTTTAGTTTGCCTTATATTTTGTTGATGCATTGGTACAGACGTAGAATGATCTCGTGCTTGTTTTTAACGGTAGTCAACTACTCAATTAACAGGTAGAAAGTTGGATACACTGACTGCTGAAAACATGGTTCTGCGAAGCTTAAATCTTACGTCAATAACAAGATCACCTTTTCGTTAATTTCCAAATTGAAATGGAAGAATTTTTAATGCAGTCACAAGGTGAAACACAGTCACCTACCGCTTTAATTCTAAATTCAAATATAGTTTTTCTCTCATTCATCATAATATCATCAAGAAATAATTATAAAAAACATCTCATTCGAGCTCGCAGCATGCACCACAGCTACGCAACAAAACATCAATTAATAATTGTCTATGCACGATAAATAAATACCATAGACACACAGTATTAGAGTGTCGATGTTGCCAGCATTATTTATGGTGTGCTGGCCAGCATTTGTGTAATGCTTAATAAATAAACATTTAATAAATAAAGAGGAGTAAGTCGTGTTATTGAAAACGCCTGCTCTTGCGCCGATGACAAATGAATTAATAAACCATAATCCAGTGGGTTCCGTATTTGTAAGTGGATTGCATAATGAGCAAGGGACGACTTTTACTGGGACATAACTCTGGTAAAATAGCTTGAGTTTATTGTCTATGACTAATTTTAGATACGATTCTTTAACCAGACGTTTATATGTTTACATAAACAAAACAAATTTGACGTTTTTGCTATGCCTACTTAACCTTATGTAGAAAGAAAACATGCATTACCTTGTAAATAATCAGGCTATATCGACGTAGACGATAAGACCTACGCAACAACAAATACAGAATTTGTATTAATTAAACAAAACATACTTACTGCGCATGTTTGTGGATCATAAACTTATCCAATATGATTTACAATTTGAAAATAAAAAATCTAAAACTATAAATATACAATAAAAAAAGGTTCTGCATCCTAACTAATTTATTAATCCATCCATATTAGGTATACTCTATGAATTACCTTTGCATGTTTAAAAAATAAAATTAAAAACTTAGATGTTAGCAGCCACCAAGTATAAATTGAAATAATATTAATATTATTTATCATTTTGATAGTTAATTAAACATCTTTTCCCCTGCTTAATTGAAAAACTTATTACCTTCGTTAATAACTTAATATTATTCATGTGTTATGATAAATATTGTATTTACGTGTTTTTGGAAAGCAATGCAATTGATATTAAACATGCAATCAATGTCATAATCAGGTAATTTTTGTGGGAGGTAAAAGCAACCAAGGCTGTTTAAAATGATTTTCATGCCTCATTAAAATTTAGATGGTCAGGTAAGTAATATTAGCTGTATCTCATTTAAAATGTTATCTTCACCTACAGCATAATATGACATGACACACAATATAAATGAGCATTTTAAAAACGCCACTTATCATGAAATATTTCCGAAACCAAGCAAGATAGCTTCTTGAAGTAAAAAGCAACATTCAAGTGAATTTAATAGCGCATAAAAATATATATAAAACTGTTTTCAAGATTTTTTTTACTTCATGTAAAAACTGGTGTGGTTTAGGAGATATTTAGATTTTTTGGCACTTTGCAAGTGGCTTTTTCATATTGCTCGTCAGTGTATAATAATAAATAATCGAAATCAACACAGAGATGACGATCGATTAGAAGAAGAATCCTGAAATTTCTCGCTGACTGGGGACACTTCACGTGACCAGCGGGCTGGCTCGGTCTTTCGCCAAAAAAATAGCATTGAACGTGGCAATGCTGCCAGTCTTCTGGGTACGTTTCTGGATGACAGCGATGTGGTACATGGTCGTAACAAATTGCGCACACTGGATACGTTTTTGTCCGTCAAATAGAACAAATCCCAACAAGAGCATCTTACTGTAAATGCGAGAAAACTTTTCTACCTTGCGCGTCAGCTGAAGAAGGAAAAGAAAATTAAGTACTGCTGGAGTACTGATGGCAAAGTGCTTGTAAGGAAAGTTGATAGTGATCAATCAATCCTTATTAAATCAGAATCTCAACTTGAAGCCCTTTCCAAGGAAGCCTGACTATGTATTAATTCCATGTGCATGCCAATTTTGTTTATACTCTATCTCGTTTATTTTTTCGATTGTTTTGTACTTTTTAAAACACTTTACCCTTTAAAAATCGCAATTGAATTAATTTGTATGTGACTACGATGCCAAAATGCTAAACCCTTCCCAACATCACTTTACAATCACACCAACAAACACACATCCCTTACACCACAGCCACACTCACCTCCACACACTCACACATCTGATTTTCAGTATCTCACTTGCTCTCCCTCGGTTAGTATTTTTCCCATTTGCATTATCCTAAGGAAATTTGGTTACTATTACATGGTTATCCCTCCTATAAAATCGGTTCGTAATACATATCATCTACATAAGCCCTTAATTATACGCAAATTGCTTACTTTTAATAATGTTGGATAATATAATCGAGTTAAACGATAACATTGATCAATTTCAGTCTCAGGTTCGAGATGTTGTACACCGGAGGAATGTTCTTTGCACATTGGTGACCCTTGTAAACAGTTAAGATTAGTTACCCAGAACATCAGGTCCATCAACGCTAATTCTGATTCCTTTTTAACTCTCTTGACCAGAGTTAATTTAGACATTGACATTATCGTGCTGACTGAGTGCTGGCTAAAGCATAGTAATTATGTTATACCACCGATCGCGAGCTATTCCCACTATCATACTATGCTTGTTTCAAACCAGAATGACGGAGTTGTTATTTATGTTAAAAACCTCGACAGCTATACTGTGTTTGAACCTAAACTTTTGGACGCAAGCTGTCTCGTGCTTAAGGTTGGCACCAAAAGGGCATTCATATGTATCTATAGGTCCCCCTCCTTCAGCGATCCTGTTAATTTTCAAAATTTACTTAACTCACTCCTGGTGGGTCTCTCGTCATATCCAAATATAGTAGTCGTAGGTGATATAAACCTTGATATCACTAGTACACCCTGCCCCAATCACATAGCCGAATATCTAAATCCTATGGCTTTTCATGGTTTACTGCCGGCACATTCCTTCCCTACTCGTGAAACGGCCTGTCTGGACCATGCCATGCTAAAGACCAACATGTCAGCGTTTACAATCGTAATGGATTCCTCAGTTACTGACCACAACTGCGTGTTACTGTGCCTTCAGTCAAATAAACCTTATAAACAGCAAAGTAGGACTATTTCCAAAATTGACTATGTCGCTCTCGATAAAAACATACATTGTTTAGATTTCCAACCATTTTATGTATGCTTTGACCCTAACGAAGCCACCAACTTATTAATCAATACCATTGCTACCATCATAAACTCCCATTCAACTGTTATTAGAGTATCTAATCACAATCGCTTGTTTGCTCAACCCTTGGATGACCTTGGGAATGCTCCGCTGTATGCGTAATCGTGATGAAAAGCATAAAAAGCTCAAGCTTACTCCGAATAACACTGTGCTCTTAGTTACTTATAAAAGACACAAAAACTTCTGTACCAAAGTCCTTAAAAAGCTCAAAAGAGAGTATGACAGTTTCGAAATTGGGGAGGCTGCTAGTGACAATAATAATAAAAAGATCTGGCAGGTTATCAAAAGAGTCACCTGTACTGCAAAGCAAAAATCTCCTACTACTGATTTGCTTATAAGTGCATCTTCCCCCCAAGAGTCTGTTAACCAAGTAAACGATTTCTTTGCTAACATCGGCGCTAACCTTGCTGCCAAAATCCAAAACCATCCTCCATCCCCTCCAACCATCCGTTCCGAGATTCCGCAAATTCGGTGCTTCATTCTTTTGCCATGATGGATACCGACGAAAGTGAAATTGATACCCTCGTTACGTCGCTAAAACTGAACTCAGCCGTTGGCTGGGACAATATACCGTCTAACTTTCTTAGGCGCTACAAACAACTCCTTGTCCCACCTCTTACTCACTTATTTAATCTCTGCCTACGCTCTGGTATCTTTTCTCGGTCTCTCAAGAAAGCTATTATTCACCCAATACACAAGAGTGGAAATGGAAACTGTGTCGATAACTACCGACCTATAGCAGTATTACCGTCCATATCTAAAATTTTAGAACGCATTATTAATAACAGACTTATTAATTATCTTGAGGACAAAGGGCTGTTGTCTTCAAATCAATATGGTTTTAGGCATAAACATTCAACTAGTGGTGCTGTTTTGGAGCTAACTTCCCACATTGTTGACCAAATTGATTCCAAGAAAAAAGTTCTGTCTATTTTCCTGGATCTGATAAAAGCATTTGACACGGTTTCCATTCCCATCCTCATCTCGAAGCTTGAGGGGCTGGGCGTACGTGGTGTTGCGTTGGACATTTTTAAAGATTACCTACAAAACAGGACTCAATGTGTTAAAATACTTAACCACCTAAGTGATGACCTTCCCATGACTTTCGGTGTGCCCCAGGGAAGTGTAGTTGGTCCCTCTCTCTTCCTGGTTTATATCAACCAGCTATGCAACCTAGCTCTTCCCAATGGGAAGATTACCGTATTTGCCGACAACACCGTCCTTACCTTCTCAGGTGCTTCCTGGCACGACACTTTCGAGGCAGCGCAATCGGGGATGAACACTGTAGTCGATTGGCTTAATAAACACCTTCTTACTTTAAACAAGGACAAAACAAAAATACTGACCTTTACTTTACACCAATCCACACAACCCCCAGATTCCTTTGCAACGAGTACACTCTATAAAATATCTTGGGGTAATACTCGATAACGGTCTTACCTTCTCCTTGCACATAGACCTGTTGACCTCAAGAATCAGGGAGCTGATTTTTGTTTTTAAAACGCTTCGCCATGTTGCTGAGGGAGGAATTGTCAAGAGAGTCTATCTAGCTCTTTGCCAATCTCTCTTAACGTACTGTATTTCGACGTGGGGCGGGGCGCCTAAAACCATACTGCTAGAACTGGAGAGAGCTCAGAGAGCTGTATTAAAGGTAAGCACCTTCCGTCCAATTCTTTTCCCAACAGATGAGTTATACAAATGCTGTGGAGTTCTCACTGTGAGACAGCTCTTTGTCCTCCATACCGTAGTCTTACAGCATCTAGACACCCCTTACGCCATAATCACCAGAAGACGTAGAGACGCAGTCTGTCAGCCGCATAGATGTAAGTTCGCATTCACTAAGAGATTCTTTTGCTTTCAAGGCCCACATTTATATAACAGACTCAATAAATATCTGCAATTCTACTCTTATTCAAGTAATACCTTAAAAAAACTGTAGCAAATTGGCTACTTGAACAAAAATATACTGACACAGAGAGGCTCCTTCTTTCCGGAGATAAGTTCTACTAAATTGCAACTATCCTTCTCATACATAACACACACACTTCACACACATCACTTACACCTCTCACCACCACACTAAACTCCCTCTTCTTTGTATTGTGGCTTTTGTTTTCTCTTTGTTGATTTTATTTCACTCAATTTTCATGTAAAACTGACCATTATTGCTTTTTTGTATTTTTGCAATGCCTTAAAATATATGAACCTAGGGCTGGCACTTGTGCCCTTAATACAAGTTATCCTGATAACTTAGCAAGGGTGCAAATTACGACAACTTCTAGTGCTATATTCACAATTAAGTCATATGTATGTAACTTAAATAGCTGTATTGTTGATACGAATAAATACTATTATTATTACTTATTATTACTTAGTTTGGATTATTTTCGGACGTCGGAACTATACGTACGTATACGTACAACAAAGTCGCAGTCCCAGTCTGCGCGCTCCCTTTGTACTTGGCAGGTCGGGATCATTCGTGCGTTTTCGTACGTGTACGCACGAGTGAAATTCGTACGAAAACGCATCTAAACTGGGGGGCGGCCTGGGTTCTCTTTTGTTTGTGTATGTATTTGCATATGAAGTTAGTCAAGCTTTTAATTTGGTACCTAATGTAAATAGTTGTGTTGTACACATACATACAAAAACTCCCCAAAAATCCCCACGGGGGTAGGCAGAAACTAAAGAACGCCACGATCCTTACACACTCCTTAGTTTCATAGTGTCGTTATATATTGTATATAAGACGAAATAAATAGAAGATCAAGATACTACCCACACTGTCCTCAAAGAAATTAGAATCAGGGCACTGCTGAGGGCAGGTGAATGATGAACCACAAAAACCACAAAAGTCAGCTCAGATATTGTATATAATCTATCCAAATCCTACATCCCTTGAACAAATAGTTTCATTGGTTGAATAACTATAATGGGGGTAGTTAAAAAAATATATTTCACACAGTAACTTAGATAATGATGCAAAATTGTACCTATAACTTTAAAGAAACGACTACCTAAAATTACCCAGTAACAGGAATCTATTAAAATAAAATTGCTAATAAAAATCCAAAGAATGATCGCTACAAATAATTGAAAACATTTAACGAGAACTTAAAGCGAAAAATTCCATTATAAGTGTACAAAATCCGACGTAAAAATGTGACATAAAATTAATTTTACTATCAATAAAAGTAATGCGAGAGGGAGCCACGATCGTGACGGATGCGCAGACGCAAGGATTAACGCTTAGTGCGCAATATGGTGTGCGCAAAGCGCTGACAGATCCGAATTTAGATATTATATTGTTATTAATACAAAGGAAACTATGAATGAGCATAATTTTAGGAAGATTTATTTTATATTTTTTGATAGAAATATATTATGGCATGATAATCTTTTGATGTGACATTTATAAGAGTATCATAAATATCCATCAAAGTTGTTTTCTGGGATGGTATTGGGGCATCCCGAAATCTATCCCCCCCCCTACCCCGGGGTAGAACCCCTTTTAACTAGTCTTAGGGTCGCATTTTCAATCGTCAGATAACTTTGAACTAAGATAAAAATTGCAGTTTGACAGCTTTTGTATAGAAAATATGATAAATTGTCATGTTTATTTTTCAGATAAAAGTTATTTGGCTATTGAAAAATCAGCCCTTATATAATAAAAGAATCGTTTAAGCCTATACCGAAATGAGTCGATTGGTTTGCTAATACTTACCAACTTAACACGTTCAGTGCCGGGACTCCTCCAGGAGGGTTCACTTCCCATTTGTATGGCGGCATGTTGTATGAGTTCTATGAAAATTGGTGGAGTCGAAAGTGTTAAAGGACTGAAGGCATCCACAAATCACAAGCACACTTATGCAACACGAACACAGATCCTTAACTTTCAACATCGATAACTTAAACCAACATCATTGCTATACTAAACCAATCAAACACATTCATGCAACACACACAGACCCTTGTTAAATCGCTAATAGAGAGATGAAACGTGACAAACAATAGTAAGCTACGCCTTAACTATTTGCACAATACCATAAACATTACAGAATTTGATGCCTTCCCCTTAAAATTGCGCGATCACCATGCAACTGGAGATTTAAGTCATGACCATAAATGGCAGATGTTTTTAAAATGGCGCTAATATGCACGTTTGTATTCTGGATAGACAAAACAAAACTATTTGGGACACAGATGATTTGTTGGCATGTTGAAAGATTTGGAGATGACACGCTTTGTTTATGGTAAAGAGAAACTTTAAACATCATAGCATGGTGTAATGTTTGGAGTCATGTGTAGCATGATAATGCCATGGATTTCTTATTTCATGATATGATTATGGTCTTAGGCAATGATAAGAGTTTCTTTGGGAAAACCAGCAACAATATCACTGCAATAACAAAATCTCTTAACTGAATACACTGCTAGAATGGATGCAGTAAAAACGTACTGTACAGGTGGTAATCGACGCGCAAACTGTAACCATGACTATTCAGCACAATGATTTCTACGCATTTGGGACCCCCAAATGCGTATAGAACGCATTTGGGGGTCCCAAATGCGTAGAAATGTCTAGTAAGTCATAAAAAAAAGCTGTCAATTTTTATTTTATTTTAAATATGCCATCCCAAAAAAGTAAGTTGGAGTACCTTAAGAGCGTTTATTCTGAAAGTGGGCTACGTGGCAAATAGACATAAAATATTTCGCCGTTTTGGTTAACTTGGCAATATTACTGTATGGGAATATAAAACGTAGCTAATTAGCTAACTAGAATATACAATTATAACATTGAATGTGATGTTGTACCCGTTTTAGGCGTAAAAAAGGCATTTGGAAAGTTTCTAAATACTTTTTTTACATCTAATACTAAATATTCGGTGTTAAGATATTAATTATTGCATTTCATAATCAATATTCTGCCGTGCTAAGCCGAAAGGTATCTCTGAGATACGGCCGTTTAGTTTTTTTATACCATTCAGTGGTGCCGATTCTCTTGTACACCGAACTAAACTAACTAAACTATCACTAAAATTTCTTGCTTTTGGCTATGAGAATCTTAGAGCTATTCTGCAAATAAAATTCTCTAAACTAAAAATTAATTTTGACACAACTAAAATAGCATTTGACAATCGCGAATCCACATGCTACCCGTGGTTTGCCATAAACCGTGTTTTTTTAGAGCCAGAGACGCGCAGCGGGTGCCGCTGCGACGTATTTTATATGGAATTTTTCACTTTTTGTATGGAAAACATGAAAAAATATTGCCTACATGTTCAGGTTTAGGGGTGTAAGGGTATCATACAGGGGCTCGAAATTTTCATTATTTTTGCGATAGGACGCACCATTTTCGAGATATAAGCAAAAGAAAAAAAAAAACAGTACTGTTTTTGCATGTGAAGAGATGTTGGTGTGAATTTTAGTTCATGACAACTTATTTTATACCACACCTTTTTAATCGCGATAAAAAATTGTTACGTTTAGTCTGGTTTGGTATTTTACAATCAAAATTTTAGGTGAAAAGTGTCAAATTCAGAATAGCAAAATTGGCATTTACACTAAACTAAAAACTCAGTACTATCTTAGTGCTGTCAAACTAAAATATAGTTAAGTTGTGTCACTTTAGTCTATTTCAGAATTATAACCATTTCTGACCTAACCTCGAATGTCAACAATGCCAGTACCACTGTCATTGTCGCACAATTTCTTAATAGAAATATTAGTTTTGTGCGAAGGAAGCGGTTTGAGTGCAAGAAGAATAACAAATTACGATTTAATAAGAATTATGACAATTTTTTAAACTTGTATAAAGTGATTTCGTTTTTATTGTCTATTCCCGCCACGTCAGCATTCACAGAAATAGTTTTGTCTCTGAATTTGATAAAAAAATTATTACTTATTTACTTTAATTTAAAAATAGCCTGTAAAGATGCTGTGCAATTGTTTAGTAGAGATACTAATTTGATACAAACCGCAAAGGGCAATAAAAAATATGTTTTCAAACATAATAATAAAGAAAAATAAATTGTACTTTATTTTGATACTATGTACTTTTTTTTTTCTTACCAATACTAACCAATGTACTTTATCTGCACAAAAAAAAGGTGGCAACCTCAAATGTGGTTAACTAGCTAACTAGAATATTGAAGAAAGAAAGAAAGAAAAATTGTTTATTCTGCCCAACTTAACGCAAACGACAAAAAAAAAACACATTATCAAATTAGCCGAACGCCTCGTATTCAATATTAAAAATGAATAAAAGTTTGACAAATATTGTCTTGCTATCAGGGCCAAGACAATTTATAATTGCTTGTAATGTGTTGCGACAATAACAAATGAAAACAAACAAACAATCAAAACATAAACAAAATGCCGATTGCAGAGTGGAAAAATATTTTTTTTTGTAACAAGCAAACAACAATAACATAACAATTATGCTGTGCGTCGCATCTGTGCAAGAATAGGTCATTGCTCAGCTAAATGCCGTGACTTCGGACGAACCTATCGCCAACAGTGCTGATTTTCAGCAAAAACCTCGCGATGTACCTACGGTAGATAGAAATCCACGTGATGAGACAAATGAAAAATAAGATATTTAAAATCCAAAGCCGCTTTCAATGTGGACATCGAATAACTAAAGAATCATTTAACCGAATTATTGAGCAAAAATTACGCTCCAAAATAACGTGTAAAAATCCTAATCCGAATCAAGCCATTTCAATGAATAGCTTTAATTCAGTAACTCCAAACCTTTCAAACTGATTAAAATACATGAACATAACCGATTTCATTCATCCAATTTACTCAAGAATTGCATGTCAAATCTTTACGGTCCAAGCAAGCCACGTATACGTCTTTGGTTTTATGAATATCGTCCATACTCACGCCAAGCTACGCTAACTATTTTATTACATGATAAAAAACTTGTTCTAATTCCATTTATTGATATTCATACTTCAAAATTGATTGAGGGTCTCGGAAATATAGCGTAGGGTAAAATATAGGGTAACCCAAAATGGGGGTGTATTTCGCTGCCTATAATTTTGTTCTTATCTGCAAGATCGATCATGTAAGAAGGATTCAAAGTAAACTATAGAATGTAAAGTTTAGTATTGATTGCCTGGCTGATTATTTATGGCATAGGTAACCCTGCAACCCTTTTTAAATCCTACTAATATTTTAAACGCAAAAGTTTGTGAGAATGGATGGATGGATGTTTGTTACTCTTTCACGCAAAAACTACTGAACGGATTTGGATGAAATTTGGCACACAGATAGTTTTTAACCTGAATTAACACATAGGACTTTTTATCCCGATATTCCTACGGGATCGAGACTTATGCAGGTGGAACCGCGGATCGCTGCTAGTGTTTAGTATCATTTAGTAGCTACCAACTCGTAACAAAAGTATATTAAGAAGAAAATATTTAACTAGATCCAAAACCTTCTCTTGTAACCATCGGAGGATTCACATAGGATAAATCCAGTGATGGTTTTCAGTTCCTAAATTATTGGGGAATATGTGTACTGCTGCATCAAACTAAGATTTCTAGACGAAATAATGAGCCGATAAGTATTGATCTACTGGAAACTTTCAGAAGACATTTTTCAGAACTCATTTCACGTGAACTACGTGAAACATAAGGAACTTCCAACAGCTAACGTGGGCTGTAACTACTTACTTTATAACTTAAATCTCAACCATACCAAGCATACTGAAACAGACTTACAAACACCATAATTTCAAGCTCAACCCACGAAAACCAACACCACAAACTCCAAACACCATACATTACACATTACATGTAAATTCACTCCCAAAAGCGACAATTAATTAAAATTTTCGTTCATAACTCAAAAGTTGCCGGCACACCACACATGTTAAAAGTTCGCGTGACAAAAACACATCGGCGCGCGCCATATTAGCCGCCATGGATGGTCGTTGACCCCTGCCTGGAATAGGCAACCTTGACCGTTTGGTGCCCTCTTTACCTCCTGGTGGTACAGACTAGCGTTTGCCTGATTAAACGAACATTTTCTTTGGTAGTTGGATATTTATTGGTGGTTTAAGTGTGTGATTGCTGGTTTGAAGATTAGTGGGTGATGTATGGTGGTACTGAACTTGAGTTTCAGTTGTTTAAATTGAAAGTTTTGTGACAGAACTAAAAATGTTGAAGATTGACCAGGGTTTAAAAAAAATAAAGCTAAGACTTTTTCTCGAAGGTTTTCTTTTTGACAAAAGCGTAAAAAAGCAGTGCTATTATGAGTATGTTTTTCAATGGATTAACAATTCATCGTCTGTACTTTAAAAAAAAGCGAATTAATTGGGTAGATTAAACTACTTTTATCGAGAGGAGCTCGTGGCTAAGTAATAACAGCCGCACGGGTCGATCCATCAGGTTAAGCTACGCTTGCCGGGATTGGTCTGTGGATGGGTGACCATCTTTATATACCGAGACTCCTGCGTGCTTCGGATACCGGCAGTCATTCGTGGATTTTTGACAGTCGTTACGGGTCGTCAGAAGCCCGAAAGACTGACAACCAGTCTTACCAAGGAGTACCATATTTTTTTTTTTTTTTTTTTTTTTTGTTTAAAAAAAAAAACGTTGCCCCACACTAAGAATTTCTTCTTGTATCGTGGGTGCGTTTACAAACATAGAAATTCACATACACTAACACCCAGACCCGGAACAACTACTTGCAGATCATACAAATATTTGTTCCGTGCGGGGATCGAACCCGCGACACGTTACACAGCAGTCGATCGCTCAGCCACTGCGCCAACCGTGTCGTCAGATATATATTACCCAGTTACTGGGTTGTGGGTTGTGCAAATTATATCATTGTTTGTATTCTCTGTAGTAGTACTTGTTAGGTGAGAGTCAAAATGGCGGATGTACCATAGCGAATAAGTACGCGTAAAGTTACATAGTTTGATGTACATCAAAGTACATAAGTACTTTGATAGTACGTAATGCTTAGTTGACGGCTTCGTTAAGGGCCTTGTCACACCCTGTATATCTATATCAATATTATCATGATAATTATCGTCTTTTCTTATACACAAGACACGGTTGTTTTATTTCTCAGGAACTATCCCACTGATCAAGTGTGAGTTTATATTTACTTAAGGTAATTTTTAGGTACATTTTTTTTGTGTAATTACATTTTATGAGTAATGGTTAAATAATAAAATATTATAGAACACCCGCGATCTTGATGTCAATATGGCGGGTGTACCTTAATTTCGAAATAATTTCGTTCTGAATGAGGTACAGATTTTTTAGAGCTAGGTACAAAATAGTATATTTTAGGTACATTTGTTTGGTAATTGGTATAATTTTATTCGCTATGGTACACCCGCCATTTTGACTCACACACTTGTTAGACAGACAAACCTATCGTGCTTATTATTTCGCCACCCGTGGTGGTAAATATTTCGCAGTAGAGTGTAGACGTAATTATATTACATCGTGTCGATGGTTCACGCCCAAGTCTGGAATAAATAGCTCTCGTGAGAATACAAAACTAATTTCATAAAACTTTTTATATGAAATTGGTGTTTCACTATTATTTTTCCTGCGTTCCATACTCAAAAGTTTAAAATCGTGACTGTAGAAAGGGGAAACAAATGAACACATTTGACTTATAAAATAAAATTGCCACGAAAACGATAAAAGCAGAAGTTGGATAACCAGGAAAATCATTTCTTTTCATTTCTCTTACCATACCTACACAAATACCCCTGAAAGTCTTCATACCCTCTTCAAAGAGAGCTTAACAATCCTAAAATAACAACATAGGTGCATCAGACTTCTGAAGTAGTCATTTCAGTGGGATGCTACGCTTATAATTCAGAACGACGGGCGTCTCGTTGGCGCCGCGTAACGGTGCTCCACTTTATATACATGCTGGAGTATATAGGTGTTTATGTATGAAGTATGCTTTTTCCCATATGTGGTAGGATGACAGAGCAATGAAACTGGTCCTAATTATAAGCTGGGCCAGATATAAGTAAAGGCTTTTGAGTTATCCACTATTTTATGTAGGTAGCTTTGTAGAGTAAGCAACGAAATTGTCAAGGAAAGAATGATCAAAGCGATGATGATTATTTAACTAAGTAGATAAGTAGCCCGATATTTTAATGGTAACAACGATATACTTACAGTATTTACTTAATTAATCGTAATTGCTTTATTTTTCATTCTTTTTTACCTATAGCGGTATAGTAATCTTATTCTAGATGCATCGTCTTCACATATAATTATATAATTAATGTATGCAAAATATTGTAAAAACATTTTAAAAGAGTAACGGTGGAGTTTCTTGCCCATTCTTCTCCATACGAAAACTACCTTTTGGAAGGGGCGACTAGAATCAATTCTATTTTTTGTAAACTTGACGTTCATGAGTGCCTTTTATGTGCCTAATTGAAATAAATGGTTTGACTTTGACTTTGACTTTACTAAATGAATATTTTATCTAATTAAACAGCTCCCTTGCTCATCTCTCTTAACTACAGAAAATAAATAGGTAGGTACCATATTCTGTGTGTGTTTATGTTTATTTTTAAATATGATTTCTTAATTCGATAACCATTAACGAACTAAGTAACTGCATGGAAAGGATTTTCAAACTCCAATGGCGCGGCAAAATAGAGCTTTGATGGGTATTCTAGTACCTGGTCGACCGAGCTCTGCTCGGGTGAAAATAGAGAATGCTTTTAATAGTATAGGATAGGTCATACTAATTCCATGTATAGTACATACTAATTCCACGCTGCCATGATATTAGGTACTTACTAATTCCATGCTGCCATGATAGTAGGTACTAACTAACTCCATGCTGCCATGTCATTATTCTATCTTGTTCTAAACTTTAGGCAACCGAGCTCTGCTCGGGTTAAAATATGGAGAAAACGAATTTTCCCAGATACGAGACCTAGCTAGATCGATTTTTCATCCTCTTAAACCCCTATATTGCAACTTTCAAGGAAATTGTTAGAGCCGTTTTCGAGAATGTGATTAAAATTATATATAAACAAATATTAGTATAGTAAAGGATGCAAAAAAAACGCTAACAAAAGCTCAATGTTTACGTTACCTTGAAAACAGCTGTAATTTAATAAAAAAATCCTTAGTTCCCCGTTGGTAGCGAATACCTTACAAGCATCGCGATCTGTTAGTTATCAACAATATCAGGTCAATCACTCCTAATAAAAACAAAAACATGTTATTCCTAATTGGGACGCGAAGAATCTACGGATAGGGTTGGTCTTACTAACCGATGGACGATTGTTTAGTGTAGAAAAACTTTTTTTTTTTTTTTGGAATCTTTACAGTTTTTTATGAACTTAACAAAAGGTGAAATGAATTTACTGTATTTAAAAAAATGGTTCTAAATATTATTTCTACGTAAGTAACCCATAGGTAGTATTTATAATAATTATAAACTACTTATTTTTCTAATGTCTTCTTCAGATTTTTTTTATATTTAGTCAAATACGTAATCTGCGTTCGCAATTCATTTGCCAAACATGTAAACAAACACGCGTTTTAGGAAAAACAACTGTAATGCCTACATATAAGGTTCAGTTTGCGCTACAACTTCATATTTTATATTACATTTTCAAGAGTACTAGTCGGTCTAAAACCAACTTTATTTACACTTGCATAAAGTGGATGTTTGTATAAACTCGTGTTTGTTTACATGTTTGGCAAATAAATTGCGAACGTAGTTTAGAATAACACTCTTCACATCCATAAAACATAAACAAGGGTTACCCTACTAATTTACAACACCAATTTTCTAATTCCCCATAACACAAGCTAAGATCCACTTAATCAATCTATAAATACCTTCACTTCCTCTCAACTACCAGCCCTGTAGGTACTTACTACCTACCCAGCAATGTGGAGCAGATAGTCGGACGTGTCGCTACTTGCGCAGGCGCAGGCCGCGGTGGTCGCCACGTGGTCGCGCTCCCACGGTCCGCGGGGGGCGCGCCGACCAATCACGGGTTACCGCCATTTTTTTACAGATACCCACATTACAGACCTCCACTGATTTTTTGGGAAAATAAACATGTTTGTATTTGGGTGGGTTAATTTTATTGGTTTTGTTGATAGGTGTGATAGAGTTTTTAACACTCTCAATCTGCCTAGCCTTTTCCCAACTATGTTGGGGTTGGCTTCCAGTCTAACCGAATGAAGCTGAATACCAGTATTTTACATGGAGGGACTGCCTATCTAACCTCCACAACCCAGTTACTGAGTAATACGATACCCCTTGGTAAGACTGGTTGCCAGACTTTCGAGCTTCTGACGACCCGTAACGACTTTCAAACAATCCACGAATGACAGCCGGGACAAACGGCTTAACGTGCTTTCCGAGGCACGGAGGAGTCTCGGTAATGTAAAGATGGTCACCCATCCTCGAACCAACCCCAGCAAACGTAGCTTAACCTGATGGAGCGACCCGTGCGGCTGTTATTATTAAAAAGCCGACCGGGAAGGCTAGGCAAATAATGATACCTAAGTCCTTACAACTTTTCACTAAACCAACCACTAAATTCACTGAAACTCTCCTTATAATAATAGTTTTTCTATGAGTTCAGTTAAAGGCGTCAATAAATCTCCGGTGACGCGACATTATCGACAGTCAAATCGAAAACTTTTATGCGGTCGGCGAACTGTTCTTTACTAACCACACATTTTGCTAACCTACCCACAAGGCCGCAACTCGTAACTTTTCCGTTTCTCTTGGATAAAACTTAGTTTTGCTCTTGTACTTGTGGTTTTGCTGACCCTTTGACAATAAGCTCTCTGTTACCACGGTATAAATATGGACAGTACAAAGACTACGTAGTAAACGTTCGAAACGGCACACTGACAGACGCGCACATTGACGAGACCCTCAAGCGATTGTCGCAATGCTGTCAGTTGCGGATGCCGAGTCGAGACGAGTGGTCGCCGCGATGGATAATTATTTCTACAAATAGGTCTAGTTTCCATACTGTCGATAATTATATTGTGCTATTACCATGAAGAATAATGACTATGCTTGGTTTATGCTGTGATCGAAATCAAGCAAGATTAAGTACTGCAGAGGTTATTCTCTGGATGGCTTTGCCAACCGCCCTCCACAAATTTTTAATAAGTTAATGGCGTATTGAGATAAACACAATTTCATATTTAGAATAGGAAAAGATTAGAGACTACTACTAAACGTAGTACGTACGAGTACTAAAAAACTCATTATTATTGAAAATAAAACAGTTATTGCTGTTTAAAATTCTCATTGTACCAAAATTACCCTAAATCCATGAAAAATTTGCAAATTTTCAACAGGGTACATAATTTATGACTTGTAGACAACCGACATACAACAGTCGCCCGCGCCCCATGTAATAAATAACCCGGTAAAATTCACCATTGCAAAACAAGTAGCGATTTTTTTTTCTCTGACCACATAAATAGACTCTCAGTACAATACTTAACAACAGCCTCACGGATCGAACAGGGTTTTTGTACATGTTGTACATCGAAACTTTGTCAGTAAAAATACCAAACAAAATACCTCCATCGCAATTTGATCATCACTACACTATAATTTAAGATGTGCAGAAATTTTTAGTTCCTGAAAGCCTCTCACGAACTGCTTATTTTATCCTTTAGCTGAAAAGGTTCTGAGTAAGTCAACTAGTATGCATAAAACATGGTTAATCTTAGTTAAGTAATTCTAAAATCCAACCAATCAGATTGTTGATCAAATAATCCAGGCACAAGACACAAAGAATATTCAAGATTTTAATACTGATATCCATTCAGTTCAATTCTGTGGGATAGTAACGTTTAAACTAATGCAGGAAGTGTTTACATGCAAATAGTTCACTAATACCTGTACTAATAAATTCAATCGTTCAGCCTTAGAACTGAACAAGCCAGCCCAACGTCGATGTGATAATACCCAGAATTCATACAGACTAAGACATAAGGAAGGGATTATTGAAGAATTTCGTCCTAGAATATCTGAGGCTACTAGGAAACTTCTATATTCAATATCTTCCTTTATCCAAACGAATCCTAGTCATAATATTATGCAACGCTAAGATCTCTAGACGGATGAATTATTCTTGAAATAATAATCCACGGATAACAGCATTCAGTATTCTGTAATCCGCCAGATAAGAACGTTGAAACAACCACGAAAACAACGATGTGAGTAGCGCCATCTTGTATCGAATAGAAGAACTGGCCTTTTTAAATTTAGAACAACATTCCAAGTATAGATCATAATTTCTTTGTTTGCACGTTCGAAAATAGAATGTTATTATTTAAACTGGAATTTATTATGCTACAATTAGGTGAAATTAAAAGTTTTGACAACTTACTGATAACATTTTCAACAAATCATTAGTGACGGAAATAAAAAAATTAACAGGCAGAAGTTAACGTAATTATGCCGTTAACTAGTATATTAATTCAGTTATAAATATTTTATAGTTAGATAACTTCGAAGAAATCCATAAAAAATTTACCTTAAAATTATTCTCTATACTCCAATAACAGGAACAGCCATTAGAAACTCAATCATACCACTTATATAACAAACGCAATCAGAAACATTTGTGCGATCACTTAAGCTATTTATAAGCTAGGAGTCATCTTTGCAGCTAAAATAACCCAGGAATAGAAACATGCCTGCGTTTGTCTGTAAAATAGCTCCGCACAATGAGTCCAATATAACTTGACACATCGGGGTGGCGCCACTTGTAACTGGCTATATAACAACTGTCAAATTGAATACATTGCATTTTAGTTGCCAATTTCGCCACGTTTCAAATAATACTGGTCGTAATGTAACTTTACAGCAATGGCGCCAAGTCTTTTTTTGTACACAATCATTTTTTATTTGATTTGCTAAGTATAAATAGTACTAAGCGCTTCATTTGTGTCAGGATATTTTGGAGGGGTTTAGACTGAGTTTGTACCTAACCATGATGGAGAAAAGCATTTTAGGATCTGGTTTAATACCTACCTGTATCATTTTTGTACTAAGCACGGGCTATCATGCAAATTGTCGTTTTTATTTAGACATAAGTTAAGTACACATCATATTGTGAGTGTTATAAGAGGCGGCAAACAGTTGAATTCGCAAACCCATCTCAGTCTCCGTTAAGTCTGGTGATGTCTCTGCCACGTATTTGAGCGACAGAAATACTCATTTTTATGTCAAGGCTTGTTTGACAATTCAGAGGTAAGAGATAGGGCATAAAACCCTATATCTACTGCCGAGTCAGGACCTTCTGGATTTGAAGCTTATCTTCCAAACACACACAATATTACTGGAAAACCAACCAGACAATTAATTATAAATCGATTTATACAGGTTGTCAGGGACATCGACACGATATCTGTTACTCAGTATTAAATTTTTTAATTTATTTAAAATATTTCGTCGGTTATTTAAAAAAAAATCTGCTGTTCCATACATTTTGACCGCGCACTTTTCTATGAAACATGTTTTTTTTTTTAATAACCGACGAAATATCCTTGGTAACAGGTTTCACGTCGATGTCTCTGCCACCCTGTATTGCAGAATAAAATCAATCTGCCCATCTTTTTCCCAACAATGTTGGGGTAGGCTTCCAGTCTAACCGGATGCAGCTGAATACCAGTATTTTACTTTTATCTTTTTAGCAGTTATGCAAATAAATAAATGAAAACCACCTGAACGTCACATGACGCAACAACGCGATGCACATAACATTCTCAGGCGCATCGGTGCACTATGAATTTGCGTCTAAACGTAGGGAAGGACAGAAGGTTTATTGACAAAGGCCTCAGCTATAAGATATCATCTTGAGATTATACTGATGTTGATAATGAAATGAAATTGTTTAGTCTGTAAATAGGATAACGGAATCACTTTTACATGTCATATAAAAAAAATATTAAAAATAAGCTAGATCAGTTTGGCGTTTCCTATCTGACTACTCTGAGAAGAAAGGCCGAAACAAACTCAGATGTCGCAGTCTCTTTTAAAGACCAGACATAATCTTGGTCAAGCCATATGAGGACCATGTAGATTAGTGTCTGAAATGGTCTTTTGAGGAAAGAACCACACAGATTTGAGTGAACCTGTCCAGTCAGTGCCAGTGCAAGCATTTGTCAGTAATCGTGGAGCTCAACTCAGAACTTAAGGAGCTCAGATAGTAACGTCAGGCTGTTGACACTGGCAAAAGATAAGCTCATACACTCAATTTCGTTGCCATTGAAAAGCTGCATCATTAGTCTACTCTAATAATATAAAGAGAAAAGATTTGTATTTTGTTTGTTTGTAATGAATATATTCAAAAACTACAGGACCGGTTGTAAAAATTATTTCACAGAGTAACTGAGCTATAATTTATAAAGCTATCATGCGAGCGAAGCGGCTGGGGGATTTATTTTTCTTTTTTTATTGTTTCTCAATCCGATGAATCACAATACAAGGTTCTCCGCTTTTCGCATACGCATGCATTCTAACTCAGGTCCATAGCTACTGCTTTTACCACATTCGCATATTTCATCGTTTCAAAGGAGGTGACCGGGATCGTGTTAATAACTACAGGCCGATATCGATCCTACCCTCCTTGTCAAAGGTTTTTGAAAAACTACTAAACAAGAGACTTGTTAGCTACTTGGAGGGCGAGGGCCTACTCTCTTGTACACAATTTGGCTTTCGGAGGCATAGAAGCACAGATGATGCTATCTTTAAATTAAACAATTGTATAGCTACAAATTTAGATTCTGGAAAGAAATGCCTTGCCATCTTTTTGGATCTGGCCAAAGCATTTGACACGATCTCGGTCCCCATCCTTTTGCGAAAACTCGAGAATTTCGGTATAAGAGGCAATCAACTCAAGCTTTTTGAGAGCTATCTGTCGGAAAGATACCAGTGTGTAAGAATAGGAAACTGCACTAGCTCTTATCTTCCTATTACATACGGAGTTCCCCAGGGCAGCATTTTGGGACCTACCCTCTTTCTCGTTTATATAAACGACCTCACGAACCTATCTATACCCCAAGGCGAAATAATCTCTTACGCAGATGACACTGCTCTTATATTCAACGCCGACAATTGGGATGAGGTATTTAACGTTGGACAATGTGGACTTGATCTCGTAAAAGAATGGCTACAAAATAATTTACTTACACTGAACAGTGATAAAACTAAATACTTGACTTTCAGCATACGAAATCCTCCTAAACTTCTTACTACAAAACATTGCCTTATTCCTCACAATTGTCCTGGAATAGATAACTGTAATTGTGTACCTCTAGAACGTGTCAACAATGTGAAATATTTAGGATTAATTATAGACCATAATTTATCCTATAAGGCCCATATTAAAGCTTTATCGGGACGAGTAAGAAAACTAATTTATATATTTAAAACTTTGCGACATGTTGCTGATCTCAAATTATTAAAACAAGTTTATTTCTCTCTTTGTCAATCCATTATTAATTACGGCATAATTGTATGGGGAGGAGCTGCCAAAACTACTCTAAAAGGCCTTGAGATAGCTCAGCGTGCAATTCTAAAAGTTTACACTTTTCGCCCAATTCGCTTTCCCACAAACATTTTGTACAACTCATGCGAAGTCCTTACAGTGAGACAATTGTTCTTACTCAACATTGTACTAAAACAACATGGTGAACTTATATATGATACTGATCTCACAAAGAAACGCAGAAAACATGACGTTGTGGTCCGCATACATAAACCTAAAACCTCTTTCATAAAGAGATTCTTCGTCTTTCTAGCACCACATGTGTACAATAAAATTAATAAATCCATAAATATTTTTTCTCTTAACAAATTCCAATGTAAAAAGAAGGCATATGAATTTTTAATGAAACTATCATACGAAGACACTGAAAAATTTATTCAAATAATAAATTAATATTTTTGTTTGTATATCTATATATATGTATATTCACTCTACTCCTGTGCATTTATCATGAAGACATATGTATACACTTACACTTACACACACAGACACCCCCACACACACGCACACTCACCCTCTCATCCTCACACATAATTCCTCACACACAAAAAAAAAAAAAAAAAATTGTTAGTAATTTAAGTTTAGTTTTACCTTAATTTCTTATTTCTCTTTGATTTGTAATGGTCTTAAACTCTTGCATCTTGCTAATTTAGGTTACCTAGTATATTGTTTCTGAGGGGAAACGGCGCTGTTAGCTGAGATACAGGCTCACGCCTAGTTCAGCTGCGGATGCTCATTCTCTTATCTATAATTAAACTGTAACCCTTATATTTGTAAGAATGTACTGTATCTACCTACTGTTTTTGAGTAAATAAATATTTTTATTATTTTTATTATTATTATTATTATTTATTATCGTCATTTATTATTATTTTCATATCTATGGATCTTCTATAGAGGTATGATATGATGAACAGGGTGTAAAGATCACTCATCCTCTAGAGAAAAGGGAGGATCCTCCGACCAGACGGGTGTTGTGTCTAGCGGGCAACTGCTCAACGATTGTTAAAGAATTGATGAGTGATTGTCATTGTCAAATAATTTATTTCAATTACGCACATAAAAGGCACTTTTGAACGTCAATTAATGTCGAAAAGTTACATATATGCTGATCGCGCGGTATTCTTTTGAACATCAATTGCTGTTGGAAAGTTATATATATGCTGATCGCGCGGTATATTCTGTTTGCGCGATACAGGATTTGTGTGACGTCAGGTATTTGATAATGCCGTTCGCATGTGGCGTTGTAGATGCCGCCAGACTTTTATGTCTTTGTTTCAAGTTAAACTTCTGTCTGTTGTCGTCCTGTGTTGATGCATCACAGTTACCACATTACCATTGTGAAGGCCGGTTGCATCACAAACATAAGTAAGTAATTGACATTATGTAAACTATTACAAGTAGTATAAACGACTTTTAGATTGCAGTCCTGTAATCATGAAAAAAAAATGCAAATCTTGACGTAAACGATGCAATTGATGCCAATGGCGAATGGCATTGTGGTGATACTAAACAACAACACACAGTCAACACGCAACGGCTATTCTTCTTTACAAATTAAATGAGAAGTAACATTTTTACCAAGGTACAGTAGTACAACACAACTTAGATGTAACATCGGCAAAATTCGTAAAACCGATGACATCCGAACTGACTGCGCCTTCAAAATCACCAACCTTTATAACTTGTTAAGTCATATTATAACCAAATGCGTAAAATTGATGCGTCTATTTTGTCGATGCTACTATCTAAGTTGTGTCGTACTGTAAGAGATTTACCTTGGTAAAAATCTTAGGCAGTTATAATAAGAGCTGACCACCCGTGCTCCTCAATAATCACAACAACATTTAAGTATCCACTCTTAGAAACATTTTTTATATAGGAAAGTACAATACTACCAGCTATGAAAAAAGATGAGTTTTGATACATCTCTCATATGAGTGAGAGTAATTCGTAACCCACATATTGGCTCTGTAATCTTGGCTAGGCCTACTATTGGGGGGGTGGGCCGTAATCCACCACGCGGGCCCAGTGCGGGTTGGTGGGGTCACATGCCTTCGAATTTTTGGTTCTAAGACATGGTTACAGTACCTACACAGTACGTGTAGGTATTTAGTACCTACGTATTTCTAGAACCAGGAGCACAAAAAATATAAACATTAATCAACATCAACACAAAAATACAACAGACGTAGATATATTTAGTATAAAGGACTTCACGCCTGAATCAATTAACTAACATCAACACAGTCAAAGTCCCAAAAGAAAAAAAAGTCACACGCCTCTAGAAACATTATGCATAACTTCAAAAAAAGAGCACAAACTTTATGAATCACCACATACATTAGGGCCGGGACTCATGTACAAAATTTACAGCTTCTCAACTAAATCATGTAGGCTGTGTGTTCGTAGTTATGGCAGTTTTGCAACTCCACGGTATTTTATAAGGTTTCCACAATAATTTTTATTAATACACAAACTCGCATATCTCAACTTTGTCTAGATAATTGTGCGTTTTCATTATACTGGAATATACATAGAGATTCTGAAGTTAATAGCTGAGGCATAGGGACACAGAGCTTTATTTATTTATTTAGAGGTATGAGGAACAGGGTGTATAGTTCACTCATCCTCTATAGAAAAGGGAGGATTCTCCGACCAGACGGGTGTTGTGTCTGCCCAACGATTGATGTCGGATAGTCTTATTTATGTCGTTCGCGCGGTAAACTCTAATAGCGCGTTGCAGGATTTGTGTGACGTCAGGACTTTGAAGAGTAGTTCACATGTGGCGATGGAGATGTCGCCACAACATGATCACAATCATGTTGGCAGAATTATGCACTCAATTTATCATGATCCTCCTGCGTTTCCCAATTTATTTGCATCGGCGCAGAATGTCTTATGTCTCCAAATTATGCACTCTATTGTCTTTGCTAAATCGGATAAGCGACTTCTTTGGGAAAGAGACACACACGGGTATCAAAGGAGAGGAGAAAAAAGCAGTATGTTACTATAAGCCAATTTTTTTACATAATATCAAGCATAACAAAAATATAATTATTAACTTACAAAGTCCTGCTAGAACGCAGGCCTCCTCTTTGTGCGCCATAATTTACCACGCGCGCATATTTGGTTCTAGGACATGCCGGTTTCCTCACGATGTTTTCCTTCACCGTCTTAAGAGCCACTGGTCTTCTTCTACTCGACCACTGTGATGAAATAATTTACACAAAGTAAAGCGCCTGTGAGGGTTCAAAACTACGACCAAAAACGCGTCCGTAACTGCTGGGCCACCGCTGCTTTCAAGAAATATAAGTGATTGTTACTTTGTAAAGAAACCGGCCAAGTACGTGTCGGACCACGGACAATGAAGGGTTCAGTAGTTGGGGTGAATTTATCCCAAGAACAAACTTAACATTGTAGTTGAAAAACATGTTCTCCCATACGGAATGTATGGGAGATCATGTTTTTCAAACCGTTTTAAGTTGGTTGATTATTACTCGTTAACTTGTAGAGCCTACTTAGCTCTGATAGTTTTCCTTTTGATTTCGTTATATATACTACTGTTGTGAATTTTTTTACAAATCCAAGTACAACCATTTAGCTGGCAGGGGACACTTGACTCTAACAAAAAATTTCAGTTAAAAGCTTAATATTTTGCAAGCGGATCCCTGAATCCAAAAATGGTTTTTACACCCCCACTTTACGTGTAGGGGAGGTATCCTAACAATATATTATTCTTGATTTTATTTTACCACTTTGTCGGCATAATTAATATGTATACATTTGCCAAATTACAGCTTTCTAGTACTAACTGTCTCTGAGCTAAGCCGCGGACAGACAGACGGACAGACAGACAGACAAATAGACGGACATGGCGAAACTATAAGGGTTCCTTGTTTACTACGGAACCCTAAAAAGCAAGAGCAGGACATGGGACAAAGGAAGTACAGTACGACACAACTTAGATTTAGCATACGTACATTTGAAAATTTGCATTTATTCATTTCAATTATACAAATGTATTTGGTTATATGTCTTCTTCACAAGTTATTGCGTTTACGTAAAGATCATTTTCACCTAAAGCACTAATAAATATTGGTGATTTTGAAGGCGCACTCAGTTCAGATGGTAATCGGTTTTACGAATTTTGCCGATGCAACATCTATGTAGTGTCGTACTGTACATAGAAGTTGATAGAAAATTTGTTTGATCATCATCCATTTTTCAAGTACCTGGTTAGTAGTAGTCCATCTTACCTGTTTCTAGTTAATCTGATCTGATTTTAGGTCTTAGATTTGGTTAGGTTTTGACTGTAAAGTTGCCCTTAGGATTCCTGGATCATCTGATTTAGGACACTCCTCGGATCTGTGAGCCAGCCTATTAAAGTCCACTGCTAGACATAGACTCTCCCGAATCGGCTTCTGCATCAATAGAGTTACTCCCAAGTTGCCTAATTCGGGACTAACAAAATGAAAAGAGGCAACAGGTATTGCATCCACCATAATACTGTACCTCCATCTACCATTGTCGTGCCGTCAAAATCAGTGCGAACATTCACAAAATCTGCATTAGTATGCTAGAAGCGGGCGCAGGCGCACGACCGAGATTTACTGTTACGATGCCGTGCATCTCAGACTCGGACGGGACGAGGAGACGCGCCTGAACGTCCACACTTACTTATCCTAACTGTAGCTCTAGTTAGGTAAGCAGATGGGCAGGCTACTGGTTCATATTTGGCTTAATTTCAGCACTACCATCACCTAAATGACTTAATTCTGTTGAGACACCTATCTAGCTGGCAAAAAACAAAAATACCAATCCAAAGACACCGACTTCCGAAATTAAAGTTATTTTTCACTTTGTAATGTTTTTTTTTGGAAGTCCGTTGTTTTTTTTTTCACTTTTTAGTTATACCCCACACCATTTCGTATACCACTACTTGCTATGTAAACAACAGTGACATGAAATATTATAACATCATCAAGATTACAAAAAGTGAATTAGATAATTAATCGAGAAGCTTACTCAAAAACTACACAAGCAAAGTTAATAAAAAAAATCATGAGACCACCGCTTCCAAATGAAAAAAAGAATTTACAAAATCGATCCACAATATTGACGAAAATATCGATGAACATACATTAAAAAAAAATACTTACACAAATAAAAATGTCTATAATCTAGTACTTTAACTTCTCTAACTTCTTTAACTGATTCCTGTCCCAAGCTTTAATCATCCATTCTGGTCTTCCTATATAAAAAAATACATACAAACGACAAACCACCTCTTCCTTTTTTGAATTGGTTAAAAAGAATCTGCAATGTAGTCGACTTCCTGTCAATCGAGCAGCATCGCCATTCTGCCGCGCTTGCGATAACTGCGGTATCATTTTTAGCCAAATTGAGTTAAACATAGATTCGGAATCAGCGCAATGAGCTCTACAATTTGATCTGACTGCTATTATAATATCTTAACGGGAACCTTTAAATTTCAATAAGGATAACGGCAGTAAGTCGATTTTATGATAAGTTTTCCTTAGCATAACAGCAGTAAATAACGGCGAGTTTCTAAGTGCGGTATCATCATTAATGGTTTACTTCTACTAATGATATGAGCATTAACTTCATACTTACTGCGGTTATATTAAGCAATTGATGCTAAAGTTATTAAAGTCGTACTAGATATAAAACAGTTTTAGGCATTTAAAAATATACTATTAGAAATACATATTTAATGATTACACAATGAAATAATACTTTACTTAGGCTACACATTTAAAAAATCAGAATTTAAATAAGTTAATAAAATAAGTCAGAAAAGGTAAAAATGTGAGGGAAAACTTTGAGCGCCAATTACTCGAAACTATGCAAATGTACTTACTGCACATAACGCTAGTGCGGCAGCATTGACAATAGGGATGACGACAAAAAATTTTTTTTAGTCCGTCTTTGTGGTTATAAAAAAATATTGGACACGTATTTTTTCTTTTTTTACGTAATCTAAAGATTACGGCGATACATTGGAGTAAAAACTGCCATGACGTCACGAGTATGTAGATTTTATACGTACTAGTGACGTATCGACCCCCACTCCCCAACTTAAAATGCGTTTTATCTAAGTATTTTTTTATTAATATGATAAAGCAAAAAATACGTGTCTAATATTTTTTTATTATCTGTATGACGGACTAATTAGAATTTCATTTTTATTACCCAGGCATCATCCCTATTGGACATAGTCGTTACCATAGATAATAACACTTAAATACGGGTCATTGCTGTTTTTTCCGAACGCTATCAAAATGTAAGGAAGATGAAGTGATAATTATGAAATGTCTCATACATGACCACGTTTGAAAATCCCAAAAAGGTGGGTAATGGTGTTGTGTGTTCCACATAACTATTGCTAAACGAGTTTGAACCTGGAACCTTTTTATTGTGGAACCCAAAACGGCCATCATAATTGACATACCTACGTATATGTATTTTAGGCGTTTATCTAAGTAGACTCCTAAAATATACACCATACCGGAGAAATATATTTCAACGGCGTGTGAAGCCAAGTCTGAAGTTAAAACTCTGACACCCACACGAAAATAAGATTTACTTGATAAATTCAGTTTGTTTTAAGCCTCGTGCAGACTAGCGCGACGCGACTCGAATAATGCAATTTCTAAGAAAACTTCACGGTATAACATTAACAAAAACCGGTGTCGCGTCGCGCTAGTCTGCACGAAGCTTTAGCCTAAGCTAAAACAAACGGAATTTAACAAATAAATCTTCTAACGGGTGAAGGCTTGTGCAGACCAGCGCGACTTGTCGCGCGACGCGACACGAACAATACAATTTCTAAAAAAAACTTCACAGTATAACAATAACCGGCGTCGCGTCGCGCGACAAGTCGCGCTGGTCTGCACAAGCCTTGAGAGTTTTAAAGCCGCCCAATGGGCCTCTGACTTGGCTTCACGCGCCGTTGAAAAATATTTCTCAAGCATGCCGGTTTCCTCACGTATAGTTTATACAACATGTCGCTTTTCCGTTGCCCTAGAAAGTGAGAATGTGAGAAATAGACATCACTTTTCGTGACAGCAATCAAAACATAGTGATAATGGAGATATCTCCAAGATAATTCGACAAAGCTGTTAACATACCAATTACCTATGTTCACACAACAGGTTGTTAGGAAACACTGCAATATCATTTCGATACATGTAACACTTTTCGCCGTATAATGCAGATGTATCTAATGGCACATTATAGCAAAACATTGTCTGCCTCTAGCAAAATTGTAAAGAAAATTATTAACATAATAATAATCTATACATACTACATACATACAATAAATACATACAATTGAAGAGTCTGTTTGTAATGTCAAAATAATAGCTTTTTACTACGTACATACTTTCAATGCATTTAGATGCATTGAAAGTATACTATTACTACGAGTATATACGTACGGTAATGAAGTATAACTTTTTTTATGTTTATCTGTCTGCCTGCCTGTCTGTTTGTTCTAGCTAATCTCCGAAACGACTGTACCTATTTTGACGGGACGTTCACTAGCAGATAGCTGATGTTTTATGGAGTAACTTAGGCTACTTTTAATTTAGAAAAATAATTAGGGTCCATACAGACGAAGCCGCGGACTGCAGCTAGTATAATATGTATAATAAATAATATAAATACATTTAAATAATAATCGTTTACTTATAAAGTATAATATAATAAGGTCTTATACACGCAAATTCACCAATTTACATATGAAAGAGAACTATGTATGAGTAAATTTTCAACCTTTGTTAGAAAACAACAAAGTAATTTGGTGTCGCCAAAATTTTCACAGTAATAATAGTGTGGCGGACGAATTGAGCGAACCACTCACAAAGCAGGCTCAATTGAACCAGTTGTGATAGACGGCCAGACAGACGACGGACCCGCCTTTAGTTGTGTAGGCTAGCCAAATTGACGGGGGAATATGTAGGACACGAGCTACATGGTTCATTCCGAAAAAAACAGGGGCGTATATTCAAATTGTGGACCTATGAAAAAAACAAATTCTAATAAATTAAAGCTGATTTAGCCACATTCTCTGTTTGCTAAGATTTAAAATTTATTGACTTGTAGAAAGGTTGAAATTTCAAGGATCGTGAAATTAAAGATGATTGCGAGACTAATCACTACATATTATAAAACAAAGTCCCCCCGCCGCGTCTGTCTGCCTGAACGCGGTAAACTCAAAAACTTGCGTACGGTATTTCATACAGTTTTCCCCAATAGAGTGATTCATGAGGAAAGTTTAGGTGTATCATTCATTAAGGTTTTGTGCAAATTGACTGATATATGACAATGATTGTTGAAGATGTTAGAAAATATCGTGCTGACTGGGAGCTTTACTGGCTTGCGCCGCGTAAACCAATAGAGTTATTTGATACGGAATTTATACATTGTTTACCTGGATTAAAAAACAGGGTTCCCGTGGGGTATTTACCGACATCCACGTGAGGGCAGCCGCGGGCAAAAGCTAATTTATTATAATTACGTTTGAGTTGTCTCTTAGGCCACTTTCCGAATTAGAACTTAATCGCTCACAGCGCTGACATCAATAATTTGCGTTCCGATTTAGATATCACGATTATGACAGCTGAAAGCTGTCACCAATTCGGAACGCTCGTGAACGCACTCACGTACTCACTCAACGTCAAAACTTGCATAACAAATATTTCTCTGTGTATATACCACAAATTTCTTCTTTTTCTTTGGCTAGGTAGCCACGATACCCAAAAGCACAATTTCGAGAATGCCACGTTAGTTTAAAGTTATGATGCGATTCAAAACAAAACAGCACACCTGTCATTTTTGACAGCGGTCACGGTGATATTTATTTAGAGCATGGTTGGCGTTATCGCAAGATGGCGCATGTCATCACGTCATCTATGACGATTCACGGGACATCGTTATCGCGCTCACGCTAATTCAATACGGGTGTTAGCTCGTTCAAATCGATTACAGCGTAACTCGGAACGCAACCTTAGAGCAGTCTACCTACTGAACAATTACATACAGTATCTTTCTGGCTAAAGACTATCCTTGACGTAGATTTATCCACGTTACACAATGGGTTACCGTGGCAGTGATAGCCTAGCGGTGTGACCGTCAGACTGCTTAGTCATAGGGTCTCCAGTTCGATTCCAAGGCACGCATCTCTGACTTATCGAATTCATGTGCGTATTGTATAATTAACACTTGCTTCAAAAACGATGAAGGAAAACATCGTGAGGAAACCGGCATGCCTTTTTTTTTTTTTGAGGATGGGAAATCATCAAATGACTTCTCCCGCCCTGGGCAGAGCGAGAGGGTGTGTCAGACTTTTACTGACTAAAACCCACCCGTGTTCCTTCCGTTGCCTGTGTGCCGGGGCCGCGATATCCCTTTCGGACAAACCCGCAACCCTAGCAGGCATTGGTCTTTCGACCCCGTCGGTTGGTGCTGACATCTCTTTGAGGCGCGCGTGGAACACAACGCGCCGTCGACACGGGCCTGGTCCTTATCGGACGGCGAGCTGCCCATTGCTCACCGTCCGCAAGCCCGCGCCTACGGTGGCCGGAAGTCGGCTCTCGACTCCCGGGGCGTCTCCTGCGGCGACTAGGGCCGCGAGGGCGTGCAGCTTGCATCTCCCTCGCGCGCTCCGCCTCCTCCTTCGCGAGCATAACTGCTTCGCAGAAGGAGGTGACGGCCTCCCATGCACTCTCGCTCCGAGCCATGGCCTGAACCAGGGCCGGACGCGAGAGATCGCCGCCGCCGATCGCCTCCGTGAGGAAAACCGGCATGCCTTTTTTTTTTTTTTTTTGAGGGTGGGAAATCATCAAATGACTACTCCCGCTCTGGGCAGAGCGAGAGGGTGTGTCAGACTTTTACTGACTAAAACCCACCGGTGTTCCTTCCGTTGCCTGTGTGCCGGGGCCGCGATATCCCTTTCGGACAAACCCGCAACCCTAGCAGGCATTGGTCTTTCGACCCCGTCGGTTGGTGCTGACATCTCTTTGAGGCGCGCGTGGAACACAACGCGCCGTCGACACGGGCCTGGTCCTTATCGGACGGCGAGCTGCCCATTGCTCACCGTCCGCAAGCCCGCGCCTACGGTGGCCGGAAGTCGGCTCTCGACTCCCGGGGCGTCTCCTGCGGCGACTAGGGCCGCGAGGGCGTGCAGCTTGCATCTCCCTCGCGCGCTCCGCCTCCTCCTTCGCGAGCATAACTGCTTCGCAGAAGGAGGTGACGGCCTCCCATGCACTCTCGCTCCGAGCCATGGCCTGAACCAGGGCCGGACGCGAGAGATCGCCGCCGCCGATCGCCTCCGTGAGGAAAACCGGCATGCCTTTTTTTTTTTTTTTTTTTTTTGAGGGTGGGAAATCATCAAATGACTACTCCCGCTCTGGGCAGAGCGAGAGGGTGTGTCAGACTTTTACTGACTAAAACCCACCCGTGTTCCTTCCGTTGCCTGTGTGCCGGGGCCGCGTTATCCCTTTCGGACAAACCCGCAACCCCAGCAGGCATTGGTCTTTCGACCCCGTCGGTTGGTGCTGACATCTCTTTGAGGCGCGCGTGGAACACAACGCGCCGTCGACACGGGCCTGGTCCTTATCGGACGGCGAGCTGCCCATTGCTCACCGTCCGCAAGCCCGCGCCTACGGTGGCCGGAAGTCGGCTCTGGACTCCCGACGCCCGGGGCGTCTCCTGCGGCGACTAGGGCCGCGAGGGCGTGCAGCTTGCATCTCCCTCGCGCGCTCCGCCTCCTCCTTCGCGAGCATAACTGCTTCGCAGAAGCAGGTGACGGCCTCCCATGCACTCTCGCTCCGAACCATGGCCTGAACCAGGGCCGGACGCGAGAGATCAAAAAAAAAAAAAAAAAAAAAAAAAAACCGGCATGCCTGAGAGATGTTTCTCGACGGCATGTGAAGCCAAGTGGGCCAGGTTGACTCTAACTACATGAAAAAAAGAATGGGTTACCAAAGATATTTGGACACCGAACTGTCCTAATCAAATCTGGTCACCGTCTGGGAACCACCGAGGCCTAGTTCACACGTTGACTCATTAATAATAATATGTCACATATGTACCATTGTACAGTACACTGGGAACTAAGTACCACTAAACCTATTGTGGTCCATATTATTATATACTTAGGTATTTAAAATGATACTAGTGTAATAACTGACGACTTTCAAAATTTAGCTGCTTTGTCCAAAAAATCATATGCCATATCTTTTTGACATACTTTCCCACTCCCAAGCGGTAAGTATGATTGACTCTAAAAAATAATAGTCATGAATGAAACGAATTGAATGGGTAAGTACTCCTGAAGGCTGAGAAAATATTTGGTACACACGGCTACACATTAAGCTATACATTTCCAATTTATGCTGATCTCGCATTGTATAGGATTTCCGTACAATGCGAGGTCAGCTTATACTCGAAATTTATAGTTTGATGTTTAGCCGTGTGTACATTGAAGAGAATGAAGGATTGCAGAGTTATGTCCATTTTTGGCTATTTCATTATCAAAAAAACCGGCCAATTGCGTGTCGAGCTACGCACAATGAAGGGTTCCGTAGTTGGGATGAATTTATCCCAAAAACAAACTTAACATACTAGTTGTCAAACATGTTCATACGGAATATATGGGATAACATATTTATCAAACTGCAAATTTAAGTTTACCGATTATTACTCGCTAACTTGTAAAGCCTGTGATAGTTTTCCTTTTAATTTCGTTATATACAGGGTGGCAGGGACATCGACGCGAAAACTGCTACCTTAGATTCAGTACATGCACGTAAACCCCCCTTCGTAGAAATTTTTCGTAGTTTTTTTTTTAAACTGTCTTTCCATACATTTTGAACGCGTAGGTATTACACTTTTCTATGAAACAGAAGTTTATTTTTATTTTACAACTTTGTCGGCGTGATTAATATGTATACCCATGCCAAATTACAGCTTTCTAGTTCTAGCAATCTCTGAGCTAAGCCGCGGTCAGACAGACAGACGGACGGAACCCTAAAAACCGGCCATGTGCGTGTCAGAATCGCACTAGGTACGGAACCCATGAAGGGTTCCGTACCTAGATGTAAGATCGAGCAAAAAACGCCCACACTTACACTTTAATTTATAACTTGATTTTATTTTCATTATTTGTTGTTGTAGCTGCAATAAAAATACATAATCTGTGAGAATAACAACAGTCTACATAATACGGTTCATGAGATACAGCCCGCTGACAAACAGACGGACGGACGGTCAGCGGACGCTTAATAACCATGTTTTTAAATTCGGTGCATGGATTTAAAGTTCATCGATATTTATCATAGTTCACATTCAGATATTTTTATCTTTATAAGCAAACTCTTTGACTTTTTTGAGTGGCATAAATAATTACGACATGTTTTTAGATTCAACTTTTTAAAGATCAGCATGGAAACATATAAAATTACGTTGGTATCATTGGAATAGATATCCTCGACAGTGCCACATTATTTGTAATCTCGTTCATCGCCGACGAATCATAATCACTCATTTCCTTCATTAACACATTCTTTTGAAGTTTCAACGGAAGTTAAAGCTACTTGATCGATTTACTTTTAGTTATAAAATAACACGGAAATTGCATATCATTCTGGAAGTTAATCTGATTCGTACTTACGTACCTAAGGTACTTAATTTATTTAAATATAATAATAATAATTTAATGTATTTAAATATAATAATAATAATTTAATTTAATTAAAATTATTAATCTTATTTAAATAAATTAAGTAAACACTTATGTACCTTAGTACTTAATTTATTAAACTAAGATTAATTTTGCATTTAACTTTAAAATACGATGATTCGCTCAACAATAATGACAAGCTTTTCGCACGGTGTGCAACTTAGCGAAAAATGTGGACAAAAGTAAATACACGTGATTGTGCCAGTGTTGACGAATTAAGCCATTTGTGGGTATTGTGCCTTTATTTATTTGTTAGTGACCAGTGATCTGATAAATAAGTCTGGTTACCAGTTTTGTATGGTCACAATTTATAATGTAATTTGGTTTTTAATGGGACGCGCATGAGAACCGATGGTTAATGTTTGTCTAGATTTTCGTAACTTTTGGTTTTGGCTGCAGATATTTCTTGATTTTATACCAAATGTTAAGGTTACGTTTAATTATGTTTTAAGTTTTTTTTTAAGATTTACCATAAATTTTTATTAACTTCGTCGTTAAAACTAGTACTCGACTATTGGCAATAAGGTCAAAAGTTTAATATTTTTCAAATTAATATTTTTATGAGCGCTTAAACCTTGTATGTAGCGCTAACACCTATTAAAATATCGAAATCTAACACGTTACTGGGTTAATAACGTGTAACTACAACATAATTTCAGTAAAATAAAACTTCATTCATTTAGAAACATTTTATTTTATTACAAGCATATAACGTTTATAATGAAGGCTTAATTTTTATGTACATTTAATGCGCTACACATGTTTTAAATACTGTAGTAGAAATAGCAACTAATTTAAGTTAAAATTGTTTAGTTTTATTGCCCAATTATTAATGGGTAGTAAAAATACTACCCATTAATAATTGGGCAATAAAACCCAAAACTTTTTGTATCCAAAAATAATCCAAATTCCAATCAAAATTACTGATTGCACAGCAAAATACTAATCTCAAAATTAATATAACTGCATAAGCAACAATACCTATATTCTAGTCGTTTTGGCGCGTATGGGGTTCAGTTCACAGTTCTTACCTAACCTTACCTTTCTTTGCGAGTAAAAATATTTAACCTAATCTACGAGTAACTAGTTCGGTTCCGGTTACTTGAGTTTTGAGATGCTTATTAGGATTTTTGTTACATGAATAGTTATTTTTGCTATGAGTGTGAGTATTGCTGTATGTATGCTGTAACGTTACGTTTGGCTCCGTGGAGGAGTTAAACGTAAGTCACAATCAAAATAATAATTATAGGCCATTATTATTGTTGAGAATGTGTCAAATTTATTTGCTCCACCACGACGAGGGTGAATTCTGTCGCAAATAGCTGTCAAACGTTTTGATTAATTAATAAAATTTCGCTGTGTTGTTCTAAAATATTGATGATGAATTGCAAGAACTAACTATCGTGATACTTCCAAATGCTTTTTTAGGGTTCCGTACCCGAAGGGAGCCAAACGGAACGCAAACTAAGCCTCCACTATCCGTCTGTCTGTCAGCGAGCTGTATGGTATAAACCGTAATAGGTAGACAGTTGAATTTTTTATAATAAAAAAATAAATAATAATACCATTTATTTCAAGCGACACAGGCCCATTGAAAAATACCTTAACCTAAACATACATATTTTAATATAAACAAGTTTATAAACAAGTTAGACTATGTTAGTAGCAATTCACTTTGCACTAACTAGACTTTGTGCTGTAATGTGGAACTTGTCCACGGAAGCAACAAAACACCACGTCCTGTGGCCAAAAGTTTTCTTCCATGACGAAGGGCAGATAACAGTTCGGTACACGCACGACGAACGCCTTGAAGTTGACTATCCAGTGCAATTCTAGTTTATAGTTTGTGTATTGCCGCTATAACAACAAATAATAAAAATTAAATAAAGTTAAAAATTAAACGGGATTCTGATACAATAAATTAGGTATATATTATTTTATATTTATTTATTTATTTAAATCCCGTGTTATTATTGTAATTAATAAATAATCAATATTTTATAATATAATTTACTAATATTTAGTAATAACAGCGAAATATTTGACAGCTATTTACGACGTTGCCAACTTTTAGAATGCACAGCCTTAAATATTTCTCCTCAAGGCATCGAACTAACTTCTTTGCGCTGAAATCGAAGTATTTAAAAGAGAACTAATAAAATCATCTTATCGATAATCATCACATCTTAGAAGTAAAATTACACAATAACGTAGAAAACACTTTCCTAATAATCCAATCAATTCATCAATCATTTGTTTGTTACTTTCATGCTTAAACGGCTGAACGGATTTTGATGAAATTTGGCGCATAGGTAGACCTTATGGTCTACCTATGTGCCAAATTGACGACATGGTTGGCGCAGTGGCTGAGCGATCGACTGCTGCGCAACGTGTCGCGGGTTCGATCCCCGCACGTAACAAATATTTGTATGATCTGCAAGTAGTTGTTCCGGGTCTGGGTGTTAGTGTATGTGAGTTTCTATGTTTGTAAACGCACCCACGAAACAAGAAGAAATTCTTAGTATGGGGCAACGTTTTATAAAAAAAAACAAAAAAAAAACATCAAATCCTGGAGAACTACTTTACTACTACTACTTTCTGTCCTGAATAGCAGACGAAGTCGCGGCCTGCAGCTACTAATTCAATATTTAAAACAAATACCTGAGTAAATATATTACAGCAAACAAATAATGAAGAAACTATTTGCTCAAACACTCTCTCTCAAACCAATTACAATCAGAAACGTGAAAGAGCTAATTGTGGCTGTTTATGTACAAGAGTAACTGCACAGTGGGCGGCACAGCCATATCGTTCGCGTAATCGACCGTGAAACCACTTTCTCACGCCGTCCTACCTAGTCTGTATTTTGTCCACATAAATAGAACGAATGGAACACTGTGGAACAGTAATAATATCTAATAAATCGGTTATTAATCTAATAGTGTTCTTACATTTCCTTAAAACTAAAGTAAACACTACTAAGTAAACTATCTACTCCTAAAATTATTGTTACAAAGGAAACATAATTACCTAATTTTTTTTTACTTGTTTATGAACTTCAAGGTTTAAAAAAAAAAAAATTGAATCTACGAGTAGAATACCTTCTGCCAGTATCTCGATCATTCAAAAATCATATCCTTTTTTTTATAATTTCAAATACCTATTTCATTCAAAGTGGATATTAGTCGTATAATGCTCTAAAAATATCAAAAAGGATATGAATGATTATTATTTGATGAAAAAGAAGACTGACAACTAACCTTAGCCGTAGAAGGGAAAGTGTTTCTTTTTAGCGCAACAGAAGCAATTTTTTCACCAACCATATCGTGGAATCTCTTGGCCTTCATCTCACCCGATGCTAAGTGAAGGCGACGTGTCGTCGCGACACTACTGGTTTCTATGTATTTCTATGAAAAATACCTTCCGTATTCTATGAAATACCTTCCGTAGCTAGCGATACATGGTATTTCATAGAAATTCTAGAAACCAGTAGTGTCGCGACAACACGTCGCCTGCTGCTGGTGCCTGCAGTCGGCTATGGATTTACACCTTGATAAAGAAAGAAAAGAAAGAAAGAAAGAAAATACGTTTATTTGCGGTACACATGACGCAAGGTAAGAACAAAACACGAAAATAAACAGTTTGGGGGAAAACATGCGTCACATCCACGCAAAACGGCCATCGCTCAGCATAAAGCTGCGACCCTATGCGAGACAGAGCCCCAGCGCTGGTTTTCAGCGACAGCCGGCGTTGACGTTATGACGTCAACCGGTGCAGCAGAGAAAAATAACAAAAGATAAAATGAATAAATACAATACACAAGTCCTAAATGTTTATAAAAAATATAATATTTAAAATGGTAACATTTCGTACCATCGGCGACTCACGCGCCACAGACAGTCTGTGCGCGCAGCTGTCGTTTATGCTTTTTGTTTGACGTTTTGATCCGGACGAAGGTGGAAGCGTACTTCACCCGGAATCCTCAACACAGAGGAACCGGCTATCTTACCTCTAACTGCCGAACACAACGATGCTGTCAACATTGTTGTTATGGCGGCAGATATATATAAGATAGCGGCATCTAGCCAGGCGGACTTAGAACAAGCCCTACCACCAACCAAGTTTTGTCGATGACGTTTTAAATAACATAATATCACACCCGTTTTACCCAAAGGGTAAGGCAGAGGTATACCTATAGTCCACCCACATTTCGCCAGTTATGTTTAAGTCCCATGTAATAGGGGGCGAGCTTATTGTCATCAACCGGGCACAAATCCAGACTCTGAGGGCTGCTATTGAGAAATTCCTGATGGAAATTTCCAATATCACTTTACCCGATCTGGGAATCGAACCAAGGACCTCATGCTCAGCAGTTGCGCTTGCGACCACTAGACCAACGAGGCGGTATTTTTTTTTAGTTTGGTTTGTTACCTAATTGTTTATAACACTTTTTTAAATTGTTTTTGTTAATTGTTTGTCTTTTTTAAATCAAATAAACTCGAGGGGCTCGTGGATAAATGATAACTTCGGCACGGGTAATGCTACACTTGCCGCAGACGGTTCGTGGATGGGTGACCATTTATTACATACCGAGACTTCGTGCTCGTCCCGGCAGTCATTCGTAGATCTTTGACAGTCGTTACGGGTAAAGAAGCTTGCCATGAAAATCTGACAACCAGTCTTACCAAAGGGTTTCGTGCTACCTAGTAAGTGAGTTTTGGAGGTCAGATAGGCAGTCGTTCCATGTAAAATACTGGTATTCAGCTGCATCCAGTTAGACTGGAGGCCGACCCCAACATAGTTGGGAAAAGACTAGGCAGATTGGTTAAAACATGAAATAAACTCTATAATTTCGGAACATTCGCAGGTTATATTCATAAATGTTTAGTGTTATTACTTATTACAAACATTTCTTTAAGTTTTGTAACTCTTTTTAACATGTTTCGTTTGTCAAGGTAAATATAAAATTATGCTTTCGCAAACGAAACTAAATTAAAGTCAGATAGGTACATATTATTAATACCTATCTGCATAACAAATCTACACAAAAAAACGATAACATTAAATAAATAAAATACGTATATTTGCGGTAAACATGACGCAAAGAAAGAACACAAAACAAAACAAAAACAGAACAAGTTGGGGGAAAATATGCGTCACATCCACGCAAAACGGCCATCGCTCAGCATAATCCTGCGACCCTATGCGAGACGGAGCCCCAGCGCTGGTTTTCAGCGACAGCCGGTGTTGAAATCAGTTTCAGTACATATTTCTACGACGTAGTTACTACCTACCTATATATATATCAAGTTACTAAGTACATCCTAAATTTGATTTTGATTTATTAGTAGGTATTACTTGTTAAAATGTTAGGAATATCGTATAATTTTACAATGTTTGTAAATATGTGAGCGCCATGTATCTATCACATAATTGATTTATCTGTCATTGCTTCATTTTTCATTCTTTTTAACTATCGTGGTATAGTAATCTTATTCCAGGTGCATCGTCTTCACTAAGAATTATATAATTAATGTATACAAAATATTGTTTTTTTTTTTTAAAGAGTAACGGTGGAATTTCTTGCCCTTCTCCATACGAAAACTACCTTTTCGAAGGAGCGACTAGAATCAATATTTTTTTTTGTAAATTTTGACGTCAAATAGTGTATTATAAGTGCCTAGGAAATAAATTATTTGATTTTGACTTTCACTTTGCCCTAAGAGGTGTAGGTAAGTATAATACACCCGCATTTCACCATACTTAGTAATGGTTTACCTATGGCTCTTGTATAATAGGAGCTTAACTGTCGATTGGCTTTTAGAAGTCAATAACAATAAAAATTCTATTGTGTCCTGTTAGTGACAGTTAAATTTCTAAGCGACGAGCCACAACTGGGCACAAATCTAGACCCCCGCTGACGATATTCCTGGTGAAACACCAAACAATACTTCTCCCGACCATAGACCAGGAATCACCAAATGGCGGACCGCGCACTGCTTGGACACAGGCGTCCTCTCGGTGAGATGAAGTGGGCCGTAATCCACCTTACGGCCCCAGTGCGGGTTGGTAGATGTCACATGTTTTCGAATTTTTGGTTCTAGGACATGCCGGTTTCCTCACGATGTTTTCCATCACCGTTTTGAGAGTAGTGGTGATGAAATAATTTACACAAAGTAAAGTGCATGTCTGGAACCTACGATATACAACCCGTAAGTCGCGGCCGTTACCACTGGACCACCACTGGGCCTCGATTTTAATAACTGAATATTATTTAAATATCGTTGTTGAAATCATTCATCTGTCTTTACTAAAGATGATCACCTGGTAGCCATATTCATTCGGTTCTGCATCGACGAAACGCAGCTTGTGTGCATTAGCTATTCTTGCGAGTATTCATGCCAAATTACGATTGTACAAAGTAGGTCCTTTGGAAAAAAGAGAACACCTGCACCCCAAGGGATCGCGCGCGTTAGACGGGCACGACTCCGGCCAGTTGTGGCCGTCTAGTGGTATTGTATGGTGTGCGGCTAGTTGGCCGTTGCGACCAAGTGCGCGATTAATATCGGTTTCTATAGTTTACCTGGTCGTGGTTGTGGCCGTCTAGTGCGCGAGATCCCTAATTGTCTAACACACTTTCAATTACAATCCGAGAGGTTTCAAAAATATTGCAAGTTTATTGCTTAGGCTTGGAAAATTATTTTGCTCAACAACGTAAATAACGCAATGAACGTGGGTGAACTCTTGAAATGAAACCCATTGCGATCAATTGTAATTTTATGTGTGTCCCATCAACCTATCCACCAACCAACCTACCAACCTACCCAACAACCTACCAACCTACCCACCAAACTACCCACCAACCAACCTACCAACCAACCAATCCACCAACCTACCCACCAACCAACCCAGTACCAACCTACCCACCAACCAACCTATCCACCAACCTACTTACCAACTAACCTACTCACCAACCAACCTACACACCAACCTATCCACCAACCTACCCACCAACCTACCCACCAACCTACCCACCAACCTACCCACCAACCTACCCACCAACCAACCTATTCACCAACCTACCCACCAACCTACCCTCCAACCTACCCACCAACCTACCCACCAACCAACCTATTCACCAACCTACCAACCTACCCACCAATCAACCTACTCATCAACCAACCTACTCACCAACCAACCTACCCACCAACCAACCTACTCATCAACCAACCTACTCACCAATCAACCTACTCACCAACCAACCTACCCACCAACCACCCTACTCACCAACGAACCTACCCACCAACCAAACTATCCACCAACCTACTCACCAACCAACCTACTCACCAACCAACCTACCCACCAACCAACCTACCCACCAACCTATCCACCAACCAACCTACCCAACAACCTACCCACCAACCTACGCACCAACCTACGCACCAACCTACCCACCTACCCATCAACCAACCTACCCATCAAAATACCCACCAACCAACCTACCCATCAACCTACCCATCAACCAACATACCAACCAACTTATCCACCAACCTATTCACCAACCTACTAACCTACCTATTCACCAACCTACCAACCTACCCACCAACCAACCTATCCGCCGACCAACCTATCCACCGACCAACCTTCCAACCAACCTGGGTACCCACAAATCAACCTAATCTGCTACCTACCCACCAACTAACCAACCTAGTACCAACCTACCCACCAACCAACCTAGTACCAACCTACCCACCAACCAACCTAGTACCAACCTACCCACCAACCAACCTAGGACTAACCTACCCACCAGTGGCGTTGTGAATCAGTCATACTCACGTAAACGTCCCGCCGATGGCGGCGCTGCACGTCCGGTCGTTTGGTTCCCTAAAAAATGGTTGAGCTAAGCGGCGCGGAGGTGGTCATGTCCATGAACGGGCGCCGTCGGTGTGAGCTGCCCATCCTACCTACCCACCAACCAACCTACCCATCAACCTACCCATCAACCTACCCACCAACCAACCTACCAACCAACCTATCCACCAACCTATTCACCAACCTACCAACCTACCCACCAACCAACCTATCCACCGACCAACCTTCCAACCAACCTGGGTACCCACGAATCAAACTAATCTGCTACCTACCCACCAACCTACCCACCAACTAACCAACCTACCCACCAACCAACCTAGTACCAATCAACCTAGTACTAACCTACCCACCAGTGGCGGTGTGAATCAGTCATACCCACGTAAACGTCCTGCCGATGGCGGCGCTGCACGTCCGGTCGTTTGGTTCCCTAAAAAATGGGTGACCTAAGCGGCGCGACCGACGGCGTCCGTTCACGGACATGACCACCTCGGTCATGTCCGTGAATGGACGCCGTCGGTCGGGGCTGGTCGACTCACACTGCCACGTATTTATATTTAAAAAATTGTGTTAGATTAAGTAAGTAATAAGTATTCAAGACTGAGACGTAACACCTTAAGTAAATTCCTTCAAAAAGTAATAATTTAAATTGTAATCTTTCATTTGTTTCATAATTATATCAACTGTAAGTCTGTGTATTATTATTATTATATAAAAATATATATGTGCATGCGCATGAGTATGTTTATGAAAAAAAAAGAAAACGATGGACTCACGTAGACTTAAGTTAAAATAATTAATTGTAAACAAAAGCACGGACCACCAAGTCTGTGGATTAATTGTGAAGCAGGAGTGTGGTTTTAGCCGGTAAGAGTCCGGCACTGAGGATTTCCCACTCCTGCCGAAAAAAAAAAACCTACCCACCAACCTACCCCGCTGCACTGGTTCCACAGTCTTGGGTGGATTGTTAAAATTCCAAAACCAAGGGTTCATTCAGGAAGCCTGCTTAGTGCCAAGTTTTGGAAGTTATCGCAATCTCGTTGATCGTTGTGTCATGTATATTAATTAGGCAGTAAACATTTGCACCTCTTCCGAACCTTCACACTTTATTATTAAAGGGTAAGTACCCATGTTTCGCCACTGTCTGCAAGTGTACACAAAGTTATTAGTGCAGCAAGGTAGTGTTAGGTAATAGTCGATCGCAACCGGCGAGTACCTGTTGCAAGGAAACGAGTTGTTTACGTATCTGATTATGTTTGTGTCAAAGTGGGGTAGGCAGAGCTGTAGGTGTGGGTGGGATGACATTGAAAGATTGAGTTGATATCGTAGTTGCAGGATAGAATGCGAATATACTGCGAGATACGAAGGATTTTGAGGATGGAAATTATTAAAATGGCAGAAGGAAGAAACTATGACTGAAGCCTCGAGTAGTTGGTGCAAGGTAAAACTATGCTTTGTGTATTTAAATACGTTTTCGAACGAAAATTATCGCAAAATTAATGTGACAAATTGCAAAGCGCGCGTAAAGTGCGATGATTGGTTGAATGATTTATAAACAGCCAATCCCAGTTAGTTCAGGGCGGTGCACATTAAGAAAATTTTGTGGGCAACGTTTGTCGACGTTTTCCCAAAATCAAAGACTTGATCTTCCATCCCAGCGCAAAAAAGCCAGCATTTAGGCGCGTTGAACAATTTTGACGTAATTTTTGGTAGGGGATAAACTTATGGACTCGTGTCACCGACATGCTCGCGCCGTCGTGTTGTATAGGCCCCCGCCAATAGAAGTGCATCAGCAATGACGAATGAGCGACGGCACGCCCGCCGTGAGCGTTGACGAATGAGTAATGGCACGCCCGGCGTGAGTGTTGACGAATCAGTGGACTGCACTGCCCCCCATCTCGCCTCGCACATACCTAAGGTGCAGTACAGAGGTCACGGTCAAACTATAGCAGTAAGTTGGAAGGTCGCCAATGCGTGCTCCTGAGAATGTAATGAAAACTAGTTGTTTTTGTGTTTTGTGTTATTTAACAGTAAGTGGATAAATATTCATTTGTAAGTACACAACCCATCATAATTTAATTAATAAATAAACTACTCGTATAAGAAAATGTTTTTATTAATGTTCGGATTGCCAATCGATGTGAAAAGCAAACTAATGTTAACAATTTCAGTTTACAAATTAATTTTAGTTATTCCAAAGTTTTAAGTTTTCACTTCTGTCGGCAGTCCCCATGAATGCCTATATTTTTAGCCGACATCCAAAAAGGAGCAGGTTCTATGTTCGTAGCGTATGTATGTTTTAGTTTTTTTTTATTTTACGTATGTCCACCGATTTCTCCGTCACTTGTGGACCGACATGGAAAACTCTTCGTTTTTTTTTAAACATTCTGCTCTCGAGGTTCCATATAAATTTTATTAACTTTGCTTGGATAGTTTTTGAGTTAGCTTCAATAATACGTATTTTTCTCACCTAGTCTATGTGGATGATATGATGATAAGTTCCTGTCACTGTTATTTACATGGCAGGTATTCAACTTTGTGTGGGGGGTACCACAAAAAAAAAATCTTTTTACGGTGTATTTGGTTTTAAAATTTCGTTTTTTGCCACCGACTTCCGAGATCAAAGTTATTTTTCACTTTGTAGTGTTTTTTTGGAAGTCGGTTGTTTGTTTTTTTTGTAAAAAAAAAAATTCAAGCAATTTTTTCTTACTTTCTAACTACCAAACCACCATACAAAGTAAGAACTCGATTTTAATCAATTCGCTACATTTTAATACACCAATTGAACTTTGGCCTGATAATAATAAAATAATCATCAAAGATTTCCATAAATTATTAGCTTCCCTATTATTACGTATATTTGATCACTCTGACGTAGGTATAACACACACAACAGCTACATAATTAAGATTCAAATAAAGTACCTAATAATGCAAAAAATTTACCTACCTGCTTGTTTTGTACTTACTGTCCTGGAAAAACCTAATTTAACTTTGCATGTAAATTACCTATGTTATTACTGTGCTGTTTTTAACCACATTAGCTGAGAGCGTGTCTCGGCCTGTCGAAAAAGTTTTTAGTTTTACGGGGGCGAAAAATCGATCAAGCTAGGTCTCATATCTGGGACAGTTCGTTTTCTCCGTATTTTCACCCGAGCAGAGCTCGGTCGCCCAAAGTTTAGAACAAGATGGCTACCTTAAAACAATGACATGGCAGCATGGAATAAGTAAGTACCAACTATCATGGCAGCATGGAATTAGCAAGTACCTACTATCATGGCAGCATGGAATCAGTATGTACTATACATGGAATTAGTATGACCTATCCTATACTATTAAATGAGCATTCTCTATTTTCACCCGAGCAGAGCTCGGTCGACCAGGTACTAGAATACCCATCAAAGCTCTATTTGGCCGTCCCATTGGAGATTGAAAATACTTTCTATGAAGTTACTTAGTAAGTTAATGGTTATCGAATTAAGAAATCTTTTGCTATTTTGCACACACTTTTAAATGTTTTCGAATATTTTGCAAAATACTGATGAAAACTTGTATTATTCATCTGTGCTGTGCAGCCATAAACTTAAAAAAAATTGTGCGTTTAGCCCTAAACATTTTTAAATTAACATTCTGTTTTGGTCATATTCAAACAATTGAAGAAAACAGAGCGATGTATTTACATTAAGCGGTAAAAGTATTTAGTGATTTGTGGTGCAATAATAATCTTAAAATTTTACTTCCTTTCCAATCTTACTTAAATATAACACAGGTAACATAAAGCCTCACGTAATCCGTTCCATTTTTAACACGTGTGACTCCGGATTTTTTATTGGCTGATTATTTTCCAGGCGACTAACAACTTAAAGAGCGACTTACTGTAGTTAGTAGCAAAACTAAAAGAATAACTAGGCAGCAATTAAATATTTTAGCAATAATTATATTAGATGAGCTTCAAAATGCAAGGAATTATAAAAACTAAATAATGGCTGCTACTTTCAGGTAGCGAACATATTAAATAGGGCAAATTGAAATCATAGGTGAGGTACTATACATAATGACATGGCGACTAATATTAACAGTGGGATAATAAGCATTGTGTTATAGGCAACTATAGGCTTCCATATAAAAAAACGCTTTTGCAGGCTAATGTTAATTTCTTTCATCTTTAGCCGGCTAAAATTAAGTGTAGCCGTAACCCCTTGGCTAAAAATGAATTAGTAAATGAAAGTTCTGTAAGGTAGTTTAGGTTAGAACTGTGACCACACAACGCACGAGCCGAGCGAGCGAAGCGAGCTGTGCCGCGGCAGCGGATGGCGAGTGCCAGTGTCAAGTGTTCGCTTAACAATAAATACAGTTACCAAAACGATGCCAGTTTAAATTAAAACAAAGCTAACAACTGATTATTGAGCTGCTACTTACTACTTATCCTTCGCTGTTGCTGCCAACCTTCTATTATTGCTACCGGCTTTATTTATTTTTTAATCCCAAATTCAGATGTAATTTGCCGCCGCGTTAAATACATGCCTTTTTTATTTGTCTTTGGTGTCTTTTTTATACCTTTCTAGATGACTTTTTTGTCGTAGTTGGGTTTTAGTTTTATAACTTATATTTTTTGTTACTGTACCTACCTACTAGGTAAGACCTTCGTCAGAACTTTAGTACCTACTTATGTTTGTATTATGTGCATTGAGCAATATAAGTTAATCTTAGATATAAAATCTCTTAATTTTAATGAACACAATGTCGGTTATTACCTTAACTTTACTTCCTTATTGCTTTGGATATCTGATTTTGGATGTTTGTTTGTATTTTTCGTTAAATATTAATAATACTCTGAACTCAAAGAGCATGGCTGTACAGTAACGCACATATCGTCTGTTCAAATCCTTGTTTCCAATTTATGTTATTTGCACTTCAAAATTTCTTTATTGTAAATAAAGTTGATTTTAGAATAAGTAGTACTATTAAAAAAATTATATTTGTTGAAGTTGTAGCGCAAACTGAACCTTATGTAGTTTTTCAGTTTTTTTTCCTATCTCACATATTTGTTAACATTTTTAAAACTAAATTGCGAACGCAGATCTGCACGCACCTAGCGTTCATAGGTTCACAGGGTTGTCAAAATCGAAATTAAAAGTCATTTATTCAAACTAGTCTGAGAATCAGCACTTCAAAATTACTTAAGGGAGTCCCCCAAAACGCCCGCCCTAAACCACGTCCTAGTGCTTTAGCTGGGAAGAAGTAACGCAACAAACTCCCCAGCAGCGCTACCTTCAGAGTGCACCTACTGACACATTTTTGTTTTTGGAACAGAAGGAATATATTATGCTGGATTGTTCATCTCTAGAGTTGGTACACGGCATGAGCCAAGCGAAAATGGCGGCTTGAGGTAGGTACACCGCCAATGTGAAAAATCTGGAAAACTAGGTAGCGGACATCTCGCAGGTCAACCTAGGAGGTTGTCGACTGCTTAACTGGGCTATCCTGATGCCTTGTATATAAAGCCTCCAGACAGTGTGCACTAGACGTCGTATTACATGGCAGCATGGAGTTAGTATGAACTTTCCTATACTATTAAATGAGCAATCTCTATTTTCACCAGAGCAGAGCTCGGTGGCCCAGGAAGGTAGTAGGTACTTACTAATTACATTATTTATTTATTTAGCTACAACGGCTGTGCTACAGCCAATTACAGTAACTAAAATTAAAAAATTTAAGGAGACAATTGTATATTTTAATATACAAAATAAAAACATGAAAACATAAATTTAAAAAAAAGAAGGTTGACAACACCATCCATGCTGCCATGATAGTTGGTACTTACTTATTTCATGCTGCCATGTCATAATTGTAAGGTAGCCACCTTGTTCTAAACTTTGGGCGACCGACCTCTGCTCGGGTGAAAATATGGAGAAAACGAATTTTCTCAGATATGAGACCTATCGAGATCGGTTTTTCGCCCCCGTAAACCCTAACCGCATATTGCAACTGTGATCGAAATCGTTAGAGCCGTTTTCGAGAACGTGATTAATATTATATACAAATATTACATGTTCAATAGTATAAAGAAAGAAAATACGTTTATTTGCGGTACACATGACGCAAGGTAAGAACAAAACACGAAAATAAACAGTTTGGTGGAAAACATGCGTCACATCCACGCAAAACAGGATATAGGATATTTTTACTCTTGATGGTCCTTTTGTTATTCTCGTGAGTTTTCATACCGAGAAAACTAAAAACTTTTTCGACTGGCCGAAACACGCTCACAGCTGGTGTAATTAAAAACAGCACAGTAATCACATAGGTAATATACATGCAAAGTTAAATTAGGTTTTTCCAGTACAAAACAAGCAGCTAGGTACATTTTCATCGGTACTTTATTTGAATCTTAATTATGTAGCTGTTATACCTACGTCAGAGTGATCAAATAATAATAGGGAAGCTAATCATTTATGGAAATCTTTGATCATTATTTTATTAATATCAGGTCAAAATTCAATTGGTGTATTAAAATGTAGCGAATTGATCACAATCGAGTTCTAACTTTGTAAGGTGGTGAGACCGTAAGAAACAATTGCTTTAAACAAAAAGTTTTTATAAAAAAAATACAAAGTGAAAAATAACTTTAATCTCGGAAGTTGGTAGCAAAAAATGAAAAAAAATTCAAAACCAAAGACACCGTAAAAATATTTTATTTTTAATTTTTTAGTTGTGGTACCTACTTCACACAAATTCGAATACCACTACCTGCTATGTAAATAACAGTGACAGGAACTTATCATCATATCATCCACATACACTAAGTAGGAAAAATACGTATAATTGAAGCTAACTCAAAAACTATCCAAGCAAAGTTAGTAAAATTTATATGGGACCAACACGAAAGCAGACCGACCGTAAAAAAAAAAAGAATTTTCCATATCGGTCCACACGTGACGGACAAATCGGTAGACATACATAAAAACAAAAAATCTAAAACATACATACGCTATGAACATAGAACCTGCTCCTTTTTGGAAGTCGGCAAAAAATAGGCAGTCATGGACTGCCGACAAAAGTGAAAACTTAAAACTTTGGAATAACTAAAATTAATTTGTACGTCTCAACGAGATCAGTGTGACACTTGACGTGGCAATACGTCGTGTCTGAGTTCGCAACAAGTCAATCGTCATCCTGAGGATGCCTCGTTGAGAGGTGAAACACGTGTCAATTTCTTACAGGGTTCTTTATAACTTTTTAAGAACAGTTAAGCGGATTAGGTTACTAAATATACGTCGTTTATTGTAATTTAGTTCTCAGTAAGGTGTTTGAAAAGTTGATGCTCAATCAAATGTTACGTCACTTTAATAAAAGTTCCATCTTTCATGAACAACAGTACTGTTTCACCAAAGGGCGTTGTACCATTGATGCTGGCCCTAATAAAGAACATTTTTAACGCCTGAGGAGAAGCACAAGATGCCATTGGAATCTTTAGCGACCTCTCTAAAGCGTTCGATTACGTAAACCATGAAACACTTCTGCTGAAACTAGAGCATTATGAGATAAAGAATTCAGCTCTTGATCTGCTAGGATCCTACCTAAAAGATAGAAAGATTTAAGTTCAAGTTAACGGCATAAACTTATTTGGGTCTGAATGGCCATGGGCGTTCCTCAAGATTCGATATTGGGTCCATCCCTCTTTTTAGTTTACATGAATGATTTACCTCAATTACTTCAAAATCAGCCCAATATCCCAGCACCTTGGGCTGATTTTCACCATATTTGCAGATTTACATCATTGATCTTTAAAATAGACCGACAGTCAGAAAATCTGGATGAAGTGAATAAATTCTATTCTTCAGGTTCAAGATTGGTTTACGGTAAATAATTTTGTACTAAATGAAAAAAAAAACAAATGCATTAGATAAAAATTTCCGAATGATAGAAGTAGCGATTGTGACATCATATTGAATGGAGAAAAACTGGAATTTATTCATCAAACGGTTTTCCTAGGAATCACGCTAGACGAGAAATTACAATGCGGACCTCATTTAACATCTCTTGCGGGCGGCTAAGCTCGGCCGCTTATGCTGTTAGAAAGATAAGACACTTAACAGATGTAGAAACCGCGCGTTTGGTCTATTTTAGCTTCTGCCACAGCATTATGTCGTATCGCATTTTACTGTGGGGTGGGGCTGCTGACATTGAATCCGTCTTTATTTTGCAAAAGAGAGCTGTCAGAGCCATTTATAATCTACGTCACTGCAATTCCGTTAGGGAACTATTTAAAAAGATTAATATCATAACGGTACCTTGCCAAGTAATTTATGAAAATATTATGCATGTAAGAAAGAATCTACATCTGTTTAATAAAATCAGTGAGAGGCATAATTTTAATACTAGAAATAAAGATAAAATAGATCAACCAATTTTCAGATTATCTAAAGAACATACATCTTTTATGGGGTACTGTGTTAAATGTTACAACAAAATACCTTGTGACATATTGCAATTAAATAAAATGAAATTTAAAAACTCGTATGAAACGTTCACTTTATAAACAAGCATATTAAAAATTAGAGGACTATATCCAAGATAAGAATGCTTGGAAACATGCTGGTCCTATTCCATAGGACAATCTAGAGTCTAGACAAAATTAGACTGACATTGATTTTACATTCTGTGATTACTTTAACTCACACACTGACTTATTAGTATTACTTGTTAAAAAAATAATTGGAATGTCGTATACTTCTACAATATTTGTAAATAAGTATGTATCTATCACATAATTAGTTTATCTATCATTGCTTTTTTTTAATCTTTTTAGAATTAAGAGATAAAGATAAAAATAATTTCGCTTTCTCCATTTTTTAGTGGAGAAAGCAAAATTCATTCATTCGTTATTTCAAAAGAGACTTCAAAGCTTTTTAGCTTCTTCGTGGAAGCTCTTTCCATGTGTTTGACAATTTGTTATAAATGACTGGAGCCATGCAGTAGACACTTTTGCGCATAAGTGCTGTCTTGGCTCACTCCAGACATAGCACACTGTTATCGCGTCTATTGCGAGGTACTACAGCTGATAGACGTCTAAAACGACTCTGATTTATCTTTACAAACACAGCTACTTCTAATATGTACAGACAAGGTAATGTTAATATTTTGTCATTTTTAAAGTATGGTTCACAACTATCACTGGGTTTAAGTTTAAACATCGCTCGAATTAATCTTTTTTGTACCTTGAAGGCGGTCTCTCTTTCAGTAGAGTTTCCCCAAAATATGATCCCATACCGTAAATATGATTCTACTATCCCATAATAAGCAGTAAGAAGGGCATCCAAGCTTGGTATAGGTGATAATGTGTGTAGAGCGTATGCAGACTTACACGTTTTCTTACATAAAGTATCAACGTGTGATTTCCAATTTAGTTTTTTATCTATTTCGAAATTCCTAGGGAATTTTGTAGTCTCAACTTCTTCTATGGTATCATTATTATGGTGTATATTTAAGTTAATACTAGAGGTCTGTTGTCTTAAATGGATAACTTTAGTTTTACCCAAATTTATTTTTAAATTGTTTGTATCAAGCCAGTTTACCGTCTGTTTTAAGCTATTATTAATTTCGATCTCATACGTATCTATACTTTTCATATTTCTCATCCGTAAATAGTGTTATAGGTAGTTCAATTGATTTCGGTCGGTCATTTATGTATAAAATAAATATAAAGGGACCCAAAAAGCTCCCTTGCGGTACCCCAAATAATGCTTTACGCTCTGAGGACCAAAATCTCTCTTCTTGCCTACTAATTTACATATAATGGTATAGTAATTTTATTCTAGGTGCATCGTCTTCACATATAATTATATAATTAATGTATACGAAATATGTTAGAACATTTTAAAAGAGGAAAGGTGGAGTTTCTTGCCCATTCTTCCCCATACGAAAACTACCTTTAGGAAGGGGCGATTAGAATCAATTATTTTTTTTGTAATTTTTTTTCTAATTTAATAAATTATTTAACTTTGATTTTGACTTTGACTTTGCCCAAAGGCTCGACCCGACAGCGCGACACGACACGAAAATTTCGTGGAAATTGTTCTACTAGATTCGCGTCGTGCCTGTCTTGGAGTTTGTCTGTCTGTTTGTTCCGGCTATTATCCGAAACGGCTGGACCGATTTTGACGGCACTTTCACTGGCTACTTTTATTCTAGAAAAATAATTAGAGTCCATGCGGGCGTAGCCGCGGGCAGCAGCTAGTAAGAAATACAATAACAAGACATATAGGTAACCATATTTAATAAAACTCTAGATTTTATTTGTTTTTTCTACGACTAGAGTGGGTATTCACCAAAATAGTTACCTTACCAGTTTTGATGCCATTTTACATTATAGAACTTGTTTCATATAGAATACATTAGACTACAGGAAAACTCAAATTAACCTTTAAAATATGTTTTTTTGACTAACTTCAGATCACTTAAGGTACCGTTCTCGAAGCCACCTGATTAAAATGAATAATAATCAGTTCAATACTTATTAAAATGGGAATGAAAATTTCTGAAAAGCTGTTCGGTGTTTAATGAAATGAGACGAAACCCAGATTCAAATGGATAAAACATTTTTTTAAGAAAATTAAATTTTGGTGGCAGAGCCGCGGACATAAATAGTAAATGATTGTATTGTATTAATTAGGTATGCAAATACATATACAATAGGTACTTTATAAAGATCTTAATATCACAATATTCGAGATGGGAAAACAAACAAAACGTAAATGAAGTTTTATAAGTGGAAATAAACCATCAAACCAGCTAATTATACGCTTTTTCTTACATCCCAGTAATTAATAATACATTTGGAATGCATTTCAAATGACTTGGGACGGTTTTTTCCGAGTTAAATCGCAATGCTCGTCCGGTAATCTTCAAGTCACATTAGAGCTGTAGATGCATGTACCATTATGCGTTACTTAACACTCTTATGCCACAAATGACGGAGTAAAGGTCGGTTGCAAACGGCTTAAACCAGAGTTTCCTAGGAAACTGCGATTTTTATGCGCAATTAATAGTCGCAGTTTTATTGATCTTTAATTTTATGACGGTATGCCCTCGAACTAGACCTCTGTGTCAAGTTGTAAAAATATCGATGTAGACGCAATATTATGGACTATAAATAATGATCTCATGAGTTCTGAACTGTGAATTTTATGAATTATGTTTATGTTTAGTACTGAAACCGTAATGAATTACCTGCTCGTATATTGGAAATCTACAATAAAACGATTTGCATAATTATGTCACAAGACAGTTACGACACCTAGCTGCGTGCGTGTAGCAACAAACACGCGCGAACATCGTCGCATCGGCGGCCTTCTGCGACTCAGTCGTCCCAATGAAATCACACCTTAAATCCTTGAAGTGTTGTTTAATCACTACGAAATTAAAGATCAGTTAGACAAGCAACCAGCGAACATTCGTGTAACAGGCCTCGTATGCAACAGAAGTGCGCTTCGAGAAAAACGCGAAGAAGAAAAATAGTAAATTAAGAAAATGTCGTATGGCCATTATGTGTTTGTAGTGTTGAGTGTCTGTGTCTATGGCAGCTGGCAGTTGATTCCTTTGCGTAAGTTCTGTGTTTAAATTTAGCGTTCGATTTTTGAACGTAACCGTTTATTCATTTTTTGAACTTGATTTGTAAACTACCAAATGTTTTGATGGAAATGTGCGTTCATAAGTTTAAAAAAAGCATTCCTTCTGGAACCTTCTTACCCAGTTTTTTATCGTTTTTGGTACGTAATAAACAGCTCCTTAACTAATTAACTGGGAGATTTACCTGTTTGGAACTACCATTCGATCCGGAGTCGTAGGTTTGAATTCCATAGGAATACACATATGCCATTTTATTTTTTTGGTATGTAATGTATAAAAGTCATGTCTGTTAGAAAGACTCCACTAATAATATCCTCAAAATATATATTAATCTACATTTCGTCAAACAATACGTTTACCCACTGCATCACCCAGAATTAATCTCTTTAGCTCTACATTTTAATAGGAGCTATAGATAAATATTATGTATTTTGTCCTATTCCATTTACAGCTGACTACATCCATCCATGCTCAGAGCTTAGCGATGAATGCTTCACAAAAGCCACTCTGGATGCAATCCCGGGGATAGTTCAAGGAATCCCGGAAGCCGGGATCCCGTCTCTGGACCCGCTGTACTTGGACAAGAACATCAGTATGACGCTCCCCGGGAATCTCAGGATGACTTTCCACAATGCTCAGCTGATGGGATTAAAAACGTGTATCCCGGATAAAGTATCGTAAGTAGAGCTGTTAATTTTTAACCGTCTTCAAAACCAAAAAGGAGGAGGTTTTATGGTAGTAGCGCATTTTTTTAATTTTGTTTGCACCAATTTCTCCGTCAATTATGGACCGATTTTTTTTTGTTTGAAAGGGTATGCTTTCGAGTTGGTCCCATATAAATTTTATTCACTTTGCTTGGATAGTTTTTGAGTTAGCTTCAATAATACATATTATTCCCACTTAGTCTTTATGGATGATATGTTGATAAGTTCCTGTCACTGTCATTTTCATAGCAGGCACTGGTATTCGAATTTGTGTGGGGTAGGTACTACAACTAAAAAGTGAAAAAATAATACTACTTACAATAAAAAAACAACCGACTTCCAAAAAAACTCTACAAAGCGAAAAATAACTTTAATTTCGGTTGTCGATGGGAAAAAACGAAAATTAAAAAAAATCAAAGACACCGACTTCTGAAATTAAAGTTATTTTTCACTTTGTAGTGTTTTCATATTATTAATCCGGTGACCTTAAAATGGCGGCTAGGACAGACTGGATGCGAAAGGTGGAGGACAGGGAATTGTGGTGCAGCCTGGGAGAGGAGTTATGTCCAGCAGTGGATTGCGACAGGCTGAGTTGACTGATTGTTTGATACTAAACAACATTCTATTTTATTCCGACATAGGTACTGATCACTAGGTCAGGCCGAATGAAAAAGTCGGAGAACCGGGAGTTGTGACAAAACTTAGGAGAGTCCTATGTCCAGCATAGATGATTGCAATAGCCTGCGTTGATTTAATTGATAAATCTTTAGGCAAGAAAATAAGTACCTAATCAATGGCCTATAAAATTTGAATTGAATGAAAATATTTCAAGTGGAGCATGAATGCATCAATTTATTATTATAATCGTATCGACTCAGACCCAGCTGTCATTCGTGCGTCTTAGACAGTCGTTACTGGTCGTCAGAACCCCGAAAGTCTGACAACCAGTCTTACCAAGAGGTATCGTATTACCCAGTTACTGGGTTGTGGAAGTCAGATAGGCAGTAGCTCCATTAACAATACTGGTATTCAGCGGGATCCGGTTAGACTGGAAGCCGACCCCAACGTAGTTGGGAAAAGGCTAGGCAGATTGATTGTATCGATTCAGATCAAGCAGTTGTAGAAATGTAACATTTCAAGCGGTAGATCGTAGCCTAGAACACTTCAATGTAAATGTTTCAATGTAAGATCTACTGCCCTAACAAAAGGATGGTATAAGTATTTTAATCAAGTCATGATTATGTAATAAATAAAGAAAGAAAGAAAAATATTTTATTTTTTACACGTACAGGAAATACAACAATAAAAAAGAAAGAAAAAGTATTTATTGTGACTCGCACAGGAAAAAAACAAAAACAATAAAAACAAAGTAACAGTAACATATAAAGAAGGAAGTCCTGTACGAGGCCAAAAGGCTCCTATCTCAGCATGATGCCGCGACATTTAAAAATAAATAAAAATGTCGCAGCGCTGGTATTCTGATAGGGCCCGCAGTGATGTCACGGATAGATACAGACAAATAAATATAATAAAAAATAAAAATAAAAAGGAAAAGACAAAAAGGAAAGAACATTCAAACTAACATAACTGGACTACACATAACATAACTGGTGAAATATGGATGTACCTGCTACAGGTACACCTCTGCCCAGCCCTTCGGGGAGACAAGGTGTGATGTTATGTATGTGTGTATAAAAAGTAACAAAATCATGAAAACAGTAATAAAAAAAAACAACAAAACTAACAAAAAAGAGAAAAGGGAAGACCTGTGTGAGGCCAAAAAGGCTCCTATCTCAGCATGACGCTGCGATATTTGAAAAAAAAAGAAAAGAGCAGCGCTGGTATTCTGATAGGGCACGCTGGTAGGTGATACCACAAAATAATCACAGTTCCATGATAATTAAGACCTTTTCATTGTTAAAAAAAAAATCTGATGGATAAACACAAGTTCGGTGCACAGCAGCTCGGTGTCTAGATTTGTGCGGCAATAGGCTTGCCCTAATTAAATGGGACTTAAACATGACTGTCAAATTGAGGGTGTGGTGTAGGTCACCTCTGACTAACCCTTCGAGGACAACAACCGTGGTGATATGCTAAGACCTTTTGGAAAAAACTACTGGAAGCAGGAACTTTTAACAGTCCATAGATAATCTAACATGGACAATACAAGTTCTTCGTAACTTTGAAATAACTTCGCAATTACGGAAATCAGCAATTAATAATTACTCACTTTTGCAAAACAAAGAAAAATGCTTTTTAATTACTGGCTTTTATCCTTTAAAATTATTGTTCTCGTATCATTGAGAATAATGGTGTTTGCAAATGTATGAGGTTTGGACCATAAAATGGTTTCTTTCAACTCCTTCCAAATATTTTAACTTGTTTGTTTACTTGCTTTTTCATAATCTTATCTTTTTTTATGAAGTTTCTTAATCTCTATTTGAAATTCGGAAATCAGATGGAAATAATCCGGTTTCCCCTTGTCTCGGGTTGTCTCTAGTTTCTCTTCGCGCTATAAGATACACAATCTAGCCAATCTCACCAAAAAATAACACAATATTGCAAAAATTTCCAACGATTTTCATTTTGTCTAAAATAATTGAACATTAGCCTTGAATTCTCCAAATCCCAATATCAATAACAACAATCCAAAATTCCAAACTAAATCTGTCACCAACCTTTTTCCAGGATCGACAAATTTAGAGTTCTGATTTATAGAATCGAATGTATATTTACTTACGTTCAGGCGTTGGCTAATATGGAATGTACTTTTGTATCGATCGCAAAAATCTCGCGATTCCGGAATTGATAAATTTAGTACTTTTTGACTAAGTATAGAAATGCTAGCTAATGTTATAAAGTAGGTTGCCAAATTGGCATAGCACATAGCGACAAACAACCCCTCCTTGAGTTTTGAAATTACAGTAGTTATATGAATTTTTATTTTAAAACTGCAAAAGTAACCTTCATATGAGGGCTGATAAGTCGTTTCGATGCCATGTATCCGATTACTCGTGCATTCCCGGATTTGATTGAATACCGTCATTTAAATTAAGAAAAAAAATATTAAGAAGCCACTTCCATAACTTCTTACCCAAAAATTAAGTTTAGGTAAATATGCATCCGAATATACAATCTCTAGTCATGACATAAAGTCATAAGCCACAACATATCGATGACAAAAAGAAATGTAAAGAAATAAGTTCAAAAATATATAAATATGTTTATATATCAATACATCCTGCAATATACGTATAATTTAAAAGATCCTTGAATAAAAAACGGTAGATATTAAATGTCCTGCAATATTAGAATTAACATTGTAACTACGACAAACATTACAACAACATACGCGCAGAGTTTCTTCACCTCTTGCAAAACTCAGAAACTTGAGGTCGCAGTTAAACTAACCGCCACTCAAATCAAGCAAAAACAGATATTTAAGACACATTGGCTAACTCACTAACTCATACATTATTCAGGTTATTTTTGGAGACAAGTCTAGAACGGTAATGACAGGTTTTAGAGTAGGTAGGATAGTAAATAGGCAACTAACAGCCTAAACGGGACTTAATATAGTTAATATCACTATAAGATGTACAGTAGTAGCGACAGAAAAGACTTTAAGAACGTCTGACGTTTAACTGTCATTTGGGAATAAATTCTGGAGTAAGAGTATATCATTAGTCAGAGCCTTCCAGACTCCGGGCTATTTGATGTCAAGATCAACCAGGGATGGGGGCATGCAATATTCTTCTTCTTTTCGTGTGGTTAGCGACTAACCTGGTGTCAGAGCTTTAAAGCCGCCCATGGGCCTCTGACTTGGCTTCACATGCCGTCGAGAAATATTTCTCAGGCATGCCGGTTTCCTGACGATGTTTTCCTTTACCGTTTATGCAGCAAGTGCATTGCATTATTGTTGTATACACTTCGGATGAACTTATTTACACATGATTGTGCCGCCTTAAAACTAGATGAATTTCACATGACATTAGTCTAGTATTACACGAACACAGAGCCCGGAAGGCCCTGACCCGGAAACATGTGGATAAAACTTAACATAATGTTGCAAGATGTCTTAAAGAAATCAGACAACCTTGGGATACTCCATAAAAAATAATCTACACTAATATTTTAAAGAGAAAAGATTTGTATTTGTGTTTCTAATGAATAAATACAAAACTACTGGAACCATTTAAAAAAAATATCTCACCAGTAGAATGCTATATTATAGCGGAGTAACATATGCTATAATTTATAAAGATATCACGCGGGCGAAGCCAGTAATAAATAAAATTAATTGAATTCAGGTAAAACCCATATTACATAAAATTTTATAAAATAAAATTTCACAATACTACAACAGAAGAGAGCAAAAAATAGAGTAAAATGTCAATGCAATTAAAATAAACGAAAGAGTAGGTGCAAATGATAAAGGTCACAGAATTGAAATTAGAATAAAATATCAAATGCAATTAAAATATGTATCTATCTATCTCTGATATAAATACTTTTAATGATTGGATAGCGAAGGTCACATAAAACCGGTATATGTGAAATATTTATAATCAGCCGCATTTAGTTAGACTGAAATGTAGATCCCAAAATAGCCGAGAAGTCGAGACGAAATGTTGCAAGTGTGGCGTTGCGAGATCCCAATCCTTCGATGATATCTTCGGTAGAACATGATCTTTCACAGATAATAAGAATGTTGATAAAAAAAAAAATTGTACTTCAATTTGATTATTACAAAATATTGGACACGTATTTTTTCTTTTTTTTTACGTTATGAAAAGAGTACGGGAATTCATTGAGTAGGCAATACGTTGAAATGTGGCATGACGCCAATCCCCGGTAAATCTTATGCCGACTTGTGACGTAGCAAGCCCCCATTCCCAACTTCAATGCTTTTTATCTAAACCATTTTTTACTAATATGATAAAGCAAAAAATACGTGTCTAATATTTTTTTATTAACTGACAGATGGACTAAATTGTTTTTTTTTCTCCAATCAACCTCCCTATTGTGAGAAACAACACTTTGAAGATGCTGGCATAATCATTCCTTGGCAACTTGGTAATACGGTACCATATATTATCACAGTTCAGCAGTGGTATGTGTTGATGAGACGTTAAATATGTATTCAAGTCTTCCGATATCGGGTTCGACAGAAAGGGTTATTAAATCATTATAATAACTAGAGACACGGTAGAGAGTTCCAAGTCTTTCGTAATGCATGGTAGATGAAAAAAAATTGTTGCAACTCAAATTCTTTGTGTTAGGAGCTCGTGGCTAAGTAACAACAGCTGCATTGGTCGATCCATCAGGTTAAGCTACGCTTGCCGGGGTTGGTCAGTGGATGGGTGACCATCTTTACATACCGAGAATCCTCCGTGGCTCGGAAAGCACGCTAAGCCGTTGGTCCCGGCTGTCATTCGTGGATCTTTGACAGTCGTTACGAGTCCTCAGAAGCCCGAAAGTCTGACACCAGTCTTACCAAGGGGTATCGTATTATCCAGTTACTGGGTCGTGGAAGTCAAATAGGCAGTCGCTCCATGTAAAATACTGGTATTCAGCTGCATCCGGTAAGACTGGAAGCCGACCACAACATAGTTGGGAAAAGTCTAGACAGATTGATTTTTGAGGAGGCGTCACTGAGAAAAAACCTATGAAACTGACTGCGTTTCGAAAATTACTTGGTAGTGACAAACTATACATCGTAACATGGGAACCGATATCTATTATTAACTTTTTTTATTTTAATGGGTAAGCTCTTGGCCTGCATCCCACCTGATACTAAGTGATGAGCAGGCTGAAGGTGAAAGCTCGGAATCCTCAACCACAGAGGAACTGGCTTTCTTACCTCTAACAGCCGAAATACAACAACGCTGTTAACATTGTTGTTATGACGACTGACTTAGATAAGATGATGGCAGCTAGCCAGGCGGACTTAGAACAAGCCCTACCATCAACCAAACCGAGCAGAAAATGTTGCCCCCGCTGGGAATTGAACCCGGGAAACTCTGGGTCTGAGACAGGTGACCGAACCACTAGATGACATAGACCTCAACGATGCAATAGTTCGTTTAAAAGTATTGACTTTTATTATTTTTGAAGCCGTAATTATCATCATAGGTAGGTAGCTAGGTAAACTGAGTGCAATCGCGCAACATCACGTAAATCGTCGCTATTATGCACTTGCCGCATTCATCGTCCTAGTCTATGGTATTTGTTGCAGCATACCTTCATACACACTGCGTAATAATATGCGCGTATGCGCGTTAATGTGCGGTCTGAAATATTGCGGTTACAGTCGCAAGGTTGATTCTAAATTGTGACAGATCACGTATTCTCCCGTCTTGCAGATTCGTTGAGCTACACACTCAATAATTAGTTTACAACGTAACGTAGGTACTCCAATCGAATCATTATTAGTAATTGACGTCATATTCAGGATAACGGAAACATAATTAATTCCATCAAGATTTCCAACCAATTATATGGTTATGTCCATAGAAATATAAAAAACAGTATATCTATGGTTATGCCAGAAGAAGGCAGTTGGTTACATAACAACAATAAAGATTCTACTATATTTGAATTCAGAATCTGAGTTAATTATCAAGGTTTGGAACAATAAACTCAATGTGTGTGTAACAAAGCTCTAACTCCATTGCAACCAAAATTCGTATAGAACCATTTTATTGCAAATGCAAGTCTCTCAAAAACAAAAATTGAATAACGCCAAATTAAATAGTTGAGTAAATGGCGATTGCATGATTAGAGATTATTAATTGAAGAAGCCACTTCTAAAAGTCAACTATTGACTGTTAGAGGTAGCTTCATAAAAGTTACCTACCTATGAGCTGTTTTCTACAAAACTATGCTATGGGGCATTTCCAGTAACTTGAGCATTGGGTACATAGATGATCCACCTGAACTTTACGGAACAGTCAGTCGATTCTGTAAAAATATTAACGTGAAGCTTAGGTGAAGTGAGCGTGAAGTGAGCTGTCACTGCCACAGAATCGACCGGCAGGATGCTAGGGATTAACACTATTGACAGCTCACTTCACGCTCACTTCACCTAAGTTTCACGGTTATATTTTTACAGAATCGAACGGCTGGTCTAGGATAAGGAGCCAGACCGAGAGAGATGCAGAAAACCGCAGGGCAGCATGTGGCGAACTGTTTGGTGGTAGCAACCCCACGAAACCTATCTCCAGGAAGAACTCTTGTTCCTCATCTCTGACTTGCCTTTATTGACCGGCTGGAGTGAACACTAACGAGGAGCAGAGCTCCCACTTGCTGAGCTCCGGCTTGAGTGGAGATTTATAAGAGCAAACGCGCTCGGAGGAAGGAAGTATTCCAGAAGTTCTGGTAGAGATCTTTACCATCTTTCGGGCTCTGGTATTGTTCTGATAGCCGTGGAATACATCTCCACTCACTTCACCTCATGGCCCCCTTGTCGCTACGACACTATGTGCTAGCGACAGTTTCCGGGGGTCCATTATTGAGTGTGCATGTGTGCAAGTCACCCCTGCCATTTTATCCGTGTACATATAAAACATAGATCAGGCAGGGGCGGGAGATTTGTAAAATGCCAGCCTATTATTGTCCCACTGCAGGGCAAAGGCCTCTTCTCATACTCAAACGACACGAGCATTGATCACCACGGTTGGGAACTATAAGTCCAGGTTTCCTCACGATGTCAGTGTCAGAAAGTACATAATTATGAATTGAAAAAGTCATATTGATACTTGCCCAGAGTTGTCTTATTGTATAATTTGGTTTTAGTTTTATTTGAATCTCATTTTCATTGTTTCTCGCAGATCCCGTCGTAAGAAGCGTACCTTCGTGTTTGACATGCACTGCAACTTCACTGTCAGTGGTCTGTACAGCTTGCTCGGAAGACTGCTGCTCTTCAACCTGGACACTGATGGACAGGCCAAGATCAAGATTTGTAAGTGTCTAGCTACCTTACCTACTTATTTCTGTAGAAGATCAGCACGCTAATTGCATACACACTTTCAATCACAATGCGAGGGTTTTGAAGGAAAATACCTAAGGTCCCTGTCCCGAGAAGGTATACATTTTGTAAACAAAGGACTTCTACTAAGTTACGTAGCGAAACAAATAATCCCAAATTCAATCAACTCAAAGTAACATACGTGTAATACGAAACTAACGAGCAATTTCACTTGGTCGGGTTATATTTTAGCGATCTAGAGCGCTGTCGTCTAATGTTTTGTGGTACTAAGTTCCAGTACCACAAAACATTAGGCGACAGCGATTGCTCGTTAGTTTCGTATTACACGTATGTTACTTGGATTTGATTGAATTTAGGATTACTTGTTGTTGATTGAATGGTCGCTACGTAAGTTAGTAGAAGTTCTTTGTTTATAAAATCTACAGCTTCTCGAGAGCGGTAATTTAATCCATTGCTTTGTATGTTTGAAAAAATTGTCTGCTGAACAACATAAATAACGCTATGAACATGGCTGTCAAAACGAATGGCATTGCGATTGCCATTGTATGTGAGTTCATTGCAGTTTCCTGGTTGTTTTAGTAGACACGTGTTTTAAGGCTGCCTGTCCACTGGAGCGGAGAAGAGAGGATAGGACCGGAAATGTGCCAATATTAACCAATAGAGTTTAAACTCCGCTCCAGAGTTTAGATTCTATTGGTTAATATTGGCACAGCTCCACTCCTGTAGGTCATAGGTATGACAGGTCTCGGCCCTTCTCTGTATGAGGCTTTTGCCCTGCTGGGACTATAAGCCCAGGTTCGCACAGGCGATTTATTCCCGAGGCGATTTTTTTTCGTGCACACGATTTTCAACGCTCTGCTTAGCGCCGAGAGTTGTAAATCTAACAGTGTGTTTTTTACAACGCGCTGGCACAAGAGTGCGTCCCAGTGCGTTGGAATCTCAACCCTCGGCTCAACAACGAGAGTTGAAAATCCAGTGCGCGATAAAAATTCCGCCGCGATATTTTTACTAACTGCTTGTTCGAGCAGTTATAATTTTTAAAGATTAGACGGTAAGATACCAAGCCTTATTGAATACAGTTCACTTTTTCATGACAACCCGTTACCCGAGCTAACAGGGGTAATTAATTCTGAAAAGACTTACAAGTGACTGAACTTGACCTCCTTGTTCGAGGGGTCAGTGTCTCGATTGTTTACCTTACATTACTGATATTGCTGTTAATTCAAATTGTCCTGAATGCGGTTGTACAAAAACGAGTTTACAACCTTCGTTATACGAACACTCTTGACCTTGACCAAGGATTTTTTCTGTCCAAGTTTCCTTAATATCTTAATCAATCAATCTGCCTAGCCTTTTCCCAACTATGTTGGGGTCGGGTTCCAGTCTAACCGGATGCAGCTGACTACCGGTATTTTACATGGAGCGACTGCCTCTCTGACCTCCACAACCCAGTAACAGGGTAATACGATACCCCTTGGTAAGACTGTTTGTCAGACTTTCGGGCTTCTGACTACCCGTAACGACGGTCAAAGATCCAAGAATGACAGCTGGGACCAACGGCTTAACGTGCTTACAAGTCTCGATATGTAAAGATGGTCACCCATCCACGGATCAACCCCGGCAAGCGTAGCTTAAACCTGATGGATCGACCCGTGAGACTGTTATTACTTAGCCACGACCTCCTCAATATCTTAATCAACTTATTATTATTACATAAGATTCTGAATATTACCTAATTTAATTTACACAGCATAATAATCAAATCATGCACAGTATAATAACTTGTTCTTATATTATTGAAATATTTTCCTTGTCCAAATTAACTTGATTACCCATTTTAGAAAGAATGCTGAAATAAACATAACATAGCATAACGCTTTGTTTCCCCGAAAGGTTGGGCAGAGGTGTACTATAAGTACACCTCTGCATATCACCTGTTATGTTTAAGCCCCATGTATAGGCGAGCCTATTGCCATCAACCAGACACAAATCCAGACCCCGTTCTACTACTGAGAAAATCCAGATAGAAAAACCCAATAACATTTTGCCCGACCTGGGAATCGAACCCAGGACCTCGTGCTCAGTAGTAAATTCTTATTTATCTTTACCCAGACAACCAGCGCATTCGCCTGGAGGTGGCAGAACGCGTGATCCTGAACGACAAAGGCGAGGGTCACTACAAGATCAACTCATACAAATACAAGGCGGACTACGGGACAGACCTCAAGCTGAACCTCACTAATCTCATCAGAGGAAACCCACAGATCAGTAAGTATTATCATACAATCCACCACATTTTATTTAAAATAAGAGATAATATAAAAGAAAGAAAGGAAAATATTTTATTTAGAAAAAATTATAAAAATAAAAAACAAAAATGTAGCATTTCAAAACTAACAAAATAATAACGACCTGTGCTAGGCCAAAAACGCTCCTATCTCAGCATAATGCGGCGATATTAAAAAAAAATACCGCAGCGTGGGTATTCTGATAGGGCCCAAAATAAGACCAAGATTTGCCGTGTGAAAGAGTATATGAGAAGATCGAGAATCGTAAAACAGCAGAGGGTAAGTTCAAGGAAACGAATGAAGGAAAATCGTCTTTGAATAAAATCATATCGCCCCAAAGCGAAATTAGCAGACAATCTGACGAAGCAAAAGCAAATAATAATTATTGAAGTGAAACTTCTATAAAGACTACGTACTAGTATTAGGATTTTTTCTGTCACGAAAAAGCGTTACAGCCGCGTGGAGGGGGCAGACGATATATCGCGTGGTGAGAGACGGCAGCGGCGGAGGGAGAGAATAGATTGCAATCTCAAGTTTTTATATTGAACCAATTTGAAAAATTCTTTCACTGTTGAGAAGCTACACTATACCCGGGTGACATAGGCTATATTGTGTTTTCAAAAAAAAATGGGATCCTTACTAAAACTCCAATAATGTAACTTAAGGTGTAAAAAGATTACCTAAAATATTCTTTACATCGCGTGCGCTGCGAAAACTATTGATGATAGAATAAAATAATGTAGTACAACTTTGCAGAACACATCATTATTTACAAAAAATGTCGTGACAGCATATGTCTAACTATTATAGTTATGCCACAATAAGTGTTCTTTTATTTTAACAAATTAATTGAAATGCCGCCGCTAGAAAAGACTGTTTATTTGTACCTTGGTATTAATCCATATCAAAATAAATTACTTCATATTCAAGACTGCTTCAATACCTTTATATAACTTTTTGAATTATTCAATTCGGACATTCCATTCGAAAGATATCACGAGTTTAAAAATGTAAGTATTAGAAAAAAGTTGCGTGGTAGTCGCTCACCCTGTAGCAATGTAGGCGTCACTGGGGTACGGGCCGTACGGGACCAGTCAATGTCAAGAAATGAAGGTAGGTGTTGGTAGCTAGGTATGAAGATAGGTAGGGTAGGTAGGTAGTGTAGATAGGTAGGGTAGGATAAGTAGATAGGTAGGTAGGTGCGCTGTAGATAAGTACTTAGTGCTACCCGTACGAAGCTGGGGCGGGCAGCTAGTTGATTATAACGCAAATGAGCAGAATGAAGATTGATGACGAAAGATGTGCATTTGTTAATGTTCCTTTGAATGTGTATAAGTTTAGAGTAAACTATGGATGTTTTTTTTGGTTCCGGATTGAATTCAGTTTTTTTGTTTGATAAAATGAAATATATTTAAATAAAAAATGCATTTATTAAAATGTACCGAACCTAACCAAATCATAATTTGCTGTAAACCTTCGAAAAAAAAACCGGTTTTCTTAATTGGACAAGTACATTAACAATCTGCCCGTAAAACTTCAAGTAAAAATTTTGTTGCGATTCGTTTTGCCACTTGTCCGTTGCGATTCGTTTTTCCACTTGTCCGTTGCGATTAATTTTTCCACTTGTCCGTTGAAGTTTTACTTCTACTATGTGTCCCAGCACACATTTCGTTTTCTTTTTTTATTTTCTTAAACATAGGACATTATTTGTTGCCAGTTGGACAGTTTTCTCGCCAAACTTTCCAGTTTGATGGCGAGAAGCGCTGGTTAATAAGTATACACAAAAAATCTAGTAAAATTTACCTTAAAACTACCAACTATGCACTAATTTCAGTCAGGGATGAATCAGCTGCTGCAACTGGGTGTGGAATTTATTCTAATGAGGCTATTTGGAAGCGTAGCTCTTCCTAGATCTATCAGTAATCAGAGTAGTCAGCTATCGACGTTATACAGGGTGGCACGCACGACCTGTTACCAAGGATTCAGTACCTACATGATTCAGTTAAAAAAAAAACAGCTGTTTCCAACAAAACTGCACCAGCGCTCAAAATGTATGGAACAGCGAATTTTTTATGTGTAATATCTTTGATTTTGTGAAAAGGGACGGAAGTTTATAACAGGAAGCCGGAGAAACGCGCGCTATTTGAATTGACTAATGAGCGCCCGTGGTGCTAGAGTTAGCCGTCAGATGGTACCAACCGATTTTCCGAGAGGTTGGCACTGTCAGCCAAGATGTCAAATGTTACACATCGTATGCGACTACCGTAAGACTCGCTGGTTTCTTTTTCTAATAACCGACATAAATTTCAGCGCAGGGGTCCAGAATCATGAACTGAATCCATGGTAACGAGTTGCGCGTCGATGTCCCTACTACCCTGTATTGAGGTTAACACTTTGAGGAAAACTAAACGCGTTGCGTATGCGTTATAACAGTAAAACTTCTATTGTGTCTCGTTCAGTGTCCTTGCATGCGTTACGCTAGTGTAGTTAAGGTTACGCTAGTCAGTCTTCTGTCATTCTTCCATACAAACTTAGTATGGTGATTACACGTCTGTTTGACGGTTAACGTTCAAAACTAAAAATTATATCAATTTTTCTTGTCATTAACTAGCCCTGTATGGAAGCAGAATTGGAAAAATAATATTGGTTTGGAAGTTATGTGCGCCAAAACTTTCATATTACAACACCAATTTTAACTCTTCTTTGGGCATAAATAAATAACTTTTGTTGTATTAAAATGCCCAAAATAGAAATCGTACAGGGATATATAATTTATTCAAAAGTGCAAATAATTTTATTTTGAGTAGATACATCCAGTAGTTTTTACATAATATCTTTAGGGGTATGAGGAACAGGGTGTAAAGTTCACCCCATAGAAAAGGGAGGATCCTCCGACCAGACGGGTGTCATTTCTGGCGGGCAACTGCCCAGAGGTTGAAGTCGGGAAGCTTGTATATATGTTTATCGCGCGGTAAACTCTAATTGCGCGATGCAGGATTTGTGTGACGTCAGGATGTTGTGCGACGTCAGGTCTTTGATGCGTAGTCATACTATACGCCCAAAGGTCTGTTCATAAAATTTTACGTGCTCGTTTTCGTTATAAATCATCGGCTATTTCACCAAATAAGTATATAAATAAATAAATAAAAACTAGATAAATAGATACGAAATAAATAACTATACTAAATAGCATGTATATTAGCCACGCCCACCAACGAGTTCGAGCTGTCGACTAGTGCAACCTGAACGGAAGAAACAAGTATCAATTATGACTACATTTACACTCGCAAAATACACGTAAGCATAATATTTTAACAACTTCCGTTGAACTTGACTATTAACTATTATTATACTTTATTAACTACTAAAGGCGATGTGAAATCGAATCAATTATAAAACAATACATTCACGAGAACATTAACAAAATTGGTGAAGCACGCAAAAACGATAACATTAGTGATCACAATTATAACTGCCCAGAATATTGTTAACAGACCTTGGACCTTAGGCCCTAATTGTTATGAACAAAAACGTTTGACGCCATTATTCGACGTAGGAAAAAAAGGGTACGGCATCATTGTCAAATACCCTTTCAAGCAAATATCATATTGCGCAAAGCCATTTACACCCATAAAAACGTTATCATTCAATTCAAAACAAGCCTTGGCCCCATGGCTTATTGAATTCAATGAGAACTAAAAACTCATACCGAAAAAATCTGCTGTTCCATAGAAAAGTGCAATAGCTAGCGGTCAAAATGTATGGAACAGCAGATTTTATTTACAAAACCGACGAAAAATTTCAACGCAGCGGGGTTCAGTATCATGTACTGAATCCATGGTATCAGTTTTCGTGTTGATGTCCCTGCCACCCTGTATACAAAAAGGCTCTTAGGCATCACAGTACTCCTTCACATCGCTGGCATTCAGAACTTGCCCAGAAGACTGGCACCATTCCCAGCATTCTATAAAATAGGTTATGTTCTTGTATATTTTCCAATGAATGTCCACGGTTACGTTACTTGCAAAAATAATGTCCAATTCAGTGTCCTGCCCTTGCTTGGTACGCTACATGCCTTCAATATTGACGCAAACTACCGCCCTTGACCGGACGGTTTCATCGAACTACTAACGACCAAATATTGACCAATGTTCAATGCCAATGTTATAGGTAAAGTCAATGTTGTGGAGGCTCTGGGTTTTTCTAATGGGTTAAGGAAATAGCGCACTTTGGAAACAATTAGGTAAATTAAGTTATGTATTAACGTCATCCATGATTTGATACTTGTCTTTCATAATGCTTAAGTTGATCCAGTATTTATTGTGGACTGGTTTTTGGCTACCCATTAATGGACATATTATTATTAATAGCTTTTTAGGTAATGTGAAAATAAATTACCTTTGGGGCGACCCATTCGTATCAGAAAACACTCTAGAAAAGCTTGCAGCATTTTCTCAGGTTTTCATGGAAAATCGGAAACTTAATATAACCTACTCAATTACCTCTCTGCTAGCATCATTTAGATAGTTATGATAAATGTGATAACAGACTTAGGAAAAACACTATCTTTTTTTCCTAGGTTCCTACGGCCTGTTTCACTGTCGCTGGATAAGCTTCGGTTAACTTATTTATTTGTTTAATAAGCAAGGCACACCAACGACATTTTTATCTGGCAGTCACTTGACAGAGGCAGCTTAGGGCATACGTTCTAAATTTTGATTATTAATATTGGGTTCCCACCTATGAAATTGGCGTTTTTTTCTCACAAATAGAGGATCTCGTCACTTCTATGATTTAAAATATTCATTAATTGCTTGGTATTATATCGAATAATGACCATCATAGACAACTACCAATAGTAAAAAAACCTTATTACTTATAGTTTTCTAAACATAAAAATACCTTAAAAATGACTCCTCATTTTGTTAGCAGAAATGACCACTATTTGTTTTAACTTAGCCAAAACTTATTTTTGTCGCTTTATCTAAGTGGCATAATATTACGTTATCTTAGTTTTTAAACATTCGTGTTCATGGTTGTTATATAAATTAAGAAATGTTGGTATGAAAAATGCAACTTCTTTAAAATTCTCCATACAAAACGCTGATTTCATAGGTGGGGACCTAATATTATGTCTAGATAGAGTTTTGCGCTGCAAAAGAACAACTAAAACTAACAAGCCTACTTTGTTATGCTGGTGTGCGTGACAGCTGCGTCTTACACTCGCGTCACGTCCTTGTGCTGTCATTGTGCTTTTCTAGTGTGCGTGCATTTAGCGGCCAACAGTTGGACGCAATTTTTTTCGACGAGTTCTAAGCTTTAACTGTCTATCTACTAAACCTATATTTTTTTCAATTCTATTCGTATTTTTCAGGTGCAAACGTTCTCCAAGTCCTAAACTCGGATTCCCAAGCCTTAGCCAAAGACTTCGGAGGCCCTATCCTGGACTACGCCATAGATTACGCCATGAACGTGACTCAGAAGTTCTTCGACGCCTATACATATGACCAGATATCACACGTGCCCTTGACTGAAGATTTCTTTGAGAAGGAATAGAAGTAGAAGATGGACCCTGGACATTGAGGAGGGAGAGTGAAATTAAGTGATAATGAAGAAATTAAAGTTACCTATATTGTGATTTTGCGAAATTACGATCGACTATTTTCCAAAATCCCGGTTGCTTAGGTTTGACGGCCTAAGCTCACGGCGTTTTTTTTACACGCCATCGACGCTCGTGTCCGCTTTGTAAATGCACAAGAGCTGCTTTTGCGCATGCGCATTCTAAGCGCAAACGTGCATACCCCTTACTATTTATAATCCGGGTTTCAATTTGAAATTTCTTCGATAGTATAGCAGAATATATAAATGTGTACATGTAATCAATTCCATTTTGGACCTTTGCTATCTTGCTCAAACATTTAGGTACAAGTTATACAAACCTACAGTTCGCAGTCTTGCACATTACAAGGTTTTGTGATAGTATTTAGTTTTAATTCATAGATTTAAGTTATAATTATACTGCTAGAACTGTTCAAATAACTGTAAAAACTTAGCATTTCGACAATAACTTAATTAAGTAAAAGGGGTAGGTAAACAGGAATACTGTGAAATAATTTAGAACCGGTGGTCACCTTTTATTTTTTTTATCTACCAACTTACAGAAGTGGCTATAGTTTGACCGAGACCGCTGTTTTGCGCCTTAAGTATGTGTGCGGCAAAACGGGGAGCACTGCAGTCCACTCATTCGTCAATGCTCACGGTGCTTGGCGTGCCGCCCGTCGCTCATTCGTCAACGCTGCCCCTCGCTTCGCCGCGTATTTCTAAGACGTGGAACAGCGTCCCGGTCAAACTATAATAAATTGCGATAGCTCATAAAAACCCACACCATAAAGCGAGCCATGTATAAAGCGAGATCAGTGATTTAATAAACCTTAAGTATTATCAATTTAAATGTATTTCTAATTGTAAATTTTAAGTTAATATAGTATTTGAATAATTTTATAAACGACATTGTTTTCTTTTATTTGTTTTTTTCCGCGGTAAACAATGTGACAAGATTTGTAGTTAGAGTTGCGCTTTACTTCAACTCCTGTGAAATAATTGAAGTCAAGTAGAAATATGCTGCTTTTGGGTTACAAGAGAAAAGTTGATTTGCTACACAAATAAACCATATTCATACAAAAAAAATCCAAGATAAGAAGACAAAGATGAGAAGATCTTGTAAGGTTACAAGTTAGGGGATATTAAAAAAAGTGTTCACAAGAGATGATAATTCAAAAACATTCAAAGTCATTTATTCAAACTAAGCTGAGAATCAGCACTTATAGAACGTCAAAATTACATAAGACAGTCCCCCAAAACGCCCACCCTTCACCACTTCCTAGTGCTTTAGCTGGGAAGAAGAAGTGGCGCAACAAACTCCCCACCAGCACAGCTATCCAGTAAAAAAAAAAAGATTCTATATAATAGTATGCAAAATATTTTACATTACGCCACACAAAACATAATTTAATAGCACACGCCAATATACCAACCAAAAACATCGAGAACTATACTCGGCCAGAAATAAAAAAATTAAATAAAAAATGTACTTAAATGTACCTCCAGAGCACCCTTGTTCCCACTGCTGGGACACAGGCCCCCTCTCGTCGAGAGGGAGTGGGCTGTAATCTACCACGCGGGCCAAGTGCGGGTTAGTAGATGTCAAATGACTTCCAGTTTATGGTTCTATAACATGCCGGTTTTCCGATGTTTTCCTTCACCGTTTTGAGAGCTGTGGTGATGAAATTATTTACACAAAGTAAAACGCCTGGCTTTGAACCCACGAACTACAACTCGTAAGTCGGAGCTGGGACTTTTCTAATATTTTTAACACAACATAAACAAACAATTCGTTACAACACGAAAGAAGAAGGGTTGGGTAAGATAAAATACCTTATATATTAAGTAAGCAAACATTTCTCAAAGCCTCCATCGCAACGTGCGAGTAAATCGCAGACTTGCGCAAGCGCAGCGATCCTCCCAGTCTGTTACGTCACAGATATGCAGATTGCACCCAACGATACGGATGACTAACATTCGTTTGCATTTGTTATTAATTGGGCAATGGTGATTTGTGATTATTTCCTTAAATAAATGTGTTAATGTTATGTGTATAAATACATTCATACATTTTATTAATATCATTCACACATTTATTTAAGGAAATAATCACACCCCTGCTTCGGACGGTTTTTACTAAGCACTTATTTATTATATGTTATTGAAATATGAATGTACCTTTATACACATAAGCCTTCTGGAATATGTAAATTCTCCCGCAGGAATTGTGGAACCCGCAGAGGCAGACACGAAAATCAACTTGAATTAAAATATGTACAGATTTAGCAAGTTTTTTATGGAGTTAATCATTTGAGATTATAATGTAAATATATGAGATATTAGAATACTATTAATATTTATTGGGTTTATGAATCATTTGATTGTCTGCTACGGTTTCAAGGACATTCTTTTATCACATCAACATTAATTTATGACATTCATTTTTAAGACAACTAAATTACATATATATAATAAGCCTGTGTTGTCCCACTGGAGGGCAAAGGCCTCCCTTCCCTCATTTCCCGGTCTACTGCGATTACGGGCCAATCCTTTAAGGAGTCCAGCTCATCCCGCCATCTCTTTATGGGCGTGCCGCGTAGTCGTTTCCTGCTATTTGGGATCCACTGAGTGGTGATTTTTGCATATTACTGCTCAGACATGCGACAGATATGGCCAGCCCAGTTCCACTTTAGTCCGGCAACCATGCGGCCAGCGTCCGCTATTTCTGTTTTGGAACGAAGTATAGAGTTCCTTGCGATCTGTGAGGTGGACACCTAGTATGCTTAGTTCTATACTCAGCAGACTCGAAGACCACTACACACAGACGACAACAACAACAAAGACAACTACGTATCGTTTTAGTTAGTTAATTATTATCAGTGCTCAGTTCGCATATCCTTACGAAACAAATAACGTTATCTAGCCGCAACACGGTGATACTGCAATGCATAAAAGGACACAGCGGATCGCTAGGTAACGACGCAACTGACGAACTTGCTGGACGAGGATCCAGCACGGCAGTCTGTGGACCCGAGCCTATCGTACCCATCCCCTTCAACCAAATACGCAGCTGGCTACAGGAGTTCACCCACACAGCAAGTAGGTACTATGGGACCTCTCATTACAATATGCGATAAGGAGCGGGGATCTGGTGGACCTCGACACTGGGCTGCAGGCAGTCAAAAGAAGCTACGCTATCCTAGGATAGCAGGCTGACCAGGCGTTTATTACACCTGGGCAGGAACGGCCTGCGCCTAGTGACGGGAATCATCACTGGACACTGCTCGTTAAACAAATACTTCTACACAATAGGCGGACGGACAGTCCTCTGTGCAGGGCGTGTATGGAGGCTGAGGAAACCGTCGCGCACGTGCTCTTTGAATGCACAGGCGTCACCCAGATTAGAACAGAAAATCTCGGGTCACCCAGATCTTTCACAGATGTTCTGAACATGACATACTATATAATTAACTTCTGGAGGGAGGTGGGCTGGTTGGAATAATCACTAAACAGCCGCCTTGGCCCACGCACAATGGTCTACCTGATGGATTAAGTGCGGAAACCAAACCACATAACATAACATATTATCAGTGCTTATCATCAATATCTAAACTAATATTATAAAGAAAGGTAGAAGTGTTTCTTTGTAAAAAATCATCTCTGGAAGTACTGATCCGATTGAAAAATTATTTCACTAATAAAGACCTACACTATTATCGAGTGCCGTAGGATATATTTCGGCCACGTGGACGAAGTCATAAGCGGGAGTTAGTCTTCTACTTCTACTTCACTTCCGTGCCGAAGACCGCTTTCCGATATCCGACGCCTTCAGGAATACCAACATTTCCTACTGTGATGTTATCAACGTAAAAGCCCTAACTGGAACATAAGTTGAGCGTTAGTCAACGCAGTCACTGGGTGAGCTACTGAAGTTCATAAATTATCGGAACATTGTCGCTGCGGGAAGTGATAACACATTTTCAGCACAAGGTTACCGAAACATGAGGTCTATATAGCCTCCATAGAGGCCACACATGAGGGCCTTGACAAAGTGACATATGCTACCAGCGATAACCATGATGGAAAAGGCTAAAATTAATGGCTCTGACACATACAATTATAACCCGATTTTTATAACTGTGGGCCTGTCAACGTCAAAATATTACAGTGTATGTGTTGTAAATAATAACAATAACAACTTAATGAATAATAAGACAGAACTGTGGAGACGACACCAATTGTATAGACCGTATTATCATGCGTCGGGACACTGAGGAGGTAACCGGACGGGTGAATTCAATTCTAACAACTTACGATTTTGACAACTCCAAACGCAGTTTCAAAAATCGAGTTATAGTATGTATTTTTTATAGTACAAAGGTTCTTGGCCTGACATAAGCTACCGAAAAGATTATTTAAATCCTGTTGAAAGTCGTTGTTGAAATACGAATCGCTTTGAAAGCGATTGCTACTTGTTAATGCCATAATTATGATTCGTAAAATTCAAACTCCATAGCAGCCGAGTTCAAAGTTTCCACAAAGATTTTATCTATTCCAAATACAGTTTTAACAAATGTAAGTAGGTACCACGCAGTCTACTATCCCGTATTTAGAACCCACTTTGCAACACTCGATACAACTGACCCAATTACAGTTTCCCACAATCAGCTCACTACAACTCGCTCGTCATCAGACACTGCTGTTCATACCGAAGTCCACCCACGGCACACTTTCTCCGCACATCGACTCTTGCGCATTATGAAAGCTATGTAGCCGCCCGCGCAATTGGGATCAATTTGCCTGTAGCTATTGTGAATTATTTGATACTGTTATGGTGGATTTATAAGCTCACTAAACGGCTCATTGGGATAGGTCTAAACATGGCAACGGATGTTGTAATCTGGCGTTTAGATTTTCCAGTACATGGAGTTACAATTTGATCAAAACGTTTGGAAAATTGATTAAGTATTGTAGATTTTACTCGCGTGAATATTTCAGGTTCAGTCGCCGTAAAGCAAGGCAGCTAGTCGACCTGCTAAATAACAAAATATTTTTTTTCTTATATTTTATTTTTAGCTGCTTTGAGACAACTAGCTACTTTGAGACAACTAGCTACTTTGAGACAACTAGCTACTTTGAGACAGCTAGCTACTTTGAGACAGCTAGCTACTTTGAGACAGCTAGCTACTTTGAGACAACTAGCTACTTTGAGACAGCTAGCTACTTTGAGACAGTTAGCTACTTTGAGACAACTAGCTACTTTGAGACAACTAGCTACTTTGAGACAGCTAGTTACTTTGAGACAGCTAGCTACTTTTAGACAGCTAGCTACTTTTAGACAGCTAGCTACTTTGAGGTTGACATCTGGATGAGCTGTTCCTAAAGTCTTAAAACGGACTTTGGCATGGTACGTATTGGGTACGTATATGGTTTATGTTGTGGCCTTTGATGGTGGTTTTCATTGAGTTTATTCAAGACTGTTGCCCGCGACTTCGTCTGCGACCCAGGATGAAAAGTAGCCAATTTCCTTCTCCAGGTCATGGTCTACCCATGCGCCAAATTTCATCCAAATCCGTTCAGCCGTTTTAGCATGAAAGCATAACGCATTCGCATTTATAATATTAGTTAGGATATCTTTTGCTTTGATTGATTTGCTGGTGAAACCCTCTAATGCTGTTTGTTCCTTTCCAACTGTATATTTTCTTGTCCTTCCTTACCTTTATTGAGTTGCCAGGGATTCATGACAGATTGCGACCCTGTCGAAAGCTTTGACCCTCTGCTATATGTAAACAAGACCCTGGACATATAACCTTCCTTTCCTACCTTGAGCCCCTTTGGCCCATCGTTGTATCAGTTCCAATCCATCAATAAGTCTGTCCTTCACAAAAAAATACTCAATAGATACCCTTGTACCTAATATGAAAACCATCGTTATTCGCCGCACAAATCTAATTTCCATTTAAAACTGTCATCACAACTAGTTTATTTGTTGAAGCAACATTGAAAAAGCTATTTGTTTCTGTCAACTATTGTGGAGTCACGCAAGTCGCGACTCGGTCGGGATATCGTCTGAAAACTTTTCAAATTTTTACGTCTCATTTTGTTTTAGGTTGTTAGGTTTATGCGGCGGGTTATTATGGTGGTTTTCATTGAGTTCATTTAAGATATGTTCTACTTTGATTGATTTTTTGGTGGAACTCTTTTAATTGATATCTTGATGGTTCAAAAATTGTGATCTTGTGCCGTTTCCTTCTAACTGTATATTGTACAGTTTTATGACCTTAATATTAATGTTATTAATGTTCGTCAAGCTGTACAAGACTTACATAAGACCTCTTTTGGAATATGCTAATGTCATCTGGGACCCATATTTCAAAAAAGACATTACTTGATAATGTACAAAGAAGAGCAACCAAGATGGTCCGCACCATGCGTAATCTACCTTACGAACAGTGCATCAAAGACCTCGGCCTTATCACACTGGAACAGCGTAGACAAAGGGGTAGGCTCATTGAGTCGTACAAAATACTAACTGAACACTACGAAGTGCCTAGACCCTTACGGGGGTTTACCTTTATTGCGTTTGTTCGCAGCCCCTTATCGCGCTGATAACGATCCTAGCTGAGGTGGGCGGGGCAGTAATCCTATATAAGTGGGGTTGGCGGGTGCGAGATGCCCTAGTTAAAAAAAAAAAAAACGAAGTGACTCACACTGCTCGCGACGCTTGACGTGTCCACACGTCGGGTCCGGGTTCGCAACAAGTCAATAGCCATCCTGAGGATGCCTCGTTGAGAGGTGAAACACGTGTCGATTTCATACAGGGTTCTTTATGACTCCTTAAGAACAGTTAAGCGGATTAGGTTACTAAACATACGTCGTCTGTTGTATTTTACTACCATTACCACTACATATTACATATAATTATCATTATCCTTACATACTAAAAAACGAAATCTCCCCGCCGCGTCCACCTGTCTGTCTGAACGTGATAAACTCAAAAAATACCAAACGGATTTTCGTATGGTTTTCACCAATGGACGGAGTGATTCATGAGGAAGGTTTAGGTACATGTATAATTCATTCAAGTTTTGTGTAAGTTGGCTGAAATATGACGATGATTGTTGAAGATGGCGGAAAATATCATACCGACTGGGAGCTTTACTGCCGTGCGCCATCGGATCAAATTTGGCCCACACATAATATCTGGATTAACACATAGGATACTTTAAATCCCGGTAGTACGTACCCGTGGGATATTCTCCGACATGCACGCGGCCGAAGCCGCGGGCAAAAGTTAGTTAATAATAATACTCTGTTAGAAGACTGAATCAGAAAACATTTTTTTTTCTAGATGTTACTATTAGCATCATCTAGTAACCTATGATACCTATTTTACAGAACTAGCGACCGCTGCTTCGCAAGGTTTTTACGACTGGACAAAACATCGACTTTTCTTAATTATCTATAAGTTGAATATTAATGTATTATAAACATTAACCTTCCGGAATACATTCTCTAAATTATGTTGAAAACCTCATCAAAATCCGCTGCGTATTTTAGAAGAACAACACGGACATACAGATAAACGCGAAAAGCGACTTTGTTCTATAATATGTATAGATTACGAGTTATAGAAATGCAGAAAATCTCTCTATTTTCACCTGTGTTGTACAATAGCCAAATGCCTCTATTCCTCTCACTTTTTTCCACACACTTCAGTAAAAATCGTATCTACTAAAAAACATCATGAACTAACAAACCAACTCAAAACGATCCATTATTCCATTCGACGATGGCAGTTTATTTAAAAAGTAAATAAAAAAGACATAATTCAAAGCAAACGGAGGCTGAATGCAATATAACTTGGATTCACGAAACTTATTGCTGAGCGAGCGAATAAATCGAGCGATGAACTTTGTGTGTCATGAATATTATCAGAATAATGTGCTATGACATTATAATAAGGGGTATTAAGGAATAATTCGACACTAAAATGTAAAAGAAAATGTTTATAAACTCGCACTGAAACACTCAGGTAAAGAAAATTTTCGGAAACCTGATCTTCTTCTTTTCGTGTGGTTAGTGACTAACCTGGTGTCGGAGTTTTAAAGCCGCTCATGGGCCTCTGACTTGGCTTCACATCCCGTCAATAATATCTCTCAGGCATGCCGGTTTCCTCACGATGTTTTCCTTCACCGTTTTTAAGCAAGTGATAATTATACAATACGCACATGAATCCAAAAAGTCAGAGTTGCGTGGCTTGGGTTCGAATACGAGATCTATGACTTGGCAGTCCGACGGTGATCCACTGCGAAAACATGATTGCTTATTTAATTACACGCGAAAAGTTTAGGTACCACCGCCGTTGTAAAAATGAAAATATTGGCAATCTGAAAAAGAGAAAAAGGTACTGAGATCACCTGAAGAAGCAAACGAAAGAATAGAGGTAGGACAGAGCACGGTGGAAATTGCTGCACTGTTTCTCCGTTGATATATCACATATGGCTATGGTTCGCCAAGAACATTCCTAAACTTAGGTGGCCAAGTAGTCACCTATTTAGGTCATTAACTCCGAATTAACTAACAATTGGCAAAAGTCGCGTTAGTAGCAAAAGTTGTCCTTGAAAAGCTCTTTCCATTGGTGTATATCTGGCAATGCTTACCAAAAAACATTTTTGAATTTTGAATTAGGCTTTAAAGCTTAAAAATTCAAGTCTATTCAAGAATTTTAAGAGTACCAAGAGCAATGGTGGCCCATTGCTAACGGCTGCGACTTACTAAGGTACGACGCGTTAAGTCGAACTTACGAGTTGTTCGTAAGTTCGAACCCAGGCAAGCGCTTTACATTGTGTAAATTATTCGATAAGTTATTTCATCACCACTGCTCTCAAAACGGTGAAGGAAAACATCGTGTGGAAACCGGCATGTCGAAGAACCAAAAATTGGAAGACATCTACTGACCCGCACTGGGCCCGCGTGGTGGTTTAAGGCCTTCTCCCTCTCACGGAGAGGAGGCCTCAGTGGGAAAATTATAGGCTGATTATGTAAGACTTCCAAGTGACTTATACCTATTAATAAAATATTTACTATTCGACCCAGTTCAGAAAACTTATGGCAAATGCATTTCAGCATTCGATTTTATGCTCGACTCTGCATGACTTCTCCGAATAAAATCTCTTGTCCATGACATGTTCCTTAGCTTGGCATATTATTTTCCATTCAATTCTATTTATCATCCATGGGTCGCAGTTTCCCAACGAATTTTAAAAATTCAAATACAGCTGTTTTCGCTATCTTAAATTGATTCATAACAGTGCACAAATCTAGCATTTATGCACTGTTACGTATCAATCTTTTTTAATCCTTCAGCAGCAGCTTCAAGATGCTAAATAGAGATTTCGAAAAACGTTCTTAAACGTAATACCGTAAAGTATGTTAGTTTACTTAATCTATATATATACATATAATAAAACAGTAGCATCCAGTGTCTATCTGTATGTTTGTTGGCGCACATCTCCGGAACCACTGAACGTATTTTCATGCTGCAGTTTTCACAAGTAGACAGAGATTAATTTGGAGCAGATTTTACGCTTTGTTACATTAAAATTGGATGTTGCAAAAAAAAAATTGTTTATTTTAAATACATAAAAAATATGCTATCACTTGAGAATGGCTCGACCGAATTGTATTCGTTATTTTATTTTATTTTATTAGGATTTCCAACAAAGAATACACCTTACATGCTATAATATAAAGACAAGAACAACAATATATGTGCTCCCTCAATTATAGGAGACCACATCATGCAATAAAAACAAGCAAACAGTATGTTAAAAATGGAAATAAGAAAGAAGAAAAGAAGGAGAGAAGAATACTATATAATTTTAATTTAATTTTTTTTTCAGGGCTACTGAAAGTTAAAATTATATAGTATTATACTAGTACATTATTAAATTTGGTAATCTAAATTTAAATTGAATAAAAATAAAGATTAAAAAGCAACGAACACATATTAGAAAAATTGTACTTACAGACAAATAAAAATAGCGAACAATGCATTACTAGGCAGGCAGTTCAACACTTACATAATTATCATTTAATTGCGTACGGATTAGTGACTTATACTCGTATTTACCCAGATTATTAGAAAAGATGTCTATGTCTTCTAATGAACATGATAAAGCATTGTACTGCTGGGTCATCCTGGATACCGGTGAATGTTTACCCAGATTTGTTCGGTATCGTGGGGCCTTGAGTAATGGGCGGGAATAACGCGGCATTCTGGCCCGGACATTAGGATTTATTCTGCTAAGAAGATCTGGACAGTCAATACTATTATTAAGCAACTTGAACAGGAATGTTAAATCAGAGACTGTACGGCGAGACCTGAGAGGAATGGTTTTAAAATAATTCAGCTTGTCTGCATATGATCTCAGATTCCTAACTCTAAACCGAAAAGCTAAGTGACGAACAAGTTTCTTCTGGACTCTTTCTATTCGATTTGTGTGATCCTGGTATGTTGGATTCAAGACCGTGCTGCAGTATTCCAACTGACTTCTCACATAGCTATTGTATAACAAAATTGTAGTGGATGGTTTTATAAATCCAAAAGCCCGATATATTGTCTAGACAAGGTTTGCATTAAAGAAAATTTTGGAAAATCCACTGGAAAAGTTGAAAATACACCCGGCGACGCCCGGGCACAAACAGCTTGTTAACAATAAGTTTCAAATTAAACTTATAATCGGATGTTGCGTCATCTTTTTTAATTTTGCCAACAAACCCAGTTTTGTTTTTCATCCGTAAGTATAATATTCCTTCAATCTTAGCCAAATTCTCCAGCTAGCGCCTGCCTAATTCGGTACTTCACGACAGACATATCCGACGATTATATTTTTAACCGCGTCAATGGGGTGCGAAATTTTGGTGAAGATAAATTAACGAACGACGATGGATACTTTTTTTGTGTGATAAACTAACGATCTTCTGACTTTTTAACGGAAACAGTAAAAAATATAAAGGAACTATCTCCCATGATTGTTGTGTTACATAAATAGAGGGCATGACATGTGTATTGTGAAAACACTACAAGTGCAATCAGCGACATAAGTCGATTAAGTAACAATTTCTTAAATCTTAATTTTAATATTTAATTAAAATTGGAACAGAAGTAAAATTAAAAGAATACTTAGCTATTAGGTAGGTGCTGCTGATGCTGGTGGATGTATCGAATAAATTTGTGATAATTTAGATTAGATGACGTGTAAAAATAGTAACTATAATTATGTTCTATGTTCTCGTTTTTTTCTTCTTTCTGCTGTTATGGATTGAATACCCAAAAAATTCGTTGAAAATTGAGTGTAGCTTAATTATGCGGATTATATCTCTTGGCCATCCAACCCATATCATACCCATAACATCTCGAGGGATAAACAAAGAGGAAAAAATATTTTTTAAATACTCGCGTCCGTCTTAAAAAATCTATTGAAAAATAAGTCCAAAATGCTATGGGAATTAACGAGAATACCAACCATAAGCAGTCAAGTATTATCTGTGGTCATAACATTTGTGGACCCCGCCAAATTATGGTCATATGAGGAATATTATAGCCAGCACCAGTTTGTTATGACGGGTTATGGCGTAGACATACCATGGGTGTTGACAATATTACAATATTATGGCTCGGTCCCGGCATATCAATTAGGTTGGCACATCAAGTTTAGTTTACTGGCTCTTGCGTATTCATTATTTATTATGTGTTATTAGTTTGTAGTAAGACTGTTATTAGGGCAGGCAACTGTCAGGTCTAGTTCAATCACTATTTGATTTAGACACACAAACACTTTACTATTCCAAATGATAGTAAAAAAAAAATGAATGATGAAATGTAGAAATTATATAAAACTGAGAAATAAACTAATTTAAAAACTATACTCAAAAAGTTCTGGCAAATTCTCATATCATTAAAAAATACGACAAAAAAAAAAAAAAAACGTAGCTATGCTACATCATAAAAATAAGTGACAGTACAGAAGTGCAAAAAAAACAATACCACACAAAACATACCTAACCTAAGCACTATGGTGTCCACAGCTTTCCCATAACGGACGCAAATTGCTCAATAATCCAGGCGGGGAGTGTAAATTTAGCCAGATCAATAGCTCGGAGTCTGGCCTGGCTAATGGCTTGTGTACCATCACGTACAAAGTGCCGACAAATTGAATTAAATATGCATGGGACAACGGTGAAGCTTTTAGCGAATAGACTTTCAGGATGTTTTCAGGACTTTTTTAAATGGAAAAGCTTTTAAGCTGACAGGAAAACTATGTACGTAGGTACGTTCATATGGATTACATTTTCTGAATATGCTAGTGGAGTGAGAATCACCTAAGTGAGATATGTTTTTTTTTTTTATCTGGCTTCGTATTTCTTCTTCTCTGGTATAGCCTTTAACTTTACAAGAATAGCCTAAACCACGGTTATATTATATGCCTATACTGTTTTTATCAGAAACATTTCGTTTGAAAATCTTTCAATGAAAATATATCCATAAATATTTTCTCAAATTCAGTGTAAGTACATACAAAGCTTTACTTAACCTTTTCCTTCTACCCTCAAGAAATCAACAAAACTAATGTAAGTACCAAATTATATGTGGGCCCATCATCAATCACTTTTCCCTATCACTGTACCGATTCAAAACAATATTTCAGGTACATTCAATTGTCTGGAGCGCACTTTAATTAATAACGGCATTCAAATTAATTACCGGACAGTTCGGATAATAACCGTGAGTTATGGCACTTTACCCGCAATCCGGTTATTACCCGGTTGTTACCCCGGGTGAAGTGGACAATGGACTTGTGGCGGTAAATTTTATGGCACTTGTGTATAATAAAATATGATAGGGTTATGCTTAAAAGTAAATTAAATAGATACCTTAATATAAACTTTACATCCAATGATCTAAAAATTATAAGCGATTATATTATATTACTTTTGACCGGGGCTTCGTCCGCGTGGAGATTGGAAATTATCCCACCGGAACGTATTATCGAGATTAATACTTTCGACTCCACCCATTTTCATAGAACTCATACGCCATGCCGCCATACATATTGAAAATGAACCCTCCGGGAGGGTTGCCGGCATTACGTTTGCGCTAAAGTTAACCATCGCGGACGATCAACAGCATTAGGTTTAAAACCGTGTTATAAAACACTGTAAAACGAAGTAAAAACGTGTTTTCAAGAGGCCTTTTCGTTATACGCAGTTTCCAACCTTACCTTATTTTTTTTGTGAATATGTATGTTTTTCTTATTTGGTTATTCTTATGCATTATAAACTGTGAAACTAAAATCAGTTGTATATTTTAACAAAATTTCAAACCTAATGCCGGTGACACTCCTCGAGGGTTAACTTTAACGCAAACGTAATGCCGGTGACCCTCCTGGAGTCAACTTGCAATATGAATGGTGGCATGGCGGAGCTTTATGAAAATGGGTGGAGTCGAAAGTGTAAAGTCTCCGGCCAGGGCATAAAACTTATAAACTAAGCGATTTCACGCTAAGGGCACCCCCTGTGGGGTATGGACTTCGGCTTAGGGCATCACTGGAGAGGGCAGCAAGGGACAGGCTTGCTCGGATCGTCTGACCGACAGAAAGAGTAACTTTTTAATTCACAATATTAGTGTTAATATACAGGCTGGCAGAGACATCGACGCGAAAACTGATAACCCCCTGCATTGATATTTTTCGTCGGTTATTAAAAAAAAAATCTGCTGTTCCATACATTTTGACCGCGTAGGTATTGCACTTTTCTATGAAACAGCAGATTTTTTTCTAATAAATTGTTATATTATAATTATTTCGATAAATTGCAACGCATGGGGGGGGTGTTCAGAATTATGTACTGAAACTATGATAACAGTTTTCGCGTCGATGTCCCTGCCTTTACAAGAAAAGTAATGTAAAATCTGAATATTTGTACGGCTGAAATGCCGAATATAGTGAAACCCGATCTTAAGAACTTATACGTATGTTAGCTACCAGTATTCTTGGAAATAAATATATCATTCATTCATTTCATTCAAAGGCTAAACTACTTAAGACTTCTTCAGTAAAGGCTTGTTTATTGTGACTCCTAACAAGTTTTTGGACTGCGTATTCAAGATTGACAATTAATTACTGAAGATTTTTCAAATGCTCATTTCACATAAGAACCTAATAAGTTCGAATAAACCTACTTTTAAAATAATATCAATGAAACCGGGTTAACAGTAGATACAACTTGAAAGACTTCTGAATGAAATTGCTGAAGCCACATCAATTATAGATTACAGAACCTTGTCTCCACAACAAAATGAGTGAAAGCAAGTAATGTAAATATGTAATAAAACGTCTTCTCTTTTCCTCGACGACCCATAATAATAATAATAAATAATAAATGTGTTTATTACAGAAAAAATGGGTGCAGTAAATCTCCTTAAACAAAGTTGGTCTTATACAATGTGCACTTAGGTTACAAAGGAATGCTTTGGCACTCGTACTAGGATTACCCTGTATCACGAATGCCATCACCTTCCTCCGGACCAACTAAAATACGAGTAGTTGTATAAACTTACTTAAAATTAAATTTTTTATAAATTCTAAACTAAAATAAAATTAACTTATACCCATGCCAAGGACCAATTAATTATTAATTAATTTATAGCTACTTTTATTATTCGTAGTTTATAGCCATATTAGTCATAATATAGTTATTTATTGGTAAGGGTTTAGGAAACAGCACTTGTTTCTATTGACCAATATCTCAAAACCTGTTATTAGACTATCGTAAATCAAAGGAAATTCATTAGGAACAACTTCAAGTTTACTTTTACCGTTTCTCAAAAAAGTGGAAACGCGTATGATTCCTTTATTTTAGCATTTAGCCGCAATTTTATAAGCTAAATATACAAAATACGGATATCCGTGACTAAACCATACCATACGAAACTCAAACTGATGTTCCTAAAAAACTCCCTTCAAAAACATAAAAAAAATAAAGTATCTACATCATAACAAAATCATCACGTAAACGAAACACACGGTTTGCGTTATTTTAGTGTCACGGCACGTGGTACTGACATTTGACACGGCACTTTTTGTGCCACGGCAATTTAGGTACACCCCTAAAGTTTTGATTTCACTGTAAAAAATAGGATGAGGATACACTTATCTTTCGCGCGTACGATATGTTATCGGTTATGCAGCTGTGGTTCTCAACATTACGTATTTTGGTAACTAGTTAGAAGCACTGTAAACGAACGAACTAAGTTATGTAAAATAGAGATGTTCGGTCATCTTGGAACTATTTCATAAAACCGACAGGCGACAGGTGATAAGCGACAATCCGACAATCTGACAATTTTTTAAGTTTTTTATTTATATGTACTTACTTTATTTATTGTATGTTCACAGGAAAATACATGGGAAAATAAAAATACACTACACAAAAATACAATAGGCGGATTTGTCGCTTGTTTTCTGCTCAATGAAATAGCACGTGTCGTGAAAATATGACAATTATGTCTAGTTGTCAGTTATATTAAACTTTGGTGAGAAAATGTAGGTCATGTGCCATATTATTATCCACGATTTTGTGTAGGAAGAGTTGTTTTCTCTTATAGCATCAGTTTTATCTAGAGCTTCACAGAGAGTATGCTTGTTTAAAATTTGCATTCAGTTATCTTATCTAATGGAACTTAGCAAAGTTACGTTGTCATTTTATTTACTATTTTTAAGTTACTCAAACAATGCCAATGCGAAATAAGTAAAATGCGTCAACTTCAATACCTATAGATACCTAGTTGTTCAGTAGCCCCTGCTAGCAACATAAATAAAAACCTAGAGGAACAGGATCTATGGTCCAGACCAAATTAAGAGCAACTATTGATAGTTTTAAGGCGAGCAATAAATAAAAACAAAACAATATAAAATTATCATAAGTATGTAATAATTTACGTTTTAATTATAATTTACTAACTAATTAATAACTGGTGACAGTGTTCATTGTGAACGACCCGTGCAAACAATAATAAAGATTCCCACCTAATAGCCTGTAGTATAGCAAAAAAACCTACTTATTTCTAATTAACGCTTGACTTTTATATCTTTGAATAAGCCAATATTTTCGCCGACTATTTGATACAACGATTTAGATGATTATATATATATATAGATCTCCATATAATTGATTGAATATTTAATCTATCTATAAGCCTATAATGATATTTTTGGAAAACGCTTATTCTAATCAAATGGTTATCTCATTCAGATTCATGATTTATAAATTAAGTTAGTCAATAAATTAAAATGGATTTAATTCGTTGATGCTTGATTGTTGTAACGGAGGATTTATAATGAATAATGGAGATGGGATTCCTTTCAAAATATTTTTATGAGCATGCCAAATGAACATCTGCGGTAAACGCTAATCGAAGGTCTTCGTCCACATTCTAAAATAGCAAATAATGACCGCTATTATTCAGATTTGTTACAGTTGTAATGGCAATCATGTCATTTCGTTTCATGTCATGTCATCATTTTATTTTTATTAATTTAATATATTATAATACCTACTTAGATTATTTTATATTTTGTGAATGTGAGAACGTTGTAGGCTTAGTGGACTGTAGAGTTGTTGACCATTTTCTATTTCGTTAAGTATCAGGTACTTGTTGAAAGGCCTACACTCAAAGTCAAAGTCAAATTATTTATTTCAAATAGGCCCTTGTAAGGCACTTTAGAACGTCAAAATTTACAAAAAAAAAATTGATTCTAGTCGCCAGTAGTGATGATAATAGTTTTGGTATGGAGAAGAATGGGCAAGAAACTCCAGTGTTACCTACTCTTTTAAAATGTTTCACAATATTTTAGTACAGGTTTATTAGTTATATAATTATATGTGAAGACGATGCACCTGGAATTATATGTGAAGACGATGCACCTGGAATAAAAAATGCTACTATACCACAACAGGTAAAAAAAATAAAAAATGAAGCAACGAAAGATAAATTACATATTTACAAACATTGTAAAAGTAGACGATTTTCCAAAAAAAATACAAAAAATTTACATTCAGTGTGATGAAGTAATCACAGAATGTAAAATCAATGTCATATAATAAAAAAAATATTTATTCAATCAAATTAGCAACCAATTTGATTTTGTCTAGAATTAGATTCTAAATTATCCTATAGAGCAGGACCAGCATGTTTCCAAGCATTCTTATCTTGGATATAATCCTCTAATTTGTAATTCACTGTCCTCCCATACCTATTAACACTATTTGTTGAAAATATTGTAAAAAGCCAATTATTTTTAAAAACGTAACCGTGGAGTTTTTTGCTGGCTTTTTTCGATAGGAACCGTGAGCTTCCATGCAGTTTTATGTGAAATAAAATATTTTAAATAGAAACCAACTTGTTTTTTTTTTACCTGTGCTCGTTTCAGTATTTCCCATTTATAATCATAATGCCTGTACCTTACATGAAAATAATTTATTTCAATTGGAGAGCATCCTTCATTACGTTAATATTATCCCCTGCTAACTGCCCCGTTGGTGGTGTCGTATTCGCAAGCGCGACTGCTGAGCGTGGAGTTCGATTCCTATGTCGGGCAAAGTGATATTGAGTTTTTCCATTGGGAATTTCTCAGTAGCAACACCGGGCTGCTGCTTCTGAGAAATTCCTAATGGAAATTTGTGGTGTTGTGACGGCATCTACATCGCCACATACGAACTAAACATCAGAAAGACTTCACTCAAAATCGTTTACTGCGCGACTAGCATATATACAACGTCCTGACATCAATTATTTAGCAGTTGCCCACCAGACCCCCCGTCTGGTCGGAGGATCCTCCCTTTTCTATGAAGGATGAGTGAACTTTACACCTTGTTCTTCATACCTCTATGGTGTTATAACTCTGGAAAGCACGTAAAACCGTTGGCCCTGCGCCTGATCTCTCCCCGGTCGTGTCGGAATCCCGCTCCATCGAACTAATGAGAGTAACGGAACAGAGAGAGCACCTGTGTGTGCGCACATACTTATGCACTATAATATCTACTGCGTAGGCACAGCCACCGGTAGCTGTCGCCTCCTGCTGCGGTGCGGAGTACTGCTGTAGTGGGTGGCCGCCACCGGCCACACGTGTGCGACGAATCCACACAAAACCTATGAAAAAGCATGTGAAGGGGCTGTGGTCGGTGGCCCGATTGCGTGGAGCCTGAGTTTCGTTGAGATTAGCCACTGTGACCGAAATCGGTCGGGAGGATATAATTATACGATGACCGACTAACCCTTCGCAGTTTGCCAAAAGATTCCTCTTCGCCATACCTACCTAGCATAACATAAGCACAATCAGCCTATAATGTTCCCACTGTTGGGACTGTGAGAGGGAGTGGGCCATAATCCACAACGCGGGCCCAGTGCGGGCTCGTAGAAGTCACATGTTTTCTAGGTCAAGCTGGTTTAGTCACGATATTTTTAGCGAGCAGCCCTACCTACCCACTTAATAATTATCTTTACGTGGCAGCACGTCGTGTCCGGGTTCGCAACAAGTCAATCGTCATCCTGAGGATGCATCGTCGAGAGGTGAAACACATGTCGATTTCTTACAGGGTTCTATATATGACTCTTTAAGAACTCTTAAGCGGATTAGGTTACTAAGCATACGTCATCTATTGTATTTTAATAGGACCTATGAAATCAGCGTTTTGGATGGAAAATTTAAAAAAAGTTGCATTTTTCATACTAACATTTTCTTAATTTATATAACAACCATGAACACGAATGTTTTAAAACTTTTATGCAATAATGTTTAAAAACTAAGTTAACGAATAGGCCACTTAGATTAGGCGACAAAAATAAGTTTTGGCTAAGTTAAAACAAATAGTGGTCATTTCTGCTAACAAAATGAGGAGTCATTTTTAAGGTATTTTTTATGTTTATAAAACTATAAATAATAAGGTTTTTTACTATTGGTAGTTGTCTATGATGGTCATTATTCGATATAATACCAAGCAATTGATGAATATTTTAAATCATAGAAATGACGAGGTTCTCTATTTGTTAGAAAAAAACGCCAATTTCATAGGTGGGGACCCAATATAATGGATTTCCGCAAAGTCACGCCTGATTCAATTAACTAATTATATATATCTTTTGTGTTACTTTAAAGCTTAGCCAAAAGTTTGGCATCCTCAGTCCGTCAATCCCCACTGACAAGTCGTCTAGCTTGTAAAGACATCCGTCATTCCACACCGCGCGACCATTTATCCTCCCCTGTGTTTTAACATCGCTACTTATAAACCAACCAATTTCAAAAGACCCCAGCCATTGGCTTATCTGTTCAAGAGTTGGGTAGCTTAGGGAGGTCCTCTTAAATTGGACTGGTATCATAGGGGTGTAATGTGCCATTTCCGATAAAGATTTCAGTATTTTTGTGTGATTTTTATGGATTTTAAAATGCTTGAAGGGTGTCTTGTTCGATTTTATAAAGGACATGAATTTTAATCATTTAATTCACCTCTAAATTTATTAACACTTCAAGCATAAAAATGTACAGAGGCTATTTATAAGTATTATTGACTTATATTAGGTAAATTGCAGATTTTTAAACAATCTTTTGAATCCACGTTGAATGTTACAAAGATATGGCATCATTAGATCATACTTATGGTAATAAATAAATAATATGATACAAAAAAATATTGCTTACCGTAAAGTTCTAGAGTAACTGCGTTATTATTTATCATTGATTTAATCTGATTAAAATTCCAATCAAAGAATTAATTTGATTGAAAAAAATCATTGCTTAAGGTCAAACCTGTTGTCGTTAAGAAAATCTTATTTGGCAATAAATAAAGGCAGTTTTATTAAACTTCCTTAGCAGTCGTGGTTAAATGATAATAGCCGCATGGGTCGGTCGTAGGTTAAGCCACGCTAGCCACGGTTAGTTCCTGGATGGGTGACCATCCATTAAATATCGAAGCCGTTGGTCCCGGCTGTCATACGGTGAACTTTATATAATAATAATAATAATTTATTCACCACAATATGAACACTTATTACAAAATTGAATATTTGACAATATACAGTAAATAATGGTTTAAAGTTTGTAATATACAAAGTTTGGGTTTTTTACTTTAAACAGTCGTTACTGGTAGTCAGGCGTCCAAAAGTCTGAGGACCAGTCTTACCAAGGTGTATCATGCTGCCCAGTAACTTGGTCGTGAAGGTCTGATAGGCAGTCGCTCTATGTAAAAAACTGGTATTCAGTTTCATGCGGTTAGACTGGAAGCCGACCCCAAAATAGTTGGAAAAAGGTTAGGCAGATTGTACACCTTTCAATGTGTAGAAAAACATAAAAAAATCGTAGGTATATTTACTAGGTATCGTAAATAACTTAAAATTGTATATTGTGAGATGGTCATAGGTAGGTAACATTTTTTTCTTTCGAGGGTCAACCTTTGGGGATAAGATCGGGAAGTGTGGGATTTTTACCTCACTAAAACCACCCCGATGGCTACCATCAGCACATGGAAGGGTTACCTCTCAAAAGACTGATCCGGAACCTGAACGCCTGTTAGGGAATATCTCTGGGGAGATTGTAAAGGGGTCTCCCCGAAACCTAACTGTGCAAGTGTGCAAGGCAGCACGTGACCCCTGTGCGCCGTCTTCTCTGAGGCCACACAGTGGGCGTACAGAGTCCCCACTGTGAGCGCTCGTGATCCTAAGTTACCGCCTGCTTTAAAGTATGCAGGCGGGGTTTCGGCGTGTTAGGAGTCGAGGAGGTTGCTCCACGACGCTTTCTTCAACCCTCTCACGATCCCGCTAGGCAGCCTCATTCTGAACCATCACGGTCTCACAGAAGGCGGCTATTTCCCTCCAGTTCTCCAACTCCGCCAGCATAGATCCAACTACTGCTGCATAGGTACCTATGTAGAGATGAGTTCAACTCAAAATTGAGTTTTCTCTCAGCAAACCTTTTATTATTTCATCAACTTATTTTTACTTTTTCAACAATGTGCCAACTAACCAACTTCATTTCACGACTCAAATGAGAGGTACTAATTGACTACACGCCTAAGGAATTTCAGGAATGTCACAAATACTTGCAAAAACTCCCGGAAATACTCCCCGGTTCATGGGGCGTTCTGTGATGATGAACGATCGCAAAAACTGACACATCGCCCGTTTGTAGCTGTCATCGGGTGATGAATGGCGAAGAGAACAGAGGTGGAACATGAGAACGTTTGATTTATTCTAATGGGGCTGGTAAATATAGAAATAACACCCTTTTGAGATGATTTAATATGTGACGAGATTGTTATATAATTACCTACTGACAACTATCTCTCTGAATGTGGACCATTTTACGAATCTTCATAAAAGACTCAAAGTCAAAGTCAAATTCTATTTTTTTTTTCAATACGGCACATGAAAGGCACTTTTGATTGTCAAAATATACAAAAAAAAATTATTGATTCTAGTCGCCCCTTCCAAAAGGTAGTTTTCGTATGGACAAGAATGGTGAAGAAACTGACTGTCAAACAGATGAATTGTGAGCTATGAATTTTACGCGGATATGTGAATTGTCAATTTGTGACCATTTAACGATTTTAAATATGATTCATAATATTATACTATTAAGATTCTGCCAAAGCGGCCTTTTTGGGCCCCCAGATGTTTGAACGTCAAGGAAGAAAAAGAAATATGCAAAGAGTTTCTGCTTATCCCCATGAGAAGAACGCGTGAGTATATGTATGTATGTAACTATCTTTTTATATGATAAAAAAGGAACTTTTGAAGACACAGAAGTTATTGTGATTAAAAAGAAAACTACTGGCTCGCGATATAATGAACCTCCTTAGAAAATCCTGCATCAGGAGGCCTTGCCAAGTGGCGAAACATTTTGTAAGACTAACTGAAGAAATTTATAAGGAAAACCTTTCAGAATAAGGAGCTATAATTATGTATTATCTAGTTGCTAATAAATAAGACTATTGGAAACCATCCAATAGACCTTCGGTTATATGTATTTATAGTAACCAAGAATTGCAACAACACTCAACTGAGCCTATCGCAGACCACTGCTGGACAGAGGCCTCTCCCAGAACCACAACACTCTGTCCTCGGCCCTCCGCATCCAGTCAGTCCCAGCCACCTTTTAAGGTCGTCGGTCCATCTAGCTGGGGGGCGTCCCACACTACGCTTGTCTCGGTCGCGGTATCCACTCCAGGACTCGTCTGCTCCACCGGCCATTGCTCCTTCGACAAACATGGCCAGCCCACTGCCACTTCAGTGCTGCAAGCTATTGTCAGTAACTCCAGTTATCCAGTTCTTGCAACATAGCAAAAACAAATCTAGGAATAGTTTAAAATAATACAAGGGATCAAATTACGTTACCCTTCAAGTACAAAAAAACTGCTTTAATTTATTTTTTAACGCGTAAATCAGACATGTCTAAACGGTCATTGCAAATCCCCCTCACTGGTTTGCAATCGTAATAACAAAACAAAGAGTGTCGTGACCACTGACCCATAAAAACGACATGCGAACCCGCGTCAGACAGAAAGCAAAGCGGAGGATTAAGCGGAGCGGAGAGCGAGAAAGCGAAAACTGCCTCCGCTCCGGTGAAACTGAAAAATAAGTGCCTACATCCGGTGCATCTTACCCAGTCCAGCAATTACTTACATACTAGCCATGAGCTACTTCCATAAACAGTGTTTTTTTGTTCTAGCCAGTATATAACATTTCTAAAGTACAGGTCATAGAGAAAAAAATTAAGAACCATTAGCTCAATTTTAAAGAAAATAAAAGTGACATAAAACATTTAAAAAGAAGTGTATTTTTGAAGGTTTTTATCAATATTTTTATTTTTCTGCTGTCCACTTAAAAAATCACTAAGACAACACAGACACAGCCGTATAATAATAATAATAACTCCACCGCCGTTTGCCGTACGCCGTTCCCGTCGTGGGGCTTGCAAGCTCCAATGAATTCTAGGTGTGTTTACTTTGCTAGAACAGGCCTTGTCTCAGGTGCCAGGCCAAGAGAGATACATAAACCCGCAGGGTAGCATGTGGCGAGCTGTTGGGTAGTTAGCGTCCGTACGGATCCTATCTCCCGGGAGAAGTGTTGTTCCTCATCTCTGGCTTGCCAGACCGGCTGGAGTGAACACTGACGAGGAACTGAGCTCCCACCTCTTTCTTGCTTTTTTTGGTTATTATTTTTAATGAGTGGAGATTCACAAGACTCAACGTGTTCAGAGGAAGGAAGTATTTCAATAAGATGCTGGTAGGGATTTAACCGTACTTCCGGGATTGTCCTGATAGCCGTGGAATACCTCTCTACTCCTCAACCACCTCAGGATAATATGTTGCCCCCTTGTCGCTACGTTATTATGTGCAAGCAACAGTTTTTGGGGGCTCACTGTTTAGTGTGTAAGTCTCCTGCCATTTTATCCGACCCGCCATTTAATCAGACACCTGAACAAAATATGTGTATATGGCTTTTATTCTGCCTCTCTGCCTTCAATGGGACTTTGTCTTAAAACCTTTTGTTAGCAGAATTGCCTTACAACCGATCCCTAGGTAAAACTGTCGGTAAAAAGCGAGTAATTGACGGAAACGTGTGGTAGATTCACATGGTACTGTGCTAATGTGTATGGGCGAGGGGCTCCGTAATGATCTGGGCTTCGAGCGCCATTCTAAGTTTAATTTACTTCGGTAAAGTTAATGAAAACAGTTCTTGTTTTAATGTCATCCTGACTTTATGATTGTGGCATATTGGTATTTCAGTTCATGTAGTGTTAATGTTCGTACCTGTTACTATTTCTGTCTGGTAGTCCAGTTACTGAGTAAAATGTTGTAGCTCAAATTCGTAAATCAAATAGGTCTTGTTCTTCTCTTCGTTTCTATGGTACATACTCCAAATAGGTCAATCAATTAATCAACCCAACCTATCGCAATCTACTGCTGGACATAGGCCTCTCCTCCTATCCTCTGTGCTCCGCCTTCCGCATCCAGTCTGTCACAGACACTTTTTAATGTGGTGCTCACTTGGATTACTTGCTAGCTTTGGTTTTAGAGTGAAAGCGCCAAATTATCAGTAGGTAAGTACCACAACAACTCAAAGGGAACGCCTAGAAGGCACCGGGGATAGTTGGACTGGAAGCCAACCCGAACAAAGTTGGCAAAAGGCTAGGCATGATGAATTTCCTTGCCTGTGTCATTTATCATCATTCTCAATATTGGCAGCCTTCTTCTACACACGTATCAGTCAGGCTTCCTGCCTTTTGCTGCTTTCTTTCATAGATAGGTACCTACTTACCTACCTATAATTTCAAACAAGACCTCACTAGAGGTATAAGTATGAGTATTATCACATGGCGGCCGTGTCGCCCAATAGGTACCATCTGTATCGGGGTCAGCGCATTAGCTCACTCGCTCGTGTGCACTCGGCTTCAGTTCACTGAAATTACTCACAAGCCGACATCGCTGATGATGTGAAACTAGCCGTATCTAGATGAATGTTATGTAATAGAAATAGATGAAAGAACTTAAAAGAGTCAAATAGGGGACAGCATCGAAGATCCATATATAGGTAAGTAGTTTTGAAATATTATACAGGGTGGCAGGCACATCGACGCGAAACGTGTTACCATGGATTTCAGTACGTGATTCTGAAACCCCATCCGTTGAAATTTTTCGTCGGTTATTTTTTTTTTATCTGCTGTTTCATACATTTTGACCGCACTTTTCTATGAAACAACCAATTTTTTTTTTTATATACGACGACAAATTTCAACGCAGGGGGTTTCAGAATCATGTACTGAATCCATGGTAACAGTTTTCGCGTCGATGTCCCAGCCACCCTGTATAATAAGATACACCACATACTAAAGTAACGGCCACATTTTTGTAAAACACCATCGGCACCCGTCCACCGCGTGCGTCGTATCGCCCGCCCCCGTCAACTAATTAATAAAAAACCATGACAGCGCTGCGAACAATACAGTGAAGCATGCCAAAACTACACCTCCGCTCTGTGCATACACGCTCACACGCACGCATTTACAACCTTTTAAAATGACACTACAATCATCAAACTACTCCACACAAAGTGCACACATATTTACGAAACCGGCTTCACTTCACTGTTGATAGCGCTCTGTTTTGGTTTTTTATTTGGTCTGAGGCTATTATTTCATTTTCGCTTAGCGTTCGTTCAGACTTTTTTTTATTTTCGCACGTCTCTTAAGCGTCGTAGCGTAATAGCCTATAACCTCCTTCAAGGATTGTGCTAAAAAATGCAAAAAAAATAATCAAATCCGACTGGTAGACCCAAAGATTTTAGCGCGTCCAAACAAACAAAATCTTCAGCTTTAATATTTATATATAGATCTCAGTCCAAGTGATTCCTGTGGGTCATGTGGAGGTGTTAGCAGTATTTTAGGCGGAGCTACTGTATTTTGAAGGTATGTATGGACGATCTATGGAATAAACACTTTGTCTATATATATACTATACTATGATCTATCGTAACATGTCACACCTTGGGATTATGCTAAGCGAAGGACAAGCGCATTTATATTGCTTTAAAACATACGTGTTAATAAGTCGTTTCTGTTAATAATAACCAAGTAATATATCTTCTAATCTATCTAACATAATAAATATCTGCCAAGCGCGTTTTTATGGATATAGATTTAAAAATATGTTAATGTTACCCACTTCGCGCATGAAACTACATTCCAATAGCCCCTACGTAATGTCATAAAAATATTTCATAAACTACTACAAAAAAAAATACACAAACAGACACCATACACATTCAGTCATATAGATACATTCATTCATAGAAAATATTATAATATGACATTATGTTTAATTTTATTGACGTTATCAAATAATTATTTTGTACCACAACCTAACTGATCTCAATTCATGTAAAGAAAATATAAAAAAATTGTTGATTGTTACTAAATTTGTTTTTTAATTTATTTTTATTTTTATTTTATTTATTAATTTTATACTTTTTACTGCGCCCTATGTCAGTGTCCGTAATTATACGTTAGCTTAAAGCCATTGTAACGTCTTTATACCAACATTATGGAATGCAAATAAAGATCTGAATATGAATATTATGTGGGAACATATCACCTCGTTCCTTTGTCGTGGCCGCCCATCCGACGCGGCTATTGCAGGAGTCATTTATTCAGCAGACATTATCCGATAAAGGTAAGCGAAACAAACAAATAGTAAACAATGCCATAATCTCAGTAACAATGTTGTACGGAAGCGATGTTTAACTTAGTTTCGTGGTAGCGCCCGCGTGCGAGCCGCAACACAACCATGCGCCCGCGCCGACCAGCCTGCGAATGTACAAGTGATAGACTAGAGCGATGATGACAGTCTTACAATACCACACTTAATGTCTGGTATCTACTCGTAAAACCATACTTCTATTTACAATTTGCAATCATATTTTGAACCGCATAAAGATCCCATTAACAAAGAAGTATGGAAGAAAACGACATGTTCGCCGGCTCAAAATAAATTGGAGAATTATGAGAATAATGATTTTGAACCCTATGGATGAAACCCCTAACTTTAACAAAAGATTCCAGTTTCCTAACTTTAACGAAAGATTCCAGTTTCACCTCTACCAGTGTACTTTTTCACTTTGGGACAAATTCAATCAATAATTTATAGAAACACTTTATTGTACTCGTACATCACATAAAACAACTCGTTTAAACAATGGGCAGTCTTCTGGTAGAAGGCGATGTCTTAGAAACTAGCCACTACTAGACATACACAAGGCAAAGTTATTTCAGTTTTAAGTTCACATCAAATTTTTAAACTTGAAAAGAGTTTGGAGATCTATATGACAGAAAAACCATAAAGCATCATCATCAACATCATTCCTGAACTGGAACCACCTTATCTGCTGGGTACAAGTATTTCGTTTCTGATAGTTTCCACATCTCTCGTCCAGATGTTTACCTACTGTCTATTTAACGAGTCGTTAGCCCAACTTGCTTTCGAACAACAAAGTACCCTAGTAATGAAATAAAGGATATACTTATTATATCCTTTATTTCATTAATATACATATCAATCACATTTTTAAATATTAGAATATAACATAAAAACATTTAAAAATATAAAAACTAGCTGCGCCCCGCAGTTTCACCCGCATAAGTGTCGATCCCGTGGGAATATCGGGCTAAAAAGTATCCTATGTCCTAACCCAGGTCATGGTCTACCCATGTGACAAATTTGTCAAAATCCGTTCAGCCGTTTTTGCGTAAAAGCATAACAAACAAATAAACTCACTTTCGCATTTATATCATTAGTTAGGATTGGATTAAGATAGTAGCCCACTGGTATCGGGAACAGGGTCCAAGGTACAGGTCAGGGCTCCAGAGAGAGGAACCTCCTAATAATGCGAGCCGTATCCAGGAGTACCGCTTTCTGAATCAAGCCCTTAATCCAGCTACCGAACGAGAGCCTCCTTAGGTATTGGTCGTTGGCTGTCACGACTATCGGCACAATTTTCGCTTATTATTATTAATTTATTCAAAGACAATTTTCTGGTCCGCAGCAGGTAAACCCAACAGAAAAAGCGGCTTATGTCATTTCTAACCTCATTCCCTTCCATCTTGTCCCACAGACACTACTGAAACGACTGGGACTAGCAAATTACTCCACGTCGCGTTTTGAGGAAAAGTTACCATTCACACGATGACTCACTAGTATGATGAGAACTATCGCTGTGTGTGTGTGAGTGAAATTCTAATCGGTAATGTTCGTGACAACCGATTTATTTCGAGTAATTCCGATTCTGGGACGGTTTACCGTATGACTGCGCTTGCGGTTGCGTATCTGGATCTTTATGATGGCTGTTTAGTAAAATTGAACATAAAACAGCGTTTTGAGGTGAAGAAAATGAGTCATGGTTGAGAAGGTTGGCTTCAAAACCGCAAATCCTTGGTTTTTATTTGAGGTGTTCGTCTTGGTACTTAATACGCTCAGCACTCTGGGATTCAAGGAACCGGTACCATAAGCCCACCTTAATGATCGTTTTGCCTACGACAACTTCATGTGTAGCCTACCACACAAATCAACCTGGCTTATTCCGGAAAACATCTATGAAACTACTCTCTCACTTCCTTATCGAAATTTTATTCAAGGACCACACTATAAGAATTAATCAAACGTCTAAGAAACTATTAAAAGCCTCATACAAAATAAATAATTTCTCACAAATCTTTTCACAAGCCCATAACACCATACAAATGTAATATTAACAAAGCAGTGACAGAGCTGCGCGCACGCATGACACAGGCGCACCGCGTCACTAATTAGATTGTTTAGCGCCCATCCGTAACGGACCTCCCTGACTGACAGAGGTGGAATATGACGCTATAGTGCCGTTAAGTTATTTCCTTTCTTTATAAAAAACAGTTGATATTCTTGAACAGTATAAGAAATGAGTTCTGAAGTGTATATGTAAGAGCTCACACACCCCTCAGTCGATTTATTTGCAAGCTGCTTAGCGTCCATTAAAAACTACTGTTTTATCTAAACACTATAATATTGTTTCTGATATATTCTAATAGCGGTTGTACATGCGTCTTTGCCTATGCAGGTACTTAATTTAGTTAATTTAAAGTTATATCTACTTAGTTAGTGTTATAGTTTACGAATAGTTAATCAATTTGAATTTTTTAACAATAATAGTCTATTGCTAACTGTGGAGGCTTGTAAATGTCTTGTCGTCAATTACCTCACTGTTACTTATCTATTGATTGCTGTGAGCCATCAAAATACAATAAAAGTAAATAAATAGTTTTAATTCGCAACGTCCCGCAAAAAAACGCGCGATTAAAGAAACTGTTAATTTTTCGGGTAAATGTTTCGCCCCTAACAAGAAATTGACTCGAATGTCCTCAACAGACCAGCAGCACCCTAATTGGGTAACACAGTTTCAATCACGATCCAAGAGTTTTAAATGATATTTTCTAATCCATTGCTTCTGTGGTCAGATCAACAACGTAAATAACGCAAGGAACGTAGTTGAATTGTCAAAATGAAAGGCATTGCAATCAATTGCCATTTTATGTGTAATACGCATTTACCCCGCGGATTTTACTTTTGATAGGTATTGCAATTCACCAGACTCTATGCAGATACGCTAGCATAACCACAATAGAAACGGGTTTTGTCGGCGGAAGAATAGACAAAATGACAGATAAAAAAAAAAAAAAAAAAAAAAAAAAAAAAACACAATCTGTCAGTTTGTCTATTCTTCCGTCGACAAAACCCGTAAAAAACCCGTTTCTATGGTTGTCATGCTACGCTTGCTGTAGTTCCAAAGTGGTGATGGAATAAATAATTTTTTCCTGCGATTTATCTATGGCAAAACCGTGGCTGATCGCAAGATTACCTACCTAATTTCGGTTTGTAATTGATTAGCAAGTTCCACTGAGGTAAAAGAAAGGAACTACCTACCGACTTACTTAGCTAATTGGCGATCGCGTGACTTGCTCCTTCAGCTATCCATAACATGGCGTTTTTATTTTTAACAGGAAAACGGGAACGAACCTGCAGAATGACTGCTGCACCCTGAAAATGTTCTAGGTGTTTCTTCACCGCGATTTTAAACCCCCTATTAAAAAATATAATGCATGATGCATCAGACTTCAAAGAATAAAAAATGCGGATCACACATAAAAGTCACATACGATCCATTATAATAATGATTCATGATTTTATTTCTGTAAGTAGGTTTGTATACATTTTTTACACGTCAATAATGTTTTAAAACCTAAATGTGATCGGCGTCCTATCCGACTACTCTGATAAGAATGGTCGAAAAAACTCACGAGGTCAGAGGAGAGAGACATAATCTTGGCCAAATCATGTGAGGACCATGTAGATAAGTGTCTGAATAGGTATTTTGAATACTTTTTCTGATTAGAAAACGAAAGCTGAGACCCGAATAAGTACATATCAAGATAAAGGTGAAAAAAATATCTAGACTTCCTTCTGCCTTTATTGTTCGCAACGACAAATCATTATAATAACATGTAAAGAATATCGAGAAAGTTGTATTGTAAGATATAACATTATAACGAATAATGTCGTGGGAAAAAGAGAAAATATGTAACACTGCCTTTCATGTAAAGCACGTACGTATTACCGGTGCGTCGAGCGAGCCAACTATATTCAAAGATGAGAACTTGATTAAATATTTCTGCTTATATCGTGGTAGACAAGGTGAGTTATACATAATAATAATAAGTAAATGTAATATTATTCAAATCGTGCGTGTGAACTTTAATAAACTGTTGAATTATGCAATATGTTTTGTTTCTCATGAAGCTTGTCAAAAGCAGGAAAGTTATGGAAAGTTTTGAAACATTTGATAAGACGTTTGATGAAATTACAAGCTTTCAAAAGTCCCTCATCCCAATATTTCAGGTAGAGAGCCTCTGAGCCCATTTTTTGAAAAATATCACCAAGATTAGGTAACTCAGACGTAACAATTTTACATTTTGGGGCGTTCAATATGCCTTGCTGAATGACCTAAGCTTCCAGTAAACGAAAAAATGGTAAATTGACCTAAAAACAAATAAATCTCTGTCACATAAAATTAAGAAACCGACTACTCATGGCACACAAAAGCCCGACATTTACTTGATATTAGTATCAAGTGGTCGTTTTGCCCATAAATCCGTAATGCAGGCCTGCGGTGAGACACTTACCAGAATATTAACTTATTCTTCGTTTTCTGCGTATTGACATTTATATTTACTTATAGATCTTTATTCAGACAGCACAATTTACCTAAGATTTTTATACTTCTTCCGAATGATGTTCTTCTGGATTCGAGTTTGTTTCATAAACTGTTCCGACGTTTGGTTTTAAGAAAATAAATTAAAAAGAAATAAACAAACACTTGAGCCAACAAGTTAAAGGATGACAGCGCTAAGCAACTACATAATGCGTATTCCGAAATACGATAGCGGACTTCAAGTTGGTCAATTTACGATTATATTTGAGATTCCACTTTTTCAACATATTCTGGAAAAACAATAGCATTTCAATATAAAGCACACCATTAACGCCACATCTACGACTTCAAACCGCCTATTTTTAGCCACACCTTATAAAAATGCGCAATACAAACATTATTCGTAGCTAGCGCAGTTGCGTGTACGCATCGGGATGGCATTCGTATGCACAACGCAGCATGTAATTGATACCGTCTCATTTTGCATTATGTGGTCCTCTTATGACAGTTTATGGGACTACAGAAGCCCTTGAGCCTATCACGAACGCGCGGAATAGGTAAACGTAACTTAAATTCAAACGATTGTAAAATTGAAAATACTTGTTTCGCACATAATATTTACTTAGTTTTAAGACTTTATTCAGGGTGATACTAAATGTGCTTTGAGTGTGCTTTGAGAGAGATCGAGAGGTTCTATGGACAGTTATACACGTCAACAAGTAAGCCCGTTACGAATCTGGCAAACGACCAGAGGTAGATTGACCCGACACTACACCGAAGTCTTCCTGGACGTCAGCTTGGTGTAGGTCTATCTGGCAGGCCCCAACGAGATTTATCAACAGGTGATAGGTTTACATAAGGACATTATTTTCTACCTATAGAAAATAAATCAGATATATTTGTACCTCGACAGTTTTTGATTAAATGACGTTTCTATGAAGTGTCTTGCTAGCGGGCCCCTTATGATTATTTTTATTGTTATTATAGAACACTGTTTTTCAACCTGTGGGTCGCGATCCCCTGGGAGGGTCGCGAAGCCTCTATAAGGGAGTCGCGAAGCCTCAGTAAAAGAAAAAAAAAGTATAAAAATATATTTTTTAAACTTTGTATTGTTGCTTTAGATAATTCCAATAGATTTGCTTTTAGGTTGGTTCCCAAACTTGCCTCATCTATAGCTGCATTTATAAACGTAATTACTACACATCCTCACTATATGAGGATCATGGCTACGAGGGATTTCCCTCGTAGCCATGATCCTCATAAATCCATCAATTATACGACATAAAATTTATTTAGGATTTAATTAGGATGCGAGTGGGATACGCTGCCCCACAAATTCATCGTATCGCTTTTCCGTGGAGGCGTTTGGCGATGTAATATGTCTGTTAATTATTTAATTAGCCGATACGTCATTATAAAAAATAATAAAAAGTTGTACGCATTTGATATTTGTATTATAATAAAATACAGATTATAAACAGTGGAGGGAAGCGGGTCGCGAAAAAATTTTTCTTGCTATGGGGGTTGCGTATGAAAAAGGTTGAAAAACACTGCTTTAGAAGATATTCGTTACTTAGACAAACGTCCAGCCAGCGGGTCCCTTTTTTAAATACTACTCTTTTATATCATACAATAGCATTAGGAGGTTGATACTATTATGTACCTTACATATCCAAAATTTCGACTTTCTGTGGGAATACTTTAGAAGATAACGCTAATTTAACTAGGTCCGTTGGTTGAATACTTATTTAGATAACGAATATCTTCTAAAGTAAAGCTCACAGAAACTCGAAATTTTGGATTTGTAAGGTACATAATAGTTTCTAACTTCAAGCGCTACTGGGCGATCTGAAAGTATAATAACAATAAAAATAATCATAAGGGGCCCGCTAGCAAGACACTTCATAGAAACGTCATTTAATCAAAAACTGTCGAGGTACAAATATATTTTATTTATTTTGTATAGGTACAAAATAATGTCCTTATATAAACCTATCACCTGTTGATAAATATCGTTGGGGCCTGCCAGATAGACCCACACGTCAGCTTATACGAGATTAGAATGGCTCTGAAGCAGCTTAAAAACAATAAGGTGAATGACGGGATGGAGACGGAATCTCAGACCTTGCCTATTCAAAAGTGCCTGTAAATGGTTTAATTGAAATAAACGCTTTGTGTTTGAGTTTGATTCACGGCTGAACTGCTAAAGGCCGGCGGAAAACTCATTCTTAAGGCCCTCCAGAAGCTGTTTTATTCCGTCATACTCGAGGGCAAAACGCCACAGGCATGGAATAGAGGTGTGGTGATACTTTTCTTTGAGAAAGGCGACAATGCCCTCCTTAATAATTATAGGCCCATCTTACTTCTGAGTTATACAGAAGACCGAAGAGCCTGTCTGCCTCTCTGCTTAGCGTTTGTGAACTACAAGAAAGCCTTCGATTTGATCGAGACATGGGTTGTGCTGCAGTTTCTTCAACGGTGCCAGATCGACTATTACAGTGCATCGAGATGCTGACGTGTCTGTACGAAAGCCAGTCCGACTCCAGGACCAGACCTCGAAACCTATCCTTCTACAGTGAGGGGCGGGGATCTGGGAGCGAGTGTGAGACAGGGAGACGTTAATATCTCCAAAACTGTTCACCGCTGCACTGGAAGATGTCTTCAAGGTTCTGAACTGGAAAGGGCTAGGCATCAACATCAATGGCAAGTACATTACTAACCTTCGGTGTGCCGACGACATAGTTGTCATGGCTGAGACTATGGAGGAACTCAGTACAATGCTCGATGACCTCAGTAGAGCTTTCGAAAGAGTGGGTCCTAAAATGCTCATGGACAAGACGAAGGTAATGTTTAATGCCCATGTAGCACTCACTCTCATGAAGATGGGAGACGATACACTCGAAGTTGTGGACGAGTATGTTTACCTAAGACAAACTATCCAGTAAGGTAGGTCCAACTTCGAGAAAGAGGTCAATCGTCGAATCTGACTCGACTGGGCAGCGTTTGGGAAGCTACGCAATATCTTCTCATCCCACATACCGCAGTGCCTCAAGACGAAAGTCTTTGACCAGTGCGTGTTGCCCGTGATGACTTATGGCACTAAAACGTGGTCGCTCACAATAGGCCTTATTAGAAGGCTCAAAGTCACCCAATAGGCAATAGAGGGCTATGTTTGGAGTTTCCCTACGTGATCGTATCAAAAATGAAGAGATCCACAGGAGAACCAAGGTAACCGACATGGTCCAAAGAATTGCCAAACTTAAGTGTCAATGGGCAGGGTACATTGCTTGCAGAACAGATGGCCGATGGGGCCGAAAGGTTCTGGTGTGGCGACCGCATACAAGACGTACCGTTTGAAGGCCTCCCACAAGGTTGAACGATGACGTTGTGAAGGCCGCTACCTGCGGCCTTCCGCTTGATGCGGGAAGCACAGAACCGGTCGAAGTGACGGTGCTTTGGGGAGGCCTATGTCCAGCAGTGGACGTCTTTCGCCTGAAATGATAATGATGAATGACTAAATGTGCTTGTCGTCGCAAAAACTTAAACCAAAATGCTAAAGGAGAGTTATATTTTCGATTCAAAAACTTTTCGAATTTTCGTTGCGTTCGTGCTAGGCCCACCGATTTTAAAGCTCCCACAGACAGGTGCGACGCGACGGTGCGACGCAATTCTGGTAGAACAATTTCTATGAAGTTTTTATAGGAATTATTTTACTAGATTCCCGTCGCGCCTGTCTGCTCGGAGCCTTAAAGGTCGAGGTCGATTGTTGACTAGGATGATATTACAAAAGTTACTTGCCTTATATTAGGTCGTAAGTGCCTATTGTTGATGAATGTCATGATGAAATAACCCTGCCCTTCTCTGTACCTTTACTGCAGCTATGAATCTGGAGGTTCCTCCTTTGTTGCTGTATGTTAACTTCCTTTTGTACCTATTAGGTATGTAATTATTTACTGGATAGTTCATGCTGCACCTACTTCTAGGCCTTTCTTTGCATTAAACGCCATCCTGGAGGTCATTACTAATACTAACTAAAGACTAATCAAAATTTATGACAAATCCACATTATTAAGACAATTGGCGGAGTGTTCAGTATGTTAACATTGTTTATTAATTTAATTGAATCCAGATAGACCACACATGGTGTGACAAAACGTCAAGTCTATTTTGATCTTCCTTAATTTTATCATTTAACCTATTTTGGCCGGCTGCTATAGACAATTAGCATTGCGGCCGCGCTGGCAATATTTATGATGAACAACAAAATAAACTGCTACTTTACGAGTATTCTACTGGACAATTACCAACATGTCACCATAACACCATATACGGTACTTGAGTGGGCCAATGATGCAGTTAAAACTTTATTTTATTATAACTTAAATTTCATTTAAAGTTGATATTAAATTAAAGGTTTAAAAAAACCGTGGGTAAGAAAGAATATGAGACACAGAAATAAAAGGTGTATCTAGTAATATGTCTTCTCAAATGGCTACCAGCAATACATTCAAGTACCTAGTTAATATGAAATAGGAATGCATTGGGCATTTCATTCCCATTTCTTAGCCAAGAGCCACAGATGAATACATGGTATGAAGCTTCAAGTACGCGGCGGGCCCGTCTTGTTGGGCCAATTCAGTGAGTGTAACGTAGTCAGACGATCTAAGAGTTACGAGATAGAAAAAGAGGCAACTTCTAGATGAATATAACTGTAGGTAATTAGCGCTGTGCGACCTGAATTGCACTGTATTGTGTCGTAGCAAGAGTCGCTTTTTATTTAAAAGATTTTGCGGAGGGAAGCATCTGTATTAATCTCTGCTAGAGCTTGCCTAGAGCCTGCGGATACACCCTTACATATTATAAAACAAAGTCGCGTCTGTCTGTCTGAACGCGATAAACTCAAAAACGAATGAACGGATTTTCATACGGTTTTTACCAATGAACTGAGTGATTCATGAGGAAGGTTTAGGTGTAGGATTCAGTAAGGTTTTGTGTAAATTGGCTGAAATATGACGATGATTGTTGAAGATGTCGGAAAAAATCGTTCCAACTCGGAGCTTTACTGGCGTGCGGCGCGTAAACCAATAGAGTTTTATGAAAACAATGTATTACGGAATTAATACATTGTTTACCTGGATTAACACTTATGGTAATTTTAATCCCGGCAATACGTTCCCGTGGGATATTTTCCGACTTCTACGCGGGCGAAGCCGCGGGCAAAAGCTAGCCGCGCTATTGCGTCGATAAATCGGTATAAAAAAGCTCGCCAAATAAGTACAGGACCACCCAGGGCTTGGATTGAAACCGGTACCAAAAGTAAAGGTTCAGTATCGGTACTTAGTGGTTCATGCCATTTCGGTACCTGGGTACCGGTACAGACAGGTACCAATTCCAGACTGGTACCGGTATTCCACCCAACAAGTACTGGTACAAAATTCAGGTATGGCCGATATAACCTGGCAGTTCCGAACTTTGCGCAGAAGGCTGCGCTATAACATTTTTTAGGAACCCAATGGTGACATGAGGCGAGTGTGAGTGAGAGAACATACGCGAAAGTTAATAGTGCCTATGTTGCAGAACTGTCAAGTTATATCGACCGTATTGTACCCGGTGCGTACCATAGACCTAAATTTGTACGAGGAACCTCGTATGGTTGGCAACCTTGGTTATTTTGAAAGAAAAGAAAGAAAGAAAGAAAATACGTTTATTTGCGGTACACATGACGCAAGGTAAGAACAAAACACGAAAATAAACAGTTCCTGGGAAAACATGCGTCACATCCACGCAAAACGGCCATCGCTCAGCATAAAGCTGCGACCCTATGCGGTGCGGTGCGGTGCGGTGCTTTTGCTAATGCCTATTTACTGTCCTTTTTACTTACCAGGATATTTGTTTTCCCACTACCGGTACAGTACCGATACTGATGAGACAGACCTATGAACAGGTAGTACGTCTGGTTCCGGTATCACACCAAGACCAATGGTACCGATTCCCACAAATACCGGTATTTCAAGCCATGAGACCACCTCCTTTTAAGTCTGCCAAATATTAACAGCTTGTTTCAAAGCTGGTTCACAAAACGAATTAGAATATTATCATGTAGGTTATTACATGCCCCCAATATTATCGCGCGACGTGAATCAGGTGCAACGTTGATTACTCAGCCGTTCACTTGGAAAATTATTTGTTGATATCGTGTCGTTGGATCATTACGTTTCGCTTGAAAACCACGCGCTGGCACACGTATGGCCTACAAGACACGGCTAGTATACCCACTTTACAATAAAGGGGAACGCCGAGCAAGATAATATTGATGACAGTTTCATATTTTCAAGACAACATAACATAAACCTACAAATCTACATCTCTTTTAAGCCAAGTGACTATACGTATTTACACAGCACGTTTTGGCCGTAAACCAGAGATTTCCAACCGGAGAGGCGCGCCCCCTACTAAAGTATAGATTTATTACATTTTATGCTCTTGGTAATAGATCAAAAACCCAAATGTTTCATAATACGAGTACTTACTTAGGTGCTGTAAAATGTGGTTCAGCTTTTCTGCATAAGTCGACAAAATTAGTTTTTCTATTTCTGTTTGAATGGACTAAAGACAACCGAACATATCCTGTGTGGGTGTGCTAAAATTTTCGAGCTCACTTTCGCTCGCTTTACACATTCTTATGATTTTCTGCTTATGTCGACAAAGTAACTTAGGGGCGTAGTAATTTTAAATGAAAGTTAGGGATCGCGTATGTTAGAAGGTTGGTAACCGCTGCCCTAAACGATGATCTTGAGAGGATGGGATGTTGGGCTGAAAACAACGGTTTGAAACTCAACCAACCCCACTAAAACCAAATATGTTCGGAACCACGAACCAAATCAGTGCAGTACCGGCAACACTCAATGTTACCCTGCTGGATGAGTTGGGTGAGTCGGTCAGTCGAGTCAGTGACGCATGTCATCTGGGTCTGAACATGGACAAAGTTACATGCTCTGTGACACGGACGCTGGGTTGAGATACGAAGCACACGTGGCAGAGTTAGTGCGCAGGTCCTTAATAAAATAAGGCCAGATCAGAGGAGCCTCTCTCTCAGAGGTGATCCAGCTAGTTGAGTCACTAGCGAACAGAGTAGATATTCTTGCTAATTTGCCGATTAGTTTATTATGATTCAGTTGGATATTGCGATGTTTTGGGTAGATAAACTTGAAACATAGAAAAAACAATTATTTTTACAAACAGCATCATGGAAATTCAACTCTGTGCTTTAACCACAGACAACTCAAGCTTGGGAAAATAGACGCGCAGGGTGACGTCGATAAAATAAAACACAATCTAATTAATTTAACTCATTTATTTAGTTATTTCTTCGTCAATTTACAGTCATATTGTTAGAAGGCCAGTCTATTTCATTGAACACTAGTGATTTGTTCTTTAGGAATCCAATATTTATCACTTTGAAGGTTGGTTTTTGGCAGTACATGCTTATACGCGTACATAACAATTTAAATATTAAAAATACTTGTATGTCGTTGAGGAGAGTGCAACAACCTAACACAAGTCAAATATGGATGGTACTAAAAGGCAAAAGGTATTATTTGTCCGCTAGATTTGTTGGGAGGCCGCCCCTTATGGGGGATACGATAAGGCATCCCACGAAATTAAGATTTTCTTACATTTTTGAGCATTTATTGGTCAATGTCAGGTTGTATTTTGAATAAAATATGATTCGCGACCGTAATAAATATGTATTTACAGAAATATAATTATTAGAATCCTAAGAAGATATGGTAATTAAAACCTGCACTACACTACTCACGAAGTTGATTCGACGAAGTACTGGTCGAAATTGACCGAAGTCGGAAGTACGTGAATATACACTCGTGCAAAGAAATTCAGGACGCTTCGACTCCTTTGACTCCGCAAAAACCGAGAACAATCGGAAGTCGCCCGAGGCAAGCCGAGATTGCACAAAGCGAAACGTGCCCTACTACACTCTCGTATCGCCTTAGGAATGCGCGGCGAGGCGGGGGGCAACATTGACCAATGAGCGGCCTGCATTGCCCACCGCGTCTCGCCGCGCTAATACCAGAGGCGCGGAACAGTGGTCCCGGTCAAACTATAGCTTAACATCGCGAGTAGTATAGTGCAGATTGGGCAATTTGAATGTAAGAAAAATTTAATTTCGCAAGCTACCTCAAAGGATTAGGCAGAACTACACCATTGCACAACCATAATTCAGTTATTATTGCCAAATTAAAAAGTTAAATGTGACTTAGAAATTAAATTCATAAGCTTTACCTTCTTTCTTAGGCCCTTACAAGCTAGTAGTCACTGGTTAAGTGAAATATACATGTTAATTAGTAATCTATCTACTTTCATTAATATTATTGACATTACACTTTCCCCGATTCTGTAACAACTACCAAATCAATTTACAACTACACAACATGACCGCTCAAACGGCATTACGTGCAGTGTGTTTTGTCTTATATTTCATATTTAGTAAACAAACACGGAAAACACGATTTCTCGAAACAATCCGATCATGTAGGAACTGTTTCGAATTAAACACTATTTTAAACACATTAATTCTGAAAATCGATGTCTCAGTACGCTGTATTTGTTTACTAAATATGAAAAGGAAAATACACTTTACATATTTCATTTCACTTACAATGTTTTTAGCGCTAAATAATATTAGTTATTCGTTAATATTCTGACTATTTACATTGTTACTAAATAACTTAGTGTTCAAAGTTAAACTTTGTCACAATACTTGTATCTAAAAGCGTTATTTGTACATTATCTGTTAACTAGTTTGGCGACGGCTGACTGACCAGTATTTCCTGATACTTCTTGGGGCGCTGCTTATGAAGGAAAATGTAAAAATTCGGTACATTTATACTTAGTTCTCTTTTATGTCGTGTGTCAAGATGTACTGGCCACTCCGTGATTATAATAATTGCACTAGAGGTGGGTAGATTGTTGTGAGCTTTTAGCGCTGAACCGCGATTATATGGCTTCTGAAACAATGTACATAGATATCATAATTTAATTTCTTTGCAAAAGAATGACTGACTTTATACAGGGTGGCACATCGACGCGAAAACTGATACCATGGTTTCAGTACATGGTTTTAAACCCTCCAACCTTGAAATTTTTCGCCTTAAAAAAACATAGCTGTTTCATACAAACAAAAGTGCAATACCTACGCGGTCAAAATGTATGGAACAGCAATTTTTTTTTTCTGTATCAACAGAGGATTTATTTTTGTAAGAAATTACTTTTAGGGTTTATGCTTATAACTATGTTCAGGCTGAGATTTAATTTATAATTTACTCAATTTAGCACAGTAGCGACCCATTTTTTTTTTTTTTAACATTAACAATAAATACGTTTATTTTAAAAACAAATCAAACTGACCTGGTAACAGGCGTACAATAATAATACATTATCCAGTCGGCTCGGCCGTGGCCAGCCCGCGGGCCAGCTATGGCGGCGGCGCGAGCGGCACGAGCAGCGGCTCGCGCGCGCGGCGCGGGCGGCGGCTCGGCGCGCGCGGCGTGCCCGCGGCGCGCAGGCGCGGCCGCCCGGGCCCGCGCCGCCCGCGCGGAGTGCCCGCGTCCGGGGTCGCCGGGCCCGAGATTGTCTCTAGAGGCGCGTCGGATTCCAAGAGGGCGGCTCCTGAGCGGGAATGAAAATAATAAAGTGTTGCGACTATGTCTCTAAGCAACACAAACCTAGACGACAAGCGACAGTAGGCAGCTTCTATCATTCATCGACATAAGACGATTTTTCAGATACCAGAACGATGTACTTGTTTCATTCATGAACCTTTATTTTCGTAATCATCATGCAGATCTTTTAAAGCACGCATAAATAGAAGTAACGCATGGAAGTTGTAAAGTAGTAAGTAAAAGTCTTTGCGAAGGAGCTTGTCCAGAGTAAGTTTAGGAGCTTGTGTTTACAAAAATAACAAACCTTAGATTGTGTTTTTTTTTTTTTTTTTTTCAAAACTTTCTTTTTATCCATAAATTCTATTTAAAAAGTGTCTATGATAAGGTTTTTACATTTGTTTATAGCAAATGTTCAATAAAGTCTTTAGTTTCAAAGGTAGCATGTCCGTTGCGTTTAAAAAATAATGAATAAGGATGTCTTACGTTAGCGAAATTTGAGGTGAAAACTAGTAAAGATCTCGTAATGATGTTCTCTATATTGCACATTACTCTATTAATATTCAAATCTATCATATTCATAAAAGATGCTGCTACTAAAAGATGTACTGAGGGTAAAATGAAACCAATAAAATAGATCAAATATTTTATTTGTGCACATTAATCTTCTTTTATCGTATTTTCCGAGAGGGTCTCCATCAAAATTACTCTAAAAAAAGGGCAGTCTCCTAATACCGTTTTCCTGTAGCTACAACGGTTAAGGTAACAACCCTTACTGCCCCGTCTCAAAAATCCACCCTGTATATAACTAATTTAATTTGACGACACGGTTGGCGCACTGGCTGAGCGATCGACTGCTGCGCAACGTGTCGCGGGTTCGATCCCCGCACGGAACAATATATTTGTATGATCTGCAAGTAGTTGTTCCGGGTCTTGGTGTTAGTGTATGTGAGTTTCTATGTTTATAAACGTACCCACGATACAAGAAGAAATTCTTAGTGTGGGGCAACGTTTTTTAAAAACAAACAAACAATTTTTCACAAAATGTCCTACGTTATTTCATATTTTCAATATCGATAAGTCATTTCAGCTTGTCTTTAGGACATAAGTAGCAATAACCACTTACCAACCACTAGTTTATCAACCAAAAACATAAAAAGTTAAAGCTTTAAGCGCCGGCTGTAGCTGAACACCAGCGCTGTGGTTCTGTTTCACATAGTGTCACAGTATTATGCGCGATGGCCGTATTGCGTGGATGTGACGCATATTTTCCCCAAACTTGTTTTTATGTGTATTTGTTTTTCTATATGTGTCATGATTAGTAAAATACTACTACAATATTCCGAAGTGGATCGAACAGTATAAAATGGGTTTGTCGGGCGGTATGGCTCACTCCCGACAAACCCACATATATACTGCTCGATCCACTTCGGAATAGGTTACTATATATATCTACGTCTATTGTATTTTATAATGGATTTTCGCAAGGTCACGCCTGAATCAACTAACTGTCATGTTTAGTGTAAGTAAATGTTTTTTCTTTCCACATTTGCCACCGCCATATATGTTTATCCGAAAATTTTTTTTGAATTTTTCTACACATATCTGTCTGACGCCAATTTTTTTTCCAATGATAAAAGATATCTGACGTTGATAAAATCAATCTTGAATAAATTAGTAACATACCAGCAGCTACGGCAATGGCGTTATCAGCAGGTTGCGGCTCCGGGCGCCTGGCCATGGCGTGGCGCGAGCCGCGCGGCCGCCCGCGCCGCGCGCCGCGCGCCGGCCGCGACACGCCCCACGCGCCCGCGCGCACGCTGCCGCTGTACGACGCTAAGGGATACGCAGAAAAAAACATTATTGGATTCCTATTACCACATAGATCTGGGCGGAAGCAGTGATAGCCCAGTAGTATCGGCACCGACTTACGAGATGTAGGTCGTGACTTTTAACCCAGGCAGGCACTTTACTTGGTGTATTTAAATTCATCACCACTGCTCTCAAAACCTTTAAAGGAAAACATCGTGTCGAAACCGACATGTCCTAGAACGAAAAATTCGAAGACATGTGACATCTACCAACCCGCTACCCGCGTGGTGGATTACGACCCTCTCCCTCTCACAAGCAGGAGGCCTCAGTCCCCGCAGTAGTGGGAACATTATAAGTTGATAATGCTTATGCATAGATCTTTTCCACTTTTTTCAGTCCATGTAACTAAGTACCATGCGCATGTTACATGCATCGTGTTAATAACGTAAAAATATGCGTGGGTCCAGTGACTTATGCACGGAATACGTATTTCACGCGAATAGGTCGCATGTATCTCACGAAACATTGACTAACATTGGGTTTGAGACTAACTTGGTTCGTAAAAAACCCCAAAGCACCTCTAGTCTAAAGCTACGGTTTCCTAGAAGAGCGGTGGCCGCACTTAACAGTCGCAGTGACGTCTGCCATAAAAATAATGACAACGGCAAAGATTTAAATAGTTAGATTCGCCCTACCGCGTCAAAAGATATTCGCGTTTCTGCTTCGTTTTGACAACCCTGACACAAAATGACACAGTGACTACACTTGTTTGTTATGGAAACGCTATTTCATAAGAGCTCAATGTGTGAGCTCACTCTTCTCGGTATGTACACTTGACTGAGTACGGTGAGGGCAAATCTAGCGATTTAAATTTTTGGTGGGGGCGGGTTTTGACTTTACATTGTCAAATAAGCTCTCTAGGAAAACCAACTTACTTTCATAATCAACGTTTCAGTGCAACATTCGCCGGTAACTTGCGAACGCTACGTGAGCGGTCACCGCTTTTCTAGGAAACCTTAGCTTAACCCTATTCCAAAAGTTTTAAAACTCGTAAGTATTATCTCTAACCCACCAAGAAATATAAACATCAATCAATATTCGCTGACAAGTCAGACATTCGGCATTCTATGTTTATGGTTGTCTGTGGTAGTCTTATCTCAGAACCTAAAGTATAGCTGTGCAAGGATCTTTTAGCGCATGGGCAAAATCGAAACGAACGTATTGAAAAAAACGTGTGCGAGAACCCCGTCACGAAATTCCTTACGCGATACTCGCATGCACACACATAATCATTAGAACGAGACAGAGATAGAATGTACTGAGTCGCATGGAAGGGGCATAACGCTTTTTCCTTACGTGACGATTTTTACCAGTCAACTCCTATCGCAAGCCGCGTTAAGGAATCTTGTTCCAAAAACAAGTTTTCTCAATACATTTGACAAAACAATTTCACAAATGTTTAGCAACAGATCCTTCCTGTCAACGTCATTCGAGTGTACTTACGTAAAGGCGCAGGTGAGACCGGTAAGTCCACCACTAGCTTGTCTCCATCATCATCAACTTGCAATGGACTGCCTGGCTCCGACGCGGAGTCGCGAGGTCGCTTAGCTTCTACAGTCACTGGGGCTTGTTGCTGTTGAATTAAATATTTTTTATTGTTGGTTAATTATTTTTTAAGATAGGCTTTGTTTGAATTCCTGGGGAGAGGCCTTTGCCCATCAGTGGGATGATACAGGTTTAAAAATATTATTTACCACAAATAATATTTTTAAAGTGTTTGTTAAAACCAATTTACAGAAATAAATATAATTTATCGTTGAGGCACTATCTACTAGTTATATGGAACAGAATTTGTATGAAACTATCTGCCTAAACAAGTTCTGCTTGACTTAAGGCGAAGATAAACGACTTTTCATGATTTTATTCTGAAGATCACGTCTAAACGAGTAGTGTTAATGATTTGGAAAAAAAAATATGTTGAATTAGAGCATTTTCTTAATAACTTAATTTATGAATATTTTAGACTATGTTTATATTACATAGTGAAATTAATTTGTTTTGGATCAAACGTATTTTTCTGAAACCTTGACCATTTTAAAGATAATTTAATTAATAATCTTTTAGTATACGTATTTTGTTAAAATACCTTTTGTCTTATTTATAATAAATTATTAATGCGTCAAATTGGAGACAGCGCTCCTTGATGGGGGAATCCTATTACTGGCTGGACATACGACGCGTTGCGTGAGCTAAGTACAGAACACGCAAAGTAACCAATCAAGGTCACTGGCATATATCTGCGTCATAAGCAGAATGGGGGAAATTTTGTTCCGTTTGTCAGACCTACTCCCAGTTTATGGTCATAGATCTGACAAACGGTTTAATCGGACGGTCACAGTATAATCATTGTTGTGTTTGGTAATACTTACAACTTGAGGCAATATGCCTAATTTCCTTTTGCGTTCTCTTTCTTCCATTAGTTTCTTCTCTTCAGACTTCTGGCGATCTGTAAAAGAAACACAATTTTATTTAAAAAATTACGACATGGGCCTGCTTTTGTTAACCACGATATATAAAAGTCTAAAGGAGTGATATTTTCAGGTAGAGATTTATTTAGCACAGACTAAAAAGCACACAATATAGGTAGTATATAGCAGATAAACGTTACAAGTTACAACTATATGTAAGCGGGCACGCCCTTTATGCCTGGGAGGTTTTATTTAGATATTAAGTTCTGTTTACGTATTTTTTTTTAATTTCTGCCTGAGCGTAGCTGTTCTCCATGATTTTGTCTGGTATATTGGCGTATGCTAGCTAACATATGGCTAATAATTTAAATTATGTTTTGTGTTGCGTAATGTAAATTATTTTGAATATATATAGAATCTTTTTTTTGTTGTTCTTCTAACTGAACAGACAGCTGTGCTGCTGGGGAGTTTGTTGCGCCACTTCTTCTTCCCAGCTAACGCACTAGGAAGTGGTGAAGGGTGGGCGTTTTGGGGGACTGTCTTATGTAATTAACGGTCGAAGTGCTGATTCTCAGCCTAGTTTGAATAAATGACTTTTGAATTATTTGAATTTTGAAAAAAAATTAATAAAAGTATAAAGTGCGATGTAAGAAATTAGCAGCAAAATGTGCACGGCTGCGCCAAAAGGTCCAATATATGCGTATCAGTACTTACATTTGAGTTCGATTTCTTCATCATCTAACAGTAAAGACACCACTTCTTTAGGCTTCAATGTGTCTGGTTTGAAATTGCCTCCGCTAATCACCATCCTTTGGATCTGTAGAACAGTGTGTTTTAGTCACTTTAATATATTTAGGAAAAAAAATTATAGTAATGAATTATTTTAATTAGTAGCAGGGCTTGAAATACCGCTATTTTTGGGAACAGGTACCATGACCTTGACGTGATACCGGTATCAGAGTAGTACCTGTACTATGGGTACCGGTACCACATGTAGTACCAGTACTATTGGTATTTATTATCAGTATAGGTACTGTACCGATACCAAAATCGTTACCAAACAAATCTAGACTCGGAAGCCATAAGCACTTTAGTCAAAGACTTATAGATTTGACTCAAGTGCTTATGGCTTCTGAGTCTAGAAATATTTCCGAAGTTAGAATGAGAAAACAGATTAACACCCAGTTGCACAAAGACAAACATTAATGCCCCATTCCGTAATGGATCATTAACACTGATGATTTCATTAATTTCTTCAAAGAACCATTAAAGTCGAGTCTAATGGAAGATTAATATTTATGACAGCTTCAAAAGTTAAAGTTCGTTTCTGCAACAGGTGGATAGTAAGTAAAAAGGATAGATAATAGGCATTAGAAAAATTATTTCAAGATTGCCAACCGTATGAGGATCCTCGTGTAAATATAAGATTTGTGGTACGCACCGGGTACCTGAATTTGGCACTGGTACTTGTTAGGTGGAGTACCGATACACGTCTGGAACCGGTACCCAGGTACCGAAATATGAAGAGCTGCTAAGTACCGATACAGAACCTGTACTTTTGGTACCGGTTCGTTCGAACGTTAGGAGTATGGATATGAATACCTCAATCACAAAGAATGTTTTACGAAATAAATTAGCCTCGAATTTTCTGTAACTGAATAATTTGATAAACAGGCATCGCATCCTTATTACAATACACGGCCTATCTGCAGAGCGAAGTAAACCATCGAACCATTTTCGAATTAGGAAATTGATTGTGACAACATTAAAACTCTAATTAGAAAAACTGACTTGAAACCTGATTCAAAGGCTCACTTGCACTAAATGCGTTTCTCAAAGATTAACAGTGTTCTTTCCTCTAGCTCTTTCTACTCACCTCCGACTTCTCCCTCGCGCGCTGCATGATCCGCTCCTCGATGGTGCCCTTGCAGATGAGCCGGTACACGGTGACCTGATGATGTAAATAATTTTGTTACAATATAATTTAAGAGTATCCATGAAGTTTCTCCATAGGAACCTACTACCCTTTGACAATTCAAAAGTGCCTGTAAATGGTTTAATTGAAATAAATGCTGCATCTTTGGTCTAGTAGTCGCAACCGCTACAGCTGAGCAGGAGATCCTGGGTTCGATTCCCAGTTCGGGTAGTGTTATTGAATTCTTCCATCAGGAATTTTTCAGTAACAGCCTGGAGTCTTGATTTGTACCCGGTTGATGGCAATAGGCTCGCCCCCTATAACATGGGACTCAAACATAACTGGCGAAATGTGGGTGTACTAAGGTACACCTCTGCCTAACTCTTCGGGAATACTGGCGTGAAATTATATTGTATGAAATAAATGCTTTGAATTTGAAATTAAATGTGTGACCTGCTTGGTCTGTCCCAGTCGGTGAGCGCGGTCCATGGCTTGCTGGTCCACGGTGGGGTTCCAGTCTGAGTCGTAGAAGATTACTGTGTCAGCCGCTGTGAGGTTGATGCCGAGACCGCCTGCTCGCGTTGAGAGGAGGAAGACAAATATGTCTGAGCGGGCCTGTGGAGATGAAAAAAAAAGTATAATTTTGTGCTGTTCTGAAAGCATATTCAATTTAATCAGCTGTCTAATCTATAATAATAATAAATAAAATTGAAGTGTCTGTTGGTAATGTCAAAATTACAGCTTTTTACTAACAGCATTGAAATACAGTATTTACAACAAAAAAAAAATGCATTTTTGTCTGTCTGTTTGTCCGGCTAATCTCCAAAACGGCTGGACTGCACTGGCGGATAGCTGATGTTATAAGGAGTAACTTAGGCTAGGCAAGCTTAGCTAGTAAATAATATGACTGGTTTCATGACAGCTAACAGTGACATCATTCATCATTTCACATCAGCGATTTGGCAGAAGATTTATTGATGGAGAATCAGGAAATAAACAGAGAATGGTTAAAAAACAACAAAGTCCATTTTTTACTCTAACGGCCCAGAGATGATCTACACTTAGTTGGAAACATGACACACCATATAAATAATCAATCTGCCTGCCTAGCCTTTTCCCAATTATATTTGGGTCGGCTTCCAGTCTAACCGGATTCAGCTGAATATAATAATATTTTACATGGAGTGACTGCCTATCTGACCTCCACAACCCAGTAACTGGGTAATACGATACACCTTGGTACCACTCCACACACTACACTACACTTGGACCATTTAAATAATATAACTGTTAAATACCTGAAAATCTGCCACCATATCTCGTCGAGCGGATATCTTACTTGATCCGTCTAACCGCATGTATTTATGCTTTCTGTGCCACATGTACTCCTAAAAGGTAAAAATAAGGTAATTATATCAACAACTATAATTTAGATATCCTTAATTGTATTCTACAATACAATTGATCAAATTCATGGAAAATGTTAACATACCTCTAATAAGTCAATCATCTTGGTCATCTGGCTGTATATGAGCACTCTGTGACCACGTTCCTTCAGTCTTCTCAGCAACGAATCCAATGCGGTTAGCTTACCAGCATCGCTTACAAGTTGGTTTTTATCTAAAACACAAATGAAATTGTTAAAGCTTGTTGAACAAAATAATGAGGACTTGTAAAGAAACAAACACGTCAAGTCTGTAGATGTTTTATAGTTTAAAATTCGTCCGAAACGTAGGAATAAATCTCTAAATAAGCCAATTTGGAACGGAACAAGACTGGCTGGGAGCCACATCACTCAATAATTCAACTATTAACTAGTGCATTTTCACCATCATGAGTGTTTTCATTATCATCAACTACCTCGCATTTTGCCAACTATTTTAGGGTCAGCTTCCAGTCTAACCATATGCAGCTGAATACTGCATCTGTGTTCTCATGAATCTTTTTTTTTGCAGCGGGGTCTGGTTAAGCATTTATTTAAGAAGTAAATCAGCGTACCTGGCACCTGCAGCTCTGCCCATCCCCAAGGCGGTCTAGCAGTATCTGCAAGGCGCGCCAAACATCGCCAGCCTGCACCAGACTCAGCTTGTTGGTGACGTGTCACGTGGTATGCGAAGCTCCGAGATGCCGCGAAAGGAGCGCGCGTGCATGTGCACACCTAGACGAGACATGTTAATTGAATGCTGGAGGCAATGACAGTAAAGGACATGAATCATAACTATGAATAAGAGAATTGTGTAGTGAAACACGATGTGCAAGTTGTACTACATCAAGCTGAGTCGGCCATCGACACAGGTGATGGTCTATCTCTACCTCTCTCTCTCTATCTCTCTCTCTCTATCTATCTCTCTCTCACTCTATCTCTCTCTCTATCTATCTCCCTCTCTCTCTATCTCTCTTTCTCTCTCTCTATCTCTCTCTCTATCTCTCTCTCTCTCTCTATCTCTCTATCTCTCTCTCTATCTCTCTCTCTCTCTCTCTCTCTCTCTCTCTCTCTCTCTATCTCTCTCTCTATCTCTCTATCTCTCTCTCTCTCTCTATCTCTCTCTCTCTCTATCTCTATCTCTCTCTCTCTCTATCTCTATCTCTCTCTCTCTCTATCTCTATCTCTCTCTCTCTCTATCTCTCTCTCTCTCTCTCTATCTCTCTCTCTCTCTCTCTATCTCTCTCTATCTCTATCTATGGAGAAGAAGGGGCAAGAAACTCCACGGACACTCTTAAAACAATTCAAAAATTAAAATAAATTCAAAATAAGCCTTGGCAGCTAAGAGATGACCAGTCCCCACTGACGGCACCCGTTCACGAACATGACGCAAGGATCAGCAATATTTAGCTCAACCATTTTGAAGGGAACTTAATGATCCAACACACACGCCACCACCAGCGAGACATTTGAGTGAGCATGACATACTCTCAGCCGCAAAGGGCACATTCAGGTCAAATGAAAGACGTACACAGTAAATGGTAGCTTTAAAGTAGGTTCATAGTGCTCACCCATGTGCTATGCAATTATATAATACTATGAGATTGAATTTATACAATCTAAAGATAGTCTTACAATCTTCAGCAGCTCCAACAATATTTTCGAATGCCAATCAATTAGTTTATGCGCCCTTGTGGAGCTGGACCAGCGTTGAGCCAAGCATTTTTGTCAACCCAACTTATAATATGCTTAAAATTCGTTTCATTCAGTTGGAGTATGTGGGGAGGTATTTTATTGTAACATTTTAAACGGACACTCTTTTAAATATCAATGTTACTTAGTTTGATGATGCTGGGCAATGTGATGGATCATTTTATAGCCTGTATTATGTTTGTAGCAGTAAATGGGGCCATAACCGCGGCAAAAATATCATGTCTAAAATATATGTTACCTTTTGTTGAGCAAAGTACAGGAAGGTAGGCAGAGGTGTGGGCATCTCGGGGTAGGAAATAGGCTGTCGTTCCAAAAACGGCACGTCCGGCAGTTCCAACTTAGGCACCGCGATCACACCGCCCTCTTCAGTCTTGATTTCGCTTAGCATTTCCGTCTACAACAAATAACTCATATAAAATAAGGGATTGTGTATAGCCACTTGAAAACAAATTCCCGAACTGATACTAATGTTAGAAATAGTATGTATTATACAGGGTGGCAGGGACATAGACGCGAAACTGTTACCATAGATTCAGTACATGATTCTGAACCACCCTGCGTTAAAAATTAAGGTTATTAACAAAAAAATAGCTGTTCCATACATTTTGACCGCGTAGTTATTGCACTATTCTATGACACAGCAGATTTTTTTTTAAATAACCGACTAAATTTCAACTCAGGGGCGTTAATTTTCGAAAAAAAACATGAATATTCAGAAAAATACGGGCGGTCACATGCCCATGGGCGGCATTGTATAATATTCTGTATGTATTTTGTATTTGATTTGAACGAATTGAATGTTTGAATATTATTTAAGTGTTTAATATTTTAATTTAATTTAATGTAATGTTATGTGCTTAGTCTGAAATAAATAAATTAATAATAATGATTAGGAGGTTATCCTCCTCCTTTTTGTGAAGTCGGTTAAAAAGTTACTATGTATTTATAAATCGAGTTCAGAATTGCTATTTCAATGACAAAATGCACTAATCTTTGTTAGAATCAGAGACACATTTAAATAACTTTACAGCATAAAGAGATAAGATAGTGTTTGAGCTTACCTGTCCTTCCCTCTCCCTCATGTTCCTTATCCTCAACGCTTTGTGCTCGATAGTTTCAGGCGTGTAATGTATTGTGTGCTCCGAGTGCGTGTAGATTGGACCACCTAATCATAAAATCATATTAAAAATTAAACTTACATGTTAGAAAGAGAAACCAAACGGGTGGATAATATAAAATGCCAGTTAGCATCCATTGTAAGAAGTGCCACTCGCTAATTATATCTCCATTTTAGTCTACTTGGCTTATGAATTCCGTCAATATCTATGGCCACCTGATGTCTAGTCAATCTTGAACTCTCTGTTAATCTCGAATACATTAATACCGGATGAGAATCGAGCGACATCGAGGCACACCAACGAGAAGATGGATCCTCTCTATCTTGAGCTAGTGTGGACAGGATTGGTCCCAACTAGCTCAAGATAGAGAGGAGTGGAAAGGAGATAGGGAGGCCTTTGCCCTGCAGTGGGCAACAAAGGCTAAAAATAAACAAATAACGAGAACTAACCTCGTATCCACAACGCATCAGTAAACAGCATCTCCCTCCACATCAAGCTATCATCCTTCCTCTTCCCCAACACGTCACCATTGGGACAAACAAGCAGCATATCTTTCTTATTCACTCTGTCATAGTAGTCGGCGCTTAAATCTGTCTCTGTCTCCTCCTGTTTGACGTCACAGGTCGGCGTTGAGTTCCACCAGTAGTGTCGGTGGCGGAGTTTCTCGTATTTGTCTAGACATTCTTCTATGTGTTGCATCCTAAAATGTTTTCTTGTAGGTGGTAAAAGAAATCTATAAACTTAAGTAGGAAAGCAATAAGAAGGTATATTTCCTACAGTTATATTCCCAGCTGAACTAGCTGAAAGTGTGAACAACTCAATACTTAATAGTGTAAGTACACTATAGAGTTGTTCAAACTTTTAACTCGATCAAAACTTGTTTTGTTCCACTTATAATGTCAGGATGGATAAATTAGATATTCAAGACAGCAGGTTCCATTTAGTATCGTTTCTAATGAAGTATTGCTGCATTGTGATAATATGACATGATTTTACCAAAGTATGAGTTTGCTAAAGGCAGACTGCAAGTTCTTCATAACTTTAGTTATTCATAAGAGTATAGTAAATACAGAAAATACTTACGCAAAAAGCCATCCACACAGCATAATCCTATACAGTTCCATCGGCGATAAATCAACGAACCTCGTGAAAGCAAAGCACCCATTATCACTAAACACTCCGTTTTCATCCTCATTAGACCCCTCTCCATTCACACCCCTCTGAACATATTCGGGGGTGAGAATAGATAACTTGTTGTATAGAAGATGACGGTTTGAAGGGGTGGAACGGATGAGGACGCATTCTTCGGCGACTAGCTTTGGTATGTGGTAGTCATCGACTTGCATTGAGAAGGGGGAGCGTACGTCACGGCGTTCGAATAGCTCTGGGTGGTTGCATACCTGTGAGAGATATTCTGATAAAGTTTTTGCTGCATACGTAAACAGAAAATATGTTAAAAGTAGAAATCGGATATTTGGATGCATGTTTACCTAAAGTACCTAAGTTTTTTCCCGGGATCATATATATATCATAAATAATAGTGTGTTTGAAACCCCGCGATCTTATATCGTCGGCGTAGGTGGAGACCTAAATAACTGCGATTTTGGTCAAATTGTGTTTTCGCCATTTTCGTAACACCCAAATCTTGCCGCATACAAAATCGCAATTTTCTTTAAATAAGATTTTTTTTGTTATTTAGTTCTCCACCTACGCCAACGATATTCATAAGCAAAACAAATATTTCTTATCTATTTTTTATTAAATGTGTAAAAAAATATATTTAAAAGTGTAAACGATATGTTATATTAACGAAATAAAGGATATTAATACATTCTAAACCTTAATAAGTTTTTAGAGAGAAGAAATGCGTACACTCACCTTTCTAAATTGCATAACTAAGTTCATTAGATTAGAAGTGAAGTTCTTGTCTACATTGTGACCTGTCTCCGATCCCACTGAGTAATGAAGCAGTTCTTCTATTTTTATTTTCTTTTTTAAAGCTGAAACAATGTGAATCAACATAAAAACACAATTTAAACCAAAACATCTATGGAAAACAAAATTGCATACTGGCAACACCAATCACACTGACATGTTGCCAAGTAAAAACGTTTCTTATTTCATTTTAATCAACTACTTACCTATATACAATAACTTCTGCCTAATAGTAAGTGGACAATGCACCATAATCTCAATTTTATCTGACAGCTCATTTTCAACATCCTTCTTGATTCTTCTCAACATGAACGGCTTTAGAATCATGTGCAGACGTGATAAATGCTCTGAAAAAAAAAATGATTAGATTACCTATTGGAAGGGGTCATTAGTAAGCGCTAAGAATCTTGATCAATTTGAACTTAGCGTAGAATGGGACTTAGCGCAGTAGTTTGCGCAGTATAAGGAAAGGATTTGCGCAAGTTGCGCAGTAGATTGAACAGTATGCGCTTGAATATAGAAAGTGGTGGAAATCATGCTGGCGGGCCGTATCGCTATTAAATATTACGAATTATAATATTGTATAAACAAGGAACAATTATTTATTAATACTATATAAAAATATAACAAAGATAATATTCTGTTAGATACGTACTCTCATCAATGGTACTTTTATTCTCAGCATGACTTTCAATATCCTTGGAGAACCACTCGTTAAACTCTTCGTGCGAATCAAACAGCGTCGGCATTATAAAGTGGAGTAGAGCCCAAAGTTCCGCCATGCTGTTTTGAATTGGAGTACCTGTAGACAAAATATAAATTAAATATCATCTCAATTCTATCTAGAAAAAGTCAAGAAAGAATGGTAACAAATCTCACAGGATTAAAATGCACGTAGTTCACACATGCAGCTTGTGATAGTGTTAATTAAGTATCAGTTTCTTTGGAGGTTTTAAGTGCGTCATCAGTATAATTGAGCCGTTTGAAAGCTATGAAAATATTAAATTAGCATGACCAATTTCGAACTCAATCCTTACGACTAATATCGAAACCAGTCATCGATATAATTTGACCGAGACCGCTATTCCACGTCTTTGGAATGCGCGGCGAGGTGGGGGGTAGCGTCGACCAATGAGCGGCGGGCGGGGAGTAGAGTTCACCAATGAGCGTTGACGAATGAGCGGCACTGCCTCCCGTCTCGCCGCGCACATACCTAAGGCGCAGAATGGCGGTGTCGGTCAAACTATAGTACGACATAGCGACATTTGTTAAATTATCGATATAGTGAAACTCACCAGACAACAGTAGCCGATTCCTACAGCTGAACCCGAGCAGCAACTTCCACCTCATGCTAGCAGAGCTCTTGATAGCCTGCGCCTCATCCAAGATCATGTACTGCCACGACACGCGGTTCAGGTACTTCAGATCTGACACCACGATCTGGTATGACGTCACTACTACGTGGAAAGCAGCTTGGCGTGTGTGTAAGTCTTTTCGTTCCCAGAATTGACGGAGGATTTTGCGTTCGCTTGGACTGCCCCAGTACGGTACCTAAAAGACAGTTTTTCATTTAGAGCAATCCACTTTCTAGATATTAATGTTTCCAAAGGTGAGAAATACTTTACATTTTGATTTTCAAGGATTATTACTTCTACATAAAGTTAAATTGAAATTAACCACTTATTATTTTTATTGCAACACAGGCTGAGCTGCCATAAAACAAATTATAAGTAATAATACAGGCTGAGTTTTTTAAATGTGGAAGGAGAATCGAAACCCAAATATATTTTTACAGATTTTGAAGACAATTAAAGCTGTTTTTTTTTTATAAGCTCCGGTTTCCTGCCCAGTCTACTTTAATAAAACAAACAGTATTGCACTTAACGCACGTAAGAATCAAATTCTAAAAAGGGATGTTTATGGGACAAAAACATAACTTACCACTTTAAAATCCGGCACAAATCTCTGCATCTCCTGCTGCCAGTTGTGCAGCGTAGACGCAGGGGATACCACAAGAAATGGTCCCCAAACACCGAGCCGTTCTGCCACGTGGCATAGAAACGCTATGCATTGCACTGTCTTGCCTAGACCCATCTCGTCGGCTAGGATGCCGCTGATACCCTGGTAGAAAAGATAAGGATTGTGATATTGATGTGACATGAGCACGACGCCCTTAAATAGGTGGTTGGGTGGGACAAACTGCATGCAGAAGGTGTTGAATGAGGCCTATGTGTACGTCCATCGTTTAAGACTTTTTAGCACAGCCGTGAGACACGCACTATAATTTATCAAGCAGTTCACTTTTTTTTGTACTTACCTACCGTGTTTCATGATCTAGATCCAAGTAAATGTTATTCGTTCATCAGTGGACAGTGATAGACAGAGTTAAAATTGCGCATCAATGGCATCACGGGTGTACCCATGGGAGGCTGGGGAGGGCAGCTGCCCCCCCTCCCTGGATTTTGTATGCCTACCTACTATGATGTTAGAGGCACGTTAAGAGTTAATTTACATTTTCAATATATTAAGCATTAATTTTAGAAAAACTGCGCTGCCGGGTCGGTCATGTTGTATCATGCAAAATACGCGAACGCAGCTACCAAGCACTTGGACTCGCTCGCCAGTTGCTGGGCCGACGGTTTTGAATGAGTCAAACATATTCATTCTATAACCATATCAAACTATGTAAAACACGTGCGCGGGACCCGGGTTTTAAAAATGCCAAAAGCTGGGTACGCCCTTGAATGGCATGGTATAAAATTATAAGGAAGGGCAGGTTTCTACGTCCGAGTAATGGCTGATAACCATCTAACCCTTGATATATTTCGTAATTCTCTCAAAATATTGACGTAATGAGGCGTACTTGAAATAACTTTAAACATTTGAAATTACTACTTCGAGAACTCACCTGATCATACAAATTAGCCAACCAATTCATGCCCTTCAGTTGGTACCCCTTCAACGTCCCCCTAAATATATCAGGCTGGTCATGGTCTCCATTCCTCCTGTCATGGCCGTCAGTGATGTCGGCGCCACCGTCGGTGTCGGTGGCGTCGCCCGCGCCCGCGTTTGAGTCGAATAGCTGCGTGCGAGCGCGTTCAGCGCGAAATGCTTCTCGAGCGTTCCGGGAGGCGCGAGCTTTCATGGCTTCGCTGTCAGTAGAGGATTGGGTTAGAATTTATGGCCTTAACGAGATAAACAGGGCTATAAAACATTTTACTTATGTTGCAATGTTCACCTTTTCAAAAAAAAAAATTGGAAAGCATGAACTTTTGACCGATCAAGAACTAATTTAACTAATAATGACAGAATATTTTTTCCTTCTGAATCGTTCTACTCATAGTATAATAATATACTTTGCCTAATATTTAGACAAACGAAACGACAATTCAAATGCTTTATACATATTTTTCTAACAGAATGAATGGTGACTGAAAATCTTTCCTTAATTCGTGTTTTGTTGCAATAAAGTAGCAACTGGATAGTGACATGCATGCAAGTGCAAGCATGTGTCACTCCCGGAATGCCTGACCTTATTTGATTAGACCATGGTTCTACCAAGATTAGCATTGTTCCAAGCCAATGTCAAGCAACAGGGTTACAATGCAAGGGACATAGACGATTAATAAATCAATATTAACAGAATAACGCTAATAAACGTATTTCCTTCTATCTTTATAAGCTCTATAGAAAGTTATGCAATACCCATCGAGCTTCAGAAAAAAAATCCATTCATACTGAATTATCGTATACTTATTATTGTACTGCTTACCTATCATAATGATCAATAGCAGCCAGTCTAGGATCTCTATCCTCATCCAGCTGCCTTAGAATCCGATCAGCTCCACCGTCACCATCGTCGCCAGAATTTAGCTTTTTTTGCATAAAATGCGCATACAACTCTGTTTGAGTAATCAGGAAGTTCAGTTTGCGACGTTGCCGCTTTGCTTCCATTAGTTCTACGTCCATCTGGGGTAAAAGTTCTGTTAATTAATTAGACACTGATGCAGGGTAGGAGGGAAATTCAGAATAAGTGTAAACTAGAAATACAGTATCCGGCTGTAAATATGGCACATTCTGTAACCGTAAAGTTCTTAATTTAATACAAAAGCTGACTTTGTACGAGTCTAAGTAGTCAATTTTGTATTAAGAAGTTTACGCTAGTCGGAATAAAGTTCAAAATACAATAACTGGCTTGAGGGTTTCAGCTGGAACCAAAGTGTGAGCTTGTTTTCATAATAGGAGTCTTTTAGAGTTTTGCATTTTAGCGTACATATTTAAATTATAATGTCTAGTTTATCTTATGAAATGAGGTATAATGTTACCTTTCTCTGTTCCTCTGCCTCTCTTTCCATGCGTCGTCTTGTCTCCCTCTCTGCGCGATCGTATCTCCTCCAATATGCCTGCATTTCTCGACTTAGTCGCTTACACCGCCATACTGTCTCTTTCATATTCTTTTGAGACTGTGGGCAGAAATGTCTAGTCATTGTCAATGAATGTTACAACAAGTTTGAGTTTATTATAGGATACGCCTCTTCATACACAGATTAAGAACAAACATTCCTTATAATATTTGCTCACTGTGTTTCTTATCCACACGCCTACTAAGTATTTTCTGTGGAGGGATTTTCCTATAAGAGTCTAGAGACCAAAAGAATTATCAAAAAAAAAAAGTCTTATGGATTCTTATATACTAAAACATTATGGCATTACTTCAATTTATCGAAATCACTACATTTCCTTGGGGTTATTCCACTAATCTCCATTGACAATCCCCATCAATGGGGATTTGTGAACTTTTCTTCCAGAAATCCCCATTGACGTCTTAAAGGGGTCATGATGGAGATTTGTGGAAGAAAAGTTCACAAAACCCCACCAATTTATTTAAAAATATAATGAACATATAATTTATGAATAACGAAGTCGTTATTTCATAAGGAGGGTAAGGACTCATTGATTATTTTTATAATCAACCAAATTAGAGTAATTGCTAAGTGTAAAATATTTTAGCTAAAATAATGAAATCATAGTCTTAACTTTACTTCATATAATCTTATACAGACCCAACTTTTAAATTAATTTATGGTTACTTTGTGATCGATAGGGATTGTCAATGGGGATTAGTGGAATAACCCTTGGCTTGAATGACTACAAAATGCTTTATACAGTCGACACTTACATAAAAATACAATAAAGTTTATATTATTACCTGCATAGCAATATGTCGCCAATGCTTGCAGCATAAGGTCGCAAGTCGCTTCCTCTGCAACATAACCTCTCTATGCGTGGCAGTGCGAGCTCGTTGAACTTTACCGAGCTCTTTCTTGACTAGTAACAGCCAGTGACGTCTTCTGCGAGCCGTTAGGGCTTCCGGGCTCTTTAGTGTTGAGAGCTTCTTGCGGCCTCTGGTGGAAAAAAAAAATTGAAGGTAAAATATTTTAGAATATAAGTATGCATAAAATGTGGATGCAGTCCAGTTGTAGCGAATTATGGGCATACGCGGCGGTGTCGCGCAATATTGCAAAAAATTGCGGGTCTTTTTTATTTCTTGTCGACGGTGCTTTTTAAATTAGTTGTGCCCAGTAGACGGCCACGTTAATAGCAGAGCGAGTAAGAGGCGCAGAATAAAGTTTGTTTACGTCTTTTCGATTTCAAACTTACCTAACTCCAGGCTTTTCAGCAGACATACCGTACTCGTCATTGTCTGGTTCCTCCTTCAGATTACGTAATTGTTCTTCCCAATCAACACCATCAGGCTAAAATTAAAAAAAATCTTATATGAAATTATGTTTTCGTTTCTAAGTGTTGTTCTTCTTTTGGGGCAATTTCTGTTAGCAAGTCACGTGCTAACTCAGATCAGCTGAGCCCAGGGGCAGTACTATGAAGTGTTAAAGCCATAATTGTTCCAATGTCAGAGAGAGATGGAGCTATACAAGATCCCTTTTTCACAATGGAACAATGATAGCTTTAACACGTCATAGTATGACCCCAAATCGCCTTTCTAAAAGTCTACAACTTGTTCAAAATATGAGTGGAAGTAAGTTCTAGTTGAAGAGCTTGTTACACCTTGCATCAACCGGTATATTATTATGTCTCAACCTGCCTAACATTTTCTCATTAATCGATAAAAGGTCAAAAGAATGGGAAATAGAATGGTACAATCAGTTGTGTTTGTTTCTATAAGAAGAAAGGAAAATGCCATTAGCCATTCTCTAGATATTTTCTATGCTCTGTAAAGTTGTTAAGTGTTTACTTCTACTTACCATATCCCCACCCTCATTCATCCTGCCATCTCTGACCCTCCCTCGTCTTGCTTTATGCAGCCCTCTAGTAGAAGACCCTCGTTCCGCAGGCCTGCCCCTACGACCCCTCGTGGAGGGTGGCGGAGCTACCGAACGGCTAATACGACGCTCTGGGTAACGGTCGACTGTTGATAGGAGACCAGCGCCATAATACATGTATCGGGAATTCTGAGGAGAATGTTTAAGAAATAATGTTTATGTTAAACTGTGAAAGAGGTTGGTGACCTTAAGGCGAGCGGGTTGATAACCTCAGACAAGTTTGCAGTGCTAATAGTTAGTGATGCTGTAACCTGTATTTTGATAGATCTGAGTGATAAAATAAACATTAATGACAAAATGTATGTCCTTCTAAAAAGTATTTTATAAAATTTTACAGAATTTTTTTATGTGTAATAGTATGGTCTACATAAATCACAAGTACTTATAAGTTTTCCTTGACAATTCAAAAGTGCCGTAAATGGTTTTATTGAAATAGGGTTTAATTCCCGGGAATTCCCGGGAAATCCGTAGTTCCCGTTTTCGAGAAATTCAGATTGAAAACTCGAAAAATCATTTGTCTAAGGATGCTGCCCCCGACGAAGTCGTTTGTCGGTGTGGTACTACCGACAACCAAGTCGTTCCACGCGGTGCTAGCCGCGTTTTAAAGCTCCCGCAGACATCCGTTACGCGACTTTGGTGGAACAATGGGGATCCACGCGCAAAGCTCAACGCAGATGTCACCACAGGCGGGATGGCCGCTGTCAAATCATTTTCGCTTTGTTTACATCAATGTTTTTTGTTAATTTTTGTTTTGAAACCGATCCAGTATCGTTTTTGCTAACATGTATTGTTCCTGGAAGCGTAAAGAATTGAAAGACGAACTAAACAAACGAGAAGCAAGGATTACTGGAAAGAAATCAGATATTATTGAGAAGTAGACTTCTATCTAATAAAATATTTTTCATCGGTGCTAAGCTCTAGATATGGATGATTTTTTTGTTATAACGTGTTAATTCTCACTTGTCTCATGGTAGGAAAATTTACAAAAATTGAGAGAACATTACTTTAATTATATATGGTATCCTTTATTTTTTTAGGTTACCTATGACTGAAATTTTAATTTCGGAAATCAAAGCCCTCAAGCTTCTGAAAGACAAGCACTTGACGTTCCTGCTGTAGAAGTTTACCAAGACGTTAATAGCTCCACCAGAACTCCACCATATTGTCGAAAATTATCAATCAACATAGTCAAATACTTTTAGTTGCACTCTTTTAATTTCGCACTTTTTTTAACGTAGTATCTTTAGGAAATAAATGAACACCGGGGTTAGTAGTTTAGTACATCCTGGTACAGCACACTTAAGCATATTACGAGAAAATTTAAAGTTACTGAATGATAGGTTACAAAATGTATGGAATTGACAGCTTTCAATGGCCATGTCGACGATACGCCACCTATCGTGATAAAATGGCAGTACAGATCCTCATTTCTATGAAAACTTCACGGAAATTGTTATACCGGTGTCGCGACGCGCCTGTCTGTGGGAGCCTTTAAAAAAGTGCTGTGATTATTCACATACACATAGTTATTAATAATCGAGTTGAGTTCCGTTTCAGTTCATAAAAAAGTTATTTTTTAAATTGAATTATTCTTTATCAGACAGAAGAAAGTAGTTTAAAGTTTATAAATAAAAACAGACCAAGTACGTGTCGGACCACGCATAATGAAGGGTTCCGTAGTTGGGATGAATGTATCCCAAAAACAAACTTAACATTGTAGTTGAAAGACATATTTTTCAACTACAATGTTAAGTTTGTCGATTATTACTCGTTAACCTGTAAAGCCTACTTAGCTGTGATAGTTTTCCTTTTAACTTCGTTAAATATACTACTGCTTTGAATTTTTACATAAATGTAAGTACAACCATTTAGCTGGCAGGGGGGACACTATACTCTAACAAAAATTAACACTTTAAAGCTTAATATTTCGCAAATACATTCCGAAATAAAAATAAACTTTTTTTTATTTTCCCACTTTGGCGGCGTGCACATTACAGTTTTCTAGTACTAACAGTCTGACCTAAGCCGCGGACAGACAGACAGACGGACATGGCGTACCTATAAGGGTTCCTTGTTTACTATGGAACCCTAGAAAGTTGATTTTGATTACATTCTATGTAAAGAACAAAAATACTGTTGATAAGAGATTTTGTTGATTCTTGTCCAATTCAAATAAACATTATGTGTACACAGAATGTTTATTTGAATTTAATAAAACAACATTCTTTATTTAAACAACAAAAACAAACATTACAGAAAATTTCTCAGTTCGAGTTCATATCGAGTTGAAAAATTAAAAAACTCGAGAAACTTTTTTAATTCTGCTTCTTATAACATAATATCCAGTTTATTGTAGAATAATGCATAAATTGCCCATAAATATGAAGTAAGAAGTAGTTTTCAAATTGATTACTGTTACATGAAACCAATTTGCATCATCAGCAAAACACATCCTTGAACATTATAATACCATTTGAGTTTTCCATTACAATAGTTTGTCAAATGGCTCATTTACTGCCACTTATGAATCACAATGGCAATTTACATGAAATGCTTGATAAATAAACCACTGGAAAATCTAGGTTGTGTGATAATGATTAGTTACCTATTTCTAATGAATAAAATAAGTAAAAGCTTTGTGATAACTCTCATCAATTCTTGTTTTCGGTTTTTTTAAGGCCGTAAAGAGATTTTTTTTTTTTAACTTGACAATCCATCATGTATTAATCTTTTTTCTTTTCTTTTGTCCATGTGAATTGATCATCCAATCTGAGTCAATGACATACACCATACATAAAGGTAAGCAAGATTCAAGTTCAAATCAAAAAGATCTACAAATATTCACTACTCATCCAACCAAGACAAAGTTGGTTATAAAACATGATGTTTTTAAAAACATCATGATCTGAATTAACAGTAAATTTTAAAAATAAGTGCTTAAACAACCTTGGACTCACCCCTTGGTCTTTATAATACTTCTTTGCATATCTGTTTTGATGTTTTCTCTCCGTCAACAACCTGCGTATTCTCATCTCCTTACAATTAGGAGAGTCATCGTCACTGCTTGTTTCTGACCCTGAGGATAAGAGGACATCCCTGAGCCATTCTCTTTCCTCACCAACTGAACTGAAATTGTAGAGTCTGAGACGGTCACTTTGGCGTTCTGAAATGGAATGTAAATGAGGTTTTAGGCATTTTGATGTTGTCAATGATCTTTTGTTGTTTTGGCTACAAAATATTCCTATAGGTTTCCCAGGGTAAAATGGCTTTCCTTAATAATTGAAAATGATATTTATTTCTATGAATTGTTTTTGTTTTAAAACTCGATGAAGTTGATGTGTATTATGACACTATGCCTTTATCAAGGTTCTTAAATATTTAATCAAATACGGTCAAATAGAAGTTTAACACATTGCAGGATAGTACTGACTTTTTCAAATTATGCGATATGACAGTAAAATTGCCCTACAAGTTACAACCACTGCTAATTCCTTTACGCCCTAGAGCAATACTATCTATACTTATGAGAGATTGATGCGATACGACGGTAAAAACGGTTTTCCTTGTTCCTCTATACGAAATTTCGCTGTAATGCTCGTACCTCACTACTACGAAGAAGAATCAGAAGAGTTTAAAAGTGTACTGTAATAAAATTACTAAATGTAATGTAATTTTTCAGCTTCAAAAAATCTACTACTAATGCAGTGCGTCCCGCAACGTGTTAAGAACATGATTATCACACACTTACTTTCATATTGAGAATAATATTGGATAAGATAAAGAGAATAAATACTCTTTATTATTCACACCATAAAAATTACAGATATTAATGTCAAAATTTTACATAGGGTGACACAATAGGCAGTCTTATTGCGAATAGCGATCTTTTACAGACAACCTTATAATAGAATAAGGTTGGAACTCTATCACATTATGATCAAAAAATTTGATATAAAACTTACTAATAATTACTTATTAGTAAGTTTTATATCAAATTTTTTCTCCTATTATTTTATTGATAAAGTTTGAAGTTGGATTTGAGTTGAATGAATCTATTAATTAATAGTGATGGGATGGTAGCATACCACAAAAGAGAAGAGCCCAAACTCAACAGTGCTTGGTTCTAGGATGTTGAGTAGGATGATTTGATTTAAAAGGCTAGTAGTGAAGTAGCACATTACCTCTGTGTTTTATAATGATATGAGTGAAACAAAACTAGTGCAGTGTATGCAGAGATAAGCATGTTTTCAGCAGCTTTAAAAATAAATTCAAACTGAAGTATTAATGACCAAACATTAGTTTTGTAGAGATTGTGACTGATGTTATCTATTATGAAAATGTTGCTGTGTTACTGTTGTTGACTTGATGGTATCAGCCAGTTACCTTGTTTGGTGGTCACCACCCCATGGATCATCCGGTCCCCCTTGGACATCTCATTTCCAAAGGACTTAGCATCAGAGTCATCTTCACTATCGGACGCCACATCCGAGTTCAGGATCCTCTCCACTTGGCCCACGAACGGGCGCACGTCCAAGGAGGCCTCCAGCCTCTGGATATGAACGGGCCTGGCAACCTCATGTCGTTTCAGCACCGTTTTCCCCACCAACTTCTCAGACATTGTAATGAAACCTGAAAATAAACCACTATTCTATGTACCGAATGGAGCGATGAGTAAGCGCCCAGAAATAAGGCCGAAACGCATTTTTTTCGCTTGCAAAAAGAAACAAAACAGAAACGAATAAACGATAAACGCAACCACACTGCAGCTATCACACACGAATCGCGAATATATCGAATAACATTTCTTACGTGAAGGGCACTTGGCCCAAAGTTGAACTTACACGAATTTTAATTTCCTCGCGTTGATTACTTAACACAAAATTCCATAGCATTCACAAAATGGCGCACGAGAATATTCGACAAATCGCTGTCAATGTCGCCGCCCGAGCGGCGCAAATAACTACTCATTTCGTATTTGAGCTTGAAAAAACACGAACCCGCCATAATTGAGGAAGTTTAACAACTAACTGAACCATATTACTGAATCACTATTGGTAGATGCACAGCATTGTTGAACCTTAACCAATGATAAAAGATATACACAAAATAGTAGCCAATGGGAATCAATAATTTCTTTGAGTGATTGAACTAGTAATTGAGAACAAAAGCGACCAGAATCAACTGTCAAAATTTGACGCGTTCATGATTAAGCTTCATGAACGCAATATGATGAAGATTAACAATTTACCCAAGTTTACTTACTTCCCTTACCCAACATTATTTACTTCCCTTACCCAAATTATTTACTACAAGTCGTGTGCCCGTTGATATTTCCCATCAGAAAAACTGGTGAACTTCCATACAAACGTTCATCCCCTATTGAACCCTTTTAGTAGGGTAGCCACCTCTTGTTAGTCTCTTGTTAATCTAAGATTTTTTTTAACTTCTACTTTTATTTTTAACTTAATATATTTTTTATTAGAACTTACAGACTTCAAATATTTGGTCTAGAACTAACATATTGAAAAAACTTTTGGCTATCTGCCTTGACATGTAGCGTCTGCCTTGGCATGTAATTTAAGCGATTTCTTTATTTTGTCTATATCGAAAACACGCTCGCAGGCGACGTTTGATACAGGTATGGACAAAATGAAACTCGATAGTTCGCTACTGCATTGGCCAGTAGCGCGCTACCCATAAATATAAGTTATATTTCTATGGCGCTACTGCACGCGGTCGTATGATTTTTGACACTGTCAATTATTCCGATAGCGTGCGTGAATTTTAAATTCCAGGAGAATTTTGTTCATTTAAAATTCCTGCCGGAAGCCGAGCAATTCAAATTCTTATTGCTGAATACCTGGGACACTCCCGGAATTCCGGGAGAGGTGGGAACCTTACCCTTTAGGGGGGTTATTAATTAAATATGCTTACTTTCGTTGAACTCTAGTGCAAAATTTCATGCTTTTAGATCCAGCAGTTTAGACTTTGCATTGCCTGTAACAGAACAATCCAGTCTAAAATCTGTGCCAACCAAAGTACGCTGAGGATTAGCGTGGCAAGGTACCAAATATAGTTTTTCTGCAAGTTGTGCTCTTTCTCTTTTTATTATTACATAAATTAATAATGTACTATAAGAACAGAACGCTTTCATTTTCATTTATAGGGAAAGCAAAACGCCCAGAGACATGACACACGGAATGCAGATGCAGCTCAAAAGAGGTCCTTTAATACACAATGAATTTGGCATCAGTTTAATCCGTGATCTTGGTTAGTTTGATCGTGTAATTATACTAGACCGACGTAAAATGGGTCTTTTGTCGATTTATTGTCTCAAAAATAAAACTAACCGGATTTAACTCGATTGATGTCCGATTGACTGTCTAAGGTCCCCTTTACTGAAACGTTTCGTGCGCACTAGTTCAGTCATCGAAAACAATGGTGTCTGTGGTTTTGTCGATATCGCCCAAAATCATCCCAAAATGCGTTTTATTTGTGTTCCAATACTTCCAATGGTGTGTTGTTTATTTCGATTAAAGGGACTGTCGACCTTAAGTGTTTAGATCGATAAACTAACACTAGCATAATATAAACTTAGATCAACTTAGAGTTAACAATATCAGAAGAGGTCAAAGAAGAAAAATCGATAAAGGTTAGGTACTGCTCTCGACCAACCCGGGCCAGCAAAAATGTATTTTGACTTTATTTTCAGAACTGTAAACAAAAGAAATGTGTTGATCAACGATAATTTATATTTAAATAAAGAAAACATGACTTTAGTGAAACAAATGCCAGCTGGGAAAATGCGGATTGAAAAGGAATAAACAAAAAACCGATATACACTTTCCCATCACTAAAGTTAGCGTCACCTTGTACCAACAATACCACCCGAATTTGAAAATCGTTTTAGGTATTATTAAATATTGTTTACCGTTATATGAAATGAAGGTTCCAATTATCTTATTTTAAAATGAACTAATAATTTACTATAATATCTCTTCATCATTAATGTTAGATCTGATAATGTTTATTAATTAAAAAGCTCATTTTGACAGCTAATGCATTTCCGCAACAATTTGGCAGGGGCAAGTTGATTCCAAAATGGTGGCCGTTTGTTGTGCTTTTATGTGATTTGTGGACAATTTTATATTTAAGTAAGTAGCACAGAGTTAATACTAGAATTATTAATATTTGTAAACGATAAAACATTTTCCAGGTGTTCGTTTGATCTATATTTTGACAAATCAGCACCTGAATGACCTTTCGTTTTTCATTGCTTACAAAGGAACTTACCTGACAGCCTTGTTGTAGTAATATCAGTTAATTTTACACATTTTATATTGTAATCGCAATGATTCCAACGCCTTTGTTAATTCTGCAATATAAATGATTTATTTTCTCATCTAAAATCCTTTTCTAATGTTCTGTATTCAAAGTCGAAATAAGCGCGGGACGTGTGGCTTGGCTAATGATTGGCGTCATAAACCATGAATTACTGTTTCTGTCACTAGCATTTTACCCTTTTCACAATCTGTTTTTATGGCGGTACACATTATGTGTAATATTAACTTGGAATTAATTTCTATGTTTATTTAGTGTCAAACTGAGCTTGTCCAGTAGTATCATAACCTAAAAGCGATTCTGCCGGGTGCGGCGAATATTATGAGAGAGAATTCTTGTTTCGTGTCCTCATATTGTAATGCGATGATTTCAGATGATACTTGCCTGTTGAATTGACAAAATATTTCCAATTGGATTGGAATTATGGATGAAAAAGAGAGTTTGCCTGACAAACCAAGTGAAGATGTCAGTCAAGGATCTGGCGACAGTCCGGCAGCTGAGAAACTGGATGTTGAAAAGGGCAAAGAGAGTTCGGAACCTTCTGCGGGCGGTGACGCTGGTGCCGAAGTTAGTGCTGAAGCCACAGACTCCAGTAGTGATGTAACAAAAATTGAACCAGGCGAGAGTGAGTTACAAAATCATGTAGATAATGATGTGATCACAGAGGACAGCAGAAGTGTTAAAAGTGATGTTGGTGACAGTAAGAGAGATGTGACAGATACCACAGACGGAGATAGTCAGGAGGATGCTAAGGATGAAGGTGAGTTTGTTATTAGACTTTTGTTGGACACCATAATCATCACAATTCTGTGTTTATTGTAACAACTTAGTATGTTGCAGATTTATTATTGCTCCCTAATGGGACTTATGAATCTATTTCGCTGTGGTTTTCTTTCTAATTAAAGTGCCTAGTTAATTCTAGGACATGCTATTGATGCAGTCTCAAGTTTTTGTGTTACACCTGTACTGAATAATAAATTTTCATATTAGTAAAACACAGCCTTTTAATTACAGCTGACACAACCAACAAAGTAATTGAAGAATCACAAGACAGTGAAGCAAATACAGAAGAAGATAAAATAAAAGATGATTTGCCACAAGAAACAACTTCTCAAGATGAGCCCAGTCAGGACATTAGTGATGCAACTAGCCAAGATGTTAACCAAGAAACAGCTGAAACTAGCCAAGAAACTATGGACGAAAGCCAAACATTCACTCAACTAAGCCAAGATACTATTGAAGAAAGCCAATCATACACTCAAGCTAGCCAAGAAACTATAGATGACAGCCAAACATTCACTCAACTGAGCCAAGAAAACAGTGAAGAAGCAGCTAATGAGGATAGTGTCACAAAAACTGATGATGCTGTAAAAGTTGATGATGCTAGTGATAAAACTGAAGCTATAGGCAAGAAAAAGGAAAAAGAAACTGATGATGATAAGGTGGAAATAATAGACAATGATGAAAAGAAAGACAATGATGAGGACAGCCAGCCTCAATTTGAGACAGCACCAAATATTTCTGCGGATGATCATCATCAAGAGGATCATACACAGGTAAGCTTATACAATCTGTGAATACAAAAAATTCACTTGAAAGGCTGAATCGACAATCGTATCTAATCTAACTATCTATAACATTATGAGGAAAAATATGCTTTATGGAATCCTCTTCATGAAAGGGGTTGAAAATTGCATTAAATTCAGACAACCCGTAGTTTCTAAGAGTTATCTAATTTAATTTTTGATGTCCTGATAGATCCTTCCTTATTCCTAATGAGTTTTGATTTTAAACAAGTCAGTAAAAGTCATGCTTAGAAGCATAGCCTGTATTCCATTCAGAAAGAGTTTGGAAAATTCTGGTGGTACCAACTAAAGTTTACTTACGAAAACTATAAAATATATTTTTCAGGCCCTTGACCCCTTTGATGCTCTTCTGAAAGACACAACTGACTCTAGTCAAGCAAATGAGACGAGGGAGAAGTCAGACATAGGTGTTACGGTGAACATAGATGATGATGATGATGATCATAATGCTGATGACCATCAAGCTGATGATGACGACGAACATCATACAGGTACACTGGAATATCTATGTTAACCTTTACAATGCTTTTTTACAGAAATTGTATGAAACTATCTTCCTGATAATACCTGAAACTTCTCAGGTAGTGTTGAAACAGACTAAATGTTGTGAATTACTTTGTGACAGATACAGCCCATACTGCATATGAAAAATAACAAATGAACTTTTTTGTATGAATTTCCAATAATCTAGATTGTTAGTAACTTCAAATGGTATCCTAAAAATGTCTGCTTGTCGATGTAGCATCTTCAAAGTCCACTATCAACTCTTGATTGAACAACAAAACAGCATTCCCGATCAATGCTGGGCTCTGTAGAGTTTTTTTTAACTTTGCTAAATTAATCCATTGGGGAAAAAGTGCCATCTAATATCTTATTTCTCTAATTCAAGATCATCCTATTGATGAAGGCGGTGTGACTGAGTTGGTAGACGAACCGGGGGCTGATGAAGAAGTGTGCCTCTTGCCAGACATTGAGAGAGAAATATCTGAAGCTGACAAGGCTGAGGCTGAGAAGGTTTTAGCTGAGAAAAGAAAACAAGCTGAAGGTAATGCATGTTCTTTTGTTTTATTTTGCTGCTTAACAGACTATTGAATATTGTGTGGGTCTAGTACGAAGAGCGCGACTTACGAGTTGTACTCGTAAGTTCAAACCCGGGCAGGAACTCTACTTTGTATAAATATTTTCATCACCACTGCTGTTGAAACGGTGAAGGAAAACATTATGAGAAAACTGGCATGTCCTAAAACCAATTCGAAGACATGTGACATCTACCAACCCACACTGGACCCACATGGTGGATTACAGTCCACCTTCTCATCGAGAGGAGGTGTCCCAGCTGTGGGAATATTATGGGCTGATTATTCACACATAATATTTATTTCGTTTTAAGACTTCATATCTATGGGTGTGTGCTTCATATCCAAATGTGTTTTCCACATAAATAAACCAAAATGCTACAGGATAATTGTATTTTCGTTATAAAAAGTCGTTCGAGTTGTCGTTTGTGTTAGGAGCTCTGATTGAAATGTAGTTACATACTGTCGCCTATGTAACAGACAACAAACTGTGCAGACAAGATAGACACCAAAGTGAGCGCGATAGTGAGTTATGAATTATACGAAAAGCACTGCAGTTGATGTACTTTAGCGTAGATTTTTTTTCATTCACTAAAAGCTATTTATGAACATACTAGCTTTTCTGTCCGATTACACCCGCGTTGTGGTCGGAAATTTTTGAGATGACGCTAATACTCGGTATTTTTGGGTATTCGGCATTACTCAATTGTTTTTTGTTACTCGTCGAATACAGAATAATAGTATCTATTATTCGACATTCGGCGAATAGTTATCTAAATAAAAATAAACTTTTAATGAACTATAGACTTAAAAATAATTTAACTTTTGTTAATCTTTAATAACAAAACAGACTTAGTATTATTATCATTATATTCAAAAATCAGTCATGTTGAAGTTAATTAGTTAGGCTTTTTGAAGTGAAAACTTCTTAGCATCGTTGTGATTTGAAAGTCGATGAAACGAAAAAGAGACGGACACATAGATTCATAAGATTTAACGTGGGAGAAAATGAGATAGGAAGCAGTTTCGCTTCTACCACGTGTGAATTGCACACATGTTTTTTTTTTAAATTAATAATTTAATATTTAAAGTCGAAAAGGGGCAGATTGTGGTGCATAAAAACTAGTTTTTCTGCACGATTGGGATCAAGTCGGTTCCGATTTTTTTTTTCATAAATTAAACCAGCCTCAGAAAAAAAAACTATACTACCATACTGTTATTTGGGAATAAAAAAATCTTTTTTTTGTATTCCTTTTTTATGTCGAGTATTCGACTATTCACCATAGGGAATGGCGATTAATCGCTATTGGACTATTCGCTATTACAACGATTCGCGGCATCTCCAGAAATTATCCCCTCGGGAACGTACTTACTACCGGGATAAAAATGTGTGTGTCAGCTTCGACTCACGACTGGAGTTTACTCCTTAATACGATGGACTTTGAATATGTCGGCTTATTCCACAAATCCCCCCTGAAAATCCCCCTTAGGCGCTGGGCGCCGATTTGTTCGCCGGTGCTGGTTGCTAAAATATTTACCGGCGGGCGCCAGCAGATATTTTACTTAGATAACCTAGAATGCAGGAGCGAGCGAAGCGACCTTGGGAATAATTTTTAACTATTCAAACACTAATAGGAGCACCGCCAAGCCCTTCGTCGACCTAGTCATATAGTCATAGAGCTAATATAAAATGTACACTGAATTTGTTTTATGTTATTTGAGTTTAAATAGGCAGACATGTTGTTGCAGTTTACTTATTCATAACTAGCTGCGCTCCACGGTTACACCCACAGTATCGCTCGATCCCTTAGGAATATCTGGATAAAGTATCATATATACTAATCCAGGTCCGTATTATGAAGTATTAATGCCACCATTTATCCAGTGTGAGAGAGTGATGGACCTAGACAAGGCTGCTAGCACCATCCTGTTTTCGCATACTTTATAATACTACCCCAGGTCATGGTCTACCCATGTGCCAAATTTCATCTAAGTCCGTTGAGCCGTTTTAGCGTGAAAGTGTAACAAAAAAACTTACTTTCGCATTTATATTAGCAAGGATTCAAACTAAATATAATAAATTATTATAAAGGCGAAAGTGCGTTCTCAATCGATTGGTATGAAACTTGATTTGGAAATTGAGAAAACACATAGGATACTTTTTTGTTTTGAAATTTTAAAGTACATAGATACTTTAAAATTCCCTAGGGAATAGTCTCTAGGGAACGCAATGTAACCGAAGTCACAAGCAACAACATTAATTACTTTATGAAAATCATCCTTTTTTTATTTACTTTAAGAGCATAGAAATCAAAATTAAACATAAGGGGGAAAAGTGGAATAATCCAAAATGATAAGGGGATTTTCTGGATTTTTTTACATTAGGGTCCAGTTTCCCCCCTTGAGGCAGATTCTCTCAGGGGGGAAAAGTGGAATAGCCGAATATGTCACAGGCCAAGAGGGTAAAAAACGTATCTCTTAAAAAAAAAAGTAACCTTTCATCAAAATCCGTTCAACCATAACGGGATTGTCCAGTAATCACATGAGCCTCGAAAGGGGGGTTCGGAAGAAATCACGAAAAAGGGGTGTAGTGAGATATCACGTGTATTTATTTTCTAAACAGAAAAGCAGCGCGTGACCTTTACTCGCCGTTGCCAGGAAATGATTATACCTATATTTAAAGATAAAATATTATGTTTTTTTTTTAAATACTTTGTACCAAAAATTACACGTGATTTTGGGTAGCACGTGATAGGAGGTTAGTCTAAAACCTCTCTACGTATTCACATATCACTAGGGGGAGAGAGGGGTTAAAAAGTTGCTAAAACAACATCACGTGATTGAGAAGGTAAAAGACGAGAGTTATTTCCCAATGATAATATTAGTATGGATTGATGTAGCAACATTGTCTTATCGTTTTCATTCTGACATTGGGGGCTTTTATCTATAACAGAAGCAGCTGCAGAAGCGTTGGAGCCTATACAAAAGACGGAAGCTGATGCTTCAACAGCCAGTAGGGATGAGCAGACGAACAGCGAGGTGGCGGAAGAGCATACAGAAACTGACGTGGCTAATGAAGAGGCATCGCAGGAAAATGGTGGAGGTGAGTTCAATAATATTCTATGTCCTAACCGAGGGCGACTGTCGCGCGAATACGGAATTACGTGGTCGTTTATCTGAATACTGTTTCGGGATTGACAGAGTGTTTTAGAACTCGAACAGAGTCTATTCATGACGAAGGGTTTCGTTCCTAAAATAGGAAATATTAATAAAGACTAGTAATTTGTTATGCTAATCTCTCTTTCTAAAAATAATAACTATCATCGATATTGTATTTTTCAGACAAAGAAATCGAAAACGAACACGATGAATCTGTAGAAGCCGACGAAAATGTAACCCCTCACATTATTCAAGAGATCAGCTCTTTCGACAGTACTTGCGCACAATGTAAGACAGAACAAGCATGCACCTACCGATTCTCAACCAAGGACAACGATACCAACTACTTATGTAGCGAGAAGTGCGTCAAAGAATACCAAATTGACCACTCAGGACAGTACACAGTCACACACAAGAAATATCTGATAGAAGAAATTATACCCAAACCCTTGACTTGCTCAGAATGTGAAGAAAAAAAAACATGCTACTTTTATTACAACTATGACGGCGACGATACTAACTACTGCTCAATGACTTGTCTCAACAGTATGATGGCCGACGAAGCCGACAAATATGTGTTCAAACGACGAAGAATAGTCGTCGAAGAGATCACGCCAAAAGATGCAGAGTGCTACGTTTGTCATGAAAACAAAAAATGCGCGTACACATTCAACCGGTATGGAGAAAACCATTTTATTTGCGGGAACATCTGCATAAAGAACTTAAACGGCAAAGAAAATGGTAGATATATGATCAAAAAGAAGAGAGTATCCAGAAAACAGCCGCCTCAACAGCCACAGAATCCTCCATTACTGAAATTAAAAGTTATTAGCAATGCAACTGATAAATATTTAGACGAAGCTTACAAAATACAGGCGAAAACGCCCGCGATGGTGCAAGCCGCGAGGGAGGACAGAGAACGCACTTTCGTGAGAAAGTGTAACCAATGCACGCTAATACTTAACGTCGACGACAAAATACTGACCTGGGAAACTATGGACTTTTGTGACGAAGTGTGTTTAGGAAGGTACCAGAACAAAATTGGAGCAAGATGCGCGAATTGCAAGAACACAGTCCAACATACTAGCTTAGGAAAATACTGCGTCCGATTCGGTTTCGACATCCGGCAGTTCTGTAACTGGGCATGTTTAGAAGAGTTCAAGAAAGGTTTAAAGATATGTTGTTACTGTCAGAGGGATATATCTGTTGGTCATCAAGGATTTCTAGCTCCAGTAGGTGATAAAGGACAGTTTAAAGACTTTTGTTCACAAGCTTGTATGGAGAAGTTTGATCAAATGAGTAAAAACCCGATACCTCAGCCTGTGTGGGCGAAATGTGCGGTGTGTTCCTTAGAAAAAGCGACGGCGATCGAAGTGGAAGTGAGTGAGGAATTGTCACAGAGGTTGTGTTCCGATCCGTGCTTTGCAGCTTTCAAATTCGTTAATAATATCTTTCCCGGTGAGTATTTTTGCATCCATTCATACATTTTGCGGCGCAAATAGCAGCTTAAGTCCCCGTCTCGAGAACTATTAATTTTGTAAACAAAGAATTGTACTAAGTTTCGTGGCGAAAATTCAATCAACTCAAAGTAACATACGTGTAATACGAAACTAACGAGCAATTTCACTTGGTCGGGATAAATTTTAGCCATATAAAGCACTGCTGTCACACAGCTGTCGTCTAATGTTTTATGGTACTGTTCCAGTACCACAAAACATTAGACGACAGCTTCTCGTGACGGGTAAGTAAGGTCCACTTGAATTATCTAATCACTTTGCAACCCATCAAATCCCTTACTAGAATAATATGAATCTTATGCAGCAGTGAATAAGCTGCGTATTCAATTGTTTTTCATAAAATAAAGTAATAAAAGTCAATTTCGTAGCACGTCTCGTCTCCTGCCATCAGAGAAAGACCGTAAAAATATTCTTACAAAACTATTACACTTCATTTCTCCCACAGACCAATGCCGCTGGTGCAAAAAATACTTCGAGCGCAAGCAAAGTAAATGCTTCACCATCTACGAAGGTTCGAGCGCTCACTGTTTCTGCTCAAAATCGTGTATGAACGTGTACATAAGTAATTCGCGGCATATAGTGCCCTGTAACTGGTGTAAGGTCAAGAAGTACAACTTTGATATGATCAGGCGGGTGCAGCCGAATGGTCAGGCTATTATGATGTGCTCACTCAACTGCTTGAATCTCTACCAGGTTTCTGTTAATGCTGTGTCTTCCAGAAGGTTAGTAATCAATGTTTCATGATTAACTCATCAGATTTCGCTTACCAATTAGTAAATTATTGCTATTAACATTATTTTGCGCATGTCAAAAAACATAAACTCAACGCCATTTCACATGGGGGTACTGCTACGATCCTAACATACTCCTTTTGCTTCGTTTACGTTCGTTCATCTGCATAGTTATTCACAATTTCAATTACTGATTCGCTTTGCTCCCGACACCAAATACCTATCGGAAGAATGGTGGTCGTCTATTTGAATTTCAACTGACAACATTTTTGAAAACATCGATTAATATTCGATTCGACATGGAAGCATATCGAACGGTTGTGAATAGCTATGCTGGTCATACACGCATGCCGGTTGCGAGTACTACGCACATGACATTTATCTCCAATAAGGTATGTCCTTCTAGACCGTCCCGTCCCGGCGTTTCCACTCACATCTGCCTTGTAAATAATACCTTTTCTTAGTTGCCTTACATTCATTCAAATAAAATAATACACCTATAGTTTGACCGAGACCGCTGTACCGAGCCTTAGGAATGCGCGTCGTGGAGGGGGGGGGGCAGCGTTGATGAATTAGCGGCGGGACGACGTGAGCGTTGACGAATGAGCGGGCTGCGCTGCCCCGTCTCGCCGCACACATACCTAAGGCGCGGTACAGCGGTGTCGGTCAAACTATAATGAAAAGTGATTACTCCCGCACATAGACACATGCATTGTCGAACTTAATACAAGTTAAAAAGGTCTTGTGAGCCTGTCATTTTACTGGAACTTATATCCTTCTGACAAGGGTGGAGAAAAATATTGCATGGTGGCACAGGTTAATTTTTGAGCCTTCTGTGCTTTTGTTGAACTATGAACTTGCTTTGTGTGTAAGTACTTGAACTGAAAAAGACACTGTTTTCAGAACAAAATGTGATATGTGCAAGCGGACTTCACTAGCGCAGTACCATTTAACGATGTCTGACGCTACAGTTCGGAATTTCTGCTCCTACCAGTGTGTTATGTCATTCCAGGTAAGGTTTATATCTTTATACTGTCCTTTTTGAGACGAATTCGTTTCGTAAGAAAACTCAAGGCAACTCTAGTCTAACCCTACTCCAAAAGATTTTAAACTAGTTTTAACCCCGGATTATTATTGAATTTTATTTTGCAAGACGGATTTAATCGTGTTACCAACCGCTCAAAAATTAGTCCGTTTCCGCAAACGATAAAAACCGTTTTCCAACGATACCGCACTGCTTTCATTTACAGACCTGACGTTATCTTTTCGGTATAATTTATGCAGTACCGCTTAATTCCTCGCGAGAAAATGACTGATAAAGATTTTGTGACGTCTTATATTTAACTCCGTTTTCCAAAAAAAATAAAAGCGCTATTGGCGACATCCGTAAATAAAAATAAAAAACAATTAAACCGCGTGACGTGTTTCAAAACACCGAGCGAACACTGGATGTTTCTACCGAAACGCGATATACCGAAACGATCCCGCCCCGATCCCGCGCATACCGAGCCAATCAGGAGACGCTCATTGAAATATAGGCGCTCGGTGAGCTTTCAGCTTTTTTTTACTGGGTATACCAAGCATGCTGATCCCGCACCGCTGACGCACTGACAAGTCAGTAAAGTGCCTTAAACACATCAATCGATCAATATTCGCTGACAAATAATTCGGAGTTCTATGTTTATGGTTGTCTGTGATGGGCTTATTTATGGACCCAAAGTATAACGGTACAAGGATCTTTTGGCAAGTGGCTAAATTCGGAGCTAACGCCGCCATCTTTTTTTTTTAATACTATTCACCAAACAATTACACAAATTTTTACCAACTCCCCCTTTTTTACGAGCTACCCAGTGCTCACCGTCCGCAAGACCGCGCCTACGGTGGCCGGGAATCGGGCCCGGCGCCTAGGGTGGCTCCTGCGGCGACTTAGACTCGTTAGGCCGCGAAATTTGCCTCTTCCTCATGCGCTCTGCCTTCTGCGAAGCAGTAATGCTCGCGAAGGCTTCCCTTACTCTCTCGCTCCGTACCATAGCCTGGACCAGGGCCGGACGCGAGAGATCACCGTTTCCACGAGAACACAGCGGTGCTCCGCCCAAGCCGGGCAGACCTCCACTGTATGCTCCACCGTATCCCTCCGGGCGATCCACAAAATGGTGACCCCCGGGCGTTTCCTCCCGCCTTATCCGGAACAGGAACTTCCCAAGCAAACAACGCCCCCCTGTCAACGTCATTCGATCCTTGAAAATGACGCTAGTAGCATTGCAAGTCCCTTGACGTATGTGACTCTTCACAATTAAAAACTATCACTTTTGGCAAAAGATAAGCTCGCTACTTAACTACAGTGCGTTTATTATAACTTGACCCGTGACGGGATGGGTAGCACTAAATTTTGCAGTCTTCGTTTCAATGCTAATAGAGTTCAAAATGGCGACAGACAGAACAGTACTACCATACAAATTACTGAAAAATTCAGTGCAACCAATCGCGTCACGGGTCAAGTTATAATGAGGCACTGAAACGCAAACGTAAATCGACCATAATAATCGACTCCAAAATACAAGAGGTTTCATCCTATGGGCGAAAGTCGGTAAAAAAAACGGAATGTCATCAACATTATAACGTAAAAAAACGTCGTCCGTCACTCACAGCGTCAATCACCGAAATTTGTATCTTATACGGTAGTAAATAAACTCCATATTAGTTACAGATCCAGATTATCACAAACTGTGCGCTCTATAGGATTTTCCCGTCGGCAAAATTGACGCACTTCCATATATACTGAACCCCCTATAAATTTTTTGGGGTTTTTTTATTTGTTTTAGTGCGCACTATCGTTATAAGGAAATCTTATGCAAATTTTCAAGGTTTTAGACCCAGCGGTTTAGGCGGTGGCGGTGGCGTTGTTAGTCAGTGAATTTAAGATTTTTATTAAGTATATGTGTCTTCTATAGAAATTTAAAAACATATTTAACCTTTTTATAATTTATGCAGGGACAATACTCTAAACACCCGCTAATGCCGGGCGAGTCCATCGACCAGCAGAAAGCGGTGCCCACTGGAGCGCCGCGGCGGACCTACCCCACTGCTGCCAAAAATAATGGTAAGACTCATTACAGCATTTGTTAATTTTTTTATGAATAAAAATACCAACAGCTTTCAGAAACATATTAAATTAAACAATATTACTTCAAACTGCGTTCACGATTTATTTTCCAAACTTGTAAACAAATGTATGTGTTTTAGAAAAAAATAATTGAACACGATAAAGTTCAGTTTGCATTAAAACTTCGAACACTTTTCATTCTGAAATCAACTTTATACTAGCATAAAGTTCACATTTGTGTGTTGTTTATGCGGTGTGTTATTTTAAATATATTGTTTATGTGGTAATAACATCAAAACAAGGATTTAAATGGACGATAACTCGTATGTTTATCCCCTCACAGCAACCAAAACACAGCAGCGTGCGGGCGGCATGCCAGTGATCTCAAGCGTGCAATCCCTCGCGGCACCTCCGCCCCTCATGCCGTCCATGACGCGGCAGAAGTCCAAGCGCCTGCAAGTCCAACAGCCCGCGCCCGAGCCCGAGCCCCCCGCAGCCCCTAAGACGCCCCCTCCGCCCCCCAAACCCCCCACACCCCCACCACCACCTCCCCCGAAAATATACAACCATGTTATAGTCAAAACTTTACCCCCACAAGAAGTAGCTAACAAAGCAACCATGTCGAAACCGATGATGGTGTCAAAAGGCGTTTCTTGCCGACCTCATCCCTGCACTAAGGAGTGTCAAACAGATCCCAGCTTAGAACGACGAGTACTTATCCCTGTTCCTGTACCTATCTATGTTCCTGTGCCGTGTGCCATGTGGTCGCTACCTTTCCCAGTGCCAGTACCCATTCCAATTCCTATCCCAACCCCCATCTTCATCCCTACGACTAGGAATTCAGCTAAAGGCATCATGAAGGAGATCAATAAAATCCATGATAAGATGCCCACGGATCCGTTCGAAGCTGAACTACTGATGATGGCGGAAATGGTGGCTGGAGACAAGAAGAAGGATCAGAGTGATTCGGATACGGATGACGACAATGGTGTGTATAAATATTAACATATTTTTATGTATACTAGCGACCTTGCAAAACACGGGAAGGGTACCGACCATAGATATAAGAAAGAAGGAGATATGCCCGCAAGTTGAAAATGCATCGAAACCCAATGTCTTCAATTTATCCCTCCTACCTAGCCTACAACTACACATGCGATCAGTAAACCCAATAAATACGAAACCACTGAACAACACGGTATTCTTAAATGTTATCACGATCGCGTTCGAAAGCGCACTAGTTAGCGGAGACGGCTATTTGCCTGAGGCATGAGCATTGTGATCAGGACGCGCGGACACAGACACGCCCTCATGCCACTTCTCCTGTTATTTATATTTCTATGGTACCGACCCTTCCCGTGTTTTGCAAGGTTTTTACGAGGTAACAAGAAAATTGTATTTCTTTATTATATCTAGCTTAATATAAATTTATTATGTGCACATAAACCTTCCGGAATAAATTCTCTAAATTATGGTGAAGATCGCATCAAAATCGTAAGTAAGTCAAATCAAATCAAATTGTTAAATAGATATAAAAGAACAACGCGGTCAGACAGACACGAAAAGCGGCAACATATTGTTTAGTATAGTTTTTATAGAAGCCCTAAACTAGCCCATTTTTGTATCAAGTCTCAATAAACGCGTGGCATTGCACGTTGTAGCGTGATAAGAATCAATGCTAAGCTGTGACAACGATGTCAGCACGCAATGTTGAGTGTCTTTTTGATACCTTTGTTGCAGTAATTAGAATTTCAAGTAGAGTAAAAAAAGACTACGTGAAATATTACGGAGCGAAGCTATCACTTACTCCATGCAAAAGTATAATTGTGTGATAATCGACAAGATTACTTCATCGCATTTGCATTTTTTTTATTATTGTTTGTTAGAAGTCAGTACAGCGTAGCTCATTCAAGCACAAACTCAATTGGTTGCTTCCCACACCACTGAAGAAGAAACCAGTAACAAATATTTGCCGATTTATTCTAAGTTCAGAAAAAAATAAATGTATTTGCAGAAGAAAGCTTCAGTCCCGTCGCCGGTATTGACGGCAACAACGCCTTCGGCGAGGACATGCTGCAGATGGCGTTAAAGATGGCCACCGAGTATGAAGATCAGCCTGTGGACCTCGAATCTGCTATGACGGCGAATACCATCACGCCGAGCTCACATCCTGGTATGCCTGGTGAGTTTGGTGTCTTGGTTTTGCAAACATCTGGATTTTGTATATGATCATTTACGTGGTATTTATGATCGAGCGGAGTTTGAGAAAGATACACAAGTTATTTTGGCGGAGATATATTTTATTTTACTAATTTTAAGAAATCTTACAGCTAATACTTTCGAGTAGTCAGCAGTTTCCACTTGTATAAACTTACGTATTAAATTGACAAAACGGTACAAACAGCTTGAGAGTTAAACATAGAAACAACTGAAGAGAATAAACAAAAATAAAATACATTACGCAACAATGTTACTCTTCAAAGAAAAAGTTACATAACATTTTTTACATTTCTGGACACTTCGTAAATAAATCAAGCTCAACATCCCGGCACACCTTATTAAACATTCGAAATGCTATTAAAATATGTGTATTTTGCCTATAGATAGTTTTCAAAATAGGTACATCAAAGAGATGAGGCCTCCGAAGAAACACAGATGGTAAACGGAGTCCAATATTGGCCGCCAGCTCAGGGACGTTAGTAGACCCATTCATTATACTAAATAGGAAAGCGTAATCTGCAATTTTTCTTCACTCATGTAAAGGAAAAATATGAAATTTCTTACAATGACTAGTATAGTTAGGAAGATACGTATTTGAACGATATTGAGTGTACCTTAAAAATCGCCTTTGAATTCTTTCAAGCTGATTAATATAAAACGGTTATCCTGAAATAAGGAAAAGTAGACCCAAAATGGATCTCAATTCGGCTAAAGCAGAAAGTTTCTGTATCATCTGGAGATTGAAAAAATGTAAAATTGAAAATTCTAGCTGATTAGTTTCGCAAGTTATGGACGTTTTTGTATTTATACAATGCCCCTCATCTGAATCAGAGTAGAATACTTAAGTACACATATGCAATCGACCCCTTGATTCCAACATGAGGGAGTTTAGTATGTATTCTTAATTTATTATTGAAAAACTTTTTTTTTTTTTTTTTCGGAAATGTATTATTGTTTTTATCTGACCACTGAAAATCAGCGCTTTACTGTGGGTCTCCATAGCACAGCATCATGCTGAGTGGAAGCCTTCTTGTCACAGTCATGACGTGCCAGCAGCTGCCGACTATTTCTGTTATGTGCTCGTTATTGTATTGTTGTCGTTATCTACTCAAGTTTATTATCTTTTTTTTTATGCATGTGTTCTGTGACAAATAAACTTACTTTTCTTTTTTCTTTAAAACGTAAACTAATTGGCTAGAATTTTCAATTTTACATTTTTTCAATCTCCAGACGATACAGAAACTTTCTATCCGGACCAGCAAATTTGATAATATCCACTTGCTTTAGCAAGCGAAATACCTCCTCCTGCACATCAATAGAGCCGATGTCTGATACGAGACCAGCTATCTAATTACGCAACATGTTTTCGTAAACGATTACGACTAATTTGTTTCATTTTGACAGTTCAACAACATTCATTACGTTATTTACCACCACACCATTCATTGCGGTCATCGGCAACTAGTCCCCGACTTATGGCTATTAAAACCCGCCCCACCCATTGTTTGATTAGTTTGCGAGTAACTTCGACCACGCCTCCATACAAAATATCTAACATCAAACAATTCGCTATCGGATATACTATTAATAAGCCATGTTTCCGTCAGACAAATGATATCAAAAGAATTCACATAAACATTTCTGTAGATAACAGATGTTTTCGTCCGCAGCCCTCGAATGTTTTGATAGAAAATACTAATAGGTGCCATAACAATTTAAAAGTAGCACCAGAAAAATAAAAAATATAAGGTACACTCAGAGTTAGTGCCAAGTCCATGCTATAGGTAATAAAAGTCGGCTTATATAGCAAGTGGTGGCGAAATAAAGCGAAAACTATGTTAAATAAATCAGATTCGATAGAATAACTGCAAGAAATCGTATTCAAAGTGTAGAAACATTTAGTTTTAAAATTGTATAGGGTATGAGTAGAAATTTGAAGTGTAAGCAGATCTCACTTCTAACCGCACACATATAGAGTATATAATGACAATAAACAAAGCCGAATGAGTCGAATGAATAGGCGACACCAAATGATAAGAGAACAAAAGGCAGGCGAGAATGGAGTGCGTGCAAAAAATACATACCTATGTTTCTCAAACTTGATGGATTGTGGTATATCAATGTTTTTTGATTTTTATAGATTATCCTACTATGTATCAATTCTAATTTAAACTTGAATTTTGTATAATGTCTGTAATTTGATTAATCTGTAATTTTGCTAGATAAATAATAAATTATTTATCAAGCAAAATTTCTGTATAAACGTCAGACACAAAAACTTATTCATGTTGGTTTATGAAAGACGATAGATTTGCTGGCGCTAGGGCCATTACCACGGTATTGCCCTGTGTTTACCAAATTACAAGTTATAAATACCTTTTTATTGTACATTATTTTCTCTTTAGAGGAATTTTGCACAGGAATGCATTGATATGGTGGTTATTTTTGTGAGCTTCGAGAATGAAGCTGTATCCTAGGTTTGAAATTTTAATGAGATATTCTTTTGTGTATCATTTAGTTTCACCTAATTGCCAATGCACTCAAAATAAATAAACCCAAGGGGTCGTACAGTGCAATTTAGAAATTATAAAAATGTGTAATAAACGTCAGGTCTAGAAGGCGAGAGCATGCACCACCACCACATGATGGTCCTGGAGCAGCAGCGCGCAGTCGCGGCCCTGCGCGCGTCCGCCGCGCCGCGCAAGCGCACGCCCGCGCCCGCGCCGGCCGCGCGCCCGCAGCGCACGTCCAAGCGGCGCCGCGCCGAGCCGCCGCCCGCGCCGCTGCCCGACCCGCCGCGCGAGCCGCAGGAGAAGCCGGATGCTAACATGTGTCTCAAGGTAAATTTACCGAACAATAATAAGGCCTCGCCACGGGTGTCGCTATACTTTACCGTGAACGGACAATTGCAGGTATAGCTGACCGCAACGCTGCGTGCGCCGCCGCGATGAACGCAGCGTGCGATGCCATCCGCGGGCTCAGCCAGCATTTCAAGCAACCACGTGTAAAATCACTTCTCCATAAACACGCTCATTCAACGTCATGTGTCTGAATTTAGTGCGGGCCGCGCCGCCCAACGCGACGCTTGACGCTGCGCGTTTCCGTAAATGAGCCCTTCTTGCGAAACTAGTCAGTAAATAAAATTCGCGAAATATTAACATTAGCAGAACTATTTTTTCATTTTTATAACGTATTTTTATTTTGATTGTCAAAACAGAGCATTCTGACATCGAGTGACTTCAATACTTTTATTCCGTATTCGTCTTATTTGCCAAAATACGACGCTGTGAAGTTACTCTATTCGCCTATATCTGCCTATTTTTCACGAATACGCAAATACACTAACACTCGTATCCGCCAGTTGTCGGTTTTTGGTCACATATCAAATAGGGATGATGCCTGGGTAAAAAAAAATGAAATTCTAATTAGTCCGTCAGTCAGATAATAAAAAAATATTAGACACGTATTTTTTGCTTTATCATATTGATATAAATTACTTAGATAAAACGCATTTTAAGTTTGGGAGTGGGGTTCGATACGTCACTAGTACGTATAAAATCTACATACTCGTGATGTCATGGCATATTTTACCTCAATGTATCGCCGTAATCTTTAGATTACGTAAAAAAAGAAAAAATACGTGTCCAATATTTTTTATAATCTCAAAGACGGACTAAAAAAAAATTTTTAGTCATCATCATCCCTATTACTGCGATTAAACCGAATAAGTTCGATTACCTTCCACACATGGCTTCCTCAGTAGAGTGCGGTGTTTTATGTATGCATAACATATATTGGTAATTAACACAAAGGAAATAATAAGTTGCTCCTGCGGTCAACACGTCCATCTTTGCGTTCAGATTAGCAAAAACATTGCAAAAATATTCTTGAATGGCGGCATATTCGCTGTGTTCATGACGATGTATGGACGGTGTGTTCGAGTTATTCGGACTTCTACACTAATAGCCGAACAAAACACAGTAAAAAACGCGAATACCGAATAGCGATGTGAAGTGCCACCATTAATGTACACATACCTTGATCTGCCTAACCTAAGGCTAGATCACAAATAGGTAAGGAAGGGGTTCCAATATAACCTGATGCAGTCCAGTGTATATTTTCCTTTTAACGATCACAGTCTACCCTTAACCACAACCAAACAAAACCAATATGCTAAGATTCAACCAGTCCGTGAAATTTTCTCTGACCACTATATTTAACTTACCATATTTTCAACCACTTTCAGTACACATTCGGTGTCAACGCATGGAAACAATGGGTTATGACGAAGAACGCTGAGATAGAAAAGAGTTCAATACGACGGAAGCCCTTCAAGTCGGAGATACTACAGTTAACTGCCGACGAACTTAACTATTCGCTGTGTCTCTTCGTCAAGGAAGTAAGGAAGCCGAACGGCAGCGAGTACGCGCCGGATACTATTTATTATTTGGTTTTAGGTGAGTTCACTTAATTTTGTACTTTTGAATCCTAACTTCACTTATAGTTATAACTATGGCAGTTCGTGAAGATTTTCGTAACTTACTAGTGTCAGCCGGGACCAAAGGCTTAACGAGCTTTCCGGGGCACGCAGGGGCTTTGGTATGTAAAGATGGTCACCCATCCACGGACCAACCTAGGCAAACGTAGCTTAGCTTGATCAATCGACCCGTGCGGGTGTTATTATTTGGCCCCGAGCCTTTGTTATGTTATTTCTAAACTATAAAATATTAAATTTTCAGGTATACAACAATATCTATTCGAAAACGGTAGGATAGACAATATATTTACGGACCCATATTACGAGAAGTTCACGGACTGCTTAGATGAGGTCGCGAGGAAGTTCTCAGTTTTATACAATGACTCACGTAAGTATTCTTCAAGATATTTCTTTAGTTTCTTGACTACTTTGATGACTTGTTGTAACATATACAACTTTCATGATATTGTGTGATGCTTCTGGCAAATGAAGATTAAAATAATTAATTTACCGTGTGTTGTCAAAGCGGCTGAGTCGTTGTATTGTGACATTTTTTAAAGTGCATAGGATAAAATCAAAAGTGATTGTTGCTATTAATGGTGGTTTTGCCAGAATCGGTTACGATTATTGGCGACTTTTACACAGAAGCAAGCAAATAAGTTTACTAAATATCCTTGTCCTCTGTTTCCAGAATACATAGTAACTCGAGTGGAAGAGGAACATTTGTGGGAGAGCAAGCAGCTCGGCGCGCACTCGCCTCACGTCCTCCTATCTACACTCATGTTCTTCAATACAAAACATTTTAATTTAGTGGTGAGTGTTATATCGCACCTTTGGTAGAACAAGGGCATAATTGTCATAAATTGCCAAAATGACTTAAATATGCAGAAATGCTTTAAAAAGGCCCTTTGAACTGAAGGGACAAAGACCCGCCAGATGGAAATAGTGGCGTTGTCTTTTTGGCGCCATTTTGTTACTCTCTTGGCGCGACAAAGAAAAAAATAATAAAATTGCAAAAACTGCAATTGTGCCCTTGTTCTACCAAAGGTGCGATATAATTAGTCATATAGATTAGTGTAGTAAGCTTGTCTATGTTGACTGCAATCTTTAGGCCAAGAATTCAGCGCGATATTCCCGTTTCGATCTACAAAATAAAAAAGGCCTGCATCTCCATGCCCAGTATGCCCACAGACCACTTCAAGTGATTTCTTACCGCACTAATCAGCTTATAGGTTTTTAACCCAGATACATAAAAATATTTTATTAAGAAGTGATTAATGCCCCGAAAAACGCGAGTTGCAGTATCCTATTCTTAGTCATACTTTTTTCTGGCATGTGCTTTCTGCGGGAATTAGTGTTCCCAGTGTACTGTAGCTGTACTAACGACTTCATAATCTCGTCTTTCAGACAGTAGAGGAGCATATGCAGCTATCGTTCTCTCACATAATGAAGCATTGGAAGAGGAACCCCAACCAACCCGGCCAGGCGAAGATCCCCGGGTCAAGGAATGTCTTGTTAAGGTTTTATCCCCCACAATCCGCATTAGGTAAGTACTTAACAAATACATAAGAAAATTGTAATGATTAAAAATACTTCCGTATAATAGGGATGATGACAATTTTTTTTTTTAAACCGTCTTTGAGATTATAAAAAAATATTGGACACGTATTTTTTCTTTTTTTACGTAATCTAAAGATTACGGCGATGCATTGAGGTAAAATGTGCCATGACGTCACGAGTATGTAGATTTTATACGTACTAGTGACGTAGCGACCCACACTCCCCAACTGAAAATGCGATTTATCTGATTTGATATATTATATGATAAACCAAAAAATACATGTCTAACATTTTTTTATTATCTGACTAATTAGAATTTCCTTTATTTTACCCAGGCATCATTCCTATTTTAAACTCACGACTTTTCCCATGGGATTAGACCACAGAACAGAAAAAAAACAGTAGAAATCGCAAGTAGGCGGGGCCCGCGTACCCCGAGTTTTGCGGAGATCCGCTTATGTCTGTTCCGCGCACACACCACGCAAATCAGTCTAGTTACAACCGTCACGGTGAAAAGAACTTGAAAAAATAATACAAAATTGCCCTATTTTGCTGTTTTAGAATGTAAACACCAAAAATATATCAAATAGAGGTATGTCATACAATCGATAAGTCTTAATTGATTTTATTTCGATTAAAATTTGAAAAATAATATTTTATTAAACAAGACAAGTAAAAGTGGACTTTATGTTGTTTAGTTTATGGTCTACTTTATTTTAAACTCAAACATATTCTTCGCGAAGATTCCAACTATGCACATGTCACAGTCCGCTACTCAATTAGAGATTACCGTTATCGATAATGAGTTATCTATATTTTAAAGGGGATGCGCTAATGTAGCCCGCGAAATTCAAATTTCTTTACGTTTCTTGCAATTTGTAGGTCAGTGTCAGGATGTATGTTGATTAAAATATGATTCGCGACCGTAACAAATATGGCTTCAGAGAATTATAAACATTAGAATCAGATACAAACAGAATAACAACTCTTATGTTAGAATAATCCTAAAATGTCATGATTTCATGAAATAGTCATTCAATAGGATTTTATGAACATAGAGGGATTATTTTGTATTGGTGGTTTTTATAATTCTATAAATTAATATTTGATACGGCCGCGAATCACATTTAGATCAACATCTTATTTAGATCAGCTGGCGTATAAAAGCGATTTTGCCAAAAGTGACACATAAGAGGTCTTAAAGTCGCAACGACGATCATCGTGATAAAAAAGAACCGCCTTCAAAATCTACAATATATTTATACAATAATCATCTTTAACGTTGTCGAAATTTAATTTATTACTAACTTAAGTTTCAACAAAGTGAAAAATAAATAGGTACAGTACAATTATTTTCTAAATGTCCCTCGGCAAACTTCGTGTTTCGTCAGTCGTCCGATTTCTATCTAGCCTTTGCACTTGGTGGAGACCGGATACTCTCAGGCCCGTATCACAGAACCTCACTCAAGACTCAAGCATACTTAAAACTAGTTTCAACCAATCAAAAGGCTTTAAAAGAGTTTAAAGTAATGCTGGAGTATTGAGTGAGGTTCTGTAATACGGGCCTCAGTCTCTTAATCGACGATAAGTAGTCATTTTCAAATTGGGATCAGTAGTTTAACACAACAATTCATAATTATACTTTCTATAAATCGTAAGTATGTATGTATTAGAATAAAATATTAACACTCGATTTCCAACATAATAATATTTATCGACTCTAGCTGTTGACTGTATTTTGTTTGAAAATAAAACGGAATGTCGATAAATAAGTCAACGACAGTGGTACATCCTTAGAGGAGGACGAATAGTAATGACCTCGTTACGCAAATATGAATCTTATGGGTAACGAAATACAGCTTTAAATTGAATGCATTTAATAGAGTTACATCTAGCGGCGGGTAGCGTAACTTGCTCATTAAAGTATTCAGTGTGCGCTTTATGAATGAATGAATGAATGAAATGCACCGATCCCAGCGTGGTTTAACCAGACTCGATAAATCGAATGAACCCCAAGATTTGCACTAGCCCATGAAGCCTCATGTTTCATGGGGCTACAAAGGCCATTGCATATCTAGGAGTAGACCGGGGGGCGCGGGTAATGGTAAGGAAGACGTGCCCTTAGGATAAGGAAGGATTTGAGAGCCATACCGGATATGCATCCTAGAGTAAGCATAGGAATAGTGGAGAGACGGGTGTTAATTATCTATGGATGGGCATCTTTTGCGACGTCTTCGTTATGTTGGTTCGAGTCAATCTTCACCGGTGTATTTTGAGAACGGGGATACGCTGCTTTCTCAGCTTTTTCTATACTGCTGCTGTGCTGTGTTCGATTTTGCTGTGTCTAAGTCTTCGTCAGAGGCGTCGCTGCTATCCGTTTCAGGTTTCTTGTACATCTCGCTGGCGGCCTTCATGATCTTGGATCTGTCTGTAGCCTTATCCATCCAAAAGTCTAATTCCTTGTCGAAATAAGTCGAGTCCTGCTTAAGCTTGTCGTTCCATGTGTAAATAGGACGGCCTACTTTCTTATATTTGGCCTTATACTCCATTGCTGCGTGTAAAAGGTGTGGTTTGCCACGCCTGTGGACGTGTGCGAGATAGCACATTCTGTGGTTCTTGATGCGTTTGGTTACAGTTTTTCCATCTAAGATTTCGTGCATCTTCTTTTGTGTTGGTTTATTTCTGGCGTGGTTAATCAAGTCTCTCATGATGACTCTCTCATATCTTCTCAGTCTTGACCTATTAGCTTTGGTGATTGCCGATACTTTCAATCCGTATATCATGCAAGGTACTATAACCATTCGATACATGAGTCTGGCTAGTTTCCAGTCCATCTTTGAGTTTATTATGAATGGTAATAGTGACTTTGCGTTTCTAGTGGCCTGTTCACACCGTTTTCTAACTGTGCTTCTCCTGCTTAATGCAGATGTTATGTATGTACCTAGATATTTAATTTCGTCGACAGTATGTAGTTTTAATCCGTTCATTGACACGTAAGTCGCTTTCTGTTTAGTTAATGAGTCTCTAATTAGAATTTTTGTTTTAGTTTCGTTTATTTGTAGGCCGACACTACCTAGTAGGGGTTTAATATGGTATACAATACCTTCTAACCCTTTTAGGTCGTCTGTAATGAAGATGAGGTCGTCCGCAAATGATAACACCAAGGGGAGTGATATTTCAAGATCTTGGTCTAATTTAATTAACTGAGTTTCCTCTTCGAGGGTTCTAAGGACCTCATCCATGACCAGTGTAAAAAGGCGAGGAGATAGTGGGCAACCCTGTTTGACTCCCTTTCCTTTAATGATCCAACTACTTTGCTGACCACACCATTTGATGTGTGTTCGTTCATTCATGCAAACTTTGATTATCCTGTTAGTTAGCGTCATATTAGATCTTTGTATTAGAATGTCTCGTAGTGCTTGGAGGTTGACGTTGTCAAAAGCTTTTTCTATATCCAGAGCGAGTACATAGATTCTTTTACCTGCGCGCCATTCTTCGTCCAGAACCCTTTTTAGTGTAAATATGTGATCATCTGTAGATCTATTGTTTAAAAAAGCAGCTTGGTAGTTACCCAATTCTTTTATTGTTTCGTCTAATTTTTTTAAAACGTAGGAGGCGTAGATTCTGTAGCCCGTATTGCAAACCGATATTCGTCTATAGTCATTTGAATCTTTAGGGTTGTTTTTCTTTGGAATTGGTACTTGTACTGTTTCTAGCCAGGTGTCGGGCGCTTCATTTTGTGTCCACGCTTTGTTCATGTGCTTGGTGACGGCTTCCTGTAATATCGGCGGCATTGCTTTGAAGAGCTCAATTACCACTTGGTCTGTTCCGGGCGCTGTCCCGTTCCGCATGTTGTTAATTATTTCCATTACTTCGTCCAGTGAGGGTCCTGCATTTTGTGCGGTGGATACCCGTTTTGTTATGGTAACCGTTGGTATAGGTAGGCCCTCGGAGGTTTTTAGGATTTGCTCCCATTTGGACATTGGTATATAAGCGGTTCTTTTCCGGCGTTTGGTAGTTTGCTTGTTTTTCCTGTAAAATAGATAAAGTACCTGCATGCGTTTTGATGGATGTTTTTTCCCCAATCCAGTGAAGAATGCACTGGATTCTTTGTTTTCTTCTTCCGTTTTTATCATATGAAGTATTGCCTGACATTCCTTTACGCGATTATGTCTATTTGGGTTATCTAATTGTCTTCTTTGTAGGAATTTAGCCTTTTGGAGGTTAGCAAGAGCTATACGATGTTCCCTAGAGTGACTCTGTTGAAAAGTTAAGGTTTCCTGGGCCGCCGCTTTTAATACTTCAGTTATGGTACACCATGGTATTTCGACGCTTTCATCTGTTGAGTCTATTCCGACGTTTTCCAATTTTTTGATTATGCAAGCTTGGTATTTTGCTTTGGTTGATTTGATATTGAGAGCGGCATAGTAGTATTGTTTGTAATTGAAATCCTTGGTCTTTATTGTTGTTTCATTTTTTTGAGTCTGGTGTTTATTGTTTTCATCATTGTTTATGATTCGGTTTGTTCTTAGCTGCCCCCAAATTATTTTATGGTCAGATATGGCCCTACCTGCCCATTCGCCTTTAATATACTTAAAGAGTTTTTCTGTTGTCTGTGGCGTAATAATGTGATCCAATTGTGATTTCTGCGTGCCCTTTGACCATGTTATCTTGCATGATGTTCTCGCTTTTGTTGTTTCTATTTGCAGTTTTTCCCTGCTGACTATATCCATTAACATTTCACCGTTGTAATTGGAGTAGTCATGATGGAGATTTTGGTGAATCAGCCCTTTGCGTTGGAAACTTATTGTATCTTGTCTACCAATATGAGCGTTAAAGTCCCCTAGGATGATTAAAGTACATTTCCTTGGTTTTTGTCTGATCAAGTTTAGTATACCCGTGAAGGATCTGGTTGCTTTAGAGGTACAGCTGTTGATGTGAGAGTTAATTATATAAAGCGGAGCAGGTTTGTCGCTTCCCCTACCAATTTTAAGAGTTATTGTCATCACGTCGGTATCGCGATTTCTATTTATTATTTCAATTTGGGAATCCTTTCTGACTAGAATTGCAAGTCCCCGTTGAGCTTTACCTGCGGTTCCGGATAGGTGCCATTCGTAATGGGTGGAGTTGTACGTTCCTAAGTTCATCCCTGTTTCTTGTAGGCAGGCTATGTGAATGCCCCTATTTGAAAGTTCCGCGTCTATTTTATCTTTTTTGGCCGGTTTCGAGGCCCCACGAACGTTCCAGGTTGCAATGCGCAGGTCTGAGCAAGTGTACTTAGTCGCGGCAGAAGGCAAATTTCTAAGTATTGTGTATCCGGTGTCGTCCGCGAGTTCAGCCGATAACGGTGTACATAATGTTGATGTTAATTGTTCATCCGGTGTTAATGAGCAAGCTAGTTGGGGGCTGCTCAGAATTCGGGGTTTAGTAGGCTGCCCTTGTTCGTCTCTTTTGTTGTATTTATTGCCTACCGTTTCGGCATGTTGTGGTGTATCTTTGTTAGTTGTTTTATGCGATAGACTTTGCAGCTTATTGTTGTACTGTTTTTCGGCGCTTATGACCCAGCTATCATAATGTTGATCTTTGTAAATGATATGTATGTTTCCGTGTACTGGTTCGCCGGCAGGTGAGTAGACCAGTGTGTTCCCGTAGTTATTATGCACATGCACATTTACGAGATAGAATTCGGCCGCGGCGATTAGGATGTCTTCCCCTCCCCAGAACGTCTCGTTAAACTGCGCGGTTATGTAGTTTGTTATCATTTGTTCCTGAGAGAGCTTGCTGTTAGGAATAGAGTCTTGAATGTTATTCCTAAGTGCTAAGCAAATTCTGGCTTCGTCGCGGTTATCCGAAACATACGTAGCTAGGTCTCGGCGTATTGACATATGGCCAAATGTTAACCCCATTAAAAGATTTAGTTGATGGGCGATCGCACTAAACAGACAATTGCCATCCTTTTGCATGGCCGCTATTATTACCATTGTAACACTATTGTTTGGGACTCTGGACCCCACGTGTTGAGACACAGAGCTACAAAAGTTTGACAGGGTCATGCGTTGATTGAGATTTATTAGATACCCTCTGTTTTTCTATTGAAATATAACTTGTTATGCAGTTTTTGTTTTTGTTGAGTGGGCTTTAGGCTCATCACACGTGTGCCTTTCTTCACAAAAACTCGGGTAAATTGTTCGACCGAAACACGACAAAAAAGAAGTTGCTTTAGACGCGACTTTTTGGAAGGCAATGGAAATTGCCAGAATGTTACGCAATCTAAATCGACACTGTTATTTTTGTTAGAGTATATATTATAATTTTTATCTTGATGTTCTCGTTTTACTATATACTAAATATGTAGCTTAAAAGTAAGCGTTGGTTCAGTGCGAAGCATCAAACCTTTAAACTTCGCCAGTCACTACGCAACCGTAGATATGCGCTAACGATGTTGACGCTTAATCTAACAAATAATCTACCGAACTTTGTCGCTGAATTTTGGCCTCGTAATCGAAATAAAGCCGGGAATTTAATTCAGTTCTCGTGATCGATACACTTACTAGAAACAATTTAAGGTGTAAGTCTTTTTGGTATCTGGATCTACCGTTGGACTTAGCATTAAGCATGCGTTTGAACTATGGGAGTTTGATTTATTAACTGAGTGATTAGCAGAACGCCCTGACATAAAAGGAATGATCTCACCGGGTTTTTCTTAATACGACGTTTCTGGTTCCCTGGAAACCTTGGGCAGACGATAAGGCCTTCGGATGCCCTGGATCGCTCGCTCTGGGTCATGAACGTACGTAGGCTTAGCACACCTCACTTTTGCACTTAATGTAATTATTTGTAGACGCTTGAGTCGTAGCCACATTGAATAAACAAAACACTCGATGTTATTTTTATTTTGACCGGCAAAAAACACGTTGGATCTTGTTTCGGACCCAAGCCCGTACACGTGTGCGATAAAGGACGCGGAGCGCTCGAGACGTCCTTCCGCAACGGCGTCCAGATGAAGACCTTAAAGTATTCAGTGTGCGCTTTAAACGGAAAAGTCATAAATACGTAAAAAGAGTAGACAGTAAATAACTCTATCGTCTATAAATTGTAGTTTATTTTCAAATAGGCGACGACTGACATTATTTCCTACTTTCATTCATGTTAAACTACCAATCACACCAAAGATTTCTTAGTGTTACGAAATACAATTAACTTGTATTTCTGTGAGTTTGGGTACGCTGGTTCCGATACTAATGAAGCGCTATGCGACTTCTACTGTTTTTTTCTGTTCTGTGGGTTAGACAGAAACTATAAAATGTTAATAGTATAATATTCGCATAATTATCTATTTTTTGGGTAAACACAACATTATTAAATGCCATCTGTGTCCTTCGGGAATAGTAGGCCCTTTGCCACATTCCGTCTCATCCAAAGAAGAATGCTAAGTCTGTTCTTGCAACTAACTCTTTACTCTTCGTGTGGTTAGTGACTAACCTGGTGTCAGAGTTTTAAAGCCGCCCATGGGCCTCTGACTTGCCTTCACATGCCGTCGAGAAATATATCTCTTTTGAAGCAAGTGATAATTATACAATACGCACTTGACTCCGAAAAGTCAGAGGTGCGTGACTTGGGTTCGAAATCGAGACCTATGAGTTAGCAATCTGACGGTCACACCACTAGGCTAACACTGCTCATACTCACTTATCTCTCTTAACTCATTTATCTCATTGCAGAAGCGAATTCGAGAAAGAAAAAGGTGTATGAACAACAAGAAAACGAGGAGAATCCACTGCGGTGTCCTGTAAAACTATACGAATTCTACATTTCAAAATGGTATGTTATTTTCCTACATATACCCGGTTTCTGAAAGACTGATCTAGTCGGTAATCTGCTGTCAAGTCTCATGTTAGCGGTTGTTATTGGTGGACCATAGTAACATTGACATATCATATTGAAATAGCCTTTCAGAAATCGGGAGAGCATCTCTTGACAAAGACGTTTACAGGATTATACAATATATTTGAGTGGGGAAGGTTTGTGTCCAGTTTAGTACTGCAATTAATCGACAAATATCTGCAATTATACAGACAACGGATTCTGCCATTATTGTTCAGCGTTTTTTGTCGTAAAAGGCAACTGCAAAGCGGCCAAGGTTAATCTTACTGCAATTAGATTTACTGGACTGTATATCGCCGCAACTCTATTTCAGCACCTCGTATTTAGAATGTGTGTGTTATGTGACTCTGATAAAACACTGTCTACAGTGCGTTTTATCATATAGTTCCTATGCCGTAATGTTGGCTCCACTGTTGTAGGACGAACACGAATACGCTAAGGCGCTACCTAATAGGTCCGTTGTTAAAGTTTAACAGCGGACTTAACATTACAGCAAAGGAACTACATATTTGATGAAACGCATTTTAGCAACTTAGGTTTGACTCTGATAAAAACTTTGACATGGCCCTTTTTGTTTTTTTTTTTCGGACTTACAAATATCGTATGACGCAGTAAAAAAACATGCATAAATGTTTATTACATTTTTCCCTTACGACCATTCATTGAAACGGTCAATTAGCAGGCCTTCATTCAGCAGTAGATGTATCTATGCAGATTAGACCAAGAATCATCCCAGTCAGCGCCGGGATAGGAACACTTTGTCTATACTTAGATTTAAGGAAATCCCCAAAACCCGGCGCAGGGTGGAGTGCACAAACAGAATACCCAAATGACCAAGCGTACAATAGTTGATTTTGTATTAGCTTTATTCCTTGTCAAGTCCCGCACATTGTAAATGAGAGCAAGGGTGAGCGACTTCATTATCGTTCATGAATTTCATTTGTATTCAAAAGTAACTAAAGTGGTTGCTTCATTGCAACTCCCATTGCCTGCGCTGACCCATACTTTCACTGATATCATTTGTAAAGGGGCAGAGCTAACATAAAATAACAGTTGTAGGAACACAATTTGAACTTTAAATACTCTGTGGGTGCACCGCCCTTCCCCAGTAGGGCCTACCCAGCGCACCACTCCACTACCAATGATATTATAGTCTATTTTCCAACAGTCCCGAGTCGGTGCGCACGCGTAACGACGTGTTCTACTTACAACCGGAGCGATCGTGTGTGCCGGATTCGCCCGTTTGGTACTCAACGCAGGCGCTCAGCAGACAGGCGTTGGCGAAGATGCTGCATCGCGTCAAGATGGTCAAGGAGATCAACATTGCACTGCTGACCAGCTAAGGTGAGCCATGGTACTGTAAAATAAACAAAGAAAATATATATATTTGGGACACTGGACAAGAAATGGAAGAGGTAAAAGCAGGAAAATTTAAAATTAACAAAATAATGAAAATAAAAAAAGACCTGTATTAGTCAAAAAAGCTCCTATCTCAGCAATATGCTGCAATATTTGAAAAATAAAAACCGCAGCGCTATAGCCATAAATATGTGTAAAGGTCAGATGTCAACACCGCTTGTGCATGATGCGACCTTACAAGGTACATAACGCCCCCTAACTGCCACTATAGGCGAGAAAAGGGACTGGCTCTGCACGCTCAGCATGACCACAATATAAAAGGGTTTTGTCGACGGAAGATTAGACAATATGACGGATAAACGGATTTTGTCTATACTTCCGTCGACAAAACCAGTAGAAAACCCGTTTCTATGGTTGTCATGCTACGCGTGCTGCAGTTATCAACCAGCCTGGCAGTACAGGGCCCGACTGCATTCACCCGTTGGCTTCAACTGTAAAGAAAAAATATAAAATCTGACCATCTGCAGACTGTCAATAATTTCTTGTGTCTTGTTTCAGAGTACACCCCAATCTGCAAACGGCTTTGAAACTAATGCAGCAATGCGACGCGAATTACTGGCACGGTCCTACAGCCTTTATTTACCGGACACTTGCGAGCGTTGGCTTCGGGTGACGGGAAACGATGCGCCCGCGCCAGCGTCAGTAATCACTTATCAAATCTGTTGTTGTGGTGACATGTATATTTTTTCTACTTTGTATATCAGTCTGCGTAACGGACGGCGAACATTACTTTTAAATAAATAGTTTATATTAGATTACGTTTTTATAATGTTGCAATGTTTTAGTCGTAAGTTTCTGTGCGGGACTGTTTATGAATGTACAGACAATGATACTAGTTGTATCGTTCAATTCACATATTGCTTTAGTTATCATTATTATCCAATTTCATTTGTATGTTATTATGTAACGCTGATCTAATGAAAGGTCGAATTGTGTTATTCGAATCATTTTAAAAATTGTAAATACGCCAAGCGAAACAAAAATCACTGTGTATTGTTTCGGAAATGTGTGATACATTCATAGTAGTAATTGGCGACTTGGGCTTACCTTCCTCAGTGCCAGGAACTATGAATTTTATAATTGCCCTTGTGTAATATTTGAATATTAATATTAGATAGATATAAGTTATAAAATTCCAGTTTTTTAGTGGCAGATGCACTCATGTGTTATAGTAGTATTCATTTTATAAATTGGGAAAATGATATAATATCTCTCAGATAGAAATTTTTATTGAAAATATTATAGCTTAGCAAAAGAGTCAGATTCGTATTATATTTTAAGTATAATGGCGTCAGTTGTAAGGTTTAGGTTTAACGCTGTGTAAAAAAGAATACTGATTCTCTAAAACTGAGTTTTTTATTTTAAAATAACCTGAAAGGTATCCACTGTCAGCAACGAAAGTCGATTACACTAACACACGTAAATTAACTCAACATTATTGAATACGGCTTCATGTTTAAATTTTTTGCTATTTAAATTTTACGTGCAACATTAACCGACAGAAACACTGCAATCTGCATATTTAAATAGGTTCACACATCATATATTTAGTGTGACCATATCTATATCCAACTTGCGTTGAGTTTCTATGAGATACTGCCGTAAGCGTCTGTCAATGCATTTGACATGAGAGTGAAGTGTAAAACAGATAGCTGAATAGGCTTTCAGAAACTAGCAGGCTGTTGGATTTCAGCGTTCGCCGCTTAACCGAACGCTGAAAATTCAAAGCTAAAAAAGCTAAACTTCATCTGCCTAGATTCCTAGAAGAGGGCCATAAATTACCTGAATGAAAATAATTTCACCTAAGCCTTTCAGGTAATTATGCGGTTTTCATGGATCTAACAGGTATACAGTCACGAGCACCAATATGTATCCATTTAGCAAAATTCAAAAGCGATTTTCGCATGGAATAACGACTGCAACTTTGAGATGAGACCTATTTCTTATTAGTGTGGGTTCCAAAATACTATTTTCGGAACAACATAAAATTACGGTCACCACAGTAGGAGAAAATCACTTTTTAAAGATGCTAAGTGTATACATATTGGTGCTCGTGACTGTACCTACGTGATATTCATAGGAATATGCTAAATTAACACTAACACAGGTCACCAATGTTAATTAGGTTAGTTAGGGCATAAATCGAACAAATTACGTGTGACTCCGGATTTCTAATTTGTCTGTCTGTGATGTCTTGCTTATACCTTTTTATTTGGCGTTTTTGTCGTAGTTGGATTTTAATTTTATAACATTTTTTTCTCGTTTCCTTTCGGGACTACCAAGTTGAAACTGCTGTTAATGAATATGATGGAAGGTAGAAAGTCTGGTACATGACAAATATAATATGTACTAAACTGAAATTGATTTCAAGAAAATCAAACCACTATCGTCGATTTTGGCCCCGTCGTTTAAAAACGTAGTCTGAAATGGATCTAAAATCTAAAGGAACGTGGCGAAGACTTGTGACTGCTACATTCTTCGGTCACAAGCAGCGCCACCATCCAGGTTCAACCTAGTCGGGCTGTACAGGGGTGGATCCAGCCCTCGAGTCAGGGAGGGTCATATAGTCGTGGTCCAGTCAGGACAGGCTCCACATACTTCCGACCCTTTTCACGAAATCACTCCCACAGCTTGCAGGAAAGCGAGAGGAAAGATGTTACACATATAAAAAAACACTACAATTGAAAAATAACTTTATTTCGGAAGACGGTGTCTTTGGTTTTGAATTTTCGTTTTTTTTTGTAATGTTTTTATTTTTCACTTTTTAGTTGTGGTAGGCAGCAGGTAGTGGTATTCGAATTTGTATGGGGTAGGTCCCACACAAATTCGAATACCACTACCTGCTATGTAAATAACAGTCACAGGAAGTTATCATCATATCATCCACATAATAAATACTAAGTGGGAAAAATACGTATTATTGAAGCTTACTCAAAAACTATCCAAGTAAAGTTAATAAAATTTATATGGGACTAATTCGGGAGCATACCCTTTCATGCAAAAAAGAGTTTTCAACATCGGTCCACAATTGACGGAGAACTCGGCGGAAAACATAAAAAAAAAAACATACATTCGCGACGAACATATAACCTCCTCCTTTTTGGAAGTCGGTTAAAAAAAAATTGGTTGCCTGTAAAGTCGGTATACGGGCGAAAGTTTTACGTGACAACGACTTTGAGTGGTAAAATAATTTTAATGTGAATATTCATTCGTATTTAACCTTTGCTGTTTGAATTGTTGCGATGGACGAAACTACCTTCACATTATCACTACACAATTGTTTTACAATTAACTGGCAACGTGTAAACTTGTATGCAGGCGCCTAAGCGAAATAGAAGCGCAAGACATGAACCGGTGTGTATGCCTATCTCTCTCACTCTCTCTCTCTCGCTCTTAGGCGGGCTAACTGTGCTCGAGTGGAAGGGACGCGTGCCTTTCACTTTTTATGTCTGTCTCTCTCGCTCTTAGGCGGGCTAACCATGCCCGAGTGGAAGGGACGCGTGCCTCTCACTCGCTCTCATTGTGAGCGCATAACGTGAGCGGAGCGTAACGCAGTTTCTTGAAGTGTCACCCGGCAAACCAATTTATAAGACGTTGTCACGTCAAAATGAACGAACTGGTGCATCGTATACTACAGGTACTTAATTATAATAATAGCACATAGTCGTATTATGCGTGTCGATCGCGTGTGTGTTTGCCATCATACAAAACATATTGAAACTATCTGTGGTCGACCTAACCCCAGCCCAGGGCGGAGGGTCATGACCCCAGGATCCGCCCTTGGAGCTGTATCACATTGTTTCCTATTGCATAAACCCGATTACATGCGGTTTGCAAGCACATTTGCGTGTCACTGTTCTCGCTTAAAATAAAAATCAATGCAATGTATATTGATTTTTCATGTGGAAAGGTGAAAGATAAAAGTAGTTATCTACGGGTTTTATCTATGTCCATTACATACCACGATTTTATTACCTTTCATAATCTCGAACATAGGTACCTACTAATTTTGTATTTTTTCTTTTCTTTTTACCATTGATGTAAATCAAAGATACGCCTTACAGCATCAAAAAATGACCGCATTTGTGCTTAAGTTGTCATCTGTCACACAATGACAGAGAATTGTCGCTGTACCGTCAGCATACTCGTTTTAAAAAAGGTACTTAATTTTAAAACGAGGTTGTTTTGAAATAATAAAATGTTTGTTTTTAGTGTGGTCAATGATATTATAATTGAATTGAATTTTAATAATAATAAAGCAGAAGCGGTAGAGTTTATTGACAGGCTGATTAAAAAAATCAAGAAAAATATTTAATGGATCTTTGCCACACCCTCGCGACATAGGAAAATGGTACGATAACAGTTCGGGTGATCTTGGCTTTAATAAGCAAGCGCTAGAGGTTTTATAAAAAAAATAAAAATTGTGATCAGCGTATATTCTGCACGTTAATTGGTGACGAGATGGCTCTTCGCCACCAAACTACGTGGACTGGAAAGAAGACTGCAGGCGTCGTAGATTTCGGTGCTGACTCGGCAAAATCGTGCGAAATAGCGACTCAGGCATATTTTTAAATATTAGTATGCATGAACGAAAGCTGGAAAATCCCAGTGGCATATTTTTAGGTAACGGACTATCAGCTGAAACTCGGGCTAATTTATTGAAAACATGTGTGAGTGAATGCTACCATGTGGGGGTTGATATTGTTGTAACTTTATTAAATTTAACGTTTTATTAAACTGTTTATGTACCTATAGTTTTGTATTCGAAAACATAGTTGCAAAAAAAAGTTAATCTAATTAATTAATCTAAAAAAAAATACATTAAAAAAATCCGGCTTTTAAAATATTTTAAAATTATAATGTAACCTCCATACTTCCTAAATTCTTTTAAACTTTTTTTGTGAACGCTACACTCTCTTCTCTTTCTCTCATCTTTCGTTGTCATGGGAACGAATTTTTTGTTATATGTCATCATCCGTCATAATATTTATTTTTGAAATCGTAATAAATTTGAAAAAAAATTACTTACGCATGAAAAGTAATAGCTTTAGTTTTGTTTTTATTATTGGAGTTGTTGGTACATTTCCTGAAGGCACAACAAGGCATCTTTGTACAGCTGTGTGTATTAAAAACGAGAAAGTTACTCCGATGTGTCACGAACTATGACGAATGAGGAAATGATGTTCGAAATGAGCGAATTCGCTCATTTCAGAAGTGACACTTTTCGCGCGACGTAAGTATGGTGAGGGCGTATCTTTGATTTACATCAATGCTTTTTACATATTTCGACGACCCTTTACGAATAAACACGTAAATTTAGATCGCCATGATCTAAGTTTACGTGTTTATTAGAATGTTAGAGTGAATGCTATTATTTATTTTAGGATGTTGTATAGGTACTTACTTAAGTAGCATATTTACTGATAGTTTCCAATCGGTTTTACTAGATTCAAATGAAACACTGCTAGATACATTTTGTATACTTTATTTATTTTATTACATAACATCACTGATTATAATTAAATACTGAAGCTTTAACTTCGCGTCAGTTTCGCATAGTTATATAAAATCATACTTGTCTCACCATTTTTGGTGTGACATACACACCGAAATAGTCAGACAAGTGTAAATAAATTGAAGTAAACAGCACAACTAAGGAAGCCCTTGTTGTCTAAGTATCAATCCCTTACAAATAGATGGATATTTTTTTCTGAAGCTTAAAAACAATAGGTACCATCGCGGACACTGATGGTTGACCACTTTTCGACCTTATTGCTCAATAAGGTCGAAAAGTGGTTAAACACCAGTGTCCGCAATATTTTAAAAAAATATATTGTACGGTTTACCTACAACATTTAATTTTAATTCGTTTGTTGAAGAACACTACATTCCTTTTTTGTTCACTTTAGGCATTAGGAGGAAATAATTTGGCAAGCTTTACAGGGCTTATGAGAGTTGGCTGCCTCTTCACCAAGATCCCTTTTGATACTCGAGCACGTCCAGCGTAACCTGAGCAAGCAGCCGAGCTACTAACTTAATCGATCTTTTCTTTAAGGGTGCATGAGCTATTCTTGTGCCGACACGAGAGAAGAAGAAAAAGTTTAGTATCAATAGTTAGCGGAAAAAAAATCGAAACCAACATTTACCGATGCGAAGTAGTTTACGTTAGCGCCATGCGTATATTACAAAAAAAATATGGAGACTCAAGGGATTTTGGAAAAATAAAACAATAGCTTAGTGGTGCACCTAAACCAGATGCACTTATAAACTCATTTATATTCCTCGTATCTCCACTAGGTGTTTTATAAGCGATGGAAAGTGGTGCAGTATTTACGTAGTTTATTGCATGACATCTCCCCGCCTCGTCTCTCTGGTTCCAAGACTGGTGCACTGCCGAGCACCACACTTGACTCACGAAATATAGGAAGTCTTACATAGCCCACATTATATGATTATAATGCCCCAACGCACAAGAATGTAGTAACCTTATTTTCAGAGTAATTAAAGTTGATTTAGAGAACTTAATTAGCGTTAATTATTCTTTATATCCCTCTATGTGCAACTATAAATATCCAATAAGTAAACTGAAAAAAGCTTTTGAAATATAATTTTATGCATTGTTTGCACTTAAAATTGATACGGGTATATTCAAAATATTAAGAAACTTACTAAAAAGTAATATTTATACAAAATGAAAATTAAGTAGAAATATAAACACTCCATCATAAAGATAATCTGAATTATCTTTAAACCACAATTGAAAGGACCATGTAATTATATTACATGGCATATTCACACGCTATGCGTGTATTGTAGCTTAGCGACTAATTTCAAGGTGCATCATCCACCACCAACTTATAATTTTAAAAGCCACTCACACTAGCTTCAAACTGTTGCCTGCAGAAAGTTTATATTGTCGATAAACAGTTTGCTTTGCGTAGGAACAACATTTTGACTCGATGAAAATTGTGTGTGTTGTTGGTTGGTCCAGGAATTTACGTCGTTGTGTCGAGGCTCAGAGATGCTCACGTCGAGATATTTAAGAGCATCAATAGCAGCCTGTTGTCCTTGTACTGCGGCGAGGCGCAGTAGTCTGACGGCAGTTTCCTGGTCGGCCTTGAGTCCGCCCCGGCCCTGGCCGTAAAAAATGCCGAGGTTGTAAAGAGCTTCAGGGTGATCCAATGCAGCTGCAGACTTGTATAGCTCCATAGCCTGTAAATGTGAATAATTTACAATCATTCAAAGTTGCTGCAGAAGCTGTGACGCTCATGCACTAGTATGTATGTGAATAATTGTGGACCTGTGGTAAAGTATGCAACACAAGGTTATACGGCTGGTCTGACACTGGATATAGCATGAAGAACAGGATAATAGAAAGATGAACCAATGACTTGACAAACCTTTAAAATGTTTGTTTTACATAACTATACTGCTTAATTATTATCATTGTTTCCTCTGACTCAGACTGGTGAACTTTTTATCTTAGGATAAGATAATAGGTACTGCAGGTTATCTCTCGTATAAAAAAACAAAAACACAATTTCTGCAACAGATGATTATTCTGTAAGATCTTTTTAATTATTATCATTTTTAAGATACACCTGTACCCTAATTGCGTAATACACGATCAATCGGAAACTGAATACACGGCAAAAAATATCGAAAAAAACAAACGACGTAAATAACACAATGAATGTTGTTGAACTGGTAAAAAGAAACAGATTAGTCGTAATCTTTTACGAAAATGTGCTGCGTAATTAGATAGCAGATCATTTAAATAAATAAATCTATGTAAATATGGCCGATTCAACCTGCTCTTATACTGTTATTGTTTACTTACAGTCTTTTCATTGGCGGTTACTCCTAAGCCCTTTTCATAGCACAACCCTAAGTTGTAAATGGCTGGAGCATGATTTCTTTCTGCTGCAGACCTAGAAGAATGACAGAAATTATAAAACAACAATAATGTACGACTTTGGTGATGTTCTGTGTGCAACAATCAATCTGCCTAGCCTTTTCCCAACTATGTTGGGGTCCCCCAACCCCGGCAAGCGTAGCTTAACCTAATGGATCGACCTGAGCGGCTGTTATTACTAAGCAACGAACTGTGCAACCCCAATAATTTTATTTTAAAAAAAAACTATTACCTTAGTAAACTAAGTCCATCTTGGTACTGGCCATTCTCAATGGAAGCTAAACCAAGTCTGTTTTCAATTGAATTCAACACCCCACCCAAGTCATCATCTGAGGTGTCTACGCTCTGTGCGTTAGTAGGACTGTGGGGGTGTGTATGTGCGCTGTTGCCAGATCTATCGCCAGAGATATGTCCAGATACATTTCCAGATAGATTTCCAGATACATTGCCAGATACATTTCCGGATACATTGCCAGATATATTATTTTTGACTTTAAGACTCTCACTTTGATCATTGGCCATCAAGTATACAGTGGGAGTAAAATCAGAAAACACTTTTCCAATTTTGGAAATTGAATCAATGCAAAAATCATTTTTGTTCATGTCTGTTATATATGGGTAGATAGATGATAGCAAGTTGTTTACAGGAAGGCATTTTGTTTCATGAAGTTTGCAATGCTGTTTCAGTTTAAAATGAATGAGTTGACTAGTGTACCATCCCAAAACTGCGACACCACTCTGCAAAAAGAATGCATAAATTAGTGAATAACTGGCACACTATATTAGTATTACACTTTGTCGCTGCATCCTCGAGATCAACATAATTCACTACGTGGGTTTTTTTGATAGACTGACAAAAAAAAAAGACGTGTGTTTTTTCAACGCGCTGGGACGAGAGTGCGTCCCAGTGCGTTGGATTCTCAACGCTCGACTCAACACCGAGAGTTGAAAATCCTGTGCGCGATAAAATCCCGTCGCGATATTTTTATTTGTCCATGCGAACGTGTGCTTAAGGTGCGTTTCCACCAGAGATGTGCGCTTCGTTGCTATGGATGCGTTTCATATCCATTAATCATATTCATTGGTCCCATATTGGTCCACATAGCCTATGAATATGATTGATGCATTGGCAGTGCGTTGAAAATCCAGAGAGCGGAAAAACTCACCGTGATAAAAAACAATAAATCGGTGAGTACGAGGGTTCAGTCCATGTATGACAGATGCGGCCCCCCGCTACCTACCGACTATGGTAATTGAGTGTCTTAAATTGTGTTTGATGCCTACTCTTTAATGTATGAGGAGTGTACTACCTTGTGAATTATGTATATCTCGAGAATGCAGCAACTCGTGTATTTATAGTCAAACTTCACATAGATGTCAGTGAAAACAAATCCTGCTAAATTCAAACTTACCCAGGTGATGGCATCCAACCAGGTTCTATTCAGGTGCTGAAAGCTCCATTTCTTTCCATTTGTGCTATCATCATTATGATATGAATTACAGTACTTGCGAAGTGAAATCCACATACTAGGTGGTCTAGCATTTTTCTGATCAAATTTATTCACACAATTCTCCTGGAAAAAAATCATTTTCATATTATATTAATGATATTCAATTATGAGGCATATTGAGTAGTAAAAAATCCTGCCAAATACAAACATACCGATGTTTTAGCATCCATCCATCGGTCTCTGTGTTGGACACTCCATTTCTTGTTAATTGTGCCATTATCCTCCAACGATTTACTGCGGCGAAATGAACGAAACTTACATGGTGGACCAGCATTTCTCTCACCATTCTCATTTCGTTTCTTCATGCATCCCTAGAAGACATATTAAATTTATTTATATCACTAAGATATTATACATACTCTACTTCTAGTAAAGCATAAAATGGCAATTTGAAACCAGTTGAGACATCATGAATATGATATACATTATAGTCAACTTTCGAATTTCATTTTCACCAAATATTCCTACGATAATAATCTCATAACTTCATTTTAGTTATGATGCAAAATGTGATACATAAAAAAATTACTCTGCTACCATAATTGTACAAACATACCCATGCCCATGGTTTGCCATCCATCCAAGTTCTTTCTCTGCGTTCAATGCTCCATTCCTGGCTATTTACGCCGTTTTCAGAGCATTGGCGAAGAGAAAGCCACTTACTGGGTGGTCTGGCATTTTTCTCATTGTTGTCATTGAGTTTATTAAAGCCATTTTCCTAGAAAATAATAAATAAGGCTTTATAGTAACAAGGTAATAATCTAATAATGTTTGTAATGAATACTAATATAATAAAACCTATTAATATGACCAACTTAATTTTCAATTATTATGCCAGATTTTTAAACATCATACCAGTCATCTAAATAAATATGCCAAATTCAAACATACCCAAGGATTAGCATTCATCCAAGTTTCATCTTGCTGGTCAAAGCTCCATTTCATGTCATTGGTGACATTTTCACTCTGTTTCAATTCAGAGCCTTTGTGAAAAAACCACGTACAAGGTGGACTGGAATTCGGCTCATTCTTTTCATGCAGTTTATTTAAGCCATTATCCTGTAAAAACAGATGTTATTGTGATTAATATGGTACCTATTTTGGTTAATTATGATTAACCTGCTGGCCTTGAAAACCCGATGAACCAACGTGAATGTCATCTACCACCTGCCATTGGGCTCTTAATTTTGCCATGGGGTTCTTTAGAAATTAATTTTACAATCATTACTATCTCATAGTTTCAAATATAAACTGCATTATACGATTACTTTATGTATTACTAGCGACCCGCTCCTGCTTCGCACAGTTTTTATGATTGACAAAACATTGAGATTTCTTAGGTAAATGTAACTTTTATACTAACGTAGTGTGCACATAAACCTTCCGTAATCAATTCTATGAACAATGGTTAAAACCTCATCAAAATCTGTTGCGTGGTTTAGAAGAACAATGCTGACAATACAGACAAACGCGAAAAGCGAATTTGTTTTATATAATATGTTTATAAGCCCTTAACCCAACAACCCAATAAGATGCAGGTGGTAGGATGTCTCTTGGCTATTCGATTTTTCATGTTTTGCAATTCAATCACCAATCATTCATCTCGTTTTATTTGACCTGTTTATGTAGTTGTTAAACGAATTCTGCTAATTGTTTTAGTTTCTTAACGTCTTAAACATTCTAGGATGACCGTCTGACGAGTATTCCATTTGGTTTCATAGCAATTTGGTAGAGATTTAATGACTAACTTTGGCAATACACACAGACATAACACCAACAATGTGTGGGAAGCTGTGCAAAGTAGAAGTCTCATCTCCCATAGAAAATTACCCCACGTGTGAAAGCAAAGAGAAGTATCACAAAAAATCACAAAAAATAAATTAAATAAATTACATACTTCCAGTTATCATCCCTACGGGCTAACTTACGAAAAAACAACACAACGATAACTCTCCCATGATAACAATGTAATGTCTCTCTCCCATCCCATTTGCAATTTCTTTCTGACAGCGAAGAAAGAAGAGTAAAGAAAGTGACATTAATGGTCTTAGGTCCGTATTACCGAAGGAAACTCAAGCATTGATCTCTGTTTGAAACTAGTTTTGAGTCGAGTTTTAATTTTAGTACGTTCCTCAAGCATAGTTTTTTTGATCATAGTTCAGCTGAGTTTGAATCTATTTTAGATCGTTACCTATTCAGTTCACAAATCGAACCCAAGCAGTGATTGGTTCTATAATCACACAAGTGTGGTAGAGACCTCGCTTGAGCATAGATTGTCATGTCAATTTTTGTTCTGTTCAAGTCTATCTGCCCAGTTATATTAACAATAAGCACTATGTTGATAGAATCGGAAACAGTAAAAATGCTTTCGTCCAAACACACAGATTGGGAATCCCTCAGAGATTACATTGACAACAACATACAAATGAATATACCACTGAAAACTCCGGATGACATAGAAGAGGCAACTAAATACATAACAACACTTATTCAGGAAGCTTGTTGGATCAATACCGCAGAAAATAAAATAAAAGATCGGCATAGTAACTATCCACTAGATATTAAAAATGCTCTACTCGAGAAACGTCGACTTCGAAGGATTTGGCATCAAAGTAGACTACCAGCGGATAAAACTGTATTTAATAAAGCTTCCGGAAATCTAAAAGAAATCCTACACAATTAGAACAATAAGACTTTGGAAGACCAACTGGAGTCTTTAACAGCCACTGCATCAACAAACTATTCATTGTGGAAATTCCTAAAAACTATAACAGGCCTCATAATGCTAGTCCTCCTCCTAAAACCGCATCAGGATGGGCGCGAACATCCCAGGAAAAAGTAGACGCTTTTCCACGGCACCTCGAAAAAGTCTTTTCACCAAACCCAGCCATAGACTTGGAAAATGAAGAGCTAGTTGATAGTGTTCTTCAACAAGATCTCCAAATGTCACCACCCCCGCGCCCTTTTACAGTACGCGAAGTCTGGCGGCTTATCACAAAGCTTCAGGATAAGAAAGCTCCCGGGTACGATCTGCTCACCAAAGACATACTGAAACAGTTACCCAGAAAAGCTAATGTGTTTTTTACATCAAATTCAAATTCAAAAGTCATGTATTCAAAATAGGCTGAGAATCAGCACTTTTCAAACGTCACAATTACATAAGACAGTCCCCCAAAAACGCCCACCCTTCACCACTTCCTAGTGCTTAGCTGGGAAGAAGAAGTGGCGCAACAAACTCCCCAGCAGCACTCACTTTTTAATGCCATTTTAAGAATCCAGTATTTTCCGCTGGCATGAAAGGTATCCCGAATCATAATGATACACAAGATCGGTAAACCTCCGAACGACGTATCTTCATATAGACCCATAAGCCTTCTGCCAATCCTCTCCAAAGTCTTTGAGAAGCTACTGATGTACAGAATATTACCAATCCTTAAGAGCGTTTACGCCATCCGTGCGCTGTTTGGCTCGAAATCAGTACTTTTCGACCCAATTAATATCCATCAAACATTATTTTAAAACCAAATTAATTACTAATAATTTTAGGAAATATTGTTGTCTAAATACTTAGTCAGCAACATTTTTAGATTAATAAAGTATTTGTGAATTCTATCAAGATAACTGAACAGAGGTTTTGATAATTTCACTTCGAGCGTCAACCTTGAAGCTACAAATATCTTAAATCACTGATCAACCTAACTAACAATATTTTTTATCTAACTAAAAATAGCCTTAGGAAAAAACTTAGTTTAAAAAAAAAAACATTTTAGGTTTCCTACATGAGAAATAAAAATCCAAACAAAACGAAATTATAAAGAAATTTTCGTCAATAAAATGTTTTTTTTTACTAATATATCTTCATTAATTTAATATAATAATAGATTACTGTAATAGAAGAACATCTTCTTAAAAACTTGCAATTTAAAATTTTAACTAAATGTGTTCTATTATTTTTCTAGAAATGTTTTCAAACTACTCTAAAACTCCACGCGCAAACCATTTCAAATTAGTCCGCCGTGAGGCCTTCCAGAGAGTGGACGTATCGCTCGGCGCTCTGCCTGACTGCTATTGACCTTTGTCGTGCGTATTGTACAACGATATTGCACGATTATGATTATTCATGTACGCGTGCTTCTGTGTGAGTGATTTTTGCAAAGAATTTACCTAAACTTGACTTCCCGCGCTAGACGTAAACGCTCTTAATAACGAGAAAATTATTTCCGACCACCAATTTGGCTTCAGACAGGAGCATTTTACTACTGAACAAGTTCATAAAGTCTATGATAAAATAAGGAAAAGCCTTGAAGAAAAACTATACATACAGCTCCACAGTGTTTCTGGACATCCAACAGGCCTTCGATAAGGTTTGGCACAAGGGCTTGTTATCAGTGGCGGTTTGTATTAAAGAGCGCAGGAGCGTTGAACCCCCACATAAAGTTATGTTATGCTATCCCAGTTTACGGTATTTTAAAATCTTAGCAAGGCCCCAGCAATCTATAAGTATAAATAGATACGCAAAGCACAGAGAACCATAGTGAGTGACTATGTAAACAAACTGTTATTTATTAGGGTCTGGCGAGCGGATGTGGAGCGCTCGGCTAAGCGCTCCTATGAACAAAATGTCCCATACAAAATGTGTATATAGAAAATACAGAGAGGCACCTAGCTCCGTACGCGTGAAACGGGGCATTTTCTATGAAAGTTATAGCAATTATGGTGCACCGCTTCTCGAGAATTTAGCCGATCTGGGTCGGAGATCTACGAACGAGAGTTTGTCCTTGACCGCACAAGTTTTAACAAATTAGTCGTCAATATAGCGTCGTAATTGAAATTGAACTGCATTTTGCGTAATGCTAATGAGTATTGGTGCGCGAAATAAATAACTTTTTGTATGCAAGGAGCTTTTTTGTACTAATATGGCGTATAGTGTTCGGTTTATTAAAAATAACAGGGAGACATTTGAACAACGTTTAGATATCAAAACTAAAGGTCGCCCTTGTCCAGATATACGGTTGACACGGCAGTGTTCTTCGAAAGCAAAAAAAGTGTAGACAATGAAGTGCAGTATTCCAACGTAAACTTCTCCGCTAATATATGGTAAGTCCACTGACAACTACGTAGTCGGGCCATAAGTTCTGTCACATAGGTAAAATTTCGAATTTAGAATGCAAGCCGAGGAAAATGTTATGGGTATTCGAAATTTGAATATTTAAAGAAAATAAAAACAAAGGGTTTCTGGAATTTTGTTCATTTTCTAAAATGGAGTGGACGCGCAAAGAAGACAGAGTCGCAGTAATTGCATTGCATCGTTGCGGTCACGCGCCAACTGAGATTTTCAAACAGCTGAAAAATTTGAAAATTCCACTGAGATTTATTTATCGTTCTATCAAACGATTCAGGGAAGATTCAAGATAAGAAGATAAACAAAGGAGCGGTCGACCTCGTACTGTTCGGACTCCAGCGGTCATCAAAGCAATGAAGGCGCGAGTCCAACGAAATCCTGTCCGCAAGCAAAAAATGTTGGCTCTGCAGATGGGACTAAGCAGAACTACTGTTAAAAGGGTGTTAAATGAAGACCTAGGACTGCGTGCTTATAGAAAAAAAACAGCACATCTTCTTAACGCACGGCTGAAGAAAATCAGACTCGAAAGAAGCCGGGTTTTGTTAAGGCGGTACGCGGGAAAAAAATACCGCGAAATACTTTTTTCGGACGAAAAAATTTTAAATGTTGAGGAGAGTTTCAATAAACAAAATGATAAAGTGTATGCACACTCTAGTGAAGAAGCGAACAAACGTGTGCCACGTGTTCAGCGTGGTCATCACCCTTAGGCATTCATGGTTTGGCTTGGGGTGTCCTATTTGGGTCCAACGGAGGTGTTTTTTTGTGAAAAAGGAGTGAAAACCAGTGCCCTCGTATATCAAAACACAGTCCTAACAAACATTGTGGAACCTCTTTCACAAACAATGTTCGAAAACAGGCACTGGGTATTCCAGCAGGATTCTGCGCCGGCTCATAAGGCGAAAAGTACCCAAAACTGGCTCACGACCCGTGGAATCGACTTTATCAGGCATGAGGATTGGCCCTCATCCAGTCCAGACTTGAATCCCTTGGATTACAAAATATGGCAGCACTTAGAGGAGAAGGTCTGCGCTAAACCCCATCGCAACTTGGAGTCACTTAAAGCATCCCTGATTAAAGCAGTCGCCGATATTGACATGAATGTCGTGCATGCTTCGATTGATGACTGGCCTTGCAGATTGAAGGCTTGTATCGAAGCAAGAGGAGGACATTTCAATTTTAATGTGGTTTAAATCTGTATTTTATACCCTTTTATTTGATATACGTATATAAATGGTTGTAGAGCGTAACTCATTGTGTCATTTATTTAACTTTCCATATGTGACAAAACTTATGACCAGACTACGTATGTCCATAGCTATAAACAGTCACGAAGAGATATCCATAGATAGGTATGTATGTAATCACTGTCAGGGACAGGGAGTGAACCCCCAGCACTAAGACCCACCAACCGCCACTGCTTGTTATACAAGTTGAAAATCAACCTTCCCCACCAGTACTACTAAAGAAGCAGATGTGACGTCGCGATTCTGTAATATAACTGCTGGAGTACCGCAAGGGTCGGTACTGGGACCCGTGTTGTACACAGTATACACTGCAGATCTCCCGCAGGCTGATGAGGTTACTACAGCAACATTTACTGATGACACCGCAATACTGGCAAGCCACACAGAACCTGCTATAGCCTCACACATGCTGCAAGGGGCTCTCGACAAAATAACCACATGGCTACAAAGGTGGCGTATAAAGACAAGCGCAAACAAATCGGTCCACGTCACATTCACACTGCGAAAAGGTGACTGTCCACCTGTACACCTCGAGAATGTCATACTATCTCACCACGACAGCGTAAGATACCTAGGTTTACATCTCGACCGACGTCTAACGTGGAAGAAACATCTTAAGACCAAGACACATGAACTTAATATCCGTTACAAAAACTTACACTGGATCATGGGACGAAACAGTAAACTGATTACCGACAACAAACTTTTAATATATAAAGTGATCTTGAAGCCAGTGTGGCTTTATGGAATTCAACTTTGGGGCAGCGCCTGTAACTCAAGCATTAGCGTCATACAGAGAATACAGAATGCTATTTTGAGGTCAATTAGTGGCATTCCTTGGCTTGTCATGAATGCTGAAATACACAAGGAGTTATCAATGAATACCGTCATGGACGAGACCATAAAGATACCAGGAAAGACTGTAAAGGCACCCCAACAATCTGGCTGCCGCACTGAAAACAAGAAGTTACAGGAAAAGACTTAAAAGGACAGACATTGTGTAGTCCACCCACACCTGTGTGGACCTAAGCACGAATACGGAGTAGATGGCTCGCTGAAGCCACGCTCTTCCCGCCAATATTTACATCCAACTCATCCACTGAAAGTAATAACTGATTGCGGATTGCCACAGAAGAAAAAAAAACTATCTGCGTTGTAGAGTTTGTAAATATTGATGTTTTTTTGAATGATTACCATCAAAATGGATATATTTGGAGAAGTAGATCATTACAATAATTTATTCAGCGATGATTCTACTTACTAGAAGGTTGAACTTTAGCGTCACTCACGCAGTTGTTTTTTTTCAACAGTATTTTTTAAATCCGCTTCAATTTTTATTAAGTACTTAAAAGGATTTTTCCAATGGACTGAAATTATTTTATCGTCCTGTCATTTTATAGTGATAATATTATGATTAAATAAATTAGCAAAACGAATTATTAAACGTAATAAAAAACATACAACTGTATCCGATGCATATGCATAGACAATAGGTACACATCTCTGCTTGAGGCTGGATCTGAGTCTCGATTTATCTGAGTAATGAGTAGAGTTTGATTACCGTTCTGGAAAAAGACCGATGCCCATGTACTGATTCTATACTTAAACAGTGATTGACTGATTAAAGATTAAACTGAACTTGAGGAACGTTCTGTAATACGAACCTAAGTGTTCTCTCTTTCATCATTGATACATTCAAATAAAACAAACTTGGTTTACCTGTAAAAATGTCAGTAAGACACCTGCTATTCTAGAACTAAAATCTCCATATTATAGTGTGTTAGCCATAAGGGTTAAAACCAGAAATGTTTTATTGCATTTGTAGTTGTTCTAAAACTAAAATCTCCACATTTTACTAAATTATATACTACCCCTGAATTAATATTCAGAAGAACTTTTTTGTATCCAGAAAGGATTAAAGCCGGAAGTATTTTTTTAGATACTTCTCTGCTGGCAGACGTAGGGTATTTTTGGGCCTTCTCCTTATTGCATGATATTGCAAACCCATGTGCCTAGCCATTTACAAAAACCAAACTCTGCCGTTACTGGCTTTAGAAACAAAATAACGTAAAAAAAAAATTGTTTCGGTAATCATGACAAGTTGCCAAATAAATAGTTCATGATAATAGTATTATGTCAGTGATAAAAATAAATCAACCAAATACAAACATACCCATGTTATGGCACCCATCCAATTTCTGTCTCGGTGTTCGAAGCTCCGTTTCGGACCATTTGTGATGTTATCGTTCTGGTGCAAGTTAGTTTTGCGCAAGGAAAGCCACTTACAAGGTGGACCAGGTGGGCACTCATTTTTCTCGTCGTTGTTATTAACGGCACCATTGTTAACTACGGTGGTACTGCATCGCCCAAAATCATTTGCACCCCGTTCCAAAGTATCCCGAAAACGTCGTGTGACATATTTCCACATATTTTCGCAAAAAATAGACGGATATCGATACTCCATGAGAATTTATTCACTATAGGAATTCCATTATAGGAATTTATGCTGTAAATATTTTGAATTTTCACACACAATGCTTAATAGTAAACGAACCTAAACTGTCCAAGAAAACGTAAATGTATTATTTTGTTTTCTGAAAAAGGAAACTCCAAATTCGATCACTCCAAAAAATACCACAATTTTTTTTGTGATAATGATTTACCACAGATCTTTTCTATGTAAATCATATGCACAGAACATAAATTGACTTAGATACTCTACGAGTTGGTGGTATATTAGGTGGCGTCCACAGACTAAGTAGTACTGGTGGCGTCAAGGCGTCAAGTCAATAGACAATTCGACACAGAACACAACTCCTATTATTCCTAACGGCAATTATACGGTGTGAGGATAGTAATGCCTGCATTACGCAAAGCTAACTCAAGTCTATGACTACACTACTCGTGAAGTTGATTGACGACGAGTATGAGAGTGTAGAAGGGCACTTTGGTTCGCTTCGTGCAACCTCCACTCGCCTCGGGTGCGACTTCCAATCGAAAAGTTTCAGTCACTGACTGATGCGTCCTGTAGTTCGTATGTTGGGGCTAAATTGTCGCGATAACGTGAACTATTATTCGCGCGCTCTCTGTTGATCACCGAGACGTCGACCGGTGTGCGAGAGAGAGTGTGCGAAGTTTAGTTCGCCTTATCTCGACAATGTAGCCCCAGGCATAAACACGAGTGGGTAGTCACAGTCTCGTACTTCGGACTTCGGTCAACTTCGACGAGTACTTAGTCAAAGCAACTTTAATTCTATAATTAAGATTACTACACACAGTGGCTGCGAGACGGACTGTCGCCCGGTTTTTGCCGAACGGCACTCCTTCGTATGGCGGCTTTTTTGTGCGGCATGCCGGATGCACCGCGGCTTGCCCAGCAGCATTGCCGGCACTGCATGTGTAAATTAGTCTAAAGGCTCCTCGTTAGACGAATTTCTCGCTGACTCGCTGGCTATGTCAAAATTTGAAATCCTATACAATGCGAGATCAGCTGAAATTGGAAACGTATAACTTGTTATTAAGCTTGACTGTACCTTTCTCTAAGCCACAAATTGAGATAGGCGTATCCGGTTCCGGTACGGTGCAGCGCTATAAGCCCCGCAGCGTCATATCCGCCCCAATCCGGCAGGTAGTGGGGATACGTTTGCGAAGCGCAAGACGATATCCTTGAACCTCATTGGCGTTCGGAATCCGAACGGTATAGTCGCGTTTAAAAGTAACTCGTTACTTTTAAAAAGGGTGTCCTACTTTTTAGTGTTAAAAATTAATTTGTGTTGGAAATGAACTCTTTGGACGAAAATTTTAATAATGTTAGTATGGACAATGCCCCACGTGCTCGGTCGCAATCTAGTGGTTCGAGCAGTAGCAGCGATTCTTCTTCCACGGCGCGGAAAAGGAGACGTCGGAGGCGAAAGGAGCGGCGCCGCCGTACAAAGCTAAGTAGATTAGAGGACGCTTTTGAAAAACTTACTGAAAAAGTATCCTCTTTGCAAGATCTTATTGTTAAAAATAATACTCAGTCGTGCATGTCTGACAGTGAGTCTATTCTATATATTCCGAGCACTACTGAGCTGGATAAGGAATTAAACAAAGAAAAAGGGATTGATTTTAAAATACAAACTACCCTCAAGTCGCAGACATTACAGACAAATAATACGCATCTCGAATTGCTTAACAAATTGCAACATTTTACCTCACCTGACTGGGCTCAAGTACGTTATTCCGAAGTACAGAAACTTTATAATTCTACCCCAGGTTTTGTAGAGCTAGAATGTAATGACGTTTTGAAAAATTTTGAACGTAATCGTTCGTTAGCGGTCGTTGAAAATTCTTTAGCTGCTATGTCACATGCAGTTATTTTACAAAACGAAGCATTTCAAAAAGGTTTATGCCAATTCATTTCATGGGTATCCGAATTAAAAAACCCAACGACCACTGAAGAGATTACTTCAAAAATCAATGAACTTTTTGCCGATGGCGAATACCAAAAAATACAATCGGATTTATTACAAATTATATGTGGCAAACGGGCTGATATAGTGCAACAACGTCGTGATATTATTTTAAATTCAGTAAAGGAAAGTTGTTTTAAGGAATCCTTAAGGAAAATACCCCCGTCCGCGCATCATTTATTTGACGACTCAAAATTTACAGATTTTGTAGGAAAACAAGGGGGCGTCTTAAAAATTTTTCAAGCCGCACCCATTAAATTATCCTCGCAGGGTAGATCGTATAAACCTTCTGTCCAAAGAAGGGACACACAAGGAGTTAGGAAATATATAGTGCCTGTGCGCAACAGTGCAAACTATCGCCCCTCCACTAATAGTGGCTTTAATCCTGCGCAAGGACGAAAGAGAAGGGCAGAAGAGTTTTTTCGTCACACCGAAGATACACGATACGGTAAGAAACGTAGTAGTACCCTGGGACGGCGTGATAAACGAGTCGATTGACTATCATCAACGTTTTCAAGCCGGGAGAATCAAACATCGGGTAAGTGTCTGGAGGAAGTTAGGGGCACCTTTATATATACTAAAGATAATATCGGGCTATCGGATCCCCTTTTTAAGCAAACCACCGCTTGTTCATCCCTTGAGGATTCCCAAAAGATTTCACACAATCAATTCAAAAGAAATCTTAATCGAATTAAAGAAGCTAGTAGATCAAGAGGTGTTAGAAAAAGCTTCATTGACTCCGAGCTTTGTCTCAACAATTTTTCTTGTACCAAAAAAGGAAGCGACGTCTTCGTTTCGCCCGGTCTTCAATTTAAAATTACTGAACAACTATGTCAAAATAGACAAATTCCGATTGGTGAACATGTACAAAGTCCCAGACTTCCTCCAACCACAGGATTGGTTGGTGAAAATAGACCTGAAAAATGCATATTTTCACCTGCCAATCGCGCCAGGACACAGACGTTTCCTCAGATTAATAGTTTCGGACCAACTTTGGCAAATGACCTGCCTTCCCTTCGGTTTGGCAACTGCTCCGAAGGTTTTTGCCAGTCTTACGAATTGGATCGCGCAGATCCTAAGAGACCAAGGAGTACGATTGCTGGTATATCTCGACGATTTTCTCCTGGTGAATCAGAATCGAGAAATTCTGAAAAGTCACGCGAACTTAACGGTAAGACTTTTGCAGTCCCTTGGCTTTATAATAAACTTTCAGAAGTCTTTATTGACTCCTCGGCAGTCAATCGAGTATCTGGGGATATTATGGGACCCTTGGCAAAATCTCAAATTACTACCACCAGCAAAGGTTCGCTTATTGCAATCGAGAACATCCAAAATGGCAAAAGCCACCAAGGTAAGTTTGAAAGAAGTCCAGAGTATACTAGGACTTTGGAATTTTGCCAGCTTCGTAGTCCCGCGAGGGCGCTTGAATTCTCGTGCAATGCTGACCTTCAGCAATTCCCTATTGCGAAAAAATATAAAAGGTCGAACACCGATGCCCGTCAAGGTAATTCCGAACCTGCAATGGTGGATACAGAATCACAACATGGATTCTCAACTGCACGGTTCACCTCCAACTTATTTTCTTACGACGGACTCGGCCAAGGCAGGTTGGGGTGCGCAGCTCAACAACGAGACCTTATGTGGCAGTTGGTTAGTACAGGAAAGAGACGCTCACAGCAATATCTTAGAGATGTTGGCAATTTTGCGAGTAATTCAGGTAAAAGGTCACCTAATGACCGATACAAGCCTATTAATTCAGAGCGACAACCGAACTGTAGTTTCTTACCTGCGCAACGAAGGCGGCACACAATCACAGGCTCTCCTAAACCTAACATACGAAGTCTTAGACGAAATAGATCGTTATCGGATACATATCTCAGTATATCACCTTCCCGGTCGATACAACTACGTAGCAGATCGGCTTTCAAGGAAATCTGCCCCGACAGAATGGCATTTGCTTCCCCGTGCTACCGAAAAAATTTTTCAGCGCTTCGGAATTCCCGAAATAGATCTTTTTGCGTCACGAACTGCTCATGTAGTACCCAGGTATGTGAGTCTGGATTTAGACCAGGCGGCTGTTTTCCAAAATGCCTTCGGTCGCCCTTGGCACTACAGGTTAGCGTGGATATTCCCACCACCGTGTCTAATACCCAGAGTATTAGCGCACCTGAACCAGGCAACCGGCATGTACCTGGTGATAACACCCGATTGGGAGAAGGTCTTTTGGAGAGCAGATCTGGTGGCTCGCTCCATGCGCCCTCCCTACCAGTTGAGGGATTTGGACCAAGTCTTGATAGACACAACAACCAATCGACCGCCTCCACAAGTTCATCAATTAAATTTAAAGGTGTGGTTAATACGGGGTGGTCATCGCTATTAGATTCTTGGCAGAAAGATCAGATAGAAATTTTAGAAGGTAGCTGGAGGAAATCGACCTTAAATACTTATAGGCCGGCATGGTTACGATGGTGTAAATGGTCACGTGACAATAATGTGAGCTCTATAGATCCATCCCCTGAAGATGTGGCTCGATTTCTAACGGATTTGCATCTTAAATTTAAATTTGCCTATAGTACAATTGCAGTACATAAGTCTGTGGTATGTACCCTTTGTCGCCCACCTAGTGGCTTCTCATTAGGTTCTCACATTATTATAAAGCAAGTATTAAAGGGTATAGCATTAAAACAGCCACCCAAAGCTAAAATTCCTATTTGGGACGTTAATGTTTTAATTAGATTCTTAGTTGACAAAATTCCCTCCAAAATGTCATTGTTCGAAATTTCTAAAAGAACCGCAATTCTCCTTTTATTGTGTTCCGGACGCAGAGTCCATGACCTTACATTATTGAGTATAAATAAAGAAAACTTTGTTAAGAGTGATGATTCTATAGTGTTTTGGCCAATTTTTGGGTCCAAAACTGATAATATAACATATATGCAATCTGGTTGGCGTTTACTTAAAGGTGAGTCGAACTCCAACATTGACCCAATTTATTGGATTGACAAATTGCTACAGTGCTCTAATGATCGAAGGGGTAATATTGAGAGCTTATTTATTAGTACACGTGGTGAACCCAAACCAGCCACCCGCACAATCATAGGTGGCTGGATTAAGTCAATGTTAAAACAAGCCGGAATAAACACTAGTCCAGGTAGTGTGCGATCGGCAGTAGCCTCGGCTAGTTGGTCTGATAATATTCCCATTGATCATATTTTGGAGAGAGGAAATTGGCGCTCTGCTTTGACATTTCACAAATATTATAAAAAAGAAATCAAGAATTACAGGTCCACAAATGAATCAAGTCAGATCAGTAATCTGTTTCGAACGATAAGGTGATTTACTTAATCGTAATATCGATGTATAATTAAAGTCATAGGAACTAATTCTGTTGATTTAATAAGTTGAACTATCAAAAGTTTTCAATGAATAAATAACGTTGTTGATCACATTGGCGTTCTAATTTAGTCCCAATCCAGCAGTCGATAACAAACACTTCTCAATTTGTGGCTTAGAGAAAGGTACAGTCAAGCTTAATAGACCAATTTTACCTAAAAATAAAATTGATATTAAGCATACTTACCTTTCTCTAAGCCAATTTATATTTCTGTCTGCTGATTCTTTATTATAAATATATGTAATTGACATCCTTATCAATCACGGTAAATTGAGCCGCAATGAGGTTCAAGGATATCGTCTTGCGCTTCGCAAACGTATCCCCACTACCTGCCGGATTGGGGCGGATATGACGCTGCGGGGCTTATAGCGCTGCACCGTACCGGAACCGGATACGCCTATCTCAATTTGTGGCTTAGAGAAAGGTAAGTATGCTTAATATCAATTTTATTTTTAGGTAAAATTGGTCTAATAAGTAGCCGTGTGTCAGTACTTACGAGGTCTACAATCAGATTTTGACAACCAGTTTCGCTAGAGCGAGTGTGTACTTAGCATTGAGATAGAAAATATATATGTCTGTACTTAGCAAAAACTCGATACCACTACTACTTCTGTGGTCTGTGCTTTGTACATAATCTGTGGCACAGTGTACATTTTTTTACATTTGTCACTGTGTTTGTCTGTGCAGTGTTTACAGTAATAAATGTTCTGTGGTGTTTACTAACAAAACTTTTTACCTATTCTGATTTTACAAAAATCTTAATTTAATCGATTACCACACAGTATTATGTGTGGCCGTACTGGATTGTGCGTAAAAAAACTATATTTGTCAGCAATAGTTACCAAAATATCATGATGTTTCGTGGATGAATGCGCTAATAATTATGTTAATATTTTTCAGGTCATTAAATAAAGAAAAAGTTCAATGCGCTTGTAGTTACAAGCCAAAAGATGATAATTTCTACACAAAACCCGACTGGCTGCCAGAATTCAACGCGAGTAAGGACTACACACCTTCATACAATATCGCACCAACAGATGTGACTCCAGTGCTCGTTTCTTCTAGCAGATTCCGTAACGTCGCACAATCTGACAGAGTTCTTAAACCAATGATGTGGGGAATTATACCACCCTGGCACAAGGTAGAGTAAAAGTTCCATCATTTTCGTCACAAATACGGCGGTTTTTAATGAATGGGTAAAGGAATTCATATTATTTTGCAGGGTGACTACAAAACACATAATTTAAGTACTAACAATTGTCGTCTTGAGAACATAAGAAGTTCTAAATTATACACCCCAATACTGAATAATGGAGGTAGATGCATAATAGTTGCAGAGGGATTCTACGAGTGGCAAACAACTAACAAGATGTCTAAAGTCAAACAGCCTTATTATATTTATGCTCCACAGGATGATGGTATTAAGGTCTCTACTAGATATTATCCAATACATTTTCTCTGACAAAATGTCCAGAGGCACAACAAAATATAACATTTTCTGGTTCTCTATTAATTATGACTTGATTTTAGTTGAAATAGATAACAAAAGCCAGGATTTAATTGAGGGTCAGCCTGGGCATCTACTGATGAACAAAGAATCATGTCTCTGCATGAGTGTAAAGGATTTAATCATATTAAGCATTGGCCTGGGCACTTACTCATAAACAAAGAATCTATTATATGTATAATAGTAGAGTGAATAGTTTTCATGAATACCTGTCATCATCATTTGCCTAGCCTTTTTCCAACTATTTTGGGGTCAACTTCCAGTCTAACCGGATGCAGCTGAATACCAGTATTTTATATGGAGTGACTGCCTATCTGACCTCCACAACCCAGTTACTGGGTAAAACATAAATGGCATAAAATGTAGTCTAATTATACATTTCCTTCTTAGCAATAATTATTGTAGTTTTCTCCAATGAGACTAATGACATTGATGACTGAGTAATGTAGTTTCACATATATTGTATTCATTGAATAACTGCTGATCAAACAAACATTCTATTAACTTTTATCTAAATGAATTTCAGATTGATGAACCTGATACATGGAACAATAACTTTAATAAAGAGACTGGCTGGACAGGCATACGCCTCTTACAGATGGCAGGCTTATATCACGTCTGGCAAAATGAAGATACCATCATTTATTCATACTCTGTTATTACAATGGAATCTAATAACACTCTGGATTGGCTACATCACAGGATGCCTGCAGTACTAGATAGTGATGAGCAAATAGAGGTTTATTACCAACTTTTAGCAGTTATTGTAAAACATGTACATTATTATAAGTGTGTAGGGCGGGCATTTTGGCGGACTGTTTTATGTAATTTTGATGTTCGAAAAGTGCTGATTCCCAGCCTAGTTTGAATAAAAGACTTTTGAATATATCACATTAATAAATTAATGGAAAAAAGGTAGACCTTAAAGTATGTATGTATTAAAATAAAATATTATTTCAGGCATGGCTCAATATTGATAATGTTAAACCAGACATGGCCCTCGCTTATCTTAAACCAATAAAATTATTATCATGGCATCAAGTTTCAACTGCAGTTAACAATTCTAGAAATAAATCTACAAACTGTAATAAAAGATTACCTGAAGAGGAGAAAAATAAAAAAAGCACCCAAAAAACATTAAACTCCTGGTTTGTTAAAGTTGAAAAACGAAAGTTAACTGAAAAAAGTGAATCAGAGTCTAAAAAGCAGAAAAAATTATAAACCAATAAGTAATTAAATTACCTACATCAATAAAACATTTTTTTTTGTTACATTATATGTTTAATTTTGAACTCCTCAAGCTAAACCGTAACAGTCATAAAGCACTTTAGTGCTGATTCTCACATGTCTTATCACTATAATAGGCCACACAAACTCTGTTCTACAGAGTATCTTACGCAATTATGCTATGAACACTTAGATATTCTCAATTTTGAATTCCTTGAAATCGGCTTCACATCTGATTGTTTTGTGGTTTTTCAGGAAATCAGACACGAAACTAGTCACTTCATATTCCTCTGCAATGTAAACAAATATAATATTAGCAATAGGACAGAAACTTAGAATTACATCATTAAAAAAATAAAAACATATTTACTTGGATATCGACTACATTGGTATATAAGTCTAAGTAAATGTTTAACTAAAGCTTTAAATATTCCTTTGCCCTTTATATGCTCTTTTTTGTAAAGGGGTGTCAGCAGCTTCACCACCCATGGTGCAATTCGCTCTTTACAACTGGCTACAAATTCGGGTGTCTCGTCCAAAGGCGACAAAATTCCTTCATCTTCACTATCATAACCAAACAATTGTTCGAATTTTTCTTTAATCTGTGACAAAAAAATACAATCAGTAATTTTACATGAACAGAGCATAAGTCAAATCTGAAGTGGTTTCGATTTTATGAGTTGTATTCATTTATTATTTTTGCAATAAATATTATGTTTCATTGGTTGTAACTGTGTGTTTGCACTGGCGAAACATTCACATAAAACCATGTTGAAATCCCTATTTTCTGTCAAGCTTTGTATCAAACACATTGATAGAATATAGAGATTTCAACATGTTTTAAAGTGAATGTTTCGCCAGTGCAAATGAACAGTAACAAATATTGTACACCGCTACTTCGACGTAAGTGGTGGGCAGTGCAGACAGGACGGGAGATGCGGCAAAGGCAGGGCGTTGGCAAACATTAATTTGTATGGAGCCAGTCCTAACTGCCGCTATAGTTGCCAATATAACCCTAGGCAGTCACAAATCAATAGATTTTTTAAGTACTACTTTATTTAATCGGCACATGCACATAAAAATATTGTATGAGTAACCAATAATATTGTATTATGATGTTCAGGAAAACATGAGTTGTGTATATTGTAAATGCACAAATTAAAATATGTTAGAAAAATCCTGTAAAAAGTACTACAAACCTTTTCAAGTTTTTTTCTATCAGTGTCTCCAATTTGGTCTAGTAATTCATACAACTTTTGCTTCATATAGTATTCCTCACATAACCACTTACTATGACCACTCTTTCTGATTTCGTGAATTTCAGTCTTCTGTGGCACATGATCATTAGTTACTAATAACCCTGCTAAGCTAGCTAGTCTTTCATCTAGTAATTTAATTTGAGCTGAATGATTTTCAATAACAGAGTCCTGTATTGTGTTGTTTATATTGTTCTCCAAAATATCATTATTTCTCTTAGTCTGATCATCTTGGAGTGAATCCATTTTATCATAAAGAGCGCCTTCAAATAAGTCATCATCATTGGCTTCCCCTTCAAAGAGTTTCTCTAATTGCATCATTAATTCATCAGAGTCTTGGGATTCAACAGACATCCTTTTAATGGGCATTGGTGCAGGAGCTTTAACCTGCATCATTGTTTGCACCTCTGGCTGGATTTGTATTGGTGGTGGATTTGTATCACTAGTTATAGGTGGGTATGGATTAATGTAGTTGTACTGAAAGTTAGCTGGTGTTGGTAAATGAATATTGGTCAGATTATCAGCAACTGAATTTGACAGTTGCTTCTCACCCTGTTTTGGTGATTCAGGCACTCCATGTCTCTTACGTTTGTTTTGGGCACATTGACAATGATTGGTATCTTTGAGTGTGTTTGTTGTTTGGGTTTTTTTACAGTTTTGTGGTGGCTTACTCAAGCACTCTAACAATTTCTTATTCAATTTTCCTTTTTTTGTATCTCTCTTCAATTCATTTACCTGAAATGTTTCAAAATTAAAAATGTTTTTTTTTTAATCATAATTACCTAACTAAATAAATTTTAATGACAAATAAATTTAAATTAAGTACCACTGAGATAATATTTTTTCTGTATAGCTGCGCCACCATGCAAGCTTGAACTGCAGACATTTCTATATTTTTTGCACAGGTCCAAATGGCACTGGGAAGATATATGTTTTTGTTGACAAGTTTCTGGTGTGTTTCATAGTTACTAGTCAGGAGTTTGATCACATATTCCATGTAGTGCTTACGAACCTAAAACAAAACTGATCAGTCTTACAAGAGCAAAAGCAAGAAGAAATAAAGTATTTTTTTATATCTTACCCTTGATATGAGGAGATCAGGTTCTGATTCAAAACTGGGTAGAGGCATTGTAATTCCATCTTCTTCGAGTAATGATTGATCTAGCAGATCACAATCCCATGTTTGCACAGCCATGTTATTTTGAATGATGTTGTCAGTTATTGTCGGTCATTTATTTTCCCGACTACTATGAAATGAATTACACAAATTTTCTCTTTTTATGTACCGGCATAAAAATGAACAATATCAATGTTATGAGTGCGGTGCACAGACAGACAGGGGCTTTGCGTTGCGATTGCGAGCCTCTGGTCAAAGTTGTCAATGTCACTAACTGTCAAAATGACAAAATAAAAAACCGGCCAAGTGCGGGTCGGAGCACGCACTATGAAGGGTTCCGTAGTTGGTATGAATTTATCCCAAGAACAAAGCAATGTTGTTCTTTTCGTAACGTATTTTGATACGGAATAGAATGCATTTATTTGGCAGAATATTTTACAATAGTTATTTATGCTATAAGTGCGGAAGGTAGGTGATTTCTGACGAGTGGCATTTTTATTCACGAGCGAGCAAAGCGAGCGAGTGTTTAAGTCGACACGAGTCGAAAATCACCTTACGCACGTGTATCATACAACGTTTTACTATGCATTGTGCGAGGAAATAAAAATAAAAAAAACGAGCTAGCCTTACGGCAGTCGCCTGTGATGTGTAACATCTAACATACGACGACGCATATAAATAATAAAAACAAAATTCATGACTTTGACTTTTGGCTTTGATTTTTACTTTTATTTCGACTTCTACTTCGACTTTGACTTCGACTTTGACTTCGACTTTGACTTTGACTTTGACTTTGACTTCGACTTTTTGATTTTGACCATCGTCATAATCATCGCTATCGTCATCATCATCATATGATTTGTAAATACTAATTTTATTATTATTATTATTTCATTTATATTATAACATACAACATTTTAACATATAACATTTTTATATTTATATAACATTTTCACATATAACATTTTAACATATTAAATACATTTTTAAATATTTCTTCTTATTATTATTTGATAAATAATCATTGAACAGTGGTTGTAAAAGAGATTTATTTATGTCAAAATTCAAAGGTCAAGGAGATAAAATATGCTCTGTATGCAATAATTTCAAATATTTAAGTAGATTTTTCATTCATAACATCTTTAGTCGAGTAATAACATTACCACATTCCGATTTTTTTTCCATTACGTTTTTATGTGTACATGCATATTATAGTAGAGAATAGCTCAGCATTTCAAAGATTGCGATATCTTGGACCAACTAAATGTAATATACTGTCGCGGTATCGACACGACGAAGAAAAAGAAGCGGAAGCACACTTTTTCAATTTTCATCGATAAAACACTTGCAAACCTTTTTTTATTTATTAATAAATTTAAAATTATTAAAAACTTTGTCCCTATTTAAGGTATTTCAAAATTAACTATCGAACTGAATAAGTTTTACTAAGGGACCAACTTTATAAGTGTGAAACAAAACAGTTATCCCATACAGTTTGGAACAGTAGGTATAAAACTTTAGTATCAAAAGCAAAGCTGATTTTTAAATAACTCTATCTAACGTGAATTCTGAAACCCTAATAAAGTCCTTGCTTATACCAATATAGTTCAAAGCGTCCACGCTTTGAACTTATAACTTATAATTGGTATAAGAATGACTAGACTAGTCCCACTATCCTACCAATCCTAAAATAAACTTTGGCGATTTTTTTCTCGGCACTTATGATTTTGCGCTTTTTGGGGTTTTCAAAAACCCCAAAAACTACACACACACACTTACACTATTAGGTAATCTGTGCTATACGGACCCATTCTAAAAAAAAACCTACAAAAAAGCGCCGGGTATTAAAGTAAAGTGGTTCCAAATCGCCAGTTAGTAAAGTCGCTACGTGTGTTCTTGCATAACAACTGCAGAAGAAGGTCGTCATTCCGTGTGACTCTGGCTTTAAAAAATTGTTTGCCTGGCGAAGCTGAAAAAAAGTAACTGTCACATTTCAACCATAAACTGTCACTCAACTCATTGTCTGTGGTTTGCCGCCGTGCCGAACGCATACAAACATTTTATTTGGTACTGTCTGTAAAATATACCATCGCAATGGCAGATTCGACCGCGACCGATGTTACTAAAATGAAGGTAGTTGATTTACGCAAAGAGTTAAAATCACGTGGACTGACTTATACAGGGGACAAAGCGGAATTAGTGGCTCGACTTCAGGCGGCTATGTCTCAAGACGACCACGGTGACATCAACTTGGATTCCGATGAAATTGACTCTGACGGCGTTTTGGAAGATGAAGATGATAAAAGCCAAGCTGACATACTTGATGATGCTGCAGTCGATACATTGAACGAAGAATTGGCGCTGTCTGAACAGGCATCTCCAGTTAAACCCACCACTGAGTCCAAGCCGCCGCGAACGCTCAAAAGAAGAATAACATCGACAGAAATATCTAAAGACAAATCGGAAGACACAAAATCTTCAGATAACAAGGAGTCCGCTTCTAAGAAAATTGTATTGAATAGAGCTATATCTATAACCTCTGCTCCATCAGTTCCTGTTGAAGATAAAGAAGATGTTGTACCAACCGAGACAGACCCCTCATCAAGTAATAAAATTAAAATAACTGCAGATATAGATACTAAAACAAGGTTGGAGTTAAGGGCCAAGAGATTTGGTTTGCCTGTAAAAATGAGTGAAGACGAGCGGAAAGAAGCTAGGAAACAAAGATTTGGTCAGAATGTGTCTGTAAAGAGTTCCAGCATCACTGCTACTGATACTGGTACTCTGTCTGAGAATATGGAGAAGCTCAAGAAAAGAGCTGAAAGATTTGGACAGTCAGTCTCAAAAATTATGACAGATATTGAAAAAAAAGAAAAGCTGGAAAAACGCAAAGCCAAATTTGGTGAGTTGGCTTAATCACAGTTAAGAATGCAAATTGTAAATAAGTTTTTTGTGAATTCTTGTCATAAAGTAAAAACAAACGGTTCTCAAATTTCTTAGTAATGATTTCACATTTGCTTATATGCAAACTAATTTGACTAAGACCTGATGTAAATCTTGTCTGTATTAAAAAAATACTAAATATGTTTTAAATCAGTTGTGACATCGGTAATTAGTCAAATAAGATATATTTAAGGTTAATATTTAGTTATAAATTGTGTATTTATGGGTACTCAATAAAAAATGACCAATAATTTCATGTATTATTAATTTAATGTGAAACAATCTTGTCTTCATAGTTGCTAAAAGGCAGTTCTTGAAAGTCATCAACCACATATTCTTTGTTAATAGGTGTTGTAAACACTTCTTCTGAATTGTTGTAATCTTGAGGTATGTGAATAGCGTACTCCATGTATGGTTCTTTATACAACAATGCCCATCTTTTGGCTATTTCTTTGCTCAATGATTTTCTAAATACCATACAATGCATGTACTTGGCTTTTTCATACTTTATTCTATTAAAGCCTATATGAGCCAAAGTATATCTCCAACATTTAATGATCTTGCTATTTGCACCAACATGTTTGGAATCAGGTGTGGTGATTATCAGGAGTCCACCCGGCTTCAACATTCTGTAAGCTTTCTCACAAGCTAAGATTCTTAACTCTGAAGAAGGTATGTATTCTAGAAGGAAACAAAACGTAACAACATCAAAGGAGTCTTCCTGCAATTTGGTTATCATTGATTCCTTCATAACATTGCAAGGACCAATATTTACATTTAGAAAGTCACATTGTAAGACAGTAGCATTGGCAGGGCATAGGTCAATAGCTAATACATCAAAAATGTCATACACATTGAAAGGGTTATAACAACTTCCAACATCTAAAAGCTTTATGGGTTCAGAAAATGATTCTTTGACATCCACCCGTAGATCTATTTTCTGAGAAATAAGTAGTTCTTTTTCTCCATACTCTATGTAAGAACTATTGATGAAATAATCACAGCAGAATTCAAATACCCATTTAATTCTTGATGTGGCTTCACTTGTTTCACTATTACAATTACTTTCCCAGTGTGTTGTCGCTAGTTTCTGCATGTATTGTGCATATTTTGACAATGTATCTTCATTGTTACAATGATTCTGCCACGCAGTATCAGCTCCGAGTTTCAAGGTTGATTTTCTTAATGACAAATGAACATTCTTAATGTATTGGGCAAGTAACTTATGTTCTTCACTTGCCATGGTGAAACTATCATTAATTTATAGTTGGTTTACAAGCACAAGAATACAATTGTCTTGTACCTACTGCTTATTACACACTCTGATGGTAACTTGGTGAGTATGGATTTATTTAAGATACAAAATAGATTCATAGTATAAACTGTAGACCAGTTGGACCAAAGTGCATTGGTAGACTGGTTGGAACACAAACTGGAATAATATTTATTTACCAATTCGAAGACCAAAGTAAAAAGTACCACAGAGAAAAGTACTCTGTGACCAACAAAGTATAAACACCTATATCCACAGACTTTTAAAAGATACTACCTCAGAGTATATCTTTACTTTGAGGTAGAGATGTGTCCCTCACTCATGAGGTGCCTCGTTTGAGGTACTCGTGATCGCAAATTGAAAGAGTTACTCGAATTTTAACATTGAACCAACTCACTCGTTCACGCGTCCTCACTTAAAAATTGACATTGACATTAGTGACGCGAGTACTCGCGAGTGAGTATTGAGTGAGCTTAGTGAGTGAATGAACCGACTTTCATAAGTTGAATACATCGACGTACGACTCCTCGCCTCAAATGAGGGGTACCTCTTGAGGACCTCGCGAGGTAAAATGAGGTACTCCCTCAACCTCATATAAAAATGATGAGTTACCCATCACTACTTTGAGGATACTACAAAATAGCCTAGCCAACATACAGTGTGACCAGATTAAATTTTACAAAAATACCGAAGCTCCTTAAAAAAAAACTGAAATATACCAACTTGCACAGGGAAAATATACCGATAAAAATACTGGTTTTCAAAACATATTTTTATTTATTATTCATCATCATCATCGCAATAAATATTAGAATTATATTTTAACATTCTTTTTGATGGGTTAAAATTCACACAGCCTCCTTCATCTTTTATACCTTGTTTGGTTTTTAAAATTGCAGATACATTTTTGTTTATGAATCTGTTTCTTTGTTCCGTTTTTATTAAATTAATCTGTGAAAATATGCGCTCGCGTGCAGCATTCGACACTGGTATACATAACAGAGATTTACTGAAACTTGATATATTCTTGTATTTTAATGTACCATCACTGTTAGAAATTTTCCCAACTTCCAACCAAAATTGTTCACAAGAAAGGGGTGAGCCAGTACTCGAAGATTGTAATAAGTTACTTACTTCGCGATCAAGTTTGAGTGTTCTATATTCTTCGTCAATTATCTGCATTTGTTCTGGCTGTACGTACTTCGTATGGGAAAGTTTCCATAACATTTCTTAAACTACTAAATTCTTTATTCACGGCAGTGTGTGGGTCAAGAAATTTCAGTTCTCGGAAAAATTGATCTTCAAAAGGCAAACGTGATTTCAATTGCGTGCTCAATTCAATTAAAAAAGATTGGCACTTTCTGAAAAAATCTGCAATTTGTTCTTTCATGTTTATGTTTCCCCTATGTTTAATTAATTCTTGATCCACTTCAATCCCTAAGTACATATTATTCAATGGCAAATAATTCACACTAGATTTTGGGTCTAATGTAAATACGTTGTCCGTGCTTTTTATATAATTAGTTTTCATATAGCAACCCAAAATCGACAAGTACATACTAGAAGCATCATCATTATAATCTTTCAAAGCACGGGTAGTCGCCTTGAAAAATTATATTAAATTTGTTTACAATCGGCAAAATGTAGTATAAAAAGTAAAAGTATAATTTGTTTATATCATTATTAAAAGAATGATACAAAAATTCTGATGACATAATGCGATCACTCAAATATTGGTCTGGAAAAAACAACTGCAGTGCCCTCCATTGCTCAATTATTCTATTAACACAAGCATGAAGCGATAGCCATCTTATATGTTTTTCAGTGTCAGTGAAATTTTGGAACTCAACAAATTCTCTTTGACGCTTGCTGCTTTGAGAAAAAAATCCATATACTTCTTTTACTATCTGTTCTAAATTTCTAGGTAGTATTTTGCAAGCATGACTAACACTTAATGCTGCAGAATGACAAACACATTTTATGAATAAGCACTTTTGGTTCACTTCTTTCATTTTTGTAACAATGCCAGTGTTGACCAAACATCACATTCGTAGTATCAGCAGCGAACCCCATCACGTCTTTTATATCTAAACCTAACTCATGACTACTATATACTGATGACAAAGCATCAAATAAATGATCTGCAGTCTCACCACTTAAATCAACTAAATCAAGGAATTTGGTTTGTACTTTACATTTGGTTTCAGAGAAGTATTTGATTACTATCGCCAACACTTTGATTGTGGTGACATCTGTACTTTCATCGAGTACAATTGAATATACTGGTTCACCTAACGGAGATACAGTACGAAGTATATCTTCAATCATAACTTTTTCAAATTCGGGTCCTAAAACGTTATATGTAATAGCTGCTGCTTTGGTTGTCTTGCAGGAAAATTCTTTTGCAATTTCGGAGTCAGATAAACATTTCACTAGAACATCACTAAGATGGTCCATAGCTCTAAAAGAGATGTTGTGTCCTGAAAGAAAACCGCATAAACTCAGCTCCGCTTTCTTGACTTCGTCTTTCAATGGTGCCTTTTTGAAAAATGTGTCAACCTGGAAACAAGTAAAAACATAAATTATACATTATGATCATACACTAAATAAAGTACCTCCGAACTTCTCGACTTTAGGTACACACGGCTACACATCAACCTATATATTTCCAGTTTATGCTGATCTCGCATTGTATAGGATTTCCGTACAAATGTGAGGTCAGCTTATACTGGGAATGTATAGTTTGATGTGTAGCCGTGCGTACAGTAATTCTAATTTTACTAAAAACTAAAAACAAGTTAAGCTTACCTTTGACTGTCCTTTATATTTGTTCAAGTTCGATTTATGGTTTTCAGTATTTGCATGTTGTTTTATAGATAAGCCACGAAGAAAACTCCGGAATTTGTTCCCATTTAGCCAAATAACTTTTCTGAAAACTAGACATGTTTTCTGGATTCTGAATTGCGTATCAGATAACAGCGTAATAGCATGAAGTAAAATGACAACAAAAAATCGCGTGCTCTATTTATATTACGACGAACACGTACAATATAAACTTAGGGAAAATCCCGAATTATTGAAACTTTCAATAATTCGAGAATTTCCCTAAGTTTCAATTTGAAAGTTTGAAACCAAACCTTCAAAGATTAAGCCAAGTGCAGAACAGAAAATCATTTTGTGACTAGATGATTCGATACTATTTGTAATTCTAGGGGCCCATCTGTCATGTCCTATCTGTAACTTACTGATCTTTGCTCCAAAATGAAATATATACTATATAAATTAATATATATAATTATAAATCCGGAAATTCCCCTGAACATCAATGTATGCAGTTTTTTTTTAATAATTTTGTTACATGGCTATGGTATTGCCATAACTTTTTTCCAAAATATACCCAAAAATACTGGCTTCCGCCAATATACCTTTAAAATACTGACTCTGGGAAAACTTACTAAAATATACTCAAAAAGTATTAAAATACTGAATCTGGTCACACTGCCAACACAACAACCACAGACTCCGACAACCTCGTAGAGTATAATATGTTCTGTGCCAACAACCTGTCAATTATAAGGTGCGTATTTACGCGACCAGGTTTTTGGTACCAGGTATTTTAAACGTAGGCCGACTAAGTGCCGACAAGAAATAGTCGCAAGACTAAAAATTCTTTGAAGTATTTTATTATTTCACTCGGGTACTCGCTCCGCCAACAGCGACACTCGATGCGATTCTGCTACTTATTTATATTTAATTACGGATTAATGTTTTATTTTTTCTTCTAACAGGGTTCGGAGACTTTATCAAAAGTATTTTACTCGGCTAACTCGGTTACTCGCTTCGTCGTTGCAAAAAAGTTCATTATTCATTTAACATGCTAACCATTATTATTGACTCAGTAATTTAGGTATTCTAAGTAAATAAAAACAATCCACCATACTGTTTATTAAGTACTCACTGCATTTCTATTCTACTTAACCAACCACGAGATTTGACTGCGCGACAGCGATGTTCACAAACTACATAGGTACTATACTCAATCATATCTTTAATAGTCGCGTTACTTTTTCGCAAATGCGATCATACTCCATACCGGTCACACCGCACGGAACAATTTCTTATGCAAGTATTTTTACTTTAAAGGTATGGAAGTATTTTTGTTGAAACCGCGATTGTGTTCTTTGTATCTATAAAGTTATAAATATAAAGGTATCTCGAGCCCTGGTGTTTATCGTGGTGTCTAAGGGTGGACGTACTTGGAAGGTCCTGGTACTCGATTTTGCAAGTAGAGACCGCGCCACCACTCATGTCCGATAGACGAGACGCGGCGTTAGTGTCTATGTCTTTACATCAAATAGCAATAGCATTATCAAATGTAGTTCCAAAACTTTTCTGCTGGACATCAGTGGTGGCGCGGACTCTACGACCCACGTCTACTGTCAGGTAGTGTCAAAAATAAAGTTTGTTTTAAAGTGGTTACCCTGCAACTAAAAAGATGAGACATTCAATCTGTCGGCTTACGGCCGAACACAGTAACCTATTTTCAGTAAATGATAGATCGTTACTGATGGTAGACAGTATAATTGTATCAGTCATTGAATTTCGTCCCACAATTCCATAAGATTCCTATTCTCTGGCAGATTATTGGGACGATAAAACCATAGATAGATAGAGTTTTCTATCTCCAGTATGCCAAAACTGGTGATAGATAGGTTATTGGGTTCGGCCATTAGATAGTTTGAGGTTAGGTAGATCGTGTAGTACCGCTAGATTCAAGATTGAGGCATCCATACATTTTGATTTGTCTCAATCAGGTTGACCTACAGCCTAGTTACACACTCACAATCGCTTTCATTTTGACAAATCAACAATATTCATCGCGTTATTTACGCTTTCTTCAACCTCCTAAATATGTTTCGGAAAACCCCCTTCACAGTGGAGGGATTATACTTGATCAAGTTTCTCGACTGATCGTCTAAAGTCTCCCTTAGGGTCAAAGCAGAAAAATTGCAGAGCAAAATGTCCGAGCATTATCATGATCTTTGCTGACGTTTATTCAGCGAATGGATATGAAAAAAATTATGTAGGTAGTGATTTAGTTTTTATGTTATTACTGAAATACTGCTGTCTGTGCCGACCCTTATATGGGTCAGCTACAACATTATGTGCGACGTGCCGGCGGTGCCTAAAAAATGACAGCACCGCTATATGACGGCCGCCATTTTCATGTCAGCCGTCAATTTATTACGGAGATAATTTCTGTTTTTTTGCTAATTGTATAGTGAGCTTATCAAAATGACTCCCTGGAGTATGGAGCAGGATAAAATTTTAATTGAATTTGTGCGTAATCAAGAAATATTATATAATATTAAAAGTAAAGATTTTAGAAAAATTCAGTTAAAACAATCATTGTGGTGTGAAGTTGGGAAAATTCTTAATAAGACAGGTATCTGCATACTCAACGTTTATCGTTTATCTATCTTAGATGCCTAGCAGTCTCGGCTCCCGTAGGCCGTCTAGTTGTAGCCGCCCGTCCGCCCCTCTCTGCTGATTTTGCAGCGTAACCCCGCGTTTAAAACACCTCTGTAAAGAGCAGTGGCGTAGATCTAGATAGTTCTAAGGGCCCTGTCCCTGTATCTAAAATTTTGGGGGCCCTTTTTACCCGATTAGTTCTAGATTCTATTGCTTTTTACAAAATTAATAAAATAGCATTCTGATTCAGAAGTTTAATCCATAAGCTCATAATTTCATAAAGAATAAACTAGTTATCATTGAGGTTCATTGAATCTCAATGGCTGTCATTCATTGTTTGTTTACTAGCTCTTGCCCGCGGCTTCGCCCGCGTGGATATCGCATACCTAGCCGAGGAAAAGGTCATTGACTCCAAACTTCTAATTATTTTGTTACGCGTAATTTTAAATCTGTGATATCTTTTATAGTATTCATCCATTTGATGTCAAGGCATATTTTAGTCTTAAATTAAATGCCCAATTTAATTATCATATATTATTGAATAAGGATTAATACCGGTCAAAATAGCTTTGAAAATAAAAATGAAATTTTTATCAAATTCTGAAAGATGAAAATCGGTGGGTCATCCATAGAAAATATGCAATCGCGGACTTTTTGTTAAACTTTTTATGATGTAACTACAATCTTGTAGAACATTAATCTTGATGTACCTATCTCTGAGGCCCCGTTTACGGAGATGCGGGGTGTCGAGCGTCGCGTTGGCGTTGGGCGGCGCGGCCCGCATTAAATTCAAACATAATTATGGCGTTGTAGGAGAGCCTTTATGGAGAAGTGATTTTACACGCGTTTGCTTGAAATGCAGGCGCAATACAATACAACCGCAGTGGGGCCCGCGGCGTCGGACACACGGCTACACATCAAGCTAAACATTTCCAGTTTATGCTGATCTCGTATTACGCGCCAATTGCGATCATCAGCGATACCCGGGCGAAGTGGCGGACACCGCTACTTTTCATGCCCGCACCACGCCCCGCGTCCGTGGTACGCCAGTTCGAAAACACATTAAGTCTAAAACCGCTATATCGAATGACGTTGTCGCGAACACGCTGATTCGAAAAACTGTTTGAATGGTACGCTAGTACGAAAGTCTTGGCATTGAAATCCACTGTTGCGAATAGCATATTCCAATCTGAATTTGTCTGGGGGTCGAACTCGCGACCCCGATAAAGCCTTATCTTTGTATTAGGTTTGGGAAACAAGAGCAATGAGAAGTATTATTTTAAGTTAACTTTTTAATTTCAAGTAAGTATAGTAATCAACAAAGAAGTCAACAAAACAAAATTATAGGTATACTCATTACCAAAAGTAACAACACTGTCATATTGATGACAAAATGGTAGATTCAATCAATTAAAAGCTACAGGTCTTATAAATTCAATAGTGCAGATTGCATTTTTCTTTTGTAAAATCGCTGCGATAGCATTTTCTTTCATTTTAATTTTTTTTTGCTGGCGACGTCTGTGGGATTTTAGCCAAAATTCTCTCAATTTTGTGGGTAGTTGTATTCTGTTCGTCAATGAGCTTTTGAATACAGCCGTACAACCCAAGTTTTCGATTGCTCATTAAACAATTCCATCGCCGGTGCCATGCTTCCACGCTGTTTTGAGTTCGCGGAAGACGTAAATTATTATTTCTTTCAGCGCACCAGAAACTAGGTGGAAATAAGGGTTGCAGTCGGGATATCACAATTTTTCCATCTGATGCGTGACTTTAATTGGCCCAGAACGTAATGTTCTTCGAAATATTTAGTGACAGCTTCTGCTTCTTCTGGAAAAACGCTCTCCCTCAACTGTTTATAGACATCAGGTATATTTTCCGGAGACAAGTAGGCCAAAGCTACATAATATCGCATTTTTAAGGCGAACTCACTGTCTGTGCCATATCTCTCACTGAGCCCACTCCCTTATATCTTTCTCCAAATGTTTTGCCCCAGATGGAATAAGCAACCGGACTGGATTGTGGCAGGAAATTCTATTCTGACTGCGTTTATTATCGCCAATTCGAAATCGGACATAATTTGTTAAATTCAGAAGAACATCTTTCAATTGTCGAAAAAACTTAATATAACATTTTTCCGTCTTTTTGTGAAGAAATCCGTATACCAAGTGTAATATTCGTCTACAATATCCAGTGCCAACAATGCCATGAACTGAAAAGATTTGTGTAAATATTATAGGACAGGTTTGAAATGTCCCATCCACAAACCAAACTGGCGATTCACTTAACTTTTGCAGGTTCATTTCAGTTACAAATAATAACAAGCGACCATTATCCTCACCCAAAAGTAAAATTTTTACCTAAAAATCGGGTATCATTAATTTCTTTATATTGATTTGGTATATTAACCACATCGCTGAAATTTGTGGGTTCTTTCGGTTTATTTTTATTTCTTGCTCTCTTGATGATTTGGCGTAGGGCGTTTTTATTTGGTATTGAATTTGTGCTACTAGAAGGAATTTCACACATTTTTTCTCTCATAATGATACCCGGTGCATCATTACTCTGAATTGCTGAAGTTTGCAAGGCATTTCTTAATTTGATTTCATCAACTCGATCTAGAAAATACAAAACGAAGAATAATTAAAATTATCAATGTATAATATTATAATTATATTATTTCAAGTATCATGTATGATATAATAAGAAAACATACATGTTAAGCCTTTTTCGCGAGTAAGGTCTACTTGGCAGCGGAATGCTGCAATAGGTACTGTAGAATTTGTAATGTTATTAGCTTATCAAAACGGGAAGGATGCTAGGGATACATAGCTAAATCATAATAAGTACTAATATTAATAATTTATACTTAGTAGTATAGACAACTAGCTCAGTGTCAGTTTTATCATCGTAGCTTAGGTAGTTCTTGGTAATCACTGGGTCGCGAGTTCGATCCCCAGACAAATTCAGATTGGAATATGCTATTCGCAACAGTGGATTACAATGCCAAGACTTTTGTACTAGTGTACCATTCAAACAGTTTTTCGAATCAGCGTGTTCGCGACAACGTCATTCAATATAGCGGTTTTCGACTTAATGTGTTTTCGAACTGGCGTACCACTCGCAATTTTTTTCGAAATAGCGTGCGTCGAAATAACGTCATTCGAAACTTCATATCACTCCCACAAACAACATCGTACATTGCCATATGTTTGTGTTTGCGCGTGTGATGATGACTGATGACGTGCCAGCGTCTTTCCATTCTATACAAGGCCAGAACGCAAGGGTGTGAAACTAATCGCGTATAGATTGGAAATCATTTTTTTACTGAGCTCTTCCAATCTATACAAGAGTAGTACGCAAATACTCGCGTGTACTTCGTATTCGGTACTTCGTAGTGACCTAATTAACTACAAATTGTGAACTGGTATTCAACTTGTTTGCGACGTAATGCACCTTGCGCTAAATAGCCTGCCTGGCTGGGAGCAACTTGGAAGTAGCGCTCGCCGGCCGCGGCACCGCACACTACGTTCGCTCGGCTCGCGCGCGGTTGGTCACAGTTCTAACCTAACCTAACCCATTTCATATTCCGTTATCTGTTAGCTGTTCCATTTCACTCTGATGTCAAGCGTAAGTGATGTAGATGTTTGGAACTAGCTATCTAATTACACAACACATTTTTGATTTGCAATTGAGTCAAATTGGTTTCGTTTGACTAGAATTGCTTTCAATTTACAACTTTTGAAAGCAATTCTAGTCAAACGAAACCAATGTGACTCAATTGCAAATCGAAAATGTATTGCGTAATTAGATAGCAGGACGCGCGCGCCCACGTTACCAACTATACACGAGCAGTACGCAAAATTCGTGTATACATTATAATCACAGATTTAAAAATAGCATTACAATGTATACGCGAGCAGTTTCCTATGGCTGCGTTCTGGCCTTGTATAGATTGGAAATACGCGACGCGCCAGCCATAGCACTAGGAAGTGGTGAAAGGTGGGCGTTTTGGGGGACTGTCTTATGTAATTTTGAAAAGTGCCGATTCTCAGCGTAGTTTGAATAAAAGACTTTTGAATTTTGACGCGGGCCGCTGCACGCGCTGCCTGCGGTAAACTGCAAAAACGTCTGACGCGCCGCAAAACGCCACGCCGCACGCGGGCACAACGCCCCGCGTCTCCGTAAACACATATGGTTTACGCGGCGCGAGCACGGACGAGCTACTGTGACATGGCTTGAGTCACACATTTTATCACAGTTTGGACGATAAAACCGTTTTGTCTTCAAAAGCTAGCACGGTGGCGTGAGATAATTTCTTGATAAGTGACATAACTTTTTGACGTTAAGTTGGGACTCAATATGTCTTAATTGCTATGACTTATTGCGGGCGCACCTATTTTGTCACAAATTGATAGATGACTAAGAAAACATTAAGCGTCGAGTCATACCGGAATGGCAGCGGCCGGTAGCGGCGCGGCGAGGACTTTCAGTGTGAATTAATTTTAAACTTTATCTACAGAAGACTAGTATCGCTTGAAAAGGTCGCGAGGTCGCCCGCGGTGACGCGAGCGGCCGCGCGCCATGCGCATCTTGTCGATGGTTCTGCCCGCGGTTGCCGGCGGAGACGCGAGGACGCTCGCGGCACCGCGGGCGGCCTCGCGTCGCCGTTGGCAATCTCGCGCGCTCCTCACCCCCGCCGCAATACTGTGCGCACCATATAAATTAGTCAAGAGGAGACAAGGCGACAAAAACCTGCTAATTATTTCTCTCTCTCTCTCTCTGGATAGAGCAAGAGAAAGTGTGAATTAGATCAAAATGAAAATCCAAGATGGCGGCTGCGAAATTTTTCACATTTTTCGTTGGGTGTCGTTTTCATAGTTTTCGCAAGAAATTTTTGTTTTTGTTTTAAATCATACGTGAGAAAGAACTTCGTTATTTAAAGTACACCAACAGTTTAAACAATACATATTCTACAACAGTGGCAAGCACATAATTATAAAAAAACATGTGCGGTCGGGGGACCCCCATCAGAACGAAGTCTTGGATTTACATTTTGACCTTACTATCGTATTTTGCACCCTCGAAAACTATGAAAACGACATTCACGACGAAAAATTTAAAAATTTCGCAGCCACCATCTTAGATCTTCATTTTGACTTCACAATCGGCTTTAGCACCCTCGAAAACTATGAATAAACGCTATTCTAGGACCATAGGGAGACACGATAGTTTTCGGCGATAGGCGCAGTCGAGGTGTGGTGATTGGGCGACTGCGTCAATGCTACATTGCGTTCAACCCTAATTGCGTATCACACGATCAATTATAATCTGAATCATTTTGAAGGATATTGCTAATCCATTGCTTCATAAATATTCAAAATATTTTGTCTGCTCAACAACGTAAATAACACAATGAATGTTGTGAATTGTCAAAATGAAACCGATTGTGATTGATTGTGTGTTGCGCAATTAGGGTGCTGGCCACACTGCATTCCGTTTCGGTAAAAGTTTCGTGTCGGATATGTTTATTCGTTATCTTATCAAAGATCCGAACAATACACTAAATAGATGCAACAACTATCGAAGTAAGATAGGAGGTACCGAGTATCGGGGCAAAGTGTTCGAAATAATGAAATTAGAACGAACAAGTTTAGTACTAGAATAGGGCACACCCACTGTGACGTTGTGGCCGTACCGTATTGAGCACTGGGTCCAAGCTACCGGAGGTCAGGACTTAGGATTCCAGGTAGAGGAACCTGCCTGACAATAAGTGCTATGCCTGGAGAATCTATTGCTTTGTGTTTCACATCATCGATGTGAAACATCTACAGGCGCGCCTTGGAAGCACAGCATGGAAGTAAAACCGACTCGTGCGCCGTGACGGCAACGGCAAACGGCATGACGCCCGCTTATGGCTCCGGGCGCCACTCACTAGTCCCTTGTGTGTGTGTACTGCGTGTGCCTCTATTCTAGTAAGTACATCAGTACAAGTGCACTATACATACTTGAAGCGTTCCCCGCTTTTATATAAGTACAGTAACTTTCTTTATAGTACTTAATATTGTTTTCAAAAGAACATTGTTTGTGTTGCTTTAAAGATTTTTAAATCAGTGACAGTATTATTGAGTTTTAAAGTTTATATTATAAATGAGTGACAGTGACGATCAAGCGGCCACAAAAGAGACAAAAAATAAAAATGATCAAAGTGCAGGCTGCAGTAAAATGACTAATGTGCACAAAGTATGCTTTACGTTAGTAAATCATCTAAGTATTCATATTATTATGTTATTAGTTTATGAAATGTGTGTAGCTACTGATGCAAACAAGCGGTCTGCGCATGCGTGTACACAAGACGCGGGATAAACACATCCACGTGTTGTAACTCCTTTCTCTGTGTGACTCAATAACATACAAAATTTCTGAAAACAACAAAGAAAACTAACTTGGTGTGTTATGTTTTATCTACTATACTTTATTTATAGCCAAAAATACATATCAATATACATTAGGTAAAGTAAATAGTAAAGTAAAACAATTAGTAAAGGTTAAAACGTTCACAGTCCCCATACAAACCTTTTAGTCGACACCTTTGTTTTGTGGGAAATTGGCAAATAACTTATCCCACTCGGGGCGGAGCGGGAGGGCGTATCAAACTCTTATTGACTAAAACCCACCCGTGTTCCTTCAGTTGCGTGTACGTTGCCAGGGGCCACGGTATCCCTTTCGGACATTCCCGCGATTTTACTCGACCCCTCAAGCCTGCATGAAAAACAACTGAAGATACAAGAAAATCATTTTTTTTCACGAAGCGTTGGGCACAGAACTGTGAACGTTTTGTGATAGGTAAAAATTAACGCGAATTGACCACTAATTGAGCGCACGTGAAGGTGGCTTTACTTACCAATAAAGGCTTGTGCAGACCAGCGCGACTTGTCGCGCGACGCGACACCGGTTATTGTTATACTGTGAAGTTTTCTTAGAAATTGTATTGTTTATGTCGCGTCGCGCGACAAGTCGCGCTGGTCTGCACAAGCCTTAATAGGGATGGTATGGCGCCAAGTTTAAACCTTCTCCATTTATCGCTACTTACAAAGCAGTCGTTCGTAAAATGTTTAGAATATACTCGGCTATGCTTAGTCCAATAATTTCTGGCTCTTGGAATCACTTTACACCAATTTTATTTCTCATTTGAAGGTATACTGAAAAAGAAAACGATACCTTTTCCAATTTATCGGCATTAAATATGTTAAATTATCATATCGATAAAAAGTATCGACATCACTATTATAACATAACCTCACAAAATAACGATTTATTTTTTTGAAAATTAATTAGCGATCACAACATAATTTGTAATAAAGATAGTTTGAAGAGATCATTATTATTCTAATAAGTATGTTATTAGAGATGACGTCCAAATATTTCGCGTGATTTTATATGACAACTGTAAAAATACACTTACCGATAAAAGCTTACAAATTCATTGTTTTCTTTCCGTTACGAATGTGATTTGCACGATAACACAAAACATGCCATGTTAACAGCCTATTGATCTGTCCTTTGCAACAATTTTTTTTAGAAAATTGTGCATAAATCTATAATTTTGAATAAAATAATGACCAACACCTCAACCAGCACACGCACAGAACATATATACTCAAAGAGAGCACACGTATTGAAATTCACGACGAAATCAAATACTTGTACGGTAACTATTGTGCTTTTTTAAATTGGTCGTGTAATAACTAATAAGAGACCAATTATGACCATTTGACAATTTGGGAATGTCCATTTAGTTTTAAGCATAGATGAATGCATATGCATTTGTCTCTTTTAAGTGTACAATCTGCGCCATAAGAGAGAAGAGCTTAGATATATCGTAATTTGTCTCTAATTTGTATGCTCCCTCTATGCTTTAGTTATTACTCTGAGGCGAGATGCGTGGACGATGTTATGCATTATGTGTGAGGATAAGTCTTAATAAAAATTATTGTATTTTTGCACTATCCATAATAATTAAATTAATTAGTTGAATATAACTAAACCATTCTTTTTTTTTTACTTTGCCTCACACTAAGAATTTCTTCTTGTATCGTGGGTGCGTTTACAAACATAGAAACTCACATACACTAACACCCAGACCCGGAACAACTACTTTCAAATCATACAAATATTTTTTCCGTGCGGGGATCAAACCCGCGACACGTTGCGCAGCAGTCGATCGCTCAGCCACTGCGCCAACCGTGTCGTCAATTCTTGAATACACTTATTAAAAAAATTGAGATTCTAGTGTTTTATTCATTAAAATGTTACTCAACATACCTAGCTTTTAGCCCAGGGGAGGGCAAATCAGATTTTTCCCCCACACATGTTTAAATAGTTTCATATTGCTGCTGCGTTCGTTTTTTACCGACTTCAAAAAAGGAGGAGGTTATATGTTCGTCTGTATGTTTTTTTTTTTAAAGTATGTGAATCGATATTTTCGTCAATTGTGGACCGATTTTGAATATTTTTTTTCAAATGAATAAGGAATTTTCAAAATTGGTCAACAATTGACGAAAATATCAATGAACATTGTAAACAAAAAAAAAAACAGCGGAACATAGAACCTTCTCCTTTTTAAAGTCGGTTATGTATGATAGGTAGGTACAACGATTGTTACTAAAATTAATACATAATATATACTGTAGGTACTGTTGATTGATACTGTTATTGTAAAGTAAGTCTTAACGTGTTTGTAACATAACTTTTATCGACAACAGTACTTAGGCATACAAAATCCAGGGGGGACAAATCAGAAATTTCGTAAGGTGGATCCGCAAAGGTAGCCAAATTCAAATTCAAATTCATTCAAAAATTCAAATTTTATTACGTTTTTTGCAAATTGCAAGTCAGTGTCACATTGTATCTTGATTAAAATATGTATTTACAGATTTATATAGGTTGTATTTAGATCAAAATATGATTCTCGATCATAACAAATATGTTATATATTTATTCATTGGAACAAATCTAACTTAGAGAGATGCCCTAATGATTCTAATGATTACAATTCTGTAAATACATATTTGTTATGATTGAGAATCATATTTTGATCTAAATACAACCTAACAAAGACCAAAGACTGACAGAGCAAAGCCCGTCTTTGACCATTGTTGATCTCAGCCGTGTTTTTACGCGTCTGTTATGCGTAGGTATAAGGGAAGTCATTGCTAATAAAATTTACAACGGCAGGGCAGTGCGGTTTTTTCTAAAATGTATGTATAATATACTGTAATAGCAAAGTACCTAAGTCTTGACGTGACTCTAACACAAAGAGAATTAAACTAGGTCTATATAGTCATTGCTCTTACATAACTTTTATCAACAACAGTAGGTAGGTACTTAGGCATACAAAATCCAGGGTACGCCCATGAATAAATTAAATTGTGGCTAAAGCACTTTCTTTAATGCCATCTAATACACCTTCGAGGGCTACTATTACAGAAAACACAGAAGATACTCACATCAAATAATAAGCTAATATAAAACAATATTATTTGTCTTGTATTCTGTATACCTAAACATTTCTTTTTTCTACATATTTATTTATTGGTTTTCTTTCATTATAAATAACTAGCTTCTGCCCGTGACTTCCTCCGCGTGAAATTTCTTGTTACCCCTCCACCCACCCCGTCGCATCGGATCGCCAGCCCGCGCTATTACTTCGTTAACGCTTAGCGTTATTTCCGACTTTTTTGCTCTGCTCCTAAGGGCCCTAGCGTGATGTTAATTATTATTGTTTATAACCTTCCTCACGAATAAGGCTATCAAATACAAAAATAATTCCGTAATTCAAATCCGACTGGTAGTTCCAGAGATTAGCGAGCTCAAACAAACAAAGTCTTTTGCTTTATTTTATTACTAGCTGCGCCCCGCAGTTTCACCCGCATAAGTCTCGATCCCGTGGGAATATCGGAATAAAAATATCGTATGTGTTAATCTAGGTACCTAATTACGCAACACATTTTCGGAAACGATTTCGAATAATCCGTTTCATTTTGACAGTTCAACAACATTCGTTTGCAAATTTTTTTTTCAAACTTATGAAGCGATGGATTAGCAATCTGTTTCTGATTGATCATGTGTTACGCTATTATGGTACAAGTTATATTATATCTGTGTGACAAACATCGACATCCGTACAGACGTTTTTGCGTGAACGAGTAACAAACATCCATCCATTATAACAAACTTTCGCATTTATAGATTAGGATATATTAATTATAGATTTCAATAACCATCAATTTCGATGTTTCACATCTGCCGTACGTCTCGTGACGGGCAATTTTTTTTTTATAGGTAGGTATGTTAGATATACAAGCACTACTCTATAATGAAAGGCAAACAAACTACAGCTCGCCTGTGGTAAAGTTGCTGAAATTGTTTTTTTTTTTTACAGATTTCGATTGTTCCAAGAGATGGGCTTATGTAAGAGACTATTATATTCGACGCAAATGCAAAACTGGTACCAACCGTGCCGGGTCAAGCGGAGAAGCAGCCAAAAAGAGGGCTGACCTTCTGTCATTTTTGGACAGCTTTACTTTAACTCAAAGACCCCGTGTTCATAAAGATGAAGATGATCACATGGGAGAGCATAGTGAAACTATGGAATACCTTGCGGTTAACATTGAAGGAACACAATCCCATTATCCGTCACCAAGAGAAATTATGTACGATGAGGATGAGACTAACACACAAGATAGTAATAATACTGATGAGGTTACTAACAATACTGTTAGCAAGGAATATTGTAATTTTAAAAGAGATAGGAAATCGAACTCTCTAGAGCGAAAACCAATTCAAAATGAATTAGACGAGACGGACCTCTTCTTCCAGTCTATGGCGAAAATTGTAAAAAAGCTGCCTAGGTATGAACAAGCACATTTAAGAATGCAAATTGGCTCATTAATTGGTAACGCTGAATTGAGCTATATAACAAGCAATTTGTCTCAAAACAGGGATTTCTCTCGAAGACCTAGTGCTAGTGGCTTTCCCGTTCCTTCGCCTAGTGCTAGTGATATACCAGACGTAGTTCCCTCTCCAGAACCTGTTTCAGGTGCAGTAAATGATCAAGGACAAAATATATTTAATTTCTCATTCAAACAAGAAGAAATTTAATCTCAAATTATGTAAATAAACGTTTGTGTAAAGGTGAACCTATTGCTACCATTCGGTAGGTAGAGTACATATTCGTAAATCCTCGAAGCCAAGAACGGATGATGTTCGAACTCACGAGCTTCGGCACCGGTGCGCCATCTAGTTTGTGTCTTATCAGTTGGATATTCGTATTTTTAGGAATTGCACCTACTTATATTAATTCTTGATTCCATCTAGCTATCCCAGAAGATTGCGAGCCCCGCGATCCCGAAACAAAAACGTGCGTAAAAATAATGAAAAATGAATGTATCTCAAACTTGTGATATGTGATGTGTAACGATAGTTTTGTGCCCATGGATTGAGAAAGGCATAACAAATGCGCGCCACTTATCGCCAGAAGCCATCACTAAAGACATCATATGGCTGAAGCAATTATGAATTTTTTGTGTCGTCAATTTTGATGTTTTTACAGTATTAAAATATTGTTAGATTGGGTTAAGCCATCTGTCCCATTTATGCAGGCTATAGAAGTAGCTAATTTGATTATTGTGATTGTTTGTTTATGACACGTGTTGAGACAAGCCTAATTAAAATAAATGCCTGGTTTTGTCTTTCTGTGCTTTCTTCATAAAATCCTTCCCCTACACACCATATTCATGGAAACTGACATACTTACACACCAAATAATCAGTAACCATTCTGATACTTAAAACTATAGACACCGTGTATCAGAAAGGTTTGGTACAGACCATCAAACTGAACAAATTCTTCTATGGGACCAACACCCTAATCGCAGTAGAAATATACAAAAACTACGTAATATCCGTTCCAAACGCAAACTCACACAGACGCGCTCATCGATGAGACCTCAAGCGATTGTCGCGGAGCTGTCAGTCAGTTGCGGGTGCCGTGTCGAGACGAGTGGTTGGCGCGATCTTTTTAAAAATGGAGGGTGTGTAATTATTTCAATAGGCCTGGTACGTATCCGGCACAGTAAAAATATGGTCAGTATGGATCATACTGACCATATCATACTGTGCAGTAATTGAGAAAAAAATATCAGCCGTCCCTTACATGTCCAGTAGGCGTTGAAGTTTTGTATGGAACAGTTATTATTTACACACCATTCTTATACATGCTGTATACAGGGTCAAATTAAATTAGTTAGCGAAACTCAGCAGACGTCATGGGTATCGATCAAGGATGTTACGGAGCTTCGGTTCCGATTCCAAAAGGTCGGAATTTCTCCGATAAATTTTACACCTCCGTTTCCGACTTCGGTTTTGATAAGTTTCGGAGTTGTACCGAAGTTCGAAACGCAGCGATGCACGAGACTAGAGCGCGTACAAACAAGTTTTAACTCATCGCTAGGTTAATGTTTGTTTATTTTATACACGCTCGCGCTCAAAGTCTCAGTTTATTGTTTTGTTTGTGGATCTCATCGCTAATATTTGACTGATTAACTAGACTGAATTATATTGATATTGTTTCATTAAGCGTTCCCTTAACACACCTTTCTTCTACTTCCGCCTGCGACTCCGGTTCCGGTTCCGATAAAACGACTTCCGTAACATCTCTGGTATCGATATCGAAGCATGATAAAACAAAAAATAATTTAATCAATGATTTTTTGTGGGGTCATCGACCGCAGTTAAAAAAGAAACTGTTTTTTAAGCAGTATTTTTAGTACTTACCTAACTAAACTCATATTTCAACACGAACACAATAAAACAAGAGAAAACAGATTTTATCAATTCATACGTCTACAAGTGACTACACTAAATGCGGTCGGTGACCTTCCTAAAAAACTTTTTTTTAAATCGTGTTTACATATCGATATCTATCACGGCTACCGAGTTTCGGTGTACACATGATCGGTGGCAAAAGCTTGCTCGAAACCGAGAATGGTGGTTTTGGAATCCACAAAGTAACTGAATGCTTTGAAGCAAATTGTTTTGAAGACCTAGACAAGAAGCGCCAAATACGCAAAAGTCGCCCAAAGCCTACCTACACATACGATGATGCTGGTCAGCTATTCTGTACACGCTATGACCGCGTTTCAAGACCAAGCTTGGTTTTGCTAGTCATCAGAAAGTTCACGAAAGGAAAGAAAATTAGTCTGGGGCGCCGGTAGCCGGATACGGTGAAGAGGACTATTCGCTAGTATAGTATACAGAGTGGCATGACATCGACGCGAAAACTGATATAATACCATGGATTCGGTAGGTACATGATTCTGAACCCCCTGTGTTGAAATTTTTCATCGGTTATTTGAAAAAAAATCTGCTGTTCCATACATTTTGACCGCGTAGGTATTGCAATTTTCTATGGAAGAGCTGTGTGTTTTAAAGTGAAACTTCTATAAAGACGGGGGCTATTAGTATTTTTTTCTGTCACGAAAAAGCGTTACGGCCGCATGGAGGGGGTAGACGATCTAACGCGTTGTGAGAGGCGGCAGCGGCGGAGGGAGAGAATAGATTGGAATCTCAAGTTTTTATATTGAACCGATTTGAAAAATACTTTCACTGTTGGGAAGCTACACTATCTCCGGGTGACATAGGCTATATTATATATTTTTTTTAAATAGGGATCCTAAAAGTCCAATAATTTAACCCAAGGTGTAGAAAAATTACCTAAAATATTCTTTACATTGCGTGCGCTGCGAAAATTATTGATGATAGAATAAAATAATGTACTTCGACTTGCAGAACACATCATTATTTACAAAAAGTGTCGCGACAGCATATGTCTATTATAGTTATGCCACAATAAGTGTTCTTTGATTTAAAAAAATTAATTGAAATGCCGCCGCTAGAAAAGTCTCTTTATTTGTGTCTTGGTTGTGTATTGATCCTTATCAAAATAAATTATTCATATTCAAGACTACTTCAATACCTTTATATAACTTTTTGAATGATTCAATTCGGACATTCCATTCGAAAGATATCACGAGTTAAAAAAATAAATGTAAGTATTAGAAAAAAGTTGCACGGTAGCCACACACCTTGCTCGGCTAGCTAGGCAGCACCTTATGCAATGTAGGCGTCACTGGGGTACGGGCCGTACGGGACGGGAGTCAAATTGGACAAGTACATTAACAATCTGCCCGTAAAACTACAAGTTAAAATTTTGTTGCGATTCGTTTTGCCACTTGTCCGTTGCGATTCGTTTTTCCACTTATCCGTTGAAGTTTCACTTCTACTATGTGTCCCAGTACACATGTCGATTTTTTTTTATAACCGACGAAAATTTTCAACGCATGGAGGGGTGTTCAGAATCATGTACTGAATCCATGGTATCAGCTGTCGCGTCGATGTCCCTGCCACCCTGTACTATAATAAATATACACATAGTTTTTACCCCCCTCCCGCATCTTTCTAACACGTGCTTGAATCGCAATCTTTGTTTAGTCAAGTTCGGAATTTTAAATTTCTTCTCTTGATATGTCGTATGTATGCAGTACTGAAGTAACCTTGATTGTATTGTAACTAACTTTATTGTAATCTACATTAATTAATTATAAATAAAAACTTCTATGACCCGCGAACAACACATTCTACGGTATACTTGATATTTTCCCGAATATAAAATATAGTTTGATGTTTCACTAGCATCGGCTGTAGTCAATAATCAGTCGTTCTGCAACATGGAAGAAATAAAACAAATTATGGGCATGGTTGCTATTAATTTAGTAAATGAAATACATCTGTAATATTATAGAATTTAATTAGGGTACATACAAACATTTTGTAATGTTGGAGTATAATAATCAAACTAATAAGCACTTTGTTTGAGTAGCTAGTGAAAATTTGTGGGTAAGTATGTTTTCAACTGTTTTATAAAAATAACTTTAGAGAGGAGTCAGTGTTTTCCGTGAAATATGTTAATAAGTTGCTGAATAAATTAAAACAATACCTATACTTTATATAAGATAAATACAATAATTATTTTAATAACGATCCTAAACAATGTCAAACTTTAATGAATGACGGTTGTCAATATTTATAATTAATTTTGAATAATCTGCGAATTATTTAAACTTATCTAATCTTAATGCAAATGCAATTCGATAGGACTCCTCTCGTACGATAATAGTTTAATAACGACGCCCTATGCATATCATTATTCTTTTAAATTTAATCGTAGTTAAATCGATTAAAACATTCCATCACTATTAATTCTCTACGATAAAGGAAATCACACGGATATTTCGAAAGCCAACAAAACAAACAAAAGCGTCCACTAATAAGTGTTAGCGTAAAACAAAGAAACGAGTCCAGGTGTCACCGGCCGACGCCGACCGACACCGCCGCGCGGCGCGCCCGCGACTCCATATTTACAACGGATAAACACTAACAACATCGACGGCCACAAACTTTACCCCTCAAGTGCGATCGCGACCGGCGCGCCGGACACGGACCGCGGCCGGCCGCGCGATCGTGGACTACCGTAACATCTAACGAGTAAACATCGAATAGTTTCATCCACCGACGTCCACCCGCGGCGGGCTCGGGCGGCGCGGCCCGCAGCCGGCGGTCGCGGGCGGGGCGGGCCGCGGCCGCCTGCCGGGCCGCCAGGCCGCAGTCGCGGGTCGGCCGGGCCGCGGGCCGGTCCTACCTGCCCTCGGGCAGCTGCCGCGCCGCCGCGTGCGCGCGCGCCGCCGCCTCCTGCGGGGCACACGGGTCAGACACGGTCACACGCGCGGGCGCTCGGCGCAGGCGGGGCGACTCGTTACCTTGGTGCGCGGCTGAGGCTTGACGCGCAGCATGGCGGCCGGGGGCGCAGGCGCAGGCGCGGCGCGCGGCGCGGGCGGGGCGGGCGGCGCGGCCGGCGCAGGCGCGGGCGCGCGCGGTGCGGCGCGGCCCAGCGACGCCAGCACCAGGCCGCGCAGCAGCGCCGAGCGGCTCTCCGTCTCGGGGCCCGCCTGGCTGTCACTGGCGCCTGCGCGGGAGAGGGCGGTCAGAACGGCGAGACGGGCGCGAGGCGCGGGACGGCGGTACTCACCGAGGAAGCCGGACAGCAGGAACTGCGAGTCGCTGGGCTCGGGCTGCGGCGCGGGCGCGGCGGCGGCGGGCAGGGGCGCGGGCGGCGGCGCGGCGCCGGCCGAGCCCGCCGCGCCGCCGCCGCGCCGCGGGAGGCGCTCCAGCTGCTGCCGGGCCGCCTGTCGGTGATTAAACTATAATTAATAAAATTGGATTTAACGTTAATTGATACAATTTTCAGAACAAAATTAAATGTGTTAGAATGGGACAGTGTACGCTTAACGAGGTATGTAGATGGCGGCACCAGCACAAGCAGTAAATAGAACGTCTAATGGTTTGTGTATTTGATTTTCAATTGAATGTTTATGCTGCTAGCACCACTAATGGTGAAATGGTATTCCCATTAAATGAATAATAAACAAGGCAAAGGAGGATGTAAGGATCATAGCAGATGACGTTCTGTAGTATGTACAGTTTATGTATGTGTATGTGTAAATGAGTAACAGAATGATTGGTTCTAACCGTGGCCTGTTGTCGTTCCAACTGCAGCTGCATCTGTAGCTGCTGCAGCTGGCTGGGCGTGCCGGGCTGGCCGGCGCCTCGCCGCACGCCCGACAGCTGCGACAGCAGCTCGGCGATGGGGTCCACCACGGCGTCGCGCGACGACGGCGACAGAGACGAGATGCCGCCGCCCGTGCTGCAATAATTAAAAAACAAAATTACTAAGGAGCAAGGCTGTAACTTATCGATTTCACTCATCTGCCTAGCCTTTTCCGTACTATGTTGGGGTCGAATTCAGATGCAGGATGCAGCTGTATAAAAAAACACTGGTTATATTTATATACATGGAGTGACTGCCTGTCTGACCTCCACAACCCAGTTACTGGGTAACACAATACACCTTGGTAAGACTGGTTGTCACGACTTTCGGGCTTCTGTTGACCAATAATGAGTGTCAAAAGATACACACTATTTTTATCTAGATTATATTAGTTAAATAGATGTGTCTGTGCTAGTAGGTATTGTGCAATTAATTGATAGCGTGCTGGCTCCCACTGCACCCTATGACGGTCATGGCATAGTCAACCAGAGTTCACTGATTCCTCAAAAAAATAGTTATAAATAAGTAGCCGAAATAAAAAATGTAGGAATAACTGTTACCTAAACTGCATGTTGGTGCGTCTGGCACGACTCACGCCGCGGCCCGAGTGCGGCATGCGTCGGACGCCACCGTGCCTGATACCGCTAGGTTCATCGTGCAGCGTAGTTAAGGAATTCATTTATCAGACAACACAAATAGAACAATATAAAAAGCCAATAAGCTTTTAGATTGGTACAAATATACGCGAATATGATGCGTCATCAGTTCATCAGACCTTGTTTTTTTTTTTTTTTTGTAGTCAATATGAAAACAATATATTAAACAAATTAAGCACTGCTAGGACTCCTGTCCTGATCATTTTACCCTGTTTCGTTATATCAGGATATCAAGAATACCTGTAAGAAAACGTTATGATTATTTTATTGAAAAGGATATCAGAAATGAAATGAGATCTCTAGGACCAGTCCTATGCTCCAGTGTAAGATGTCCTGCAAAGTCATCAGTCACGAAATTTGGTTCCCCACCAGGCATCGAAGCGCATACTGGGCAGACCACCTGTATACAATAACAACTGATTAAACAATATTCACAACAATAAAGGAAATAAGAAACAAAAAAAACAGGTTCTAAAAACTTTGTTTTAGAAGGGTACCGTCAACCACATATCACACTTGATCGATGAGGAACTTTACTGCTTTGATTTTGAACCAGTATAGGCATTTAGAGGCCTCCCGAAGTCGCATTTGTTACTATGGACATACAGTTGATTGTAATATAACTACAAGCAGATTTGATCAGTGAGATATGAAAATGTATATATGTAATACAATGAATAAGATTCCAATTTTTTTTTCAGACATTTGAATATCACTGTATGATACTTACAGCCAGTGTAGTATCTGCATGCTCTGCTGTAACATGCTCCATGAGCGCTGTGTCAGTGAAGCCCATCCGATTGCAGAATGGACATGTGTATGCCTGAGGCTGTTCCAAAGTTAGTGCCTCTCCACCATAGTACAGATCTGAAGATGATATGGAATCATATGAAATAAATACTTTTAGAAGTAACTTTGTACACATTTTTAAATACATACCTAGTATGATAAAACTTTGTGATGTTAAATCACAAAATTTCCATGTATTGATGTCTAAAATTATATTCATTGTTTTTTTTTAACCTTCCCTATGTTGTAATTATAGAATCAAGTCAAAAACGATTGTTTTGCATGCATCTACTTATATGAAGGGTTAATATTCCTTTTAAAAAAAACATGATAAATTTATGAAGCTTGTTTTCAAAAACATTTCAAAGACTGTTTATTGGCTAAGTAAGGCTAAGATTGTTTTTATTAGTCAACCAATGAAAAATGGAACCAACAGTGACTCAGTCTTTGTGTGTGTGAGATTGAAATTATTTTACAGAAGCTCGTTGCATGGTTTCAGTGGATGAACAGACATGCATTTGTTTCTTATAGGAATATTATTAGTATAAAGCAGTTTCATGAAAGATTAAAAATGTTTTCTTATATAAATCATCATAGTGAATTATTGGATGGAAATCTATGGTAATGTTTGGTAAATACATTCTTGGCCAGCTTTCCATAGAAATTTCTTTGTCTTGTATTAATACAATGTCATTTACATTTGTATTATGTTATAATTGTATTGTTTATAAACAGAGGGCTATGAAGTACATTTTCAAAATTTCCAAACATCTCATTTCAAATAGGGCTAAAATGTTTTTTTCATGAAATAATTATGGTTAAATAATATTTTGTTTGGTGTTCTATAAATGTATGTCATACAAAAAGATAACAATATTTCAGTTGTTGTTGTGTTGTTAGGAGTTTAAAAGAATACTATCTGTTTTTAACATTGCAGAGGTGTTAGGTATGCTTGTACAAGCATTTGGCATATAAGACGCAGTCTAATACATATAGCACTGTAAATAGGTCTCACCAAAGTCACTTCTAGATAGAATGCATTGCATGGGGTGCTCTGTAGTGTGTTGGTTTGTGGTAGCGCCGGACTCATAGCAGGCTGCGCACAAGTCATAGTCAATGCAAATCAAACATTTGTATCGTCGTCCCCTGAAGTTATTTTTCAAACAAGAATCACAGCTGACTCCTGAAAATATGTCAATACACAAAATACAACAACAATTCGTAATTTCCTTTACATTTATGACAATGACATGAAAATTGAATATATAAATCGTATATTTACGCTATGATGACAATATTTTCATATTTTTTTGCAATGAAATTCGCAGTGACAATAGCATCGAACAAATTTTGATTATCATTACCCACCTTCATGGCGATTCATTTTCGCCAGAAAATGTCGTCGAAACAGACACTTCTTGGCACCAGGATTACCGGTACTTTATGAGGTATTTATATTACTAATCTAAAATAAGTAGCACAACATATAATATATTAAAATACAAGATTGTTAACAAAAATTTCCAAGCAAACCTAACCCAACCAGGCCATAATGACGTCACATAAATGAATGAACCATCGATATAACTTTTTCTTTTCATTATAGGCAACGGCATAGCTTATTCGGCTTTTACTGTCACGCTTTACTGAAAATTATCGATTAAAATATTTTGAACATTTTTCGACACTCAATTACGCAAACTGTAATAATATAATCCTTCATTAAAATCGCACTTAATTTTTTTACCAAAATCAGTTACTATTCTATTTTGTGGTTACAGAAGCATGTTGTGAAGTTGTAATCATTCTTGTGACAATCCAACCCCGTGAAGCTCTAAGTTGTATTCTTTTAACCTGAACTATAATTATCGATTCCATGCTTAGACATGGTCTCAGGTTCCGTGACCTTACAAGTTTAGGAAATCCCCGAAAACTAGGAATTTCAAGAAAGATCTTTCCAGTTACTAGAACTATGGTTCGACCGGTTTTTGATAACACAAAGTTAAAATGAATAATGTGGCGCGGAAACTGCAATATTAATATTAGGAACAGGATCGTGTGTACTCTATTCCATTGGATGTAGGCAATCACAATGCGTTTTGTAAAAAGCTCCGCTAGTATACGCTGTGCTTTGTTTGTTCTGTTTGTTTAGTCGAATTGATGTTTTGGTGCCTACACCATAGACAGCAGAATGATAAAAACGAATGACAGCAGAAGACGACATTTTTGACATTTTGACAGCTATTTTAAAAAGTAACTTTCGTTTCCTTTCATTCGTTTCCCTCATTTTTGCATTTTTGTTTAGTCCTGTCTGTAAATTTTATTTAAAATAAAGTGATTTTGCTCGTGCATCGGCAAGATATTAAATCGATGCAGTGAAGCAAACTAAATAAACACAGTATATTACATGTTTTGCCTTTCAGTCTTTTTTATTAACCATCTTTTTGCGCGGGAATCGCGTTATTGAGTGTAATGAAATTGGATTTTTATTATTATAGAAAATGACTGATGCACTGTGCCATTTAGTAGTAGATGGAAACGAGGTTTTGGAATTCAAGCTGGGTAAGAATTTTGTTTACTGACACAAAATTAAAATTGTAGATATACATCTTGGTATCTGTTCTACTCGAATAATAATTATGTTCTGCCAATAAATGACGATGTAATTGTATAAAGTTTTATACATTCCTCTCAAAGGACCTGTCTCACCTTGTTGGCAACAGTAGGTACAATTTGTTCATTCTCCTTCTGTTAAAAATTTCAGTGAGATCTGTAGATGATCTGGAGAATGATGACACAAGTTTCGGTCCTGAGATGTGTCACCAGGTTTTCGGGGAGAACGAAAACATATTTGGCTACACAGACTTGCACATTAGACTTTATTATAGCGCAGGAAGTCTGCAGACATATCTTGGAATTGAATACACAGAAAAGGTACCTACCTATTTGAATGTTTGGTATGATTTTTAATGTTTTATTACATGTGCTGTCGCTTTTACAGGATTATAAAACTTGTTTCGGTTTTAAACCTTCAATACAAGTCTAACAGGGCTGCAAACTGTCAACGGTGTCCATTTTGTGTTTTTCAATAAGCTTCTTACATTTTAATAACTATTATTATCACACAGTGTACATCACTTATTCATAAATTAGTATTAACATATTTGTAAACCACCAACAACACTGGTACTATTATACTAAATGTTCTAATGTGTGTTCTTGGGAGGTTATATTGTACTTACAGTTACTAACTACAGATCTAATGTATTTACAGATTGAACCAAATAAATCTGAAGGTATGAAACCAGATGATGTTGAAGGTGCCTTGACTAAAGTGTTAGCACCGGGATATGTCACCAATTTGGACCACTATGTGTCTATACTAAAGAAAGATGAGTCATTTACACCCCACGGGCAGTTGATACATGCCTTCTCAGTTGAGCCTTGTAAGTAAATAAGCTGCATTTAATTATATTTTACTTTACCCAACATTGCTACTGATTTTAAAGCCATTTTTTAATTTTATTTGTGTCTTAACGTTAAATTAGTTCCCTGTCACTTATTGCAAATTGTCAGAGTATTGAGTGTTACTAATTTACCTAGGTCAATGAACTTGGTTATGATTTTGTTGACCATCATGCAATGTAAATAAAATATGTTTGTATAGTAAAAGTAGTAGGATTGGTGGTATGAACAAAGTAATAGGCAAATGGGAATACATACATTCTTTGTTTGCAATTGTTCTTATTTTCTACAAACTTGAACTGGAAACCACTACATTATTTCAGGAAAAGTTGTAACACTGTTATGCCATTGATCCATAATGGTGGCAATCAGTTGGTGGCTAGCAAAGTTCTTCACTTTCTCTTCTGAGTTGCTTTTTCACATCTGAGCAGCGTCATTTCAATGAGCAATTTGCATCAAATAAACTATCCAGAGTACTTGAGTCTTGTGATATCTATGGTTCTAACAGCCTCTTTTACCATGTCAAATCATAGCTTGGATGCTTATCATCTCTTCTTGGTGCCATCTATGCACATAAGTTAGGATTTAAAATATTATTATATATGTTAACTGTCATCGGTCCACCTTGTGGGGCCTTCCAACGCTACGTCTTGTGGTACGCAGTCGCCACTGATGAAGGCCACAGGAATCCGCTGGCTGAGAAACACAGAACCAGTCGAAGTGGCGGTGCTTGGGGGAGCCCTATGTCCAGTAGTGGACGACTTTCAGCTGAAATGATGCTGATGTTAACTATTCACAGAGCTCACATATTTTTGTTTTGATTACAGTTGATGGTGGGGAGAAGCGATCGTTTGAAGTATTTTACTCTGAAACATCTACCCCTGGCTTCCTGGCATTCCATGAGAGGTTACAGACCTTTTTGTTGTGGTATGTGGATGCTGCATCATTCATAGATGTGGATGATGATCAGTGGACATTCTTTACAGTGTAAGTATTATTTGGACAAATCTTTATATGCAAAGAATGATTGTCCTATAAATGGATTTAGTAAATGCATGTAGTTGTGGCAAGTGCTACTTAACCACATACACTGATTTATCTGCGCAGCATTTATAAGCCATGAGGCTCTGTCATAATAATCCATGCTATTTCAGATTATGATCATGTCTTATCAGATTTGCATAGCTTTCTAGCTGTAGGTAATATTATAACTACTAGCTTCTGCCCGTGACTTCGTCCGCGAGCCTTAACCTTCCTCAAGAATTGGGCAATCCAATGCAAAAAGATTTTTTCAAATCCGGTAGTTCCGGAGATAACCCATATATACCCCCATTTATACAAACAATCAAACAAATTTTACCTCTTTATAATATTATTATCCTTTCATATTATAAAACAAAGTCGCCTGCCGCGTCTGTCTGCCTGAACGCAATAAATCGCGTACGCACCAATGGATGATGTGATTCATGCCGAAGGATTTAGTATATAATTCATTAAGGCTTTGTGTAAATTGACTGAAATATGACAGTTATTGTTGAAGATGTCGGAAAAATCATGCCGATTGGGAGTTTTACTGGCGTGCGCCGCGTAAACAGTAAAAGATACATAAAAATGATGTTTTACAGAATGGTTCATCTTAAAATATTCAACAAAAAAGTCCGCGATGGTATATGTCTATCTTCTAAGGATGACCCACAGTAACCATTATCATCTTTCAGAATTTAATAAAAATTTCATTATTATTTCCGAAGCTATTTTGACTGGTATTATAATAATCCTTATCCAATAAAACTTGTTATTTAAATGGAGCATTTAATTTAGATTAAAATATGCCTTGACATCATATCATTTAAATGGATAGTTTAAAAGATATCACAGGTTCAAAATTACGCATAACAAAATAATTATGGTTGACGGCTACGCGGGCGCAGCGGTAGGAGTCAGTGACCTTTTCCTCGGTTATTAGGTATGTAATCCTGGTAGTACGTTCCTGTAGAATAAGTTGCGACATCCACACAGGAGAAGCCGCGGGCAAAAGCTAGTATATTATATACAGGGTGTTCGGCAGACGGTTTAACATACGAAAATGGCGGTTCAGTGGGGCCGTCTGTTACGTGTTTAGGCCCAATAATAAGACCTAGGCCACACGGATTTTTAAACTGATTTTTTAAAATTTAAACGAAATTCGTCGTTGCTCAAACTTTAAACGTTAATAATTTCATTAAAAAATAACAAAACCGGCAACATATTTTATTTTCTAGAATAATTGTAGAATCTAAAATGTCGAAATAAAATTGGTTTGTATATAAATAATTTCACTTTTCGTTAATGTAGAGTTCCGTGAAAAAAGTCCCAGGCAGCTAAAATAGGCGAATCGTTCTATGTGTTTTAAAAGAAATTGTGCATATTGCATACCATTAGATCGGGCATGAACCAAAGATGTTTTTCTAAAATTAGAGCTGCTCTATTACTGTTAGTTTTTTTTTTACGCAGTTCAAATTCGGGGTTTCGTATTAAAATTTCTAGCAATCATCTGCATCAAATACGGATTTTATAAGATTCTACAATTAATACAGATGAAAATAAAAATAATATGTTGCCAGTTTTGTTATTTTTAAATGAAATTATTGACGTTTGAAGTTTGAGGAACGACGAATTTCGAATAAATTTAAAAAAAAAATCCTTGTGGTTTTGGTCTTGTTATTGGGCCTAAACAGGTAGCAGGCCCCACGGATCCGCCATTTTCGTAGGTTCAATCGTCTGCCGAACACCCTGTATATTGGGATAGATTCATGTTGTCTCACTCAACTTATGTTAACCTATGAACCTGATTACTGTACTACCTGGTCAAAGTACATTAGTTTTCTAGTTTTATTATTACAGAGGGTATTAATAGAACTAGAAAAAAATTGTATTACTTTTAATATTATTGAAGTAAGGAAATACTTTCACGTCAACCATGCATGGTTTTAGATTCGAGAAGTTCCAGTCAAGTGAAGGCGGCGCCCGCTACGCGACGGCTGCGTACGCGACTGTGTACCGCTACTACGCGTACCCACGTCACTCGCGCCCGCGCATCTCGCAGGTTCTCACGTTGCCGCCTTTCAGGAAGCTTGGCATCTGCGCGCAAATGTTGCAGGTCAGCTCTTGCTCAATCTGCCTAACCTTTTCCCGACTATGTTGGGGCCGTCCTTTAGTCTAACCGGATTCAGCTGAATACCAGTATTTCACATGGAGCGACTGCCTATCTGACTTCCACAACCCAGTAACTGGGTAATACGATACCCCTTGATAAGACTGGTTGTCAGAGCTTCGGGCTTCTGACGACCCGTAACGACTGTCAAAGGTCCACGTATGACAACCGGGACCAACGGCTTAACGTGCTTTCCGAGGCACGAGCGTAGCTTTGCCTGATGAATCAACCCGTGCGGCTGTTATTACTTAGCCACGAGCTCGCTCACAGTTCGTAGTCACTATTTATCTATAACCATACAAATAGTAACTCTGTCTGTGTGTTACCTTGACATGCGTTAACAGTTGAACGTGTTTGGATGTGGCATGAATAGACCTGTGTTAGGACATGGGATACTTTTTATCCCGGTAGAATGTTTCCGAGGTGTAATTACTGACCTCCACATCAGTGTCCCAGTGGCACTCACTATGGAAAGATTTTTCGAGGTCCAATCTCTGAGCGGATTTAACGAGGGGTACAGTACCCGGTAGTTAATCTATCACATCAAGCATTAAAAAGAGACTGACATATAGGTACAAGTAACAAAGACGACGTAGCAGGACATTTTCTAAATCTAAAAGTACAAAATTAACGGCAGCATACTACAGTTTATATGTGAAAGAAGTGGCAAAGATCGATTTGTTTAACAATTCGCACAACGCAGATTGCGGCACGTAAATAAAATATTACACATTTGCGTGGGTACCGCCGCGGTGCAGTAACGAGTCATTCAGAATTAATATGTATGGCTCAGTGTGTTGGCCCAGTGCCATCTTCGTTAAACTAAAATGATTACCACAGTCTTCTCGTAGCTACCTGAACTATCAAATTGGTATTAATTTGCAAATAATTTTCTGCATGTTTATTTTGAATATGTAATGAATGCAAGTTATTTTTTTTCAGGCTGTTTATTCCCACTTCATAATTCAGCCAGAAGTAGTAGATATTACGGTTGAGGATCCATCACAAGACTTCCAGAGAATTAGAGATTATGTTGATGCTAAGAACTGCAGCGATTTACCAGCTTATCACCCTGTGAAACTACTTCAAGGGTAACTATTATTAATTTATTTATTTTCTTTCATGTGTTAGTAACGAAGGTAATACGCTTCAATGTGGCGTTAATGCTGTAGAATAGTAGTGTGATTATAAACGAAAGTAATGTTTACGAACATCGAAAGTATCATAAGCCCCGAAGCTAATAGGATAAGTAAGTAGTTGAGTAAGTTGTATCAAAACAATTGTATTAATTATTTTAAAGACAGTTAATGATAGCGTAAGAACGTGTACACACGATGCGTTGCGGCGCCGCCGCTGCACCGTAAAGATTTCGCCGCATTAGCGGGCACGCGGGCGCTGAGGTGCCGGCGCCGCGCCGGAAACATTTTGCCACACTGGCGGTAACACAAACAACTTACAACTTGAGTCGTGCCGCTCCGGCGTTGCAACGCGTACACCCCTCCCCGTCTCGTCTCGCGGGCTGCAGTATAGTCCGGTGTATAGTTCGCGTCAAATAACTTTGACGCTCTGAAGTTAGGTTGCGCATGCGTGGTGGCATGCTGTTTTTTAAGTATGATTGACTACTGCGCAGTAACTGTACGTGCAGTGCCACGCCGGACCGCACCGTGTGCCATACCATGGATATTTGTATGTAAAACGCACGCCGCAGCGACACCGCTCCGCCGCCGCCGCAATGCATCGTGTGCACAGGCTCTAATGTTTGACAGGGAAGAATGGCAGAAGAAAACGTGTTGTGCCGACCTCAAGTAAGATGAGACAACGACAGGAAGATGATGATGTTTAATCGTTTCAGGTTCTCTGAAGACATGGCGAACCAAGCCAGCAACAAGTTCAAGATCAACAAGAAACAATCGCGGCGTGTATATGAGATCCTCCGCTTGAAGAACACCAACACCTCGGATAAGACTGCCTATTTGAACTACAGGCTTGACGTCAAAAACAGACTCAATGCGCCTTTCCAGGTATGATATAATTGATTGTTGTCTATTTTTATACACTGCAAATTGTCTTTCTATTCAGCCCATAAAACAACAATCATAATATGAACATAAATGTTTAGCATTTTCTCAGGTGTTTATGGCACACTAATGATTTTTAAATTATTTCATTTGATTTGATTGAATAAATGTTATTTTATTATTGGCTATGGGTGTTAATTACCTAAAAATAACTGAATTTATTTTATTTATTTACTTTTCTAGTTACAAAGGAAACAAGACTCAACTCTATTAATTACCTTTGTAACACCAATTAGGCAACTGGCCTAAAAAAAAAAAATATTATTGTTTTAAAACGTCATATTGTTTAAAGCAAAAGAAATTAGAAGAAGAAATAACTTTAATTTCGGAAGTCGGTGTCTTGGGTTCTGTATTTTCGTTTTTTGCCGCCGACTTTCGAAATTAAAGTTATTTTTAACGTTTTTGTGTTTTTTTTTTGAAGTCGGTTTTTTTGTGAATACGATTTTATTTTTAAGCCAGGGCCAGGCCGTCACACTTATACGTATTTTCCTATATCTTGGTAACTGCCGATTTCGATGAAACTTGCACGGTTCCCTAAGTTGAAGTAAATGTAAGCCAATAAAAAGATCACGATCCAATTAATAGTTTCGGAGAAATGCGTGGACACATGCATACAAACATACGTACGCCTATAAAATTTTATATTTTTGTTTGGAAGCCATAGATATAGATTATCATATGTGAATATATTGCAGTTCCAATAATATAACACACATACATGTCGAATTGATAACCTCCTTTTTTAAGAAGTCGGTTAAAAATGTATAAATGTTTTAAAATGTCTTAATGTTTACAGAAAAAGAAATTAGAAATGAAAAAATTGCAAAAAGTGTTAAAGCCTGAAGAATACGCAGCCACAGTGAGTGCCACGGGCCTGAGCGAGACGCACGGCCGCTTGGCCAATCAATACCTAGCGTTGGAGCAGGAATACCGCCGCGTCATACACAGGATGGAACAGGACTAACCACTCTCTGCATGATATTCTGATCCATTGTTTAACGGCGCTATACTCTATACTAAACGCGAAGACTCGTAACAGTCGCGGTTATGAGTAGGAAGGTCAAATACGGAATTTATTGAAGCTGTATCCTGAGTCGTGCATTTTATGACCACGGCTGGCTCGAAACTTGGCGTATACTATAACACTCTGTTCACACGCTGTCTGCCATGAATTTGTGAAACGTGGCTAGTAGAACCTACCAGTAACTTGCCAGTTCGTGCTGCGTCTATCGCTGTATAGCGCCCTTAATTAGTGGTAACGTTAACCATAAGTTCCATTGCACATACTACAATCACATTTTTTACGTTTGTTTCATTTACTTCTAAGAATTTTGTATTATTGCGAAGAATTAAATTGTTGGTGATAAAGACCTGGTCTTGCTCATTTTAAGGTTCTAGTTTTAATATAATTTTTCCATTATTTCAATTTACTCTTTATTATTATTGATAATATAACTCTCAGCACTATTGTCAGTTTACCAAGTTACTTTGATCTCAGGTTGAGTCGTTAATACAATTACCAACCAGATCATACTTTTTGTTAGTGAGTTATTAAAATTGAAATGTGTGTAAAGTGTTTATGCAAACATTCACAAAAAATGGTGGCTAAGATTTGGTAACACCTGGTTAGGGCTGCCTGTCCACTGGAGCGGAGAAGAGAGGAGAGGAGCGAGGCTGTGCCTGTATTAACTAATAGAATCTAAACTACGCTCCAGAGTTTACATTCTATTGGTTGGTACAGCTCCGCTCTTCTCGTTTCTCCGCTCTGGTGGACAGACAGCCTAAAAACCAAGTATAGATAAGGTGTTTTGTTTAAAGTAGAATACATTATTTTTGGTAAAACAATTTAATGTTTCTTGTGTGCCTTATGAACACAACACACCTTTGTTAAGGTGAATTATGTCTTATTACTTTTAAAAGTTTCAATACAGTTAATGAACATGTCTGATTCACGACCTAAATATTTCAATAATAATTTTGTTAATGAAGTTTCAATGTAATTTTTCAAAATAATACACGTGATTTTAAATTATATTTATTTCTTTTTATGGTTGTCCACTAAACAAAATGCAGTACTATTAATAAATGTGTGTTAAACATTGTACGTAAATTGTTCTATGGGTACTAAATGTCACTCATGTGTAAGAATATCTGAAATTACATAATCGTTATTATTGAACCGCGCTGGTTATTTTTCTATTCTCAAACTACACTGTACTTATTATAATAATCATATTATGATGACAATATCTACGTATCCGAAACATTGATCAGTACTAACGTTCAAGCGGCGGCACTGATCGAAGTTTCGTATAGTAACTACGTTTATTATATTGATATAGTTTGTAATAATGTGCAAGTTGCGTCAGAATGACAGCCAATAGCTTTCAAGCGCAAGAACAATCTGCATACGGCAAAATGCGCAACGCAGCACGCACGGTAAACGATATAACTAGCTTGAAACAGTGTAAATACCTAATCCAAACAGTATAGCTTGTCCACTCTGAAATAACGCGCCCCACTACCGGATTTTATGTACACGGCGCGGCGCCGCGACATGTAGCGCGTCATTTCAGAGTGGACAAGCTACACTTCATTGCCTTTGAGTTTGATTAGAGATGCTTCAGATACAATACATCAAAACGAATCTGAAATTCGATTTCAGTCAGAAATCGAGTCGTATCCATAATCCGAACTAGACAAACCGATTTCACAAAACCACTGCAAGAGTAGATTTGCTTAAGCAAGTATATGTTTATGTTTGGATAGTTTTGATTGATGCACTTACAACCGAATAATATTAAAGATGATAGAAACTGCGAGCCGGAGCTTTTCCTGACATAGATTTTTAAAATTCAAAATCTGAAATTGAACAGTTTGCGTAAAAACCAATAAACCCCAGTCTAATTTTGATAAATCTTTCTAAACATTAAATAGTCGACTGCATTCTAATGATAGCTCAGAGTTAACATTCGGACACAGCTCCGCAACGACAATTATGATCACAAAATGAAGTCCGATGGCTGTTCGTACCGACAAACTATTGCTATAAGATTCAGCACAAAGTTGAAAGATTAAATGTAGGCTAGTCCAACTATAACGACTATCCCCTACCTACTTAGAATAATCATACCGGGTTCCCTATAGTGCATTGATAGGCCAGTGCTAATAATTAACAAGGTCCCAATTACAACCACTACATAATACTGACAAACGTTTCCTACAAGAAAATAGTACCCTACTTACTCTTAACTCAGACACCACTTGCGAACATTGACACGTTTAAAATAAAATAATAATCTCTTACAAATCGCTGACTTTGGCAGTTTGTTTCAACGACGTTTGGTCTCTATGGCATTCTAGATTTCAAAGCTTGTTTTCTGTCTTTTGGTATCCTGTACCTGTATCCTCCACGCTCAGAAGTAGTGTCTGGGTTAAGGCGTGTATTCAACATGAGAACTTTGAAATACATTATTTCAACATTATGTCTCCTAATGAAGGCTTTACAATAAGTCACTCGTTTACAATATTGATTGTTTTCTAGTAATTTCAACATTACTAGCAGATAGTATTAAATTCGCTGCTATATTATCAAAATATTGTTAAAAAGAGATTCAAGAGGAAAGCGTGTTCGTCTTTTTGATAATATAATAGCTAATCCTAAACACCGCTGACATGTTTATGTTTTGTTTAAATTTTGGACGGTGGCGAATAAACAATTTTCTTTTGAATTAATTTCGACTCGTAAAAAATATTCAGCGCTTAGAGTTATTAACATTTTGGAATGTAAAGTATCTCAATAGAGACAAATTAGTTGTTCTGATGAGTATCCGTATGCGTTATTAGTTTAATGCGAGCGCGACATGCTGTCTGCCACGTAGTACACCTCGCCGAACCATTCGCTATGCTCGTCCAAGTACCTGTGGAAAGAACACAATTATTATTTTATGTTAATCTTTTTCTGGGAAAATCATGTTCGCATATTAAGAATAGTTTTGTTATTCACTTACTGCACGAACATATCGATGTGCTTGAGAATCAACTTCAGTTTAAAGTCAGGCATCTGAGTCGCATTCAAAAAGTCTGGCAATTTCACTGGAATTAAGAAAACACATTTTTTTTTTCTGGTTGACTTTGCTTTAAAGTACTGTGATAAAATAAATATAATAAACACAGTACCGAAGAGTCTGGCAAGATGAATGGCACCATACACGCGGCATGGTAAATGTTCGGTTCCCTCGCGGGGAATAATTTGCCATTTCGCCACCTGACAATAAAAATACTGACATGTAAAAAGTCTGCTCAAAATACAAAGCCAATTAGAATGCATAGGGTGCGATATGGGCTTTAGTATTTTCAGTTTGTATGCTAAGGCCCACCGCACCACACTTCAAATGAATATCAACGGATATTTAGGACCACTTACACGACAAATCACAAAAAATACTTTAACGCTAAACGAATTTAAATAAAATTTCGTTCTATTTCTGGTAATCGTTTGAAGATGACAGAGACAGAATTATGATTTAAAGAAACATTTAGAGTGCTACAAGGATCCTTTAGCGCTCGACTGATGTTAACAGGGGGGGCGCTGTTGGTAAACATTTGTGCAAATGGTCTTGTAAAATGTATTGAAACAAACAAGATGGCAGCGTTAGTTCCGATTTTGGCCACGCGCCAGAAGGTCCTTACAGGTATAGTGATTTGTGGTCCAAGCGGGCCTAAATGACCACTGATATTAATTTGAGATGGATATATTAGAAACCTTCAGTTCTGGCCCCACCTTATCAAGCAGCAGAGACAGCGGCGTGCGCGTGGAGGTGGGCGCAGGAGTGGCCTGCGTGGGCCGCGCCCAGCACTCACTCAGAGATGACCCGCTGCTACCGACGCTGAAACGATAGAAATAATAAATGAATATTTATTCAAAAATAAAATTGGGATACTATTGTAATACAATATAAATCTTAGAAATAATGTACGTATTACAAAGTTACTAGGATATACTTGAATCACAGGTGTCATGAGTTCTTATAAATACTTTTTGGCAATGCGTAACACCCAAAAAGATGATGAAGGTCGTCTATGCGATGGTAGGTTCAGGCTCTAAAACAGTTGTAGTGAAACATGTTAATAATTTGGAAATTTCTATGTCAGAAGAGGTGGAGTAAGGGTTACACCAATATTACAAAAAAAAAAGAGTACAAGGATATTGAATTTTATGCCGGCGTAAAAGAAACATAAGTTTTAAATAGAAATCCGCCATAGCACAGTTTGCTCTGAACTGTTCACAGGCGAGATCTATCCAGCAGCATTTACAGTTGTTATAACGTTATAGTAACATTTGACAAGATTTTTACCTGGATGACATAGTTTCGAACAACCTCGGTTCGCCGGCTGAAGTCGATGGAGTCGGCTCCTCATTTTCCGATTGGGATACTGCTGACTTGTGAGAACGTAGCCTGACGGAACAAATACGTTAGTAAAATATGACTACCAAATGAAGAAAACTGTAATCCAACTAATACTAAGAATGTGATAGTTTGTATGTTTGTTACTCAATCACGCTTTAACGGCTGTACGGATTCTGTACTACTACATAAGATTGCAATTTTATTCGGTAAAGTTTCCCTAAGATGCGACTGATACCGCGGGCGACAGTTAGAGTGCTACAAGGATATTTTTAATTTTGGCGCCTGAATGATATTGGTAAAGTTTTGTATAATTGTGTCATAGAAATTGTAGTGACAATGCAAAATGTCGACGTAAGTTCCGATTTTGGCCACGCCAAACCTTGCCACCTTGTAACGCTATATAGTTTGACCGAGACCGCTGTTCCACACATTCCGTGCGCGGCGACGCTCATTCGTCAACGCTGCCTCGCCGCGCATTCCTAAAGCGCGCAACAGCGGTCTCGGTCAAACTATAATTCATATAATTACCAACCTTCTTGCCACATTGCCGCTGCGAGTGGCAGATCGGCCCTCTCGAGTCTTGCCGGATCCACTTACGTGGTTGTCGTCAGTGGTGGAGTCGCTGATAGCAGCAGTCTTATCATTGGAGTCGCTCTTCGATGCGATTATATCATCGAGGTTGTTGGATTCACCTGGTGAAAAGAAATTGAAGTATTCAAAATATAGAATTGGAATAAAATGGCCGATGTGTTCTGTTGCAACTTGCAAAAAGTGGCGTAGTGCGCTTGCTTTGTACTTTGTTAAAAGTAATAAATAGTAAGGATGGGAACAGATAATAATTTGAATGCTTTACTATTTGGAGAAGGGGTTACCTTCGCTTTTATCAGCATCCATAGGATCGGGCGGCAGATGCGAGTACTCGGGAATCTTGGGACTCTTAAGATCTTCCTCAGCCGCAGTCAGCACTTCTTCCTCAGCACCCATCGGCTCATCTTCATACTCTTCCTCTCCTTCCAACTCGAGCTTCTTGCATTCTTCCTGCCTAGAATTATGTGATTCACTGGATTTTTTATGATGATTGGATGGCAGATAGCTCAGTTGTTGGGCATCACACCGGACAAAAAACACTTCGAACTAGAACAGCTTCGCTGCTTGATGGCGGTGTTACTTCCCCTGACGAGCTTCTTCACAAAGTGCTCGAATACTACTACCTGTTATGAAGCAAAAGGCTGCTAAGGCATAAGTACCAACATAATATAAGACGAATATTTGTTAGTTTAGTTTGTAATAATACTTGTGCAGTTTTAGCCTTGACATACCCTGTAACTGTGTACATTGTGCAGGAAAATAAATAAAAGTAATAAACGTTTTGAATTTGAAGGTGTTGAACCAGTAACTTACTCGTCGATGAATTGTCCGCAGATTTCATGATACTGGGGCAGTTCTTGCTTGTACAACAAGTGACCGCGCAAGATGAAATCGAAGTACACGCGTAGGCCGTCTGCTACCTCACGAACTAAGTTCAATCTGTAAATAGATGGTGAAAATGTGTGAAGGTAGAAGTAGTCGATAGTCTCGTACACTCAGATCTCAAAATAACTTCTTTGGAATTTATTATGCATGGCTGGAGTAAGGCGGGTCTGGGTGGAGGTCATAATAGTATTAGGTCTCAGTGGAGAGGGGTTGAGTTTTCGAGCTAAACACCTGTACCGAACCGTCATTAAAAGAAGTTGGTTAAATAAGGAGGAAATTAAAAAAAAACACCGAATTGAGTGTTTTTTTTAAATGTTTGTTAACCAAGAACTTCGTAATTTTTTGTTAACCTTTCTTTTTGCGACTATTGTGAAGTCGAATTCTGTGCGAATTGTGCCATGTTATTTCTAAAATGTAGCATCTGAAAAAACTTCTTTGGTACGCCAATCAAATGTGTGGAGAAAAAAAAAGTGCGTTATCGACATAATCATACCTGCAAGACACATCAAGCATGTCTGGTTTCTGTGGAGGATCATTCCGTGCGCGTGTGGGGTGCCAAGCCCCAGCGCGTGCGAACCATTTTACGAACGACTCTAAGATCTGCGCCGCGCATGGAGTCGCCGGCAGCTGGGACAGACGCCCTCGCTTCACCACTAAGTGGTAGTCGAATGTTAGGCGATCGCTGGAAGATGTCAACAAGAAAATCAAGAATCAAACGTAGTCGGGTAAGACGATTCTATGGTCTAAGATTCAATGGTATATTGATTACCTACACCATTGCCGGTGTAGGAAACCAATATACCATCGAATCTGGCTTAAATTGGTTTGTTCGGAAAGGTCGTTTATCTCTCGGTGTTTTCAAAAGCTAGATCGAATAAGATTTGTAGGTCGTGTATTCCGAGAGAAGATTTCGTGTATTGTTACAGAAGAGTGGAATTCTTTGGAGGAGGCTTTTACCCAAAGGGGGTCCACATGGATTTATAATATATTTAAGATAATTAATATATTTGAATGTATAATTTAAATTGAATTCAATAATTTTATGTAATTTAAATCAAATAATATTATGATTGTAATATTCTATTTGTGGAATTTATTTTTAATGTTATTTATCATTTTAAATGTTATTTGATTATGTGGAATAATAATAGTTGTTACATAATCTTACGACTGTGTTTTAATCATGCCATTTGGAAGTAAATAAGCTCGACGAATACCTAGATGAAAATAAGCACTCTACTCTATTCAAGTTGATAATACTGATAAACCATTATTGTTATTTACCGTAAAGCAGAAGGCAATGCGATGTGCGCCCGTCCCACATTCACGTTGGGCGGCGGCGAGCGTGGCTGCGAGCTCCCAGACCCCGACGCCGAGGACGAATCCGTGTCGGCCGTCTCCACCCCTTCCTCAATGTTATCTGATGAAGAACAACTACTAAGTGCAATACTTACTATAAAATACTCAAGAACAATGACTCATGTAGATAACAATGTTTGTAACTTCAAATTACACTTCAGTGTAATGGATATGCCCTGAATACTGTACTATTCAGTGCGTGCCCACAACACAATAAAATTAACGTAGATCCTGCCTATACCTTCAACTCCTAAGTTGCGTTTGGATGAAATGAAGATGGAATAAAACGAAGATATACAGAACTTTAAATTCTTGCAATGAAATCGCACATTTCCGGTGTAGCAGCCGCGAGCGACCTAACAATGGAAAATTACATTTAAATAGGGTACCTAACTATGTCGCTCTCATTCGACGTGCTCGTATCTATAGCATTTTATATCTGCTACAGTAGATATAGACACTCCTTTTGTTGAAGTGCGACCTAGACTATTTATGGTCTTATTCATATCCTATAGAAACTTATCGGCTACAGAATATTGTAAATCTAAAATTATGTAAGAGATTCTTTTGACAGTTTCAACATGGTTCAGCTGCAAAATATACTGCAGAATGAGGGTGCAAAATATTACAAGTATCTTCTATTTATTCAGCTAGAGCAAAAGTAAAAACTTTTCAGCATTCAATGAAAGTATTTATAAACACGATAACAAAGGAAAGCGCCAATGCGAAGAGGGTGAATGCGCATGTCTGGGCGTTACCGCGTAAACGGCGCGGCCATCTTTGACGTACTTGGGTGTGTCGGGTGGCGCGCTTTTCGAAACTATAGCCACGTGTATAACTTGTTTGTATATACGGATAATACTCAATGCGATTCCTGGATTGTTTTCGAACCCTCATTGATTTATGTAACGAAATATTGGTAATTGATGAATGAAATCGCATAAATTATAGAAATAGCAATAGCTGTAAAAATGCACTTAAAATATGATAAAGCAATTTTTTTTGTATTGTTACTAACAGGGCATGGCTGCTGATTATTGGATTACTACTTGTTTCTTTTTTTCATGTACTTAACACAAATCATTTAAAGTAGGACATACTTAATAAAAAATGGTGAAGTTAAAATATCAAAACATACCATCTGGCTGTGTGCTACTAGAAGAGCCGTCATCAGAGAAGCCATGTCGGGCGCGCTTGGCGGGGCCCGCCCCCGGGTTAGAGGTACTGCCGCCCTTCTTGCGCTCTCGGCGATACAGATATGCACCCCTATATTAAATACAAATAAATAAAATAACAAATGTAAGAATAAAGCGCAACAGCAGCAGTAGTTAATTCCTATTGTTGAATTATAAATTTTAGACCTATTTATGAATCCTCAAAATATTTTTAGGACATTATCTTTCAAATGTAGTATTTAAAAGTTAAATAAAATCTTACAGTTGTAGTTGAGATTTTTCAGCTAGATCTCTTTGCAGCTGTCTGTTTTCTTCAGTGTCTTTCAACACAAAGTCTTCGCTAACGCAGCGGTCCCATGATGAGTTCCAACCTTGGAAGTGTATCAAATACTCCACAGTACGGCGGCCACGTTTGTCCTTACTCTCTATCACTTCCAACACCTGTTTAAAAATTATATGTTGAAGTTGAATAGCTGATTTTGTAATAAAATTTGCAGATTATAATATCCTTATGCTCAACTGTAAACTAATTTTATTTCAGTTTATTTTGCATAACAGGAGTCAAAATGAAGCCATGATTGCTAGGAAGAATAATATACTAGTCCCTTACTTTACTTATTACTACCACCTCTTTTGGTCCACCCTTGTTATACCCTAGTACTTTTATGGCTCCAGTTTCCTAAACATTTGATAATGTTAGTGCTCTACTCAAAAATATATTCTAGCAGCAGCAGCAATGCATGGATAGATGGTATAATAATAGTCATGGATTCAATAGGAATTATGATAGTAAAAAAAAAACAAAGCTAACATGAGGTCTTGCCCCACCCTTCCTGCACCAAGTCTTGAGAATTAGCCACAAACTTTATTTTACTTTAGAGACTAAAATAACTAACTGAAAGTAGTACAAAGAAACATTTTATTTTTTTCATAAAACCTTGTAGAATATTTTTGTGACACCCAAAAAATAGTTTTTGCAATATTTATAAAATTTCTTGGAACAGTAGTTCACAAACTGAGCTATGTAGAAGACCTGTAAGTTCCTAAGGAAGTTTGTTATGTAAAGTTTATGGTCTGCTAAACTGTAAACTGACTAACAGCTGTAAACTGCTGGTAAAAAAGTTTTATATAATTATAACCTAGCTGTTGTTTTGTAGTTGTTGCAGTTGTATTTGGAGTATTATAGTAACGAAAGCTGATAATAATGAGTTGGTACAGGGCGTGGTTAGACCTAGCACTGCGGTCCTTACCTTGGAGTCGTAGAGCACCTTTGCTTTTGTTGGATCGGGTTCATAACACAAAACGCGCTCGCCTTCACTGAATTTATAACGAACTCCCCTTGTAGATACCATTGCCGGTTTTTCTTCTCCGATGGCACGAATGAATCAATATTCCGTTAATATAAGTTATGTAATTCAATAAGTATGATTAAAAATTAAATTAATTTGTGAAAACAAAAAACCACAAATTAATATTTTACACGCCGCTTGTTTGATTATTTTAAAGTCTGACTGATATAACATTTAAAGTATTTCTTATTTAGCGTCAGCAGACACTGCAGCCGGGTGTGTGCGACACGCCTATTTCACAAAAATAATGTTTTGTTTGGGCGTCGGCCGATGTTTATTTTGATTTCAGCTGTCAAACATAAAAGTATACAATAGCACCATTTTTTTTTTTTTACTGGCAACTCAGATTTGACAATGGCGCTAGTAGTACGATGTTTTTCAAATGTTATAAATTAATAAATTAGCCCGAAACTGCAGCTTGCATGTGTATTAAATTGTTAAATTTTATATAAAATACAGTATCTGAAATGTGTGTATTGAAATGATCATCTAATCTTAAGCAAGATTGAAAATCATAAGAAAAATTCAGCTGAATGAAGAAAACAACTCTTGGTTTAACTGGTTATGGGGTGCATAGTTGATTTCGTGATAAACAAACTTTTAGACAACTATTTACACATTACTTTCATACGTAGAAAATAAATGGAAACTGATTATTTTAATTTCCGTACCGCACTTTTAATCTGGCAAGGGCGTTGACGTATTCCCAGACGTGTTCTATACGCAGTGCTATTTACATAAGGTCTTGGGCGTAGGCAGGGTGTGGCGAACGGGGCAGTGTGGGGTCAGATATCCAAGGGCGTTGGCAAGGAAGAGGAACAAAGCCTAGTACTAACACGTTTCTGTGTATACCTAGTAAACATCATGAGGTTGAAAACGAGTTTCAGTGCAGATAGTGAATTGGCTCCTGTTTGTAAGCGTAAATCCACTTGGGGCTTTATTTGTCCTTGGCGTTTTAAAATTTTTATATGTGTCTGTACAAAAAAGAAAAGTATTTAAAAAGTAAAGGAAAGGGCCATCGGGATAGTGTTTATATAATTTTCCGGCATAAGTACCTATTACTAAGGGATGGATAAACAGACTGTCATTACATCATCATTCGGTTAACATTGAGGAGTTTGGGTCGGACGTCTAGAAATTACATTAATCGTATTTAAAATTCATACATGTAAATTAATAATTAAGAAACAATGCTCAGCAGACCTCATAACTACGTATGTGCTTTTTGGCTGGCACCATTTAAAATATTAATTTCGTTTTATCATACGTAGCTAGGAAACCGGGTACAAAGGTCAAAGGTAGCCTTTTGACCTTTGTTCCCGGTTCCCTAGCTACGCCCTTGGTTGGGGGAGGTTGAAAGAATCGTTGTAAATGTTGAGGGTTACGTTCTCATAGCAAATGTGCTCGTTTTTAGGGTTCCGTAGTAAACAAGGAACCCTTATAGTTTCGCCATGTCTGTCTGTCCGTCTTGTCAGTCCGCGGCTTAGCTCAGAGACCCTTTGTACTAGAAAGCTGTAATTTGACATGGGTGTAATATTAATCACGCCGACAAAGTGGTAAAAAAAATCATGAACATTGTTTTTATACCTCTTCTACACCTAAAAGAGGGGATGTTTTTTCTCTCATATATCCCATGGTGTGGGGTGTCGTTGGATGTTAAAATTCATGGTCTTCCTTTTATTTGTGACACTATGTTATTTAAAAAAATATGTATCCTTATGATGAAGCCTTCCGATCGGTATGATAAAGCTACAGGTGATTATTTTTATCATGTAGCGGGTTCGATTCCCGGTTCAACCATGTAACTATTTAAATATCTATGAATGCAGTTTAAATTGTGTTTTAAATTCAAATAATGTCTTCTTTCAGTAAAATGTTCCTTCTACAATATTCAAGGTACTTTCCCTCCATGTGGCCGTAGTATTATATTATCTGTGATGTGGCATATCCGTGGGACGCTCTGTATGAGGAAATTAAAAGGAAAACTATCTATCACAGCTAAGTAGGCTTTACAAGTTAACGAGTAATTATCGACCAACTTAAAAACGTACTCCCATACATTCCGTATGGGAGAATATGTTTTTGAACTGCAAAGTTAAGTTTGTTCTTGCGATAAATTCATCTCAACTACGGAACCCTTCATTGTGCGTGGTTCGACACGCACTTGTATAAAGATGCTTTGATTTATTCCAGCATTTGTAATTATTATGGCGCCGTTCAGTTTTAGTAGTAGCAGCTGCGAAAATAATAGTGAGCAATCGTGAGCGTTTAGTTTGGTGTCTTTTTTTGGGTTCTGTACCCAAAGGTGTTAATTATAATATTATGCCTACGCCGGAGTACGCCCGCGCCATCTGTCTGCCAATTAAAAGCCCGTAAACTATATTAATAGATTTGTTGGTACACACGGCTACATATCAAGCTATATATTTCCAGTATAAGCTGACCTCTCATTGTAAGGAAATCCAATACAATGCGAGTTTATCCACTCTGTTATATCGCGGCGTAAAATTATAATAAAAAAATATGATCAACACTTTTGTAACATGACTAAGTACTTATAATTTACTTTTGATTAAACTATTATGGCAGTTTATTGAGTGGTATTGCTAGTGGCATAATAGCGGCGCTGCGTCGACCCGGCTAAAGTGCCGTATGCATTGTATTGTCATAGTCACTATCACTGTGTCACTGTCACTTGTTATTGTGTTTAATTGTTGCGGTTAGTTCGCTGTAAAACACCACACTCCCAAAACATTACATTCTCTTGTGCCCAAACGGACCCTGGCGTGGTGTGGTCACAGTTCTAACCTAACCTAACCTACCTTTCAGCCATTTTCATTTGCTATGCCAAGGGGTTATGGTTAAACTTAAGGTTAGCCGGCTATAGATGAAAGAAATTAAAATAAACCTCTCCTTAAAAATAAACTCATCTTTTAATATAATTTTATTATCAATAACAAATACGATCAATCAATACAAAGCAAAATAACCTCAACAAACAAACAAGATTGACAGTGACAATGACAATGCAAAGCTTGCGGCACTTTAGCCGGGCCGAGCAGCGCCACTAAAGTGCCGCAGTAGCGGCACTCTATACACTTTCAATTATTATTTAACATTTTTAACATTTTAATTTTATTTAATAGATTGGAGTTAAATATTTAGCATCATCAGTGATAAAAAATACTGGCTGGTAGAATGCCACAGAAAAATGATCTACCCGCCACCGCACCCGCCACCGCCTCTGTCTGAACAAAACATTGTCATAATGATATACACAATAAATAAAAACCGGCCAGGTGCGTGTCGTATCACACACAATGAAGGGTTCCGTAGTTAGGATGCAATTATCCCAAGAACAAACTTAACATTGCAGTTGAAAAACGTTTTTCAAACTGCAAATTTAAGTTTGTCCATTATTACTCGTTAACCTGTAAAGCCTACTTAGCTGTGATAGTTTTCCTTGTAACTTCGTTATATATGCTACTGCTGTGAAGTTTTTCACAAGTCCAAGTAAGTACAACCATTTAGCTGACATGACTCTAACAGAAATTTGTACTTTAAAGCTTAATATTTCACAAACGGATTCCTGAATTGAAAAATGATTTACACACTAACAATATTTTTGAACGACACAGTTCTTTTGCGAGTGCTAATTATTTACGTTTATCTACAGATATTTGTGGAGTTCATCAGATTCAGATAAAGATTTAACGCCTGATTTCATTAGAGAACAGGCTAAAACAGTGGTGGAAAACCTTTTACCGTCAAAATCAAAAGAAAGATACTTAAAATCTTGCGCTGAAAAAGAGGCGAGTCTTTGTCGGTTTGTAACTTATTCGATTTTATTTACTTTCCTCATATTCTAAATGAAAAGCAGAGTTTTTAGGTACCTCAGATGAAAGACCTATTTAGGCACTCGAACTATTATCACACCAAACCATTTCGTGCCTAAATAGGTCCCTTTCATCCCTTATAAAACAATCTACTATGGAATATGGGGGTCACTTTTGGGGTAAATAAGAATTTTAAAAAGAGTTTGCTAACTGTACCGTGTGACATATCAAATGAAAGGGGTTGTTGCGAGGATCTCAATTGTTTTTAAATAATTTTAAAATAAATACTCTAAAAGATATTTAGAAAGTAGACGAAAATTAACCACTGGCCCAAAATTTTGAAAAAGATACAGAGAATGGTTCTTTACTCATATATTACAAGAAAACCTATAAGAAGTCAATGGTCTTAAAATAACATGGTAAATGTCTCAATCAATATTCTGCGTCCAAACTTATTTTTTTTTTTTCTTTTAAAACGTTGCCCCACACTAAGAATTTCTTCTTGTATCGTGGGTGCGTTTACAAACATGGAAACTCACATACACTAACACCCAGACCGGGAACAACTACTTGTACTTGTACATTTGTAGTTGGAATGTATGGGAGTTTTTTTTTTTCAATTACTATGTTAAGTTTATTCTTGGGATAAATTCATCCCAACTACGGAATCCTTTATTGTGCGTGGTCCGACACGCACTTGGCCGGGTTTTTTGCAAACTGCACAGTTGTTTCGTTATAAGTTGATCATAATTCACTTCGCGGTAATTATAATAAAATAATTACTAAATTATAATCATTTAAAAATCACTAGCACTCGAAATATGTTTGATGGATAAAAGACTATTTCGTGAAAATGTGACGATTAAGAGCTATATTGATGATTTAAATTATTATAATTTCCATTTAGTTGATTATGATTTTACTTATATACACTCTTTTCTATCCACTAGTAATGTCAATTAATGCGATTTCGCATAAATTTCATTAGCATGTGAATTCATGAGTCGCAGCATGCTAATTGCTATTGCTATGCTAATTGCTAATAATGAAGTATGTGAATTTTGTTAATATGCGAATTAAATTATTATTAACAATCTCGCATTCATTCAATATACAACACTAAGTACGCGCAAATCAAAGAAAATAAGATAACAATTGCTTAACCCATTCTTCGCAAGTTCGCAGCACTGCTAATAAATTTCACTCGCGAACGAGGTCATGGTTACGTGAAACCGATAGATTTAGTATTACCGACTTCCCATGGGTACGACAGAGAGCGCACGCTACCGCTGCGTGCGTCGACGCTCTGACGTATGATAGTATAAAAAAGTACGAAGCGATAAATTCACTTAGCACTTCACAGAATTTCGCAACTACATTTCATTTGCTAAATGCTAAATGAGCATTCGCATGCTAACAATGAATGCGAATGCTAATTAATCCATCACTACTATCCACATCTGTATCCGCATGAGCTCCGTAATGTATAATGCGGATGCAGATACGAATCCGGATACGTAAGTCCGGTCTACATAAATGCGGAAGCTCCGCAATTGCGGATGCGGATGCAAATATACGCAACATCTCAGATATGCCGTGCGTACCTACAAAACTCTACCTATGCGAGTGCAACTCGCACTTGGCCGGTTTTTGTTAAACTTTTTTATCCGATGGGATTTGATTGATAAAATCTCTACGTATATACATATATATACATATATATACCTTAACTAGCTCTTGCCCGCGGATTCTAATTTTTTAATTTAAAATTTAATTCGAAAATTATCCCGCGGGAATGTACTACCGGGATAAAAGTTTTCGTATGTCCTAACCTAGGTCATGGTCTACCCATGTGCCAAATTTCATCTAAATCCATTCAGCCATTTTAAGGTGAAAGCGTAACAAATTAACAAACTCACTTTCGCATTTATAGTATTAGCGATTTTGATACCCAAACAAAAATAGAAAAAGCTGGACTATTTCTGTCGATAGTTCCAAGTTTCAACACCAAATAAACGTAACACTACTAACAAGTATCTCTCCACAATATTTCTACAAACGTTTCTAACTGCAAATTGTTCTGCAAAGGAAATGGCACAAGTGACGTCAGTGGCCTAACGCCGCCGCGCTGGCCGCGTCAATATCCGGGCCAGCCGAAGAACGGCGATAGGGAACGAACGAATAAATGATCGTATATTGTGTTTGTTATAGTAACTACCTACATAATGTACGAAGCTCGTGGTCAAATAAAAAGCAAGCATATGGATTCTTCTTTGAGGTTAAGCTACACTTGTCGCGGTCAGTTTGTGCATGAAACTCAAACTCAACGCATTCTTCTTCTTCTTTTTGGTGTGACGTCAGAGTTTTTATGCCGCTTATGGGCCTCTGACATGGCTTCACATGCCGTCGAAAAATATCTCTCAGGCATATCAGCATCCATGTTTTACTCAAATAATTTGTATAAATTAAACTATTTATAGGCACTTTTGAAATGTCAAAGGAGTCAGTCAGTCAGTCAGAAAGATGAAGCTAGTTGCCCATTCCAAAGCGTAGTAGATTCCTATGGAGAAGAACGGGCAAGAAACTTCAAAAACTGGGTGACAATTTCTTACATGTTTAGTTTTCATTGCTTTTTGGAGATACATCTTGTTTCTAAAGATGGCGGTAATCGTAAATTAAATAATTTTCAAGAAATCTGCATCGTTTGGAGTAACTTTAGATATAGGAAAAAACATCTAAAAGGGTGTGAAAAGACAAGTATTAACTTTACCAACGAACTGACACGTTTGATGATGTCACAACAGACTTATGGGACACGTCCTAATGTTGGTCGCGCCAATATCTGGCGCCAATATCTGGCGCCAAGGAGCTTCCCACCTACAGGCCAAGCGAAAAATTGATGAATGACATATTGTCCAGTTCAGGACGTCAGGAGTCCGGTACAAGGGTCCAGTTCAAGAGTCTGCTTCAGGAGTCTGGTTTAAGAGTCCGGTTCAGGAGTCCGGTTCAGGAATCCGGTTCAAGAGTCCGGTTTAGAAGTCCTGTTCAAGAGTCCGGTTCAAGAGCCTGGTTCAAGAGTCCGGTTCAGGAGTCCGGTTCAGGAATCCGGTTCAAGAGTCCGGTTTAGAAGTCCTGTTCAAGAGTCCGGTTCAAGAGCCTGGTTCAAGGGTCCGGTTCAAGAGCCCGGTTCAAGAGCCCGGTTCAAGAGCCCGGTTCAAGAGCCCGGTGCCCGGTTCAAGAGCCCGGTTCAAGAGCCCGGTTCAAGAGCCCGGTTCAATAGCCCGGTTCAAGAGCCCGGTTCAAGAGCCCGGTTCAAGAGCCCGTTTCAAGAGCCCGGTTCAAGAGCCCGGTTCAAGAGCCCGGTTCAAGAGCCCGGTTCAGGAGCCCGGTTCAGGAGTCCGGTTCAAGGCTAGTGCTAAAGGCTAGTGCTAAAGGCTAGTGCTAAAGGCTAGTGCTAAAGGCTAGTGCTAAAGGCTAGTGCTAAAGGCTAGTGCTAAAGGCTAGTGCCAAAGGCCAGTGCTTTTTCCCGCAGCTTCGCTCGCATGGAAGTCTAAAATAATCCCATGGAAACCGGGATAAAAAGTATGCTATGTGTTAATCTAGGTTATAAACTATCTGTTTGCTTCATCCAAATCCTATTAATAGCATAATATAATGATTGAATACTATCGTGAATTCATGCAAGCCGAGTGCCTACTTTTTGTTAGGTTACTGCTCAGAAATCGGGCACAACGTCTAATGATTGAAATACTATCTTGACTTCATGCACTTTTTGTGCCAAGTTTCAAGTTTATTAACTCAAGAAATAAGATTTTACATACAAACGAAATCCCCCCCTTTTCGTCCCCCCCCAAAAACCCCTTCTTAGTGCTCTCCTACATTATAAAAGGAAGGAAGCTAGCGGGCAACTACCCAATGGTTGATGTCGGTTATATGTCGTTTGAACAGTAACCAGACTGGTGGTCGGGATACCCGTTGAATTAGAATTAGAATTAGAATTTCTTTATTTTGCATAAAATATGGTACAATAGGTCTTAACTTAAATATAAGAAGTTCCACATATCTTGCTTACTTACTATTTCAGCATGCAAAAAATACCTTATAATAAAATTATATACACTTCACTTGTTTACTATTGAGATCATGAAGTAAAAAATAAAAATAAAATTAAAATTAAAAATCCTTAAAACTACGTTATTTAAAAAAAATTACTAGTGACATTATATTTCGAGCTTTGCTTATAATTTAAAAACTCACTTATTGTATAGAACGCATTGATAAAGAGCCATTTCTTAAGTTTATTTTTAAAGTAGTTTAGTGGTAGCTCTCTGATCTGTTTGGGTATTTGGTTATAGATTTTGACAGACATATTGTAACAATTGTTCTGAACTAGTGTGCTTCTACATCTTGTGACAGCCAGTCGGGTTGGATCTCTTGAAAGGAATTTTTTATTTACTATGGCTTTAGTATAAAGCTCAGAGTGCTTTTTAACAAATAATCCTACTTCTAATATATACAGACTAGGTAGAGTTAGTAATCCTAATTTCTTAAACAAAGGTCTACAAGATTGAAACGGTCCAACCCCACAGATTGCCCTGACACATTTTTTTTGTGTGATAAAGACATTGTTAGCCTGAGAAGAATTACCCCATAAAAGAAGACCGTATCTAAGAACTGACCCGACGTAGCCATGGTATGCAGCCATAGCAGTTTTTTGACTTGCTACCTTCTTAAGCTTTTTTAGAGCAAAGACAAATTTGTTTAGATTAGAGCATATGCGAGTTGTGTGTGCTTTCCAATTGCAATGTCTATCTAAGATAATACCTAGAAATTTTGTATCAAGTACTTCTTCAATTTTAGTGTTTTTATAATATAAGTCTAAGGGTTTTCTTTGAGAATTGTTATAATTAGAGAATTGTAAAATTTTAGTTTTAGAAATATTAGCTGTTAGATTGTTGTCCTTTAACCAGTTCATTATTGATTCTACAGTGTTGTTTATTGAATGTTCGTAGTTGCTTTCTGAGGTTTCTGGTACTATAACCGAAATATCGTCCGCAAATAGAATGCACTGATGTGATGTTACTTGAGGAATATCATTTATATAAATAAGGAAAAGAAGAGGGCCTAGTACACTTCCTTGGGGAACACCGAACTTATTTGTTTTAAAAGTAGATCTGAATGGAGTAGACTCAAGTTGATCATTTAATTGGTTTATTTCGACACATTGTTTTCTGTTGCTTAGGTAACTTTTAATCCAATCTAGTGCTTTGCCTCGGATTCCGTATAGCTCGCATTTATTGAGTAAGATTTTGTGATCTACGAAATCGAACGCTTTGCTCATGTCAAAGAAAATGGCAGCAACTCTGTTACGTTTATCGATGTTTTCTGTTATTTTTTGTATCAGTGAGAACGCAGCAAGTGTTGTAGATTTATTTTTTTGAAAACCATTTTGGTTATTAACTATTAAATTAAATTTATTTAAGAAATTCATTAAACGGCAGTGTACTATTTTTTCAAAAATTTTGGATAAAATCGGGATTAACGTGATGGGCCTATAGTTGTTCATATCTTGTTTGGAGTTTTTTTTATGAAATGGTTTTACTATTGATGATTTCAAATTTTCTGGAAAGGTTCCTTGCGTAAACGATAGATTTATAAGGTGACTTAAAATGTCTGCCAATTCTGTATTGCAGTTTTTTAGTATGGCTGTAGAGATGCAATCATAACCAACAGCTCGTGTGTTATTAAGTGAATTTATGGTTCTTGAAACTTCTTCATAAGAGGTGGGTCTCAGATAAATTGTCGAATTTGATGAATCTATTAACTTGTAATTTGGACGAGAGTTGTTCTCCTTATTTGTTATAGATATGAAGAAATCATTGAAGGCAGTCGCAATTTTCATTGGGCATTCAACGCTTGTTTTATTACAATCTATTGATTTTATTGTTTCAAATGTTTTTGTATCATCTGTTTTATTTTTTATGATATCCCATGTGGCTTTACATTTACTTTTTGCATTATTTAAATATGAATTATTGTTTTGTTTTTTAGAGTTAGATATACATTTTTTAAATAATTTATCATATTTTGTGTAGGCTTTTTTGTTGTCGTCAGTGGAGTTTTTGTAGTAACGGTATCTTATTGTTCTTTTGTGACAGGCTGATATTTTCAATCCTTTTGTGATCCATTTGGGAGCGCTAACATTGGAATGTATTTTAACTTTAATTATTGGGAAGCAAAGATTGTAATATAATTGTAAAGTTTCGTGAAATATATCAAAAGCTTTATTATAATTTTCTTGCTCTAGCACTTCGGACCAGGTTAATTTAGATAACACATCTTTAAACTTTAAGGTATTTTCTAAGCTGAAGTCCCTTTTCATTTCATACCAGAAGGGTAATCTTTGTTCTTGGTTTGTCGAAAAAGATAGGGTTTGGCCGGTGTTGTGATCTGAAAGGAATAATGAATGAACTTCACCTTTTGCATATTTTATATTACTAAATATATGATCGATGCATGAATCTTTACGCGTTGGATTTTTAATGTGAATTTGTAGATTATTATTCGATAGGATGCTTTTTAAGTCCTCTGAAGATGTATTTGACTTAAGAGTGTCAATATTTATATCCCCCGCTATGATGATTTTTTTATTCCTGTGTGAGGTTAATCTATGTAGTAGAATTTCTAGTTTATTAAGGAACGTTTTTGTACTGGAGTTTGGTATTCTATATAAACATACAATTATGCATTTCATGGTAGGTATTTCTATTCCACAACATTCAAATTGTTTTTCAGTTGACATACATTCGCAAATATTTATTTGTTTAAAATCTATAGATTTTTTAGTTAGTATGCAAACCCCACCGCGCTTTTCATTTTTTCTTGAAAAGTTACATGCTACATTATAATCTTTTATATAGATGTTGTGCTCGTCGCCTGATTTGATAAAGGTCTCAGTAAGACAAATAATATCCATTGCAGTACCGCTTTCTTGAAATTTATTTAGACATAGTTCTAATTGCTCTTGTTTATTTAACAAACCTGCAATGTTTTGGTGAAATAGCATAGTGTTAAATATTGACGTGGTCTCGAAAAAACTTTTTAATGGGGGTATCATCTATTTTTATTATTTTAGGGAAATAATACGGAATTGTTCCTTTAATTATTATTGGAATAGCAGTTTCTGTATTTTTACAGTCAGTGACAGTGTTTACAGCGACTGGTTCTTTGTTCATGTTGGTAACGGTGTACACAACAACTGGATCTTTGAACGAGCTAGGGGTGGTGTTAATAACGATTGGCTCTTTGTACGATAGAAAAGTGTGGCTGTAGTAGTTTGTGTCTATTATGAAGTTAATGTTTTTGCAAGTATCAAATAAATAACGTTTTTTACTAAAATAATGTCTGCCAATATCTAGAAAGGTACAATTTTCAAAGTTTTGTGACATATTTTTTAACAAGCTATTTAACAAAATTTCATTTAAATGACTGTTATGCAAAACACTTAAAATGATAACATTCGTTTTTTTTACAAATTTTAGTGTAGACGCTAATTCTATTATTATTTTGTTCGGGTTGGTGTCGTTTTCACCGACACATAAAATTAAAAAGTTGTTTTTACAGTCACTTAGTTCATAGTTTGTTGACAATAGTTCCTCTGTCGTCGCGTAAGGCTTTATCGTTGATGTAATTATGTATTTTTGATAATTCGTCTTGTTTCTTGAATTTATGAGTGCTGAAGCGATGTCGGTGCATTGTTTTCCACCTAATATTTGAATTTTTGGTTTTCGGACTGATCTAATAGGTCGTGTGCTGCCCTCTATTGGCTTATTTTGGGAAATCGATTTTTTATTACCCGTCACACTATCGCCATCTAGGTGTTCTTCCCGCGTGAATTCCAATTTAGCGGCACTATCATGCGATTCATCCTGATTTACACTTCGGAAGGTTTTGATATGACGTACATGTTTTCCTATTGTTGGCGTTGACGTTTGTGTTGGTATAGATTGCTTGGCTTTTTTAGATGTAGATTTTGCGTAAGTTATTTGCAGTTGTGAGATAGTATTTCGCTGTTCTATTGTTTGTGTTTTTAATGCACTATTTTCAATGATTAAATTGTCAATTTTGTTTTGGGCATCTTGTAATTGTCGTTTAAGGTCTTGTATTTCATCCTGTAGTGTTTCAGTTGGCTCATTTCTAGTTGACAGATCTGGTAGACTCTTTGTTAGGTAGTCGTCAGCTGACAGTGTTGACTGGAATTAATCATTTAGCGAATCATGTAACACTGATTTCTTTTTGCGTATGGTTATATTTTCGTTATCCATTTTTTTATTTTTTTGTAGTACTAATAGTAAAACAAAGAAAAATAAAAACTGAAAAATAGAATTGTTTTCGCTGAGGATCGAACTTGGGTTCTTCAGTGTTGTCGCTCTAATGCGGCTGCGTTATCACACTTGCTATTTGAGCTTGGTGATATCACTTGAAATAGCTATGTACATACTAGGAAAAACGATCGTTAAAGAAGCGTCGTGAAGCGCGCCATTTGAATTTTTGAAATTGTTTGCACTATTGTTTATACTTTAGTTTTTAATCTGAAATCACAGTGTAGTTCACCTGGGTTTATGTAAGTAAAGTTTTTATGTTTTTTGACTTACTTCGAGCTTCGAGTAATGTCTTTATACAATAAACTCATTACACTTTTGTTTGTTTACAATTTTTTTATTTGTCACTGAATGTTATTTTGCAAAGTTCTTTTCACAAATTGTTGCTAACGTTTTATAGTGATATTGGTTCGTTTACGCACTCTTTACACATAACTTTCACCACTTTTACACAGAATTACAATTTTTATGATTTTTTTTATACGGAGCTGTTGTTTACCGTGGCAGTGGCGCCACCCGTCCCGTTAAACAGGTCCATTGAAGCCGTGGGCCAAGCTTGACTCTGACATTTATCACCAATACCTAGTAATCGCAAAACAAAGCTGCATCAAGCCTAGATTTAACCGAAGTCATTGATACTTTTGCGAAAACTAAGGCCAGGAAAAGATTATGAACTTAATTGTTTTTGTTTCCATTATACTACACATCAAGGTAGGTCCGAGTTGCATATAATAACTGGAAGAGATCCTTAAAGGTATAAGTTTGCCTTTGTACATGACTTATCTGCATGTACGTGCTTTACATACATATATCTTTTGATTTACTTCGTTTTATTGCTTAGTATCAATATTATTGATCCAATCATAGAAATATAAATAACAGGAGAAGTGGCATGGGGACGTCTGTATCCGCGCATAATGCTCACAATGCTCATGCCTCAGGCAAATGGCCTTCTCCGCTAAGTAGTGCGCTTTCGAACGCGATCGTGATAACATTTAAGAATACCGTGTTGTTCAGTGGTTTCTTGTAAAAATCGAAGCCAAACTAGAAACTTTATAAATCATAGAACCACTTATCATAAATCAGCACAAGTATTTTGTTATATTTGTGTTGAAAATCATGAAAAACAACAAATCGTAAAATATTTCTTGCCTTTACTACGTTATTTTTGTTTTCATATATCACAGCGACTGTACTATTATTGTAGTAAATACATTGCTTCTTTACCACTACCAAAGTATGCCGCTATGTAACTGGACAAGCAATGTAAATATCACAAAACGATACGTTCTATAAGCGGTTGCATCGCGTAGTACGGCCGCTGTGTCTTGCGGCAAGTTAGTGATGTGGTTGTGCAGATCCACTAACGTAGGCTTTCGACAACAATGTCAACAGTGTCAATGTCAAGGTTGACGGGTAGAAAATGCCTATGGCATTAAGTCCGCCTCTGTACATTTGTGTGCTTGAAGTAATAAATAAATAAATGTCGATTGTCGCATGTATTATATTACTATTAAAGTTTATTCTTCAATTTGCCAACAGTTATAGCCTGATTGGAAGACTGATGTAACATCTTGTTTTATACTCAGTTTTTTTGGTTACCTAGCTACGCCTCTGGACGTCACGCTGAAGTAGTTGTACGAAGGCTGCGTTGACGTTCATACTCGGGGTCACCAATTTAGAGGTATGGGGGAACAGGGTGTATAGTTCACTCATCCTGTATTGAAAAGGGAGGATCCTCCGGCGTTGTGTCTAGCGGACAACTGCCCAATGGTTGATGTCGGATAGTCTTATATATGTCGTTCGCACGGTAAACTCTATATCACATGTGGCGATCTAGATGCCGCCACAAAGCTCTGAGACGCATGGTCCTACGACGCATCGTTTTCGAGTTAGGAGATTTCGCTTTTTTATAAACCCTCTGTATTTCGGAAATGGTACCTTGGATGAAAATCCTTTCTGCAAAGATATTGTTTCTCTAGTTAAAACCATGAGATGATGTAAAAAAAACCGGCTAAGTGCGTGTCGGACCACGCACAATGAAAGGTTCCGTAGTTGGGATGAATTTATCCCAAGAACAAACTTAACATTGTAGTTGAAAAACATGTTCTCCCATACGGAATGTATGGGAGATCATGTTTTTCAAACCGCAAATTTAAGTTGGTCAATTATTACTCGTTAACCTGTAGAGCCTACTTAGCTCTGATAGTTTCATTAATTTCGTTATAAATACTGCTGTGAATTTTTTTAGTCCAAGTACAACCATTTAGGTAGAAGGAAAAAATCAGTTCCAAGCTTAATATTTCGCAAAAGGATCCCTGAATCCAAAAATGGTTTTGCAAACTCACAATATTTTGGTAAGACCTTTCTATCGATACCCCACAACATGGGGTAGATGAGGAAAAAAAAACCATCCCCACTTTACGTGTAGGGGAGGTACCCTATTTTTTTCTTGATTTTATTTTACCACTTTGTCGGCCTGATTAATATGTATACATATGCCAAATTACAGCTTTCTAGTACTAACCGTCTCTGAGCTAAGCCCCGGACAGACAGACGGACAGACAGACAGATGGACATGGCGAAATTATAAGGGTTCCTTGTTTACTACGGAACCCTAAAAACCGTGATAATTGTTTTTATTTTCAAATATCTCGAAATCGGAGCGTCCTAGGCAAAAATTACCGAAATCGCCCCCCCCCCTGTGAAACCCTCTGAACAGGCAGCATCCTAACATGAATTTAAGGAAAAATACTGATATATTTTTCTAACATGAAAACAAAAAAAAAAAATATAATTAAACAATTATAATTTCCATTTCGTTGTTTATGATTTTAGTTATATATTCACCCTTTTCGACGCACATCTGAATCTGCATGAGCTCCGTATTGATTAATACGGATGCGGATACGGATCCGCATCCGTAAGTCCGGTCTAAATAAATGTGGAAGTTATTAGCCGCATTTCCGAAATATCCGCAACATCCCTGATATGTAGCCGTGTGTACCTACAAAACTCTACATGTGCGAGTCGAACTCTAACTTAGCCGGTTTTTGTTAAGCTTTTATATTTGATCGGATTTCATTGATAAAATCTCTATAGAATAAAAAAAATATGGTATTGTTGTAAGCGCATAAGTTCAGAACGGCTGCAAAATTTTGTTTTAAAATGTTCGTAATAGTTCGAATCACCACCCTAATTGCGTAACACACGATCAATTACAATCTGTTCCATTTTGACAGTTTAACAACAGCGTTACTTATGTTGTTGTGCTAGATTTTTTTCGAACTTATGAAGCAATGGATTAGCAATATCCTTCAAAATAATTCAGATTTATGATTGATCGTGTGTTACGCAATTAGGGTTCCGGTTCTTAGGGAAAGAAAAATTTAAAATTTTCCGGGAGGAAATTGCGCACCGTACCGTATAACATGACAACATGGAATTAGTATGTACTATCATAGCAGCCTGGAATTAGTATGTACTATACATGGATTAGTATGAACTTTCCTATACTAAATGAGCATTGTCTATTTTCACCAGAGTAGAGCCCGGTCGCCCAGGTACTTATGTAAGCAATTGGCACACATCATACGGCGCTTATTTTATCGTTCTTCTAACTTTATTAAATTACACTGAAATGCGTAGGTACATACCTACCTAGACCGATTTCAAAACGTATTTTTTCTGTCCTATTTTATAATTACGTAAGTTAAATTAATTTGTTAGCAATTTAAATCTAATAAACGATCAATTTTTTATTGCTGTTATCCATGACCAACATTGCAATATTGAAGGTGGAAGGAAATGACCATAAAATTTATGATGGTATCAAAGTGCAAGGATGTTTATGGGTACTGGTACTAAACTTCACATCCTTCTCAGGTCCTAACTTAGCATACGATAAAGGCCTTTTAAAGTTTTAAGTACTCGAAAATGTCAGTAGGATAATTTCAGTCGCAGGCCATTTGAGCGTGAACTTTATAACCCGTTATTTGATGACGATGTTTAATTATTTAACATAGGGGACCAACTTAATATGTCTGTTGGTAAATTCTTGTAGTAGGTGCCTCCGTACATATAATTATTTAAACATTATTAGCCCAATTTAGGAAAAATAAAAGTAAACAACAGTTTCATAAAAAATATTAATTTAATTAAATAGGTCCTAATGAACGTAAAACATAATACTACACACGTATTGAAAATAATACGCTATTAGTACTGTACAATTAGATTCCTAGGTTTTGGTTTGGCATCAATTTAATGGTGGTAGAGAGGAGCGGAGTAGGCGACGGGAGCGGAGAACTTGGCGACTGGGGCAGCGTGGACCACGGGGGTGGCGGCGTACGCTAGCTTGGCGACGGGGCCGGAGTGGTACACGGGAGCGGAGTGGTAAACAGGGGCAGACTGATACGCAACAGGGGCAGCCTGGTATGCAACAGGAGCAGCCTGGTACGCGACAGGGGCGACCTTGGCGACGGGGGCGACGATCTTAGCGACGTGACCGAGGGCTTCCTTGCGCACGACGGCGTTGAAACCGTTGTGGTCGTCGGCAGTGTAGTCCACGGTGCGCTTGGTGCCATCGGGGTCCACCACGGAGTAGGAGCCGTGCACGACGTCACCGTCGCGGCTCTCGTGCTGGCTCTTGGAGTCGCCGGTGAGACCGTCCTGCACGTCGTACGCGAAGCTGTACTGAGGGTGCGCGTCGTATTCTTCGACGGCGACCTTGGCGGCGGGGGCGATCACTTTAGCGACAGGCGCGGCGTACGCCACAGGAGCGGAGTGTACGACGGGGGCTGCGGCGTATGCTTGATGGGCGACGTAGGCAGGACCCGCGGCGTACGCCTGATGACCAGCGTAGGCGGGAGCAGCGGCGTAAGCCACTTGAGCAGCCGGATATACTCCAGCGCTGGCCGCAGCCACCAAGCATGCGAACACTACGAACTGGAAGAAACAAATTGGTTAATTTTAGAACAAAAATCCACTTTTCACTATTTCTATCACTGAGTTAGGTTCTTGCTTTAGAAACTTGCACAGCTACATAGTTCTTGTATGTATGTAACTTCGTAGTACCTTGAATGCCATTGTGTGGTGTGTGAGTTGATCGAGGATGTTGAATGATGTCTGACGAGGAGAGCTTGGAGCTTTTATATGGCTGGCGGGGGCGCACCCTTTCACCGCGTGATGTCGTGCGTAAGTCTCATGGCCGTGAATTAGAGCCCCAGGGCGCTTATAATGATCCCATTTTTTTTCGGAAGCTGATGTTAACAATAAGCTACTGCTACAACAACAATTAGCAAGCTAGCTGCTTATAACAATTTGTTATCTAATCCAAAGGTGTTGATAATTTTTGGTTAGGTTAGTTGTTTTTTTCCGCGATAAACTCATACTAGCTACGTACGTTGAATTGCGAGAAGGTTTCAATTAATTTAAAAAGCTCTTCAACTTAAATAAATAAATAAAAAACTTTACTTGCATTAAAAAGTATGATTTTGATGATACCAAGAACCAAGAGTACCAAGTTTTCAGGATCAGTTATGATCTTTGTGTGTACCTAGACCTACATTTCCATTATTACATTATTACTACTATTATTACATACAATTTGGTGAGCGAATTACCTGAAAAACATTTCATACCATTCATCATACATGCCTAAATTTCTCAAATCACTCAAATCTCAGTGATTTCGAGTGAATAAAATTTAGTACCTATTGTAATAATGATAGGAATTGTAGGTAGGTAATTTCCAATCTCACCTGTATCACACAGGCACGAAACTATATCTCAAAATAACGTGAACCGACAATTAATTAAATTATGAAATGCAATTGTACTGATTAGAGTAGGTCAATATTTTGTTCAGTTCTATTTTTTTTTTCCTGTTCCCTGAAACTGCCAACTGCCGCATAGCCTCGTGGTCTTAAGCTCTGTATGTCGTAAGATTCGATTCAGCGGTGAAAGAGATATTTAAGGAAACTGGATTGTCCTGTTAACCTTTTGGGCGCGGGCCTAGGTTTCCCTATAACTTCCTGTTGAAAACAGTCATGAGAAGCCTCCAAACGCCAACGGAAGCTAGATATGATTAATTTGAATGTTTAATTGCTATGCATGATGATATCTATTTTTTATTTAAGACCATCCATTGTTTCTTGTGCAACCATACCATTTTATTTCATTCCTTAAAAAGCGCTATAATAATATTATTTTTAAACAAATATCTAATCGAGTTTTTTATTATTTGCTACACATATCTATCTACTTTTATTTAAATATAGACACATATACACTATAAAACTGATTTACATCCGTAAGATGTCCTCGTAACATAAGGTCCAGTTGAAAACCAGCGTCAGGCACTAGTTGTCTGGCATATAATTATGGTGAAATGGACCTACCTGGCGCAGCTGTGAGGTACACAATATTATTTTAAGTTATCTTTATTTTCTCTGTTTTTTTGTTTTTGTGTGCATATTGTGTACCTGAGTCAAATAAATTTATTTTCTTTCTTTTCTTTCCTTCTAAACTACTTCTTTGGGTGAGCTTCATACTTCCACGTAAACCAATCTGAAAAGTAAGCTGAAGTCACTTCGTTAAGAAAATGTATTAGTGGTAGTTGCTGTCTACATAACAAGAAAAGTTTGTTATTTTTGCTGACCTTTGTTTATGGTCATTATTTTATTTTCGACCAGCCCCATACGATGTCTGGGCATACGATTGGGCATAAATGATATTAATCAAACAATCTGCCTAACCTTTTCCCAACTATGTTAGGGTCGGCTTCCAGTTTAAACGGATGCAGCTGAATACTAGTATTTTACATGGGCATAAATTATTTATATCATGCATAATAAAATCTCTTACTCATCTGGGGTCAGTTACGGACTATGTTGCCAATTCACGTTCAGTGCCGGGAGGACTCCCGGCACTGAACGTGAATTGGCAACATAGTCCGTCCTGGAGGGTTCACCTAGTCAGATGTGGGATACCAGGAGCCCTCGCGGAGGGCTCATTTTAAATGTAGGTTTTTCTTAGCGTATACAGCATAATAAACTATGAAATTAAAATCAGATGTATATTTTAAAAAGATTTTTTAGTATATGCGTTGGTTTTAAAATCCAAGCATATTATTTTTTTTTGTTCTCGGTTTCAAATTATACATATAAAATGCTTTGTCCTGAATAACTGACTGACGGATCAACGCACAGCCTAAACCGCTGATCGTAGAGACCTAAAACTTGGAGGGTGTGTTCTTTGTATGACGTAGGCATCCGATAAGAAAGTATTTTTCGAAATTCTACCCCTAAGGGGGTGAAAAAGGCGGGCAAAGTTTGTATGGGACAACGTGATTTCTTGGTCCAATCTACTTCAAATTTTGCATAAACATTCTTTAACAGAATTAATGGAAGACCTGTTTCGTATTTTATTGAAATTCATCCGCTAACGGGGTTAAATAGGGGTAGCAACTTATTTTGGGAGTGATTTGCTTCGAAGTTGATATCAATATCCTTAGTGTTTTTGATTTAAATACTTATATATTTGATTTAAATAATTATTTTGACACAATGACATGTTTGAAAAGTCAATCCGATTTTATTCAAAAAAGGTTGAACTCACATAAAGGCTTGGTGCTTCCAATTTAAATACTCTTTAAAAATGGAATGTCTCGAAAGTCACCGTACTATACATATTAGTACCGCATGGTTTCTAAGCTTTACAGAGGTCTGTATTTATTCCTAGGATTCCCCTAACACCATCAAATTACCCCTTCGCATTCAAGAGAGTGCAGTTTCCCATCAAAGTATGCTTCGCAATGACTATAAACAAAGCTCAAGGTCAAACTCTTAAGGTATCGGAAGTAGACTTGAGGGAAAGCTGCTTCTCCCACGGCCAGTTGTATGTGGCATGCTCCGGAGTAAGCGCACAGAGTAGCCTGGTGATTCTAGCACCCGAAAGAAAAACAAAAAATATTGTTTATATAGAAATACTGGGGTAGATGTAGTATTTCGATTACGATTGTAAAAAGATAATACACCCGTGTAACTTTCGTCAGATCAAAGGCTTCGTGTTCATATTTTTTTTTTTTTATTCAGGTTTATTTAACCTTCATATCCCTACACTATAATGGTTGTTATATTTTATAATTATTCAAACATTTTAACATAATAATTTATATGTTATAACAAAATTAATAACGTAAAAAACCAATAAAATATCCTATTAGAACCATTTTCGACTTCTACGCGGACGAAATCGCGGGCAAAAGCTAGTAGTAATCACTAAAAATTTAAAAGGTTGGAAACTTCATATAGCGGCAAGACCCTTTGAAAACAAGGTTTTACAGTGTTTTATAACGCGGTTCTAAACCTAATGCCGTTGACCGTCCGCGATGGATAACTTTAGCGCAAACGTAATGCCGGCCCGGAGGGTTCACTTCCAATATGTATGGCGGCATGGCGTATGATTTCTATAAAAAAATGGGTGGAGTCGAAAGTGTTAAAGGGTGCGCTCAGGTGCGCTTAATTTAGTCCAACGGTCTTCAATGGATTGTCGAGACCTTCCGCTCTTTTAACATGGCACTATACAATTTCTCACACATGTATAATTTCCTGTAACGAGAGACGCGGCCCTCGGTCGGCACAGATCAAGGTTGATATAATCGGAGCAGCTGGTCGTCACCGCGGCTCTTCGGCTACACTTGCACTGCTTTCCAGTTTCCATTACGACCATGTATGATAGCAACTGCAATTTTTTTATTGAAAGTCTGTTGGTGTTTAGAACTACTGCTTTGGGTGGTGTTCTGGATTTGGTCTGGTTAGAAAGGTGTTAATGGGATTTTTCATGAGGAAATTTTCAGTTGTCGCTCGGAGACTGAATTTGTCCCAGGGTTAATAGCAATCCGCTTGCCACCTATTACAATATAGGAATTAGAACAAATAACTAGTGAAGTTTTATGTGTGTAGTGTAGGTAGTATATTAATAAACTTCTACCTATCCGTTCGGGGAATACAGGCTAGGTTGTTTGGTATCTGTATCAGGTAGGACATAGGTAAGTATAAAATAAATAAATAAAAATAAAAAAGCATTTTATTTCCTGCATTATACACGATTTCTCATATTTATAGTAACCCCAGTTTGGGTGATGGCGTCCTCCAAAAATGATCTCGTCTTCCCAAGATAAGTATATCTGCACGCGTAACATGACCACCGTAGAAACGAGTTTTGTCGAAGGAATAATAGAAATCATTCTGTCTATTCTACGCTTGCTGCTCTTAATTGTCTTAAGTCTCTAGTTAGCGTTGTGTACTTGTGAATCACATAATCTCATTTTTGCAGACGAGATGTTACAAAATAATAAGTAGGTTCTCTATTCATTTGTTTGTCTGACTAAAGATGTCTTGCTATTACTATACATACCATATAATTAGTATGTATACATACTCATTTATTCTATGTAGGCTACTACATAGCACATGCATAAATGTCAGAATGAATTACAGCCTATTAAGCCTATTTTATTAATAAAACACGGAATTAAATTAAGCCTTTGGTATAAGGTCACATTAAATCAATGCTTTTTTCGAAATATACGGTTATTAACATCATTAACAACTTAACTAAGAGTTTATGAAAACAAGTGTTTGTATATGTTAGTAATAAGCTCAGACCAAATAAAAAACCAAGACAGAACGCTGCGAACAATACAGTGAAGCATGCCAAAACTACACCTCCGCACTTACGCTGACACGCACACATTTACAACCATTTACAATCAAACTACACCTCACTAAGTGAACACATGTTTACGAAACCGGCTTCACGTCACTACTTCTCGCTATAAGTATACTATATATACTTATAGTGAGAAGGTTCTGTATTTCTATGACAGATTCAATGAACAACTCACAGAGACAGCTTTTCGCATGAGATGCGCGTACTGCATAGATTTCAAATAGATGCATATCAGCACTAAGTATCACAAAGTGCTTACTTAGAACGAAAAGGAAGAAATGAGGCAGCCATAAAAAGCAGGACCGACATTTACAGCCGCGACGTGTGCTCTTGTTACTGTGTGTTGCGCAAGCGGCTCCACCCGCGCGCTCAAGGATGACTCGCCCACTACACAATGTTATTACATTTTAATCATCTCGTTTTAGATGTTTGTCAGGGCCACTTAATTATTTGTTTTATAAATGTGTTATTATTCAGAACTTACGGACAATGTAATCAGTCATTAGTTGTTTCTTTTTTGTTATGTATTGCGTAAAATGTAGTACATTCAATCTTCTGTGAAAATCTATCTCTTCCATCGTATGTTTCATTGGAATAGAGAACAATATAAAACCAAATACAAATAAAAATAACGCCGTGCGGCGTGCGGTGGCGAGCGTCACGAAACTCCGATTTACATCGTGAGAAATTATCGGAGAGTTCCGTATGCTATATGGTGATTCAAGTATTTAAAGTCATATTAAGGTTATTTGAATAAAAAAAAGGTTTTAAACAATAGGTTCGTTTAAAACCTTTTTTTGTGGTTAACATAAAATAGTAGGTACTATGTCTCGTTAGTTGGTCTAGTAAAGTATCCTGTACAAATTGTTATTGGGTTCTTCCATTAGAAAATTCTTAGTAGCAGGGATGCTACTATGAGTGGATTTGTACATGTCATTGGCTGTTATGATTACATGCAGGCAAAAATCGGCAAACCGCTTCGTAGAATGTAGGCAAAAAAATAATTTGTTGGAACCCTGCCTCTACTTAAAATAAAATACTAACAAACAACTAAGCAATTCTCACATGAATAGATAAACTTGATATTTATTATTTCAGAGATTAACTATTGGAGGTCAGTGGCCATGGTCCCGTCGATTGTTGAGGTCTCCGAGAGATGAAAACAAAAGTAGCTGGACGGGTGTGGCCGAAGATTGACGAGTGACGACGGGCTATCGTGATAATCTGTAACTCGTCATCATTCATGTTTCTGTCAGGTTTGAAGGTTGTTCGAGGTCACAGTCTTACACATCACATTATGGTCTCACCCCAAAAAAAAAACCAAGACAGAGCGCTGCGAACAATACAGTGAAGCATGCCAAAATACACCGCCGCTCTGTGCATACACGCTCACACGCACGCATTTACAACCTTTTACAATGACACTACAATCAAAATACACCACACAAAGTGCACACATGTTTACGAAACCGGCTTAACTTCATTGTTGACTGCGCTCAGTCTTGGTTTTTTATTTGATCTGAGGTTATGGTGTTGTGCTCTTTTACATTTTCAGCCGTGATCACAACCTTCTCAAAGCGTGATCGAGCCTGAAAAGTGAATCGATAAGATGTGAATTAAAGAAAATTTTCATAAGGCAGGAGCTCGAAATATATTGATGGATACGAAGCAACGTAAAAATGAATAAGAGAACGATAACGGCTATATCGAAGGTTTTCAAATCCTGATGTGCAGTTTGAATATATTTTGTTATCTGGTCCTATTAAACTGATTTGCGTAACACATATTAAATGCACTAACTTGTCTACTTTACCTACATATGGCGCATGACTTTGCATGCATACATTGTTGTCCTTGTTCTGAATTATAAACTACTGATATTTTCATTGAGAGGCCTGTGAGTGCTCGTTGAAGATAACGGACTTAAAGTTCATCGGCGTAATTTGCGAACATCTGTTACCATTCCTACGTTACTTGCTCGCAGTTCGTAATTACCGGTATTTTCCGTTACGTGTCAACTTGTTTTCTCAACATAATTTGGTCCAAGGTTAAGATTATTCGATTTCTTTGACAGTTTTACGATATCACGTAACGAAATGGTAGCGTGTCGTGGCGTTGAAGAGTTTAAGCTTTAGTTATCACTCAATAAACGTCGAAGAAGTTCAGTAAGTATCGGTAAACGATCATAAAAGAAAATGAGTTTCGATAAACGTTGTTCCATCGATATTTATGTTACAATATACATTATACAAGATGTGCAGATACGTAAATACTGATAATGTCAAGATGACTCAATTACATGGCACTCGTAAAGTTGTGAAATTGGCAATAAATCTGTAATGTGAATGAGTTGCAGGTTGTCGAACTAATTTTATAAATCAGAGCAAGAAATTACTATGTATTAGCATTTAAATTATTTACCATTTTGTATCACAGTGATTGATTCCTAAGTATTGCCAAATCTGCCTGACATTATGTCTTTTTAGATCACCTTTGCCATGAGTTTGGTTGCTTCAAAAAGCCTTTTAAAATTCTGTCGAAATAATTTCTGCAGTAACTTTTTATTTTCTTCGAACTGTTTGTTTTACCCATTAACCATGAAACCGTATGAACACAATACCCAAAGTTAATAAAAATGCACATATATTAAAACAATCACGCCCCGCGCTGTAATCTTTCACTGCTATCGACAGCGCGATGAATGGCTATTCATTATCTGTTACTTACGATTCGCGCTCCGTATCGTTTGAGACAGAGACAATAGTAGAGTTTCACCTTGACATTATACTGACGTGTAACGCGATGGTTATCCGCCCCTGACTGCTGGCCCAGCTTTGGGCTGCAGTAATGATAGACGATGTTATCGGTACGGGGTCAGGTAACGAAGTAATCTGTAAACGGTGATTATATTATTATGGTTTGTGCTGATTGGTTCTGGATTTGGTTTGACTACGTAATTGCAGTGGAAAATGAATCAGGATTATTAAGTTTACGTAGATTAATGATCTGATGAGTTACAGCACGCATTGTAGCGATTCGACTTACGAATACGCCGATGACAGATTCAAGAGATGCTATCAATCACTTAATATACGATGATAAATGGATTTTTAAGTGAATTGATTCCCATAAAAATCCAATGTTATTCTGAATATTTTTTGATTATTCCTCCGAACAGCTCAACGATGAGAACAGCCCAGTTCAGTCAAACGAAAGTTCGGTCAAACGTTAAGCACTCTTAAAGCTCGACCAGCTTATGATGAACGAAATAGGCAGATATTAAAGACTGAATAGTTTCAACATATTTCACAGGCCAAGGTACAGGCCAGGGTATTTTACATCCGTTTCGAGCTGCGAAACACCTAGAAGCCGATTTCGAAAATGTAACAGCTTCGGTTCGTATATTAGCTACTTCGACACGCATATTGTGTACCCTAATATACCTACAGAGCTATCGGCATCATGTATTAGCTACAACTTCGTGATCCACATAGCTGCATGGCTGCGCTGCTACTCGGCTCTACTTATGTCATTCCTCGAGCTTTGTCGGGCATGTCACGAACGTGATGCAATGTCCGGAGCAGGACCCCGCGCATACACTGAACTGATATCTTTATGGTCTTAATAACTTGGTGTCTACGTTTAAAATGATTACGATTTATGAATATAACCTAAGTTGTACGCATTCACTGTGGGATAAATTTAAGGAAATAAACATAATGACAGTCGCATATCAATATGTATATGAGAGAACTTGATTTATGTAAAAAAGAATATTAATCTATATTCTAAACACAGCGACATTCATAGCATAAATACTAGAAACAAAGATTTATTTATTGTGCCCTAGGCTCCAAAAAAAAATGTAATTCATTTAAGTGCCAACGTATAGGTTTTTACAAGAGGAGCTCGTGGCTCAGTAATTACAGCCGCATGGGTCGATCCATCAGGTTAAGCTACGCTTGCCGGGGTTGGTCCGTGGATGGGTGACCATTTAATTATACCGAGACTCCTCCGTGACTCGGAAAGCACGTTAAGCCGTTGGTCCCGGCTGTCATTCGTGGATCTTTGACAGTCGTTAAGAGTCGTCAGAAGCCCGAAAGTCTGACACCAGTCTTACCAAGGGGTACCGTATTACACAGTTACTGGGTTATGGAGGTCAGATAGGCAGTCGCTCCATGTAAAATACTGGTATTCAGCTGCATCCGGTTAGACTGGAAGCCGACCCCAACCTAGTTGGGAAAAGGCTAGGCAGATTGATCAATAAATTTAAATCATTTATTAAACAGAAACTATCTCAAAAAGTTTCTATAAAGTTAAAGATTACTTAGCCGACAAAAAGGCTTGGCAATAATTAAAAAATAATTGAAATGGCGAGGGGGGTAATGGCTGATCTTTGCGTTATGCTCGTGAACGGGTGCTGCTTGTGGTGACTGGTCGTCTTGCTAACCATGGTTTTGTTATTGTTATTAGTAAATAACCGTTTATTTATACTATTTATTTTTACGTCGATGGTCCTAGTTTATCATTTCTGACTTCTAGTTACAGCTTTAATAGCTATATGTAAATGGGCACGTCCTTTATGCCTGGAGGTTTTCATTCGGAAGTTCTGTTTACTTTTTATTTTCGTTTCAGTATAGATTTCGATGATTTTTTGTTGGTATATTGGCGTGTGCTAGCTGAAATATAGCAAATAGTTTAATTTAATGTTTTGTGTTGCGTAATGCACATTATTTTGCATAAGTAATATTGTATAGAATAAAGTTTTTCCAACTGAAAAGATAGCAGTGCTGCTGGGGAGTTTGTTGCGCCACTTCTTCTTTCCAGCTAAAGCACTAGGAAGTGGTGAAGGGCGGGCGTTTTTGGGGGACTTAGACCAGGGTAGAAGCCTTTAAAAATAATGAAAAGTGAAAAAAAATTATAATAGAATGAAACCCATTAGAAAAGGAGGGAAATATGATAAAAATGAAAGGAAAAATAATTTACGGGCGATCTGAGGTTGGGAAGGGGATGGGGGTGAGTTTTTAAGGGTAAAAAACGGTTTTTCTCGATTTCCGGCAAAACTAAAAGTCCTATCGAAAAAAGTCAAATGGAAAAGTTGTAGATAATAAAAAGATCTAAAACTTTTGTATTTACACTTTTTTCACATAACCTCAAAATTTATGTGAAAAATTCAAAAAACCAAGTTTTTGGTTTTTTATTTTTATCTTTTACAATTTTTTTTTTTTTTTAACGAAATTTTGTGAAAACTTACCTTTTTATGTCCCAAATACGCTGTAATTTATTTAATTAAAAATATTTATTTTTTCACCTTATTTTGAATTAATATCGAAAAAACATCCTAATTTTCAATCGAAAATTCACCCGTCAAAATATCAGCTTTTTTCAAAAAGTTGGTGTGGTTTCTGTTCGTTGAAATCTCTACTTTCCGATGGTGAAAAAAAAAATATATGTTACTATGGTAAATCTTCTCAGAAAACGCAAAAATTAAAAAAAAACTTGAATTTGATAATTTTTTTTTAATTATTATAAATAATTTTGAGCTATTTATTAAAATTTAGACTTTAATTACTCGAAAAACGTTAGATTACATGTGACGTTGATAACAAAAAAATTGCAAATAAAAATATACTACTATAATTAACAAACAAATAAGTTAATTAAATTAATATTTAATAAGACATCTACAATATTTGGAGAAAGTTGTCTAATTTTCTTTAAATTATATGCGTAGATGCTTATTTATAACTATTTTGAGATAAATTATATATATACCTGAGTAGATATACCTGAGTGACCTACGAAAAATTGTAGCCCATCAAAAGGTATTTCGTGGAGAAGTGGGGAAGGGGCTAGGCGGGTCTGGGTCTTACTACATACATACCTACTATTATATACTATATATTTCGTAGCAGCTGTTACAACCGCTAGCCTAACTATTTATAAATGTAAAAATGAAAAAATTACACTGAATCAATTAAGGTTTAAAAAATATCAATTGGCAAAAATTAAATCATCTTTCGTTTTGGCAAACCTCCCACCTACAGAAGGAGCAGCAGAACAACATTGTTACAGGGCATATTATCAGCTTCAAACTTGGTTGGGTAACGAACTAACAGCAACAGATTGGGGCTGGAAGCAATTTCAACGTGGAATTATGCCCAAATTTACACAAAAAGAAATAATTCCGGAAATATTGCTCAAAACAATTTGCTGCAGCTGTGAAACTGGATGTAACAGTTTAAAATGTGGTTGCCGAAAACATGGTTTAAAATGCACAAATTTGTGTTCAAACTGTCATGGTTCTGAGAATTGCTCCAATATTGAAAAATAAACCTATGAGGAAGTTAATGATTCAGAAGATATTGTGGATGAAGAACCAACGCAGTCTGGAAGTAATGTTGGAGAGGAAGAAGGTGATAATCATGAAGATTTCGAAGATCTACTAGAATCGGAGATGTTTGACGAATCTAACGATGAAGAAATGCCATCAAAAAGACAAAAACTTATGAATAAGTGATTAGAATTGAAGATAAGGTATTTATGAATGATGAGATTAATGTGTTTAAAAATATTGTAATGAATAACGTAATGAGAATAAAGCATCTACATTTAATAGTACGATTTACATTTATATTTATCTATAATGAGATTTTCTATGACATAAATGTAATTAGAATTAAATAAATCAACTTTTTAATTGAAACAAATTGCAGCAATCACATTTTTTAGATGAAATTATTTATAATAATTAAAAAAAAAAATCGAATTCAAGTTTTTTTTGAATTTTTGCATTTTCTGAGAAGATTTACCATAGTAACATATATTTTTTTTTTACCATCGGAAAGTAGAGATTCCAACGAACAGAAACCACACCAACTTTTTGAAATTTATTGTATCATCTTAAACTTGTACCTACATTGATGGCAAATAAATAAATCTGAATCTGAATCTGAATCTGAAAAAAGCTGATATTTTGACGGGTGAATTTTCGATTGAAAATTAGGGTGTTTTTTCGATATTAATTCAAAATAAGGTGAAAAAATAAATATTTTTAATTAAATAAATTACAGCGTATTTGGGACATAAAAAGGTAAGTTTTCACAAAATTTCGTTAAAAAAAAAAAAATTTTGTAAAAGATAAAAATAAAAAACCAAAAACTTGGTTTTTTGAATTTTTCACATAAATTTTGAGGTTATGTGAAAAAAGTGTAAATACAAAAGTTTTAGATCTTTTTATTATCTACAACTTTTCCATTTGACTTTTTTCGATAGGAATTTTAGTTTTGCCGGAAATCGAGAAAAACCGTTTTTTACCCTTAAAAACTCACCCCCATCCCCTTCCCAACCTCAGATCGCCCGTAAATTATTTTTCCTTTCATTTTTATCATATTTCCCTCCTTTTCTAATGAGTTTCATCCTATTATGATTTTTTTTGGTTTTAAAAATTATCGACCCTGGACTAACTGTCTTATGTAATTTTGACGTTCGAAAAGTGCTGATTGTCAGCCATTTTGAGTAAATGACTTTTGAATTTTGAACTTTTGAATTGTTGTATCCTAACTTTAATATTATAAATGCGAAAGTGACTTTGTTTGTATGTTTTTAACGCTTTCACGCTAAAGCGGCTGAACGGATTTGGATGAAATTTGGCATATGGGTAAAATATGACCTGGAGAATGACATAAGCTACTTTGCATCCTGGATCACAGACGAACGGCGACGTCAAAGTCGCGGGCAACAGACAGGTATTTTTTATTATATATGCGTTGCGTTGGTTTTAAAATCCAAGCATTTTTTTTTTGTTTTACAGTGTTTTATAACACGGTTTTAAACCTAATGCTGTTGACAGTCCGCGCGAACTTTAGCATTATCGTAATGCCGGCAACCCTCCTGGAGTGTTCACTTCCAATACGTATGGCGACATGGCCTATGACTTCTATGAAGAGTTGGTGGAGTCGAAAGCGTTAATTACATATTCGCGAATGGTCTCATCGGTTTTTCCTAACAGGTGTTTAGCTTCAAGTAGGATGTATGCTGGATGCGTAGGTTGTGTATTATGGCACGTATCTGTAACAGCAGTGCGTTGCATTCATAGACACAAGTGCGTAAGCAGAGAAAGCTTATTAGCTATTCTCTTACCAGCACGACAGATGTCGATTAACACTCGCAAACAGTAGATGAACTCCATGTACCTACCCACAGTCACACACCCAGTTAACGGCTCACGCAGACAGGTGTGACGCGATTTTGGTAGAACAATTTCCATAAAGTTTTCACATACATTTTTCTACTAGAATCGCGTGCGATTAAATTGAAACTTTTTAATCACCAAAATCTAATCATGATTATTTACCACCAAGTTAAATATGAAATGCACTAGATTTTTTCTTGCATTTGATTTACGACCTTTATTTACATATATTATTTTGTAGTTGTATCGAAATGAATTTGCCACAAAAAGCATCAAACTAAGATCATTCGTCGTTTTACCGATATCAATCAAGGTCGCGAAGTCTAGTAATTTTATAAAAACATTTCATCACTTTATTTAATTTAGTCTCATTGGGAACTGAATAATTGAAAGCCGACTGGAAGCCGACCCCAACATAGTTGGGAAAAGGCTAGGCAGATTGATTTTTGGGAACTGAATAATTGGTTAAATATTTGTGAACTTTATTGTGTTCTTACCCAACTTTTGACCCAAGTTAACACAATCTGGAGGGGAATCATTTTCCATAGGTCTTTCCCATAGCTTTCACTCTTCCCTAAGGAAGTCCAGGGAGGAGCAGCTGCCTTCCTTGATGTCCCCTCGTTACGACCATGAAGACATGCATGTAGCTCACAAACATATTTGGTGTGACATGTTTTGTGAATGTTTGTACTTTGTATGCGTTCATCTAGCAATTGATAGGATCGTGTGAGTAACAGCCAACAACAGAATGACACAACTGCGCGGTATTAAATTGTCAGCAAGGCCCAGTAAATCTTTACGTATTGTGTCCACGCGGTAAATGGTGCAATTGTCGCTACAGCGCTTACATACGTAAAGCGGTGTAAAGCGCAAGTCGATTGATGCGTGGCTGTTCACTGAACACATTGCGTGCTACTCTATTTGTAATTGGTATCAGTCTGTGACGGCAGCAGAGTGGTGATATCACCAGCGTAAAGTGATGTGTTCGAGAGAGAATATTTTCACGTAGAGTGGCTTTCTTAGAAGATTCTACCTCTTGCACAACGCAAGCTACGAAACATCGAGATAAATCTACCAGGGGCATCATGAAAAAATTTAAAACTGCTAGATCATAGGGTATCTACTTAAGCGTTTTTTAGGGTTCTGTACCACAAAAGGAAAACACGGGACCCTTATAGGATCACTTCGTTGTCCGTCTGTATGTCTGTCAGTCTGTCAAGACCCAGTTTATCAGGAACGCGGGAAGGTATCAAGTTAAAACTAATATCAAACATATAGATCAACGGTCCCTTGGATCTCTAAAAAAATCAAGCTTCTAAGTCAGCGATATAAAAAAAATACGGCCATTTATGTGACATATTTTGATACTCGCAAATAAATCAAAACGGGTACTTTCCGTTGACCTAGAATCATCAGTTAATTTGCAGTTTTATCACATAAAATATTTTTTTTTTGCGATTACTTACATTTGCAGTTGGAGAATTGACCGTGACGTATATCGATGTAGGCGAGAACATGTTTTTCAACTACAAAGTTAATTTTTTTTTTGGGATAAATTCATTCCAACTACGGAACCCTTCTTTGTGCGAGGTCCTACATGCACTTGGCTAGTTTTTTCAATTTATGGTTTCTTCTAGGCAATCATGTGTATATGTAAAATGGTAATGATAGTTTACATCAAGACACAGATTTGAAAATTGAAATAGTGTGAGTGATTTTCACCTGAGTAAGCATAGATAGTTTAAAAATCGTGCCCTCAAGTGTAGAAAGATCCAGTCTTACTGCCTAAATTTGTATTCAAGTTTTCGTAAGGTTTTCTGCTAAGGCCAATCTAGCAAGTTGACATTAAATAGTTACTGTTTTAATATTATAATCTAACTGGTCATGGATCCTATAAAGTCAAGAACTTATGAAGTGATCATAGATAGCAAAATTGAATTAAGTTTTCTATTGAGATTACTATCTTGAAACTAGTTTAAGTTTGAAGTAATTAATGCAGGTCAGGATCTATTAATTTCTCATACGCATACGTGCAATAATCACTATTTTATTTTGACGGTAAGTATGATTAGTTGTTTAGTTTTCTATTTATTGGAAAACTAATAGAGCTTTTCTGTGGTAGTCATTATCATGCGATTATGTAGGTGGCTATACACTTGGCTTTAAAACTAAGTTATGTTTGCATCACCTAAGAGTTGATAAGTATGTATTCAAGCTACAATTACTTTAGCAAAGCAACCGTTTGTAACACAAGTTTATTCTAATATAAACTATTAGGCTAAAACCTTTTGCATATACTCTCAAATCAAATGTTTCTATCTTAAGGACTTATCGGATATATTATGTGCACTGACATAATATATCCGATAAGTCCTTAAGACCGTTTATATAAAAAGTTGACAACATCGCAAATTGCTGTCAAAAATGTACCTGTTTTGATTAATTTGGCAATATTATTGTATGGAAATAAGAAATATGGCTAACTAACGAACTAGAATATTAATAATGAATTGCAATTATAACATTGAATTTGATGTTGTACCCGTTTTAGGAGTAAAAAAGGCATTTTGAAAATTTCTAAATACTTTTTTTACATCTAAAACTAAATATTCGGTGTTACGATATTAATGATTACATTTCATAATCAATATTCATTCTAGTTCGGTAGTTAGCCACATTTCTTATTTCCATACAGTAATATTGCCAAATTAATCAAAACAGCGAAATATTTGACATCTATTTGCGATGTTGCCCACTTTCCGAATGCACGCTTTTAAATAGTCACTTACTTTCTTCATCACGTAGTCTAAGTGTCAGCTGTCAACCTTTAGGCATATATATCCTATGGTAATGTGACTTGTAACATATCCTTGAATTTACTGCCTACAAACAGCATTCTAGTTTAACAAACATAGGATGAACTTTTCGTAAAATGGATTAGGTATGCAAGAATAAATCTTTAGTGAGAATTTTTTACAAGGTTGTTAATAAACTGATTATATGTAGTGACCAACCGAAGTTTCGGTTTCGGTAACTTTCGGCAAAAAAATCAAGTTTTAAAATCAGTTTCGGTTTCGGCAGAGAAATCTTACCGCGGGAGAAGTCATTTGATGATTACCCATCAACAAAAAAAAAAAAGGGGGTACAGCTCTCACGTTGTTTCTCAGAATTATTGTCAAGGAAAGCGTTTAGGTTCGTCGCGAGTTTGGCGACGGAATATAAAGCAGAGCTGCGACAGCCTGACGCAAGGTGCGCAGTGTGACGCATTCCTAACAGCAATGAGGTCAATAATTTGAGTCAAGGTATGTGCACTACTTTTTAGGTACAAGAGTATTTTGCGCTGCATTTGAATTTCAGATTTGAACGTGAAATGTGAAATGTTAAGTAAGTGCGGCGTTGGTAAGTGACGATATGAATGAATTTGATTCTGCAACCAGGCGTTGATGGCTTAGTGCCCGGTTGCATTGATCAAAATATATTCATAACAATTATTTGTAAACAAAATGAAATGAATCATTTAAATTCAACACAAGCAGTAAATAGATTACACTCATGAGATTAGCAACGAAATTAATCCGATTGCCAATTACCTCAGCAAATAGTGAGCAATTCATAAATTGCAGTGATTTAACGAGCGCAATTTTTGCACAGCCTTAACCTGTTCAACTTTGATAAAATTAACTTCAATAATTATAGGAGAGCGGTCGTTTCCTGCCCGAACAAAGGGTCAAATAACACTGACCTTTACATTTGTTTTATTTAGTTTGTTTTTGCGGAACAATATCTTAAGGCCAAGCAGCCCGCCATATGTGACTCCATGTTGAACCAAGGATATTTCACGGTTCTAAGAACTATGGAGTTACATCAGAAAAAAATCAAAAGACACATGAATGCTTCTCTTGAAACGGTTCTTGCAGAACGAACGCTTCCAACATTTTAAATAGCCGATCGAGGTCAACATTTTAATAAAACCTCGTGAAAAGAGTGTAATGACAATTTGTAGGTTGCCCATTAAAGTTAAGATTTCTGGATTGATACCAGTTTCCCTAAGGTTGGTAGGTTTATCTGGCCATCGGTGAGGTCGAAATCGTACAAAAATACATGGAAATCAGTACAAAACGGGTGATTAATGTCAATTTGTATTATAACACCAGCATCATAAAGTTCCGGCATCTTTGAGTTTTGAATCGAATAATATTCGAACAAATGAACATCAATAAAATTGATTCAAAATTTAAAGATTGGCAGCAAATGAATTCAATGATGAATGAATAAAAATAATTTTCCTGTTATTTGTTCATTGAAAAGACATCAACGAGCGTTGAGACTGGGTTTTAGAAAAATAAAATATTATGGTCTCATTTATTTTTCATCATTGCACCTTTTGGAAAAGTATGGAGAATCTTCACTTTGGATATACTGTTTTTTTGCGTTTATCAAGTAGCCTATCCAAAGAGTGAGCTTATCAAAAGAAGCTTTATGCCAGTTGCCTGCAATAGGTTCAATGGAGTCCCAGAATGTTAGCACCAGCAACGGTGAATCTGAGTCACCATCGATAAAATACAGTTGTATAAAATGTCACAATATTAGTGGGTACGTGTGTTTGTTTGACAGTAGTAAAAGGTCACGTATATTCAACGCACGCGCTGAAAAGGTCACACGCAAGGAGTCTCATACACCGTCGAGAACAAATCGAATTAATTATAATAAATGAACGCAGTGTCGAACCTTATTGCTACATACGACTTATTTAAGATGTCTGCTTATCATATAATTTTCGAAATATACGTAATATCAATGATAAAGGCGTAAATAATGATTATATGTCAAATACCACCTAAAGGTTGTCCTCGTAAGTTTTTAGTGCCAAATATCAGTACCTACTGAAATCCTATACTATTATATGAGCAATATTTGTTTAAATATATTTATAATCACGTTCATGAAAACGGTTCTAACGATTTTGATGAAAGTTGGAATGTAGGGGTTTATGGGGGCGAAAAATCCGTATTTTCACCCGAGTTGAGCTCGGGCGCACAAAGTTTTGAACAAGACAATAATGACATAGCAGCATAGAATTAGTAAGCACCCTACTATCATGGCAGCTTGGAATTAGTAAGTACCTACTAGCATGGTAGCAAGGAATTTGTATGTAGTATCCTATACGATTAAATGAGCATTCTCTATTTACATCCGAATATCATGGCAGCTTGGAATTAGTAAGTACCTACTCGCATGGCAGCATGGAATTTGTAAGTACTATCCTATACGATTAAATGAGCATTCTCTATTTACATCCGAATATCATGGCAGCTTGGAATTAGTAAGTACCTACTCGCATGGCAGCATGGAATTTGTAAGTACTATCCTATACGATTAAATGAGCATTCTCTATTTACATCCGAATATCATGGCAGATTGGAATTAGTAAGTACCTACTAGCATGGCAGCAAGGAATTTGTATGTAGTATCCTATACGATTAAATGAGCATTCTCTATTTACATCCGAATATCATGGCAGCTTGGAATTAGTAAGTACCTACTCGCATGGCAGCATGGAATTTGTAAGTACTATCCTATACGATTAAATGAGCATTCTCTATTTACATCCGAATATCATGGCAGATTGGAATTAGTAAGTACCTACTAGCATGGCAGCAAGGAATTTGTATGTAGTATCCTATACGATTAAATGAGCATTCTCTATTTACATCCGAATATCATGGCAGCTTGGAATTAGTAAGTACCTACTCGCATGGCAGCATGGAATTTGTAAGTACTATCCTATACGATTAAATGAGCATTCTCTATTTACATCCGAATATCATGGCAGATTGGAATTAGTAAGTACCTACTAGCATGGCAGCAAGGAATTTGTATGTAGTATCCTATACGATTAAATGAGCATTCTCTATTTACATCCGAATATCATGGCAGCTTGGAATTAGTAAGTACCTACTCGCATGGCAGCATGGAATTTGTAAGTACTATCCTATACGATTAAATGAGCATTCTCTATTTACATCCGAATATCATGGCAGATTGGAATTAGTAAGTACCTACTAGCATGGCAGCAAGGAATTTGTATGTAGTATCCTATACGATTAAATGAGCATTCTCTATTTACATCCGAATATCATGGCAGCTTGGAATTAGTAAGTACCTACTCGCATGGCAGCATGGAATTTGTAAGTACTATCCTATACGATTAAATGAGCATTCTCTATTTACATCCGAATATCATGGCAGATTGGAATTAGTAAGTACCTACTAGCATGGCAGCAAGGAATTTGTATGTAGTATCCTATACGATTAAATGAGCATTCTCTATTTACATCCGAGCAGAGCTCGGTCGACCAGCTACTAGAGGTTAATTTGTACGAGTAATCAGCCGATAGTGGTGCTAAACTAATTTTGCTCGAATGTCCCCAAGTAACAATGCTTCTAAAATCTTTGCGACTGATTTACTGTATTAGGTACAATCTCAGGGTACAATACGTTTTGGACGTGTGACATTAGCACTACTCAAAAGGGGAACTACATCATATATCTGTCGCAGATGGATTGTCGAATCCACTGTTTTACATAACCGCTAGTTGTTTTTACAAAAGAGCTCCGTTATGTAAAACAGCTGAACAGTCGTTCAGCTGGATTGTCATTGCGTTACGTTTAACAAAACTGCTACCCACGTTTAGGCGTAACGTAGAGTGGGTTATCTGCGGTCTATATTAGTATTATAAATACGAAAGTAACTGTCTTTCTGATACCTTTTCACGTCTAAGCTTCTAGTCTTTAGTTATAAATTGCTTACTAACGTCATTAATGTTATATAACGAGACTTAGTGCGTTTTTTTTTTAAACCCATAATAATTTTTTTCAGATTAGGTAATGAAAAAATAAAGGCTAATCTGAAAAAAATAATTACGTCAATAAATAGTTACATCACCATGTGCAAGGATATAACGGCTATTATCTCCGTTCCGGAGATATAAGCATTAGCTTCATAATTTTTTTTCCAAAAAAATAAATAAGTTGGTAATTTGCCTACCTAGATTGTATCCTATGATATATTCATGCATAATATTGGCTATTAGAAGCCATTAAAAGAAAAAAATCGACACTTTAAAATTTAAACCTCAATGTCTTCAGAGCCTTTTTTCGATCCACAGTGCAGCGGTCCGTACCCGAACCGCGGTTTGCCATTTGGTGACTCCTGGTCTTACTTTTATTTTTATAGGAAATAGGATATTTTTTAACCTAGTAGTACGTTTCTGTGGGATGATTTCCGACCTCCACGCGGCCAAAAGCTAGTATACTATACATTGCATTTTCTTTGCCATATTAAAAGACGCATGATGCACTAAAGTCGTTAAATTAGATCACACGGTAACACAGGTTCAAGAATCGTTCAACGTAGTACATCGCATATTCGAAGAATACTGCTGGACATAGGAATTTCCAAAGTTTCGCCATAGCTGGGGTATAGGTTATTTATTCGAAACTGTGATCTTGAAACGTAACGTGTCACTACGTGTGGTGCTTAGAAAGACGTAATCCGCTGAGTTGGTATGTCTTCCTAAGTAATCCGCTGAGTTGGTATGTCTACCTAAGTAAATGCGTAAAGGGTATTTGTACGAACAAAAAATCGTGATAAAGTTGAAACGGTAATTTTCTGACTTTACAGTTTTATTGAGTAAATATATTTTTTATCGATTAGACCTTTTAAAATGCTGCTTATTTTCATTTAGCTCATACTCATTTCACTCCCATTTGAGGTATGAATTATAACTATTTTGCTAGGAGCCTGAGAGACCAAAAATCTTGATAAATATTTTACTATCTATGGACTGTATCTATTTGAGCAACCTTTATAGCTTTTCCTAACTTTTCGCTGTTTAAATAAGGTTTTCTCATTTTCGACTTCACTCATTTTTCATAGAGCTAGATATTGCAAATTGACTCCAGGAGGTGGTCACCGGTATTAAGTTTGCGCTAAAGTTAACCCTCGACGAGTGTCACCAGCATGGCATTAGGCTTGAAATGTTGTTAAAATATACAACTGATTTAATTTTCACAGTTTATAATGCCGAATTCGCTAAGAAAAACCTATATTTAAAATGAGCCCCCCGCGAGGGCTCCCGGCGTCCCATTGCGACTTGAGTGAACCCTCTAAGAGGACTCCCGGCTGGACGTGTTATCTAAAATACCAATTAAATATTTGGTTCTTGCATCAACACAAACGATAAACGATATTTTATTTCTCTAAATTGGTTTTAAAAACACTTTTACACGTTTTAATAATATTTAGAGAAACTAGATGAGTTAGGTGAAGCAATTTAAAGGAACCATCAATCCTGATCACTCATGTACAATTCACCGGTCATCTCTCACTGTCAACATAATATGAGTGTCGGAACGCGCACGCTGGCAGGTCGCGCCGCGCACGCGCCTCTCTGTTGCGCAACAATTGGCAACCTTGTGAAGGACGCGCGTGCGTTCGCCAGGAAAATGGACGCCATCGTTGTCGCGCGCATTTTCACGAGCCGCTAGCTGCCAGGCCGAGGGTAGTTCAAGGGTGGACGATTGAGGTTGCCTTCGGTTTCTGTAGCAGAAATAATGCGCAGTTGTTACATACATTTTTAATATTGTATGCGAAAAAGGCGTAAGATATCGGTAAATATATTAATTAATATGTTTATGTCGTAGTTAACGATTGGCAACGCAATTTGTTAAACTTGTAATGCTCCTTGTGTTATTTTGGCATGAAAACTATATTAAAAATATGTACAAAAAAAGGCTACTACATATTTTTCATATCCAAACTATTCTATATAAATTATTAATAATTTACAAATTATTATATCAAAACCACGTCTTTTTTATGTTTAAATTAATTTGCACTTTCGAACTCGAAGCCACATTTGGCCGCACATTTCGTTCATACTTGCACCACAGGGCTCATGGCATTGGGCACGCCACAATTGTGGCGATAAGACCCCTCTTTAAGGAGTGGCTAGAGAGGCGCCACGGCGTCCTCACCTTCCGCCTGACGCAGGTCCTCACCGGACACGGTTGTTTCGGGAGGTTCCTGTTCCGCATAAGGTGGGAGGAAACGCCCGGGTGTCCCCACTGTGTGGATCGCCCGGACGTCGGACACGGTGGAGTATACGGTGGAGGTCTGCCCGTCTTGGGCGGAGCACCGCCGTGTCCTCACGGAGGCGGAATTAGGCGGACCACCGTAGGCGCGGGCTTGCTCTCATGGCATGGGCAGGGCGTTTGGTTCTCTGGGGAAGTCCTATAAAGCTTGTAACTTTTGTCCTTTAAAGCTTACTCTACGTTACACTGATAATTTTTCGAAACAAAATTAATTTATATAAAAAAGACCGTATAATGAAAATCTTAATTATTTTCGTTCATAATTATTCACAGTAGTTTTGTCTAAGTTTTGTAAAATTGCCAACGTGTACTGAGACAGATAATAAATAGCAAGCTAAGCCCATAAAATATGATTCGTTGGTACAATCTTGCTAGGCTACACAAAACAAAGATTAATATGGTGTGCCACACTTTGTCGCGGGCTAACGACGTGCCATTAGCCGTCAGTCAAAATAGTGCACGACCTCCGTCCTTGCGAATACATTCACCTGAGAAAACTGCTCGTTGTCATGCAAATGAGATAGACACAGACGAATACACGATAATGGCAGAGTCTTACAAACCGTTGCCGTTGAAAGAAGATAACCGTATTTGTATCTGTCTGTCTGTATTAGTTTTAAGTTACCTGAAAATAGTTTACAAACTTTGAGAAATGAATGCATGTTTGTCAGGTTTTTTTAGAGCAGTGTGCAAACACATGTCAGCAACCTGTATTATGAAAATTTCGCTGTTTCCAAAAAAGAGGTCATTCTCGAAGGGGCCCATGTATGTAAATACAATTTACCTTACGAACAATTTCTAGTTCACAGAAATAAAGACATATAGATTAGGCTTGAACAGACTAGTTTTCTCATTGCAAAGGCTGCAATTTATTTGTGTACACATGTAATTTCATAATTGTAACAAGTTTTATGTCCGACGAGCCTGTTTGAAATGTCGGCGACTATCCACCAATGAGCTCGCCGAACTAAACTGGACCATTATCGTTGTTTAGAGTGATTTGTAACAAGTGAAGAAATAACAACATGTTTGTTAATTTAAAAAATAATTTGATTGTGTTTGTTTATTTTTGAAATAATGAGTATGTATTTTACTGTGTGTACATAAATAATAAAATAAATAAATAAATAAATAAATACAAATGCATTACTATAGCTACTAAATCATCGTAATGATAGCATAGTGTTATTTGCATTATCGGGTGTAAAATTCTTTAAACTAGGTAAACTAGGGTACGATAGACTTTCTCTGAGATGCATCTGTTATCATCAGCAAAGATGTTGAGACAACGTCGTGTTGTGGTCCAGGATCGATAGTCGTTACACGTCTAAAACATGCCCATTTACTAAGAACAGTTCAATGGCTCTAAATGCATAACGTTCTTACAATCATAGCGAAGTCAATAACAAGGATACTGAATAACATAAGTAAGATATGAAAATGAAGTCCTGTGTTTGAATTGAATACGTAAATTGTTAATCAGTTTTACTGTTGCACTATTACTCACCGTGACTAATGACAGTACAGTGAACCAGTGTCAATACATGTCCAATGTAAGTACACCAGTCGCCTTGAGCCTCTAGGATCACTTCATTGAAGCGAAAATATTCAAATCAGCCATTGTTATGCAATGCTTGTTTCCACTTCATAAATATGATCTCTCTTAACGACATATTAACCGTGAAGATCGGCAAACACAAATCCTGAAAAACACGTTATTTCGTGAATTGAGCGAGGAATCGGTGTGACCGCGATGTTTCATAGACCAAGAGTGTTGCAAGTAGCCGCATTGTTTACGTGGCATTGTCCAGTCGTCCCATCGGCCCGCTCGTACGTGCGTACTTGAATATATTTAAATTTGGAGATGCCACCAGGATGAGGCAAGCGTTCCACCAACTACTATAAATGCCGTTATTGTCAAACTAAGGGTACAGTTCACAGCTCTACTCACCCCTGAACACATCTCAGCAAACAAACAGGAGACATGGCATTCAAGGTACGGAGCGCAGTGCGATCTGTGAAGTGTTACAGTGATCGTGAAACAGTGATAAATAATCCTAAAAAGTGATAAAAGCATCATATTCAGAATACTGGAAAATATTTATAAAGACAAGTTATCGTAGTGCAAAAAGGAAACAGGATTTCTCATACTAAAATATCAATTTCTATTACAGTTGGTGGTCCTCTCCTGCCTTCTGGCTATCGCTCACGGCAGCGCAGTGCCCGCCATCGCCTACGCGGCGCCTGCCCCTGTCGCAGCCAGGCTCGAGGAGTTCGACCCATTCCCACAGTACAAATTTGGATATGATGTGGCGGACTCTCTCACCGGCGATTACAAGAGTCAGACGGAGCAGCGCAGCGGAGACCTGGTGCAGGGACAGTACTCGCTGGTGGAGCCTGACGGCACGCGCCGCGTCGTAGACTACTCCGCCGACTCAGTGAATGGTTTCAACGCGGTTGTACGCAAGGAGCCGCTGGTGGCGGCCGCGCCGGCTGTCGTCGCTGGGCCGGCGGTGGTGTCTGCCCGGTATGCGGCTGCACCCGTGGCCGTCGCCCAGCCCGCTCCAGTCGTCACCGCTGCGAGATTCGCAGCTGCACCCACCTTCGCCCGCTACGCCGCTGCACCGGTCGCCGCTCCTGCCCCAGTCTACGCCCGCTACGCCACTGCCCCCGTGGCCGCTCCTGCTCCGGTTTACGCCCGCTACACCGCCACTCCCGTAGCTGCGGCTCCCCTAGCGGCTGCGCCCGTAGCTGCCGCTCCAGCTCCTGTGTACGCCCGCTACGCGGCCGCTCCCGTCGTAGCACCCCGCTACGCCGCCCCTGCTGTAGCGGCTGCTTATAGTGCGGCGTATAGTTCTCCCTTCGCCGCGTACACCGCACCTTATACCACGTACACTGCTCCATTTTCCGCCGCCTACTCTGTCCCCTACGCCAACCAAGTGGCTGCTGCCTACACTTCGCCGGTGGCCGCATACAGCGCCCCCGTAGCGGCCGCTCCCACGGCGGTCGCCCCCGCAGTCGCCACCGTCCGCGCTGCTCCCGCCAAAATTGTAGAAACAGCCGCCGCCGGATACCGCTACCCTTGAATGCCATACTTTGACCAAATGCTGCTTGTATACCTCTAAAGACTTGATTTGTATATACGACTAGTTCTAATTATTTTTCTTTTTTTACGGAATGAAATAAATGAATGAGGTTTTAAGTTATTGTTTTTATGAGACGATTGAAATTGAAACGCGAAAAGTTAAAAATAAATAAACCTTTTAGTCGAAATAACCTCCTAACTTATGCTAACTCATTTTGAGTCGCCACTAAACAAACTTTTTTGATAAAAAGTTTTTTTTGCATTCATGCATATATACTCACGGCTTCTTACCATCAGGGTAGGTAGACACTACCGAACGGCACCTGCTACGATCTTTACGTACTCGCTTTGTTTTTTTATTTTCGCTTTTGACTTTCCGTCTCCATCATCAGATTCTCGATGACAGTCATACTCCAGCTATGTCCAAGGTTCATCAAGATGAATGAAATGAGCCCAAATATGATGTAGCTGCTATGAACTGTTGAGGTTCTCATATATACTTTTCTATACATATTGGAATGTGGTCGTCAAGCCCTTTCATTAGATACCCAATATGACATAACAAAAAAAGAAAAAATGTTTGTTCATGACTTTATGTCCTCTAGAGGGCGACATATTGACGTCACATAGCCTATAACTAACGGACATTCAAGACCCTCATTTGTCAAATTATGATCAGTAGTTTAGGAGTTATGAGGTAACAGATACCGGTCAAAATCATAACCCTCCTTTTTGATTCGCCGTAGTCGAGTAAAAAATGATCGTCAAAATCAAACTACTCTGTAATAATGATACAGGGTGTAAAAAGACCCATCACATCGCTTTATCAACGTATCCATAAAACTAACATTGAGCAAAAATTTTTGCTGGGAAACGACTTTTATTTTTGGTGTGAAATATCGCTACGGCAGTACGTGATCAAAACGATTCACTTATAACAACTTAAATAAATAAATCACAACAAATAATCAAAAAAATCAAAACAAATATCAAATTAAATGAATAAATGATGATGTGTGTTGCAACCGGCATTATTGATGGATCATTCATATTATAATCATGATCATTTATCATATTAAGGTTCATAATTTAGATTTTAGAGCTAGGTAAGTAGTAAGCTAGGTGACCGCTAGTCGCCAACGCGCTGACAGCAAGACGACCGCTCGCTGCCAGCACGTCATCGGTGAGGTGACAGCTTGTTGTTCATTCACAAACGAGGCGTCACCGCGCGGACGGCGAGGAATTTCCGCGCGGCCGGCGAGGCATCACCGCGCGGTAGGCGAGGCGCATGCATACTGCTTTCAGGCGGGGATCGGGCTCCTCGCTTGATGCCTGCTGTCGGCGCGACGTGTGACAGCTCGCAGACTGCTCACTGCTGGCAAGCCATCCACTATTCGGTGTAGCCATCGTAAAATAGATTTTAATGCATTTGACGTTAAATCCTAACTTAAATGATACATTATTTGCCGTGTCAGAGCCGTTCTGCTATAATGGTCCTGTATTCTACTTACTAAATCGCGTGATTTTCATGCGATATTACAGTGGATTGATCCACACTTCAAGCAAACAAATGCGTGTTAGTTACCCAATAAAATTCACTTATTACGGAAAAAGAAAATCTTTACCGCTGCGAGATACGCGGCTGAAACTGCTCCTGCTATGCCGCCCGCCGCCGCTGGCGCCCGCCGGTGCCCTTGCTGTTGTTGCCGCCGCGGCCGCTACGTCGACGCCCGCTAAAATCCCAAATATACGTATGTAGCACGATTGAAAGTGGCTTAATTGATTAATTTTTGACCTCCTATGATTTTCATCGTCCTACCGATCATCTGGTATGTTTGGGGTCGCCGTGTCCAGTATACATAACTCTCTGTATAATGTAAAGGGCATTGCCTAAAACTGCAACCGCTCTGGAATGCAGCTGTGGCAGTTCACTTAACAAACCCCTTTACCTAATGGCCGTGAAACCATCGCCAATCTAGCGTACAAAATTAATTTGTTCTAAAGCATACCAAGCTAATGTGACCTAGCACATAGGTACACACATTGACATACATATTTTTCGACTACTATAGTGTCTTTAAGTTGTTGAAATATTGGTTAGTGACAGCTCGGCGCGAGTCAACTGGACCCGAATAATAATACCAGATATGTGGTTTTATCCTCAATCCACTGTAAGTAAAGGTAAGTAAAGCTTACCAATGAATGGTGGATATCAGACACTTGAGACATTTCTGTTTACCATCCCATCAGTTGGTAAACAGAAATGTCTCATGTTTAAAGCTATAGGCACAAGTAGGCAGGTTTTATAAATATACGATACTATAGATAGAGGTTACTTTGTTTTACGACGGCACGGTTCTTGCAGTGCTGATCTTTGGCGCTACGTTTCGTGGGTTTGAACCCCGGACAGAACAAAAAGAATATGACAATATGACGAACAGAAGGAACCACTAAGTATGTTGGGTTATGCCGTGTTGGCGATTTCAGACCTTTAGTCACATAATTGAGCTGTGTTGTCGTTGACCTTAAATTAGCTGTGTCCTAGAAGAAATTGATTCATTTTAAAAGTCTGCTAATTATCTACTATTGGGTCGGATAGTGACTGCGTTAAGATTTAGGGTCCTTAAATGGCCACTAGCACATTTGCATGATACGACGAACTTTTCTAATCAATCGGCCACATGTAAGTTGTTCTAATGTAATAATGTAATGGACTAACAAATCGTGGCTAGTTAAACGATGTCCCTATCTTTAATTCAACGCTTTCCGTTGCTACATGGCTTTGGCTGGTGCCAACGCGATCTGTGAGGTATTTTATGAGAAGGTACATTTCAATACCGTTATGTATAGCTCAGATTGTTACAACTGACTGCCGTCTTATAACTGAAAATTGGTAACTTCTCTTATTCTATTATTATCAGTGTTGAGTGTTGAGATATGTAAAGAACAACACCATGACAATTTCACATCATTCCATCAACCCTGAAAATTATATTTTCTTTAGTCATGATTGGTCGGCTGAACCTATAACGGTTATCTTATTAATAAAACATATCAGCAGAGATATCATCTTCTCCTTATATAAAATTTTCAGAACGATCAAATAAATAAAAGACGGGTCGGTATGTCTGAACAATGGATGACTTACAACAATTGCTTTTCTTATTTCTATGCATAAAAGAAAATGAAGTGATCTATGTATTTAATAAATTCGTAGTTCATGACTGTCGCCACCATTGTTTCTGTTTGCGCGGTTTTCATTTGTGGACATGAAGTGCATTTATGAATATAAATATTTCATAAATAAAAGAGTGTTCGTCCACTACATTATTCAGCTTATTAACTAAGTTTACTACATATACCGAGCTGGCGAGTAAAGCAGCATTACTTGGTCATTTACAGGTAGGATAGCATGACTGCTACCATGGAAGAAAAGTTGAAAAGAGATGTAGCACCAGCTGCCCGTCCTCGACTGTTCAGAGAGTTCGTTATTGAATATTTATGTAATGCCAGTCCTGAGTTTGGAAATGTGATCGATACTACAGACTTAGAGGTGGTTATAGATTAGGTACATTGATTAGTGAAAATTACTCAACTTCGTATATTGTCTCTTCCTACCTCGGCAACACACTGTACACCACTCGTAAAGCACCAACGACGCAGCATTGATAACAAATTCCATTATCAGACTAGGTTATTATGCGACGTTACAGTTACAGTTGCGGATATCTAGCCAGATGCAGTAAAACATGGTAAGAGCAATTATAATTATTTTAACATTTTCCTTCACATGACGTGGCATTGTTCCACCATCGTCGTCCCCGCATTGCGCCGGCGCGCATTACGGCCCGCTCGTACGTGCGTACTTGAATATATTCAAATTTGGAGATGCCACCAGGATGAGGCAAGCGTTACACCAACTAGTATAAATGCTGTTAGTGTCAAACTAAGGGTACAGTTCACAGTTCTAAGCACCCCTGAACACATCTCAGCAACAAACAGCAGACATGGCATTCAAGGTACGGAGCGCAGTGCGATCTGTGAAGTGTATTAACAGTGATTGTGAAACAGTGATAATAATCATAAAAAGTGATGAAAATGTGAAAAATCTTCTAAAAAGGCTATTCAGCATATGAATGCGGAACTAACACAATGTACATTTTTGTGTTAAAAAGCATTTATCGAACGTAAAAATAATGGTGATAGTCAAGAGAGATGTCAATGTCTCTAACCACGTGTTGGCGTTTTCTTCTAAGTTTACATGCAACTAATGCTTTGTAATTTGTCTTTTCAGTTGGTTGTTCTCTCTTGCCTCCTGGCCTTCGCTCACGGCAGTGCAGTGCCCGCGGCCATCGCCGCCGCCCCCGTCGCCTACGCCGCCGGCCCCGTCGCAGCCAGGCTGGAAGAGTTTGACCCCGTGCCACAGTACAACTTTGGATACAACGTTGCTGACTCTCTCACCGGTGACTACAAAAGCCAGACTGAGCAACGCAACGGAGACCTGGTGCAGGGACAGTACTCGCTGGTGGAGCCTGACGGCACGCGCCGCGTCGTGGATTACTCCGCCGACTCAGTGAACGGTTTCAACGCGGTGGTGCGCAAGGAGCCGCTGGTGGCGGCTGCGCCCGCCATCGTCGCCGAGCCCGCGGTAGTGCCCGCCCGTTACGCAGTCGCTCAGCCCGCTCCAGTCGTCACCGCTGCGAGATACGCGGCTGCTCCCGTCGCCGCTCCTGCCCCAGTCTACGCCCGCTACGCCGCTGCCCCTGTGGCCGCTCCTGCTCCGGTTTACGCCCGCTACGCTGCTGCTCCCATAGGCGCTACGGTCGCTGCCCCTGCTCCTGTCTACGCTCGCTATGCGGCCGCACCCGTAGCTGCTCGCTACGCCGCTGCTCCCGTGGTCGCTGCCCCCTACGCTGCCGCCCCTGTAGCGGCTGCCTACAGAGCTGCTTACCCCGCTCCAGTGGCTGCGGCATACTCTGCCTACCCTGCGCCCGTTGCTGCCGCATATAATGCCTACCCTGCCCCCGTACCTGCTGCGTACACCGCTGCGTGGTAGAACTTCACCACATGCCTAACTCTGACAAACGGACGCTAGCAAACCACTAAAGACTTGATTTGTACATACTACTAGTTTTAGTTAGTTTTGTTACTTTTTACAAAATGAAATAAATGTTTGAGATTACTTTTTTATTTTTTTTATTTAGCATGTTGTCTCAGAAGTATTATAAAATAATTTTCATTTGTGATTTAATACAGCAAGTGCTGTTTACATCGTGTTTATTACGTGCATAACAAAATGGGAATCATAAAACAATACGTGATTGGGGTTTGACACTCATATCCATACAGTGACTGACAAAATACGATAATTTGTATTTCTAATGTGTCATGCAGCATATTAAAACAAACAGACAATACGAGTACATGGCAATAAATATCTGTTTGCTTCTAAATAGAAAACATATCTTTGTAGTAATGTATTAATTCTTTCAGCTGTAGGTACATGTTCTCTAACAGATTTATTACCGCAGACCTGAAATATAGAACTTACACTCCTAAAGGAGTGCAAGTTCTATATTTTAAAACTAGTTTCAACCAATCAAAAGGCTTTAAATAAATTTTATACGGTCCTAAATGCCTTAGGCATTCTCTAACCTACCAGTTAACCAAGGGTGGTGAATAGATAAGATGGCAGGTGCTCTGATTGACTTACATTGACATGATTGATACATTGAGTCAAACATATCCCATAAATCTGAAAAACTTACTTAACTTTTTTTGTCTTTTTTATTGACGTAAATAAAAACGACATCAGAATCTTTTTAATTATGGGATCCAATGATACACCACACGCAGTGCATTGATTTATCCCTTCGTTACATTTAGAGGAGGGGCCATTCCTTTTTTAGCATTTCCAATTTCATCAATACAGTGCAAATAGTTTCAGAGTAAAATAGCTGTGTATCATCCGGAAGGATGGAATTATAAGGGATCCGTTTTCGCCATTTAGCTACGGCACCCTAAAAACTGTACCGTTTTACAATTAGAAAACGACTACAAATTTACAAGTCCTACTCATTGTTTACTATAAGTAGTAATCTTACGGTGTTACGACAATTTCTATTCAACATAAATGAAATGACCAATACCAAGTGATACACAGGTACATACATGATATACTTTTACGCATTGAGGTTCAAAGTGAACTAGAGAAGCTATTACTAACAAAATATGTGTCCCCGGATGTCAAATGGTGACAACCACGTATAATGCGTATTCAGGTATTTAGTAGTAGACATGTTTGTTGTCCCGGACAACAAACATGTTGCGCAGAAATTTTACTCGCGGTGTCTGCTCTAGTTTACATTGAACCTCAATGCCTATACGTGATCGAAGAAACTAACTGTCGACGAGTACTTAAAACAAAAAGTAGAAAGCATCAAAACACTAACTGAAATCATTATAGTGTCACATTTGGTTTTTCCTTTTGTTAGGTACCTAATGAATTTGTCAAAGGTCATTAATCATGTCAACAATTTGGTATCAGTTGCCGATCAGTGGCGCGCCATTAATGTTAATAGTATGTATTAACATTCTGTCCATGACTTTGAGTATACTATACCCTTGAACTAATTTCAGAAGAATTTTTTTAATTATTTACTACAATCTTGTACAATCAGACTCAAAAAGATGGACACACGGACTAAGATTCTTTTAAGTGTCTACAATCTTTATTCCATCCTATTGTATCAATTTGTAGGTACAATTAAGTACAATGCATAAATTTATTGCTACACAATGAGACAATCTTTGCCCGTAAGATTGTGAGCACCGTTAGTAAATAATTAAGGATACGTAATTTTCGTTTTTACTAAATAGATGCGATAAATGAAAAATTTACAATAATTTACAAATTTTTAATTTAAATTAGGCACTAAAAAATTATGTGTTTTCATAACAAATCTTTTTTGTAACAATCTCGTGATAAACTAAAGAAGCGTAGCTACCCTAGAATTGTAAATGCAGCTATACAAAGCCTCCACTGTCCACAGCCTAGTGTGTACTCTAATATCTACAATATTGTCATATACCTAAAATGACCGAAGGCAAAGACCTTATGTCTTTGCCAGAAAAACATAGAAACAACCACAATGTTAGCTATAGCAAAAAAAAAAACAACGATACATAGTTAGTTCTTGTAATGATTATGCAAATAAATACTTGATTTTAGGGTTTAAGTTTTATTCTAGCGAGTAAAAGCGAAATTTTGCCTTTTGAGTTTATATTTAAGCGAAATTTCGATTTTTTATTTGCGAAATATACGTAACGTAATCCTATTTATAATCTATCTATTTATTTCTTTTATAAACTATCGAAAATGTGAACTGTTACAATATTAGGGTCCGTAACTTAACTTCGAGAGTCCTATGTTCAATTATTCATAATTTGTCCGATTTTATCATCCGTAAAATTGTGAACCGTCCTTGATTGGTAGGTCTTGGCGGTAGCTGAATTGGTCGCAGTAACTAAGCCAGGGCACCCCGACCGGGTTAGGTTAGGTTAGACCTGTGACGAATCGCGCGCGAGCCGAACGAGTGCTTCTTCCAAGTTGGTCGCAGTTACTTGGCTATTTAGTATTAGCGCAAGGTGCGTTCATCGCATGCAAGTTCAAAACTTGTCAGTTTGCCATGGATAGATTATAAACTACCGAAAAATGATGCGTTAAATTGTAAATTGTATGTTAGTTCACAATTTTTCAATAGTTTATAATTTCACTATATAGATTACTATAAACTAGCGATGTTCATAATCATACGGTTATGTATTAAATTGTTAATTATTTGTTACAGTTAAAGTTTTTTCGACATTTTTGTACCAATAATACTCCGCAGGAGTCCTCTGAGCACCAGATTCCATGGACACCTTAGTTTTTTACGTGCTGGATAACTAAATAATGCAATTTGCCGCGGCATTTTGTAAACGGCGTTTGAATTGTCCATCAAATGTTGTGGCATATTATAAAGTGACTAGGCATTGCCTTAGGCATATTTCAAAACAACGAGCGTTTGTAAACGGACGATTCCGTTTGTAAAAAGCGGAATCATACAAATTGCCTGCGATATATACATCTTTTGGAGGCTGACTGTACTATCACTATCACCGTTGTGCGTTTAGCATTTACGGACACGATAACCGGCCATCTTATCTGATGAAGGTCCAAGTCTATAAAGGGAAAATTGATCAGCGTAGCGTACTACGCAATAATGAAGACTGTTTGAGAACGCATGTATGTACCTAATGTAGCAAACTGACATGCATTCAAATTCAAAAGATTTTATTTCACATAAACCTGCATGGGCGCTTATGAAACGTCAGCAGCTAGGTGGACGGTTCCAATTGGTCGTTTCCTACGGAGACGAGCCGGCAAGAACCTCCACGATTACCCTTTTAAATAAATGGCTTTAACAACGTTTTCAAATCACATTAATAGGTATACATAGAGGATAGTGAAGCCCTGTGAACAAGTACCAGGTAGAAATAAAACAGAAAATGGTCTATTGACCATATTATTATCGAAAATGGTCAAGCATTCGAGCCTACAAGACCGACAATGTTCTCACATTTACAAAATAGAAAAGAATCATCTATATATATAAGATAATAAAATAATAATAATACCAGCCTTTTACTGTCCCACTGCAGGGCAAAGGCCTCTTCTCATACAGAGAAGGCACCAGCATTGATCACCACGCTTGCGCTTGCTTGCTTATATAAGATAATAATAAATTAAAATTATTAAAATTATGTAGTCGTAATACTCAGCCGTGAGGGAAAGATGAAGAAGAAAGACACCAGTAGGTCATAGCGTCACCTCATATATCACATAGCATCATGGCTGTACTGGAGGCAGCGCAGGTATACATATAGTACACACACATTTCGCCTGTTGCTTAAGTCAAATCCAGAATTCAGGCTTCCATTAAAAATTCGTATTGGTATAACGCTAGAACACTTTGCCCGACCTGGGTCAGTGGATCGGACCCAGCCCACGCCTGGAAGTCCTGCTTACGACCAGTAAATCAATAGTTACAACGTTATCTTAAGCCCCAAACAAGCTCTACGCTTCAGATGTTTGAGGAAGATGACGGAGATTTGTTATGAGTTTCCATACTGAAAATATATGCAGGTCAAGCTTAGGTTATCCTATCCTTTGCCATAGGTCTTGTTAGAAGCAAGCTAAGGGAGGTATAATAGGCAATAGAATATACTATAGTATGAGCAGAAAACCTCTTTCACTAACAACACTAAATCTTAGGTCAATACTTCTTCCGTAGCGTTCGATTGTTACTGCGATTAACAAATATAAGAACAAAACATTAATATGTTTCTGTATCAACAACAAACAAGTAGTCGCCTGCACAAACAAACGTTGCAGTAGAAAGACTAGATTTATCTATAAAGATGAGTGTTGTGACTGCTTAGAAGATGACAAAGATGGCCAAATTCAAATGCCAAGAACATGTTAAACTCACAATTTTTGACAGTGAATCAAACCCGGAAGCCTGTTGATTCAATGATAGCATAGAGTTCGTGAAACGTAACATGTATCGCAAGAGTCATCGACGTCGCGTAATTCAAGCACTTTCTTCAATGAGCCGTGTGTATGGACCTCACGTCCTGAGTTACGTGGTGCTCGATATATAACGCGAGGGCGACCGACGGGAATCACATTCCACACCGAGGACTGTGACCATCCTATCCCACACAAACAGACATGGACTCCAAGGTGAGATATTAAAAAAGTTTTTTTTTTAATTTATTTTTTATAAATTACCATTTTATTAATTTGTTAAAAATATTTGATCTTGATTATTTAGTTGTTTTTTAAATTTGGTTTTCTTAATTTAGTGTTTCTAATTCAAGGTTTCATTTTTTGTTTAAGAATGTCAGTTGTATAATTCCTTTTTTAACTCCCTTTTAATATCTTGATAAGAAGTTCACCACTGACTGTTTCCATAAGATTTTAATTCTCATTATTATCATTTGCCAAATCCTAATGTCACTGATTTATTATTGTGTTTTGACCTAACCTTACTCCATTACTCAAACTCAAAGGCTTTGAACTGTCAATGTTGCCATAAATAAAAAGGCCTAGCAATAGTCCTCAGACTTTGTTACAAATAAAAGCATGACATCTAAGATAGTGATAACTTTTGTGTATCATCTAAGTCGAACGTTGCTTGCGCCCGCTGCGCTGGTAGGTCGTGCAGGCTCGTGCGCACGCGCATTGACCAACGCGATCCATATCGGGACGCTTTGCGACACTGCCTTCTTTCTGGCGCTTTCGATTCGACTCGCCCCTGCACATAACAATGAATTGGTTCACTCGAACATTTATCATTTATATTTTTTTTATAAATGGTCCAATTTCTTGGAAGTCAAATTCATGGTCAAGTACGAATGTTAAAATATCCTTTTTAATGTATCAAGTTACTTTATTTTTGTGGCATTGAAGGTTCGGAAATGATTTTATTGATAACTATGTAATAACATAGCAATTACGACCTTTATATCCATTAGTACCCCGGTTGATCATTGTAAAGCTTTCAAAGTTATCAAACGATACATAACAAAATACATTGTTATAATATTATGAAGTGTATTTAATATTATGAGATTCCTTGGGACCTTGAAGGCTTGATCCAAAATATGCTGGATAGTTCCGATCTTTGGTCCCGAGTTTGAAAGAGAGGCAAATTAGGGTCCCAGCCTTGAAATCGCGACCTAATTATAGTTCTAATTGAAAAGACATCAACGCGCGCACTTTTTTCAAAGGTGCTGTTTGCTTATAGAGCGCGTAGTTTTTTCCAAGGATATTCTAGCGTCAATTGATTACGTATATTTATTATAAGAAATAGAGCTTAAATTGGAATATAGCGCACTATATGTATGAAAATATGGCTTATTCCACTTTTCCCCCTGAGAGAATCCCCCTCAAGGGGGAAAACTGAACCCTAATGTAAAAAGAATCCAGAAAGTCCCCTTTTCATTTTGAGTTATTCCACTTTTCCCCCCTGAGATAATCTGCCTCAAGGGGGAAAACTGGACCCTAATGTAAAAAAAAAAACAGAAAGTCCCCTTATTATTTTGGATTATTCCACTTTTCCCCCTTATTTTTAATTCTGATTTCTACGCTCTTAAAGTAATTTAAAAAAATAGTGACAATGTAATTAACAAAAACACGACTATATGATCATTAATCAGTCTTTTTTATGGCAATTTTCAGAAAGTAAAAATGTAGTACAAAGTTATAGAGAAAAAATAATATAAAACAATCGCTCGTAAACGAGAACACGGTTGACTAGTAATGAGACAGTTTACGAATACTTAAAAAAAACATTATTATACGTACGTAGCTTTATTGACTAGGTCGACGAAGGGCTTGGCGGTGCTCCTATTAGTGTTTGAATAGTTAAAAATTATTCCCAAGGTCGCTTCGCTCGCTCCTGCATTCTAGGTTATCTAAGTAAAATATCTGCCGGCGCCCACCGATAAATATTTTAGCAACCAGCACCGGCGAACAAATCGGCGCCCAGCGCCGGTAGCAGAAGCAGTCCTAAATTTTAAGAACCTCAGAGGGGATTTCTGGACGTTGGTTTTTTCAAATTCCAGTTTCCCCCTTAAGGGGGATTATCAGGGGCGATTTCCACACTTTTTTTTTATAGATCCCATAACGGTAACGTTTTCTTAAAATAAAAATAAAATTTTCTTGGGGGATTTGTGGAATAAGCCGAAAATATGTAGTGCTGAACGCATTTACTTCCCGCAATATTAACACAAACAAATGTTATAATTAGGTACATCTCAACTGATACTTAAACTTGTAAAATCGCAGTACATTAACATTCAGTCAAAATGCAAGCGTGCGACGGCGCATACATTGCTAGTATTGTCATTCCCGTCGCGTTTAGTTACGAAGAAAGGGTTTAAAGCATGTCGCAAGGTAGTGGACGACGCACTTGTGAACAATGTGACACCGTTATAATGTTGCAATCTTATTATTATTGTGTAATGGAATTATTGCGTTATTAATGCGTTATATTTATTCTATGGACGTCTCGTCTAGGAGAAATTGTTTTGGTGGTGTCATATAGTATGAAAATTAAATGTTGAATTAATAATGCTTTCGGTTTGAGATCTTACATTGATGGTCTGCCTGAGTCGGGTAGTTACTTACACCGCTCTTTACCAAAAGCGATCTTCGCGTTCATTCAATATGTCACTATTTGTTCGGAAATTCGCTTTTGGTTAGGACGCGGTCTCACACTTCTATAACTTTTTTAACAAATACGTGCTTGATGTGGATTTGCGGACACCAGCCCGTTATGCAAAACAATACAACTTATTTATAATTATCTACAACATATGTCCATCAACACTCCTTTATCAACACACTCATTTGTTCCAGATTGTAGTATTCATCTGCGTAGTAGGCGTGGCCAGCGCGAGCGTGCTTGCCCCTGCCCCCCTTGCGCGCCTCGACCCCCTGCCGCAGTACTCCTACGGGTACGACGTCCAGGATGCCCTCACCGGCGACTACAAAGGCCACCAGGAACACAGGAACGGCGACCTCGTCACCGGATCCTACTCGGTTGTAGACCCCGACGGTACCAGGAGGATTGTGGACTACACTGCTGATCCCCTCAATGGCTTTAACGCGGTCGTGCGCCGTGAGCCACTGGTCGTCGCTGCCCCCGCGCGAGTGGTCGCCCCCGCCCCCATTCTCGCGAGAGCACCTGCCCCCGTCTTCGCCCCCGCGCCTGCGCCTCTCTTCGCCCCCAGGCTACCACACCCATACTACTTCTAGATGAATTATTACAATTTTGTTGTTGATATGTTTTGTACTATTAGGACCTTTTTATACTATTGTTATTTATGTAAATAAACGCTTTTTGATACATTTTTTTTGCTGTGTTTTTTATGCTAAGAACTTTGTTTCTAGCACTTGCAGAGGTTTCATGTTAACGCGGATGCTAAAGAAAATCAGCTGTTTCATACAAGTGTAATACCTACGCATTGTATGTTTATTGAACAGCATTTTTTTTTTAAATAACAGAGTATAAACAACGCAGGGATATCCAGAATCATGTTCAGACTCTGTTACCATGGCTAACATATTGCGCGTCTATATCCCTGACACCGGCATCCTTATTGCGTAATACACGATCAATCACAATCTGAATCATTTTGAAACAGATTACTAATACATTGCTTCATAAGTTCGTCAATAAAAATCTGCTCAAAAACGTAAATAACGCAATGAATGTTGTTGAACTGTCAAAATGAAACAAATTAGTCTCAATCATTTACGAAAATGTGTTACGTAATTAGATGGCCGATTTATCATAAAAGTGATTGATTTCAAACTGCAGGTTGATGTTAAGTCAGGGAAATTAATTGTTTAACAAATTGACTACCAACTAAAATCGACCGTATATTCAAATCACAACTGTCATTCTGTGACAGTCGTATGAAATGGCTATCACACGGCAAATTGACATAGGATGTTAATTTGTTTAATTATGAATTTCTGACTGTACAAACTATAAGAAAGTAAGTTGACGTGTTGTCTTATGTACTTAATGTATTATCTCAAATGAGACTTTACATACAGCAACAACCCAATTTTTTTGCACGATATAAATATAAATTAAAAAATACCTCTTATTGCCGCCATTCAAGTTCAAACGTGTAATTGAAACTAGTAAAGGACATCGTAATGACCATGATTGGCTAATGTACAGGAAAGATACACGCTTGCACAAAATTTACTCAACTTTCGTACCTGAAGCTCACTTCGTCCTTAGTGTTATACAACATGAGTGAACAACGAATATCTTTACAGTCTGCACGTTATCGCACATCAGTTAATAGAATTCTTGATTTTCAAAAACCTGCTACAAAATAAAGGCGCTGTCAGAAGTCAAATTACCATGGGTGTGCGATTGACTGTACCTACGTACATTCAACAGTGACGGCTGGTTGCTCCGGTGCAGGACGCGGGCGCACGCATTCCGGTGAAGATCGCGACCTTGCCTTGGTTAACCACCTCAATTAAAAGCGAAAGTTTCAATAAACTGTCATATATGTACGAGGTTCGATTACCGGATCGAGCTTGTGACGTCACATAAATCTGAGCATGAGTGGACGCGCGCTGAATATATAACGAGCCCGTGCACTGTAAGCGGCAGTTCTATCCCACTGCTGAACATTATCACTACCGAAAATGGCATTTAAGGTAGGTACTTAAATAAACCGATAATTTAAGAAATTGTTTTATATATTACGAGTATGTTTAATGTGAAATTATATTTAATTGTTTAATGTGTTATTAAATATATTTTCATTTGTTTTACAGTTTGTCGTCCTGTCTTGCCTAGTGGCCGTGGCGAGCGCTGGTCTTCTGCCTGCCCAGGTGTCCTACTCAGCTCCTCTTGCCTACACCAGCCACGCAGTCCAAGCCGCTCCCGCCTACTACGCCGCAGCTCCCGTAGCCAAGATCGCTGCCCCTGTGGCATACGCAGCCCCTGTCGCCAAAGTTGAGGCTTACGACACCAACCCCCAGTACAGCTTCTCCTACGACGTGCAGGACGGACACACTGGTGACTCCAAGAGCCAGCACGAGACCCGCGACGGTGATGTCGTGCACGGTTCCTACTCCGTGGTGGACCCCGACGGCACCAAGCGTACTGTTGAGTACACTGCTGACCCCCACAACGGTTTCAACGCTGTTGTGCACAGGGAGCCCATCGGTCACGTCGCCAAGGTCGTTGCCCCCGTCAGCAAGGTGGTCGCCCCCGTAGCCTACCACTCCGCCCCCGTCGCATACGCCGCCCCCGTTAAGTACGCCACCCCTGTTGCGTATCAATCCGCCGCCCCTGTAGCTTACTCATCTGCTCCCTACTACCATCATTAAGATAATTTATTATTTTACGACAATCTTTAATACTATAATGTAAATAAATTATGTATTTATTACCTATAAACTGGTTTTATTGCCTTTGCCATTTTTCCACGTGAAATGATTCCTAATTAATTATAGATATCAACTTTAAAAAAGAAGTCAATTAAAAAGGTATAAACAAGACATCACAGACAGAAAAACTAAAAATCCGGAGTCATAAGTAATCTGTTCTTTTTAACACACGTGTGACTCCGGATTTTTAATTTATGTCTGTGATGTCTTGTTTATACCTTTTTAATCTAGTTTTTTTGTCGTAATTGGGTTTTAATTTTTATAACTTTTATTTTTATTTAAATTATTTTGGGTTGTAATATACAGCGTGGCGCTTTAATGGCGACATTAATTTAACACACGTATACGGATTAGCCTTCTCTTTTTATGAAGATATTTTAATTTATTTTAACGTTATTATTTATTGATTTATTTACAATTTTCAAAAATAGCATCTTGGAGCAACCTGTATACTTATTTAACAACTCTAGCGCAGAGGTCATTTACCGGGGTCTCGGATCATAACCTCGCATCAATGAAAATAAAACGAATAACATGCAAAGAGAATGCGAATTGAAGAAAAGAGAGAGCCCTGTGTCGGCGAGCGTTTGAAAATTTAAATTTCTTAATTTTTTTTTTTTTTTTTGGATTACTGGCCACTAGCCCAACCTGTATGTTAAATTAATGTCGCCATTGTAGCGGCACGTTGTATATATTTTTTTAAATGTGCTAATTAAGCCCTTTAATTTGATACCTAACATGGCATCATTAAAAAAAATATTTCTTTGTTCATATCTTTGTCCTCTAGCAGGTGCCATATTGGATTTAATGTGACGTCACATAGCCTACAACCAGCGGACGATCAAGACACTTCCAACGATACCCCAATTGTCAAATTATATACATATATAATTTGAGAATTGTTATGATTTTGACCGGCATGAATGTATGTTCATCTGTTCCCTCATAATTTCTAAACTAAATAGTTTAGAAATTATGAGGGAACAGATCAAAACCGTCCTTTTTTGCTTCGCTGTAGTCGGGTAATAAAACAATTGTATAGAGTTGCGTACAAATAAAATATGTATTTTAAAAATGTACCAAATATTTATTTAACAATTTATTGAATAAAATATAAATAATTATGCGTTTTTTGTGCGCCACGAATGAATAGATAGTAAACGAACCACAAAAAGTTTGGTATATACTCAAATATTAAATAGTTGTAACCCTGCAACGCCAGACTTGGGTGGCGCCGGTAACTCTTTCTCAGGTCCGGGGATGACGGACAGGCCGCGCTGCAACCGCTTCCTGCGCTCGGAGAACGAGTCGCCGATGGCGCTGTCCGCCTTGCGCGGCAGCACGGAGAAGCGCCGGCCCGGCGGCACCGTCGAAATGCGCTTGAACAACACTTGCGTCTCCACGCGCGTCTCCGGATCCATCACTGCCATGATCTGTTTTTCGCGCGTCAATATCGCCTTACGATCGTCTCCCGTTGCCGTTTCTGACGACATTTCTGCACATTTGTTCAGGAAAGCCTGTACCCTCTCGGGGTCCTGTAATTTCTTTAACCACTCGAAAGCTTCTTCCACTTCTATGCGGACTTCGTTTGCGTTGCCTTGTTGCATATCGCCACTTATTAGCACAAAGCAGCCATTCATCCACCACGTGATATTTCCCAATTCTTGAGCCTCCCTCTGGCATCGTTTCGCATAAAACTTAGCAAGAGCGTAATTCTTCTGCTTGGAAAGTAACCGAGCCAATTCGTACATTAACCAACACTTCATAGTTGAATTCTCACACATGTCGAGAACCTGCTTTACTTTATGCGTGGCATATTCGATATCAATGAACTTGTGCGGATAATTAGCCATAACAGAATCGAAAGAAGTAGGACGGCCAACAGGTAAACCCATGAGGAAAGCGATACGACGTCGATTGCCGCGCTCGCTGAGGGTGTAAGACAGACGGTGCTGTGACAGGTATCCTTCTCCAACCGCTCTGTATAATCGATCTAAGTATATCTCTTTGTCTGGTAATGTTCTTGGAGTCTTTACATCGAGGAACATCTGCATACGCTCAGCCTGTGCCATCAAATCCATTACACGTTGCTCCCGCATGCTCTTCTCAATCTGTTTCAATAAGCGCTCTGCGGTCCTAGCTCCAATTTCACGTTCCCTTAATAGTACAGCCTCCTTATACTTGGTCTGGTGTTTAGATTCTGCTTTTTCAGCTAATTTTATAGTGTAGTACGGTCTCTGCGCGCGTAGCATCTCCTGCCTTTCACTAAGAGATCGTAGAGCTTCTTTAGCAATTTCTTTCAGTTCCTTGCTTCCAGCAGAATTTGCAGATTTAATTCGTGGGTCTTCCAAAAGCTCTTGAAGAAAAAATTTATCGTAAGCCATTGGACCAAGATATTTCATAGCAAGTACACGAGATAAGGTGCTGAGTTTTCGGGCCTCCATTTGAGTCAGTTTGTTCGCATATTCCTCTTTGGGAATCCGGTTAACATGCAATTTTCTTTGAGGCTCACTACTGTCAGCTCGTGCAGCTTCTAATTGTTTAATGAGCGGTAGGAAGTCTAACATAACATTGCCGGCGTTTGTCCCGATACAGTCTTGAATGGTTTCGACTCCTTGGTTGATGCCTTCCATGAAGTACGGGGGCTGGCGGCGCTGGCGCAGTCCACGGAAGTTCATAACGACGGAGCGTTCGAAGTCGGTCATGGTGTACATAGCGCGCGCCTGCATATTGCGCGCGTTCATGTTGCCGGGCGACAGCTTGAGCGCTAGTTCGGCGTCGGCGTACGCCTGCACGGGCCGTACGGCGTCCGCGCACACCTGGCTGCGCCCCGTCAGTGTGCGTACGTCCTCAGCATTGCTGTTGAACGCTTCGTCGTACGAGGCTTTCGCCTTTTCGAACTGTTCGAGTCGACGTAAATAAGCTCCTCTTTCACGGTACACTGTGAGTGCGCCATATAGTTGCTTTTCCTCCATTTTAGTGCAGTTTTGATCAGTATGGTCAGTATTGATAAACCTCTACAAATTAATTAATAAAAACACAATACTTTCGACAATGGAATAGAAATGTCAGCAAAAATATCAGTCAACTACATATTTCTTGTTTCTGCCCAATTTTCTGAAATGTTGTCTATGTATTATTCTCATTAAGGCCTTAAACTGTTTACTTACTTTATCAAGCTTAAAACGTACCTATTAATAAGTAAGGGAATGTTATTATTAATAAAATGTATTAACTTGTTAGTTAAAATGATGCTAATAATCAGAAAAGCTCAATTGCGATTGTTCTATTTAGACGCGGAATGCTGAACTTTCCAACGGATCACAACGCGGTGTAAACTCACTAATCTTTATCTTTATAGTCTGGAGAGTCTTATAACGTGTGTCAATCAATCAATCAATCAATCAAGTTTATTCGCATAATATGGGTTTACAAGGATGTTATACAGGTACGGTTTCACCATATTCAGCTTATGTTAGCATGCAAATTATAATATAGTGTCATAATATTTAAACAATTAGATCATATCTTTAAAAAAAATATAAAATATACATTGATAGTCAATCCATTATAAATAGTCGTCATGATGTTGCAATAAAAGGTCAAATTCAGTAAGAGTAAAATTATTTAGATTAAATTAAGAAGCAAGCTGGGTAGATTACAATATTATTTCAACGACAGTTAAATTTTGGATTACTTTTAATTCATTATTAAACAATGATTGCGTTACATTTTGTCTTCGAAGTACTCCTCAAATGAATAATAAGCCTTATCTATAAGTAAAGATTGAAGTTTCTTTTTAAATAGATTTACATTACTTGAACTGCGTATAATTAAGGGTAGTTTATTATATATTTTAGGGCCCATGCAAACAAAGCTTTTGGAAAGGAGTGCGGTTTTCCCTGGTGGAACGCATAGTTTATTTGCGTGACGCGCTGTTGTGCGATACTCAAACAGTTCAAGATTGCCATTGATAAATAGTGCTGTCTCATAGATGTAGATGCTGGGCAGTGTCAATATTTTTAGACGTTTGAAATGAGGCTCACATGAGTCCGTTTGGGTTAAGTTACATATAGCTCTTACGCATCTTTTTTGCGCCCTGAACGCACTTTCCAGATCAGTGGAATTGCCCCAAAAAATAACACCGTATCGAAGAGTAGACGATAAATAACCATGGTAAGCAATTATTGAGGTTGTAATATCAACGATTTTACTGAGATTACGTAGAGCGAAAGAATAACTGTTTAATTTATTACATACGTGTTCTATTTGTTTCTTCCATGTCATTTTGTTATCTATGTATAATCCTAAAAACTTTGTTGACTCTACTACTTCTATTATGTGGTCATCACAATTAATGTTTAAATACTCTACTGTTGGTGTTTGTCTGAAAATAATGGCTTTTGTTTTACTAATATTAATTTTTAAATTATTACTTATTAACCAATTAATTGCATTTTTTAGAGTCAAATTTATATTTTTAAGAATGTCAGTTTTGCCATGCGAGTCAAAAAGAATGGTACTGTCATCAGCAAATAGAGTCATGGGATTATCGGTTACAGTTGGTATGTCATTAATATATACTAGGAACAGCAATGGCCCCAGCACACTACCTTGCGGTACGCCATATTTGACTTTCCTCAGGTTAGATTTATATACTGTCATAGTTTTCGTTTTTGGGCAGAGGTATGATATTTCAGTTTGTTGTAGTCTGTCAGTTAAATAGGATTCTATTAATTTATGTACATTTCCCCTAATGCCGATTGCATAGATTTTATCCAATAGTATGTCAAATTTAACGCGGTCAAATGCTTTTGTCATGTCCATAAATAGGGCAACTGTTGGACATCGCTTATCCATATTAGTCAAAACTCGCTTGCAAAAGTTATATATCGCTAAGTTGATTGACTTGTTTTTCCTAAATCCCATTTGTTCGTTGGCAAGTAGATTGTTACTTTCAAGGTAATTGCAAAGGCTGATAAATAACTTTTTCAAAGATCTTAGAAAAAATTGAAAATAATGCAATTGGGCGATAGTTGTTCATGTCATCTTTGTTCCCTTTATTATGGATGGGCTTTATTATTGAATTTTTAAGTTTATTGGGAAATGTACCGGTTTCTATAGATAAGTTTAGTGTATGTTATAGTACTGGTGAGATTATATGAGCGACTCTTTTACAATATTAGTCTTAACTCCGTCATACCCCACACTAGAAGTGTTTTTTAATAAAAATATGATTTTATGAATTTCAGCCGGATCAGTCGGTGGCATAAATATTGATTTGCTGTGAGATGGGGGCATTTGAATACGGGGGGGTTTGGATTCCGGTATTATTTGTTCAATGAAATAGTTATTAAAGTGAGTCACTATTTTGTTTGGGTCATAAATAGGTGCATCATTAATTTTGATCCTCTTTGTTTGTTCGAGAGGCTGGTTATGCTTGTTTTTATTGATTATTTTCCAAGTTGTTTTCGATTTATTATTAGAAGATTTTATTGCGTAAGTATTTTGCGCTTTTTGTGTCAGTTTTATAATCGATATTACTTTTTTAGCGTATTTCTGAAATATTGATTTGTTGTCGTGTGTCCATTTTTTCCTATAATTCCACAGTAGAAACCGTTTACGTTTACAACATATTTTTATGCCCTTTGAGACCCATTTCGGCTTCTTAAAAAAGACAAGAGTCTGATGAATGAGTCCGTAACAGTAAAACACGAAGTAGCAGCAGTTTCATTATAGCATATTATAGGTACAGTGTACCTACTTAGTGTACGGATTCTTCAACTGATTCAAGCAATTGCATAAGGATAAGGATTTATCAGCACTATTGTTACTTGTAAACTAGTGAAGCCTACTAAGTCTTAATAATATAATAATAATTATGATATTTTGCGGGTTTCCTTTCAATCTCATTATTTTATATGCAACTACTGTTAGTTCTTATTAGCTTTTCAACTTCTGTTAAGCACGTACAAAGTTCCTACAATTTAAGTTTTGTAATAGGAATAGGCAGAGATGGATTTACAAACATTGTGAAACTATGAGGTTGTTGTTCTGAACGACGAAGTCCTCTTAAGCATCCATGTTAGTTACATCTTACAATGTTTACACTTTAGAGAACCTGCTGTAGACACCAGCTTTCTCCAGCTCTACATTTTGAGAGCGAATGTGTTAGAACTGGAGAATATATTAATAATAAGATGTTTTGTGTTGTTAATAATTTAATTTCCCAATAATTCTACGGTTACATTCCACTTGGGGAATTCGGCTCACGTGCAGTTTTCTTTGAGGCCCATTATCGTCAGCTCGTGCAGCTTCTAATTGTTTAATGAGCGGTAGGAAGTCTTACATAACATTGCCGGCGTTTGTCCCGATACAGTCTTGAATGGTTTCGACTTCTTGGTTGAAGCCTTCCATGAAGTACGGGGGCTGGCGGCGCTGGCGCAGTCCACGGAAGTTCATAACGACGGAGCGTTCGAAGTCGGTCATGGTGTACAAGGCGCGCGCCTGCAGTTTGCGCGCGTTCATGTTGCTGGGCGACAGCTTGAGCGCCATTTCGGCGTCCGCGCACACCTGGCTGCGCCCCGTCAGTGTGCGTACGTCCTCAGCATTGCTGTTAAACGCTTCGTCGTACGAGGCTTTCGCCTTTTCGAACTGTTCGAGTCGACGTAAATAAGCTCCTCTTTCACGGTACACTGTCAGTGCGCCATATAGTTGCTTCTCCTCCATTTTATTGCGGTATTGATCAATAACATCACTATTGATAAACCTCTACAAACGTAAAAATACAACACTTTCGACGACTTGAACGACAGTCAGCAACATATTCCTTGTTTCTGTCCAAGTTTATAAAATGTTGTCTTGTCTTTGATAAGATGTAATCAAAGGTGCAAGCCACGTTTAAACCTTCATGAGGAAAACCTTATGAAGGAAAAGCAAGGGAGCACAATCCTCATGCATTTATTTGGAAAATTCGCATCGTTGTAGCCAAGGTTTGAATAATAAAGGTAGAAAATAAAGCTGCTCATACTTAAAATGTGTATAGCTAATTTTTCGAAGTAGTCAAACTTAGACCATTTAACCTACAAATGGTCTGGTAAATACCGATGTAAATCGATGGTAAATACTGTTGATGTTCATCGTTGCATGGATTTATGCGATCTCCTCTATTAAGTTCTAGTAAACTACGTGAGTCTACTAAATCTTATTTATTACTTACGAAATTATTCCTTTTTGTTTTTGTTATTACCTACGACTGGCTAAGCTACGACTACAGTACGTTCGAACACGGCCACATACCGGATCCAATTGTGAATCTAAACCATCCAGGGACCCACTCATACACACAAAAGAAATCTTCAAAATCGGTTCAGCCGTTGTTCAGTGACATACAGACGTACAGAAGAATTACGTATAAAAATATGCGGTATACGTAACAATTCAAGTTAAGCATTGTAAAATGGAAACAGTTTGATAGCCAGGCAGAAATCGCTTTAGATATACGTTCATGTTACGTTTTACATAGTTTTTTTAGAGATCCTTTATGCTACCTGCCGCATTTTCTAGCTCTGTTATTTTCGTAGCCTTTTCTTAGAACTAAATGAATAACATATTTTGTGTCATAAAAAATTTATTCAGCCAATGTTGTTAGTCTTCAGGAACCGGGAAATTGATGTTTAGACCGCCACAAAAGGAGCAGCAGCAGGGTAGGCGAAGGGTGCCGCCGCGTACCGGGCGAACGGTGCCGTGTACGCGGCCGCCACCGGCGCCGAGTACGCGAACCTAGCCGCGGGAGCTGTGTAGGCTGCTGAGTAAGCTACGGGAGCGGTGTATCTAGTAGCAACGACTGGAGCGGCGGCGACCGGAGCAGCCGCGTACCGGGCAGGCACCACCGCGGGCTCGGCGACGATGGCGGGCGCCGCCACCAGCGGTTCCTTGCGCACCACCGCGTTGAAACCGTTCACTGAGTCGGCAGAGTAGTCTACGACGCGGCGCGTACCGTCAGGCTCCACCAGCGAGTACTGTCCCTGCACCAGGTCTCCGCTGCGCTGCTCCGTCTGACTCTTGTAGTCGCCGGTGAGAGAGTCCGCCACATTGTATCCGAAGTTGTACTGCGGAAGGGGATCGAATTCTTCCAGCCTGGCGGCAACAGGCGCGGCGAGAAGGGGGGCGGCCACCGCGGAGCTGCGCACCACGGCCACTACGCATGCGAGGATGACGAACTGAAACAAATTGATTCGTTAAACTCCGTCAATGGTCATCACTGAAGGCACTAGTCTCATTTAACGTGCGACACATAAGTTGTACTTGAAACAGTGACACGGTTTTACGAGGGCGAGACTAGTGCAGTTGCGTAAGCGCATGCGCGGAGAAATTACTAACAAGCTGAGGATAGCTCGTTCGTCAAGGACACGCCAGGTGTCGCCTCCCGCATTACAATGAGCGTTAAGTAGCGGTGAGGTATTCCGACTTTGTTGAGCAGTTTTTTAATTGATTGTAACTCGAACAAACATCATGTGCTTATGATAAATACCTGAGGATAGTGGTGGTCTACATCATGGACATATTAGAATAGAACAGTAAATTATGTTTTAGCTAATTAGTTTAAATCCTACTAATTCGTAGTTTTTAACCATAACATCTTACAGGAATGTAATAGCAAAGCAATTAGAATGATTTATGATTGGTTTGAAATTATTAAAAACCATTTGTATTGCAAATTGTGGAAGATTTCGCTTCTTGCCAATAGTATAATTGATACCAAAAAAATAATTTATACCAAAAAGAATATATAATTTTATAAGTTCGGAAGAATTACCTTAAAGGCCATTTTTGTTGTTGAGAAGGAGTTGTGGATCGAAGTGTTGTCCGACTATGCTCCTGTTGTCTCCGGCGAGGTATATATAGTAGCGGCAGGTTGTGACATCCCGGCTCAAGTTCGCGCTTTGTATTATGTGTACGCATCACTATGGATGTGCACGCAATTGGAAATGAGCTACCATTTGTCAATGGCGGAAAATTCGAGCGCGTTCTTGACTTTTGTCCAAGTATTATGAAATTTAAAAATTATGTATCTTAATTCTTCTTAACTTGTCGATGGGAAAAATAAGTATCTTCACAAGGATTCCCGGTAACGCAAGTTAAGATAGTCTCTTTGGCCACTTTAGGGTTCCCAGCTACTTTACTCCAAACACCAACGCGTTTGGCCAAATCAAAATACAAACGCGGATTCTGATTACTGAGTAATCATGTGTATGTGACAGAGCTTGTGTCACAAGATATTAGATGGGCCTGTGGATGGGCATCATACATGATGGTGCTGGCTGATTTAGAATGAGCCAGTATCACATTCCAACGCAGGAATGAAGAAAAACTGGAGTTCACATTGGTCAAATTGGTCATTGGTCTGACACTGGTCCAACAATGTATTTGAGTTCAGCAGCTGCTTAGAGGTCAAATATCGATCCCTCGTTACTAAATTCACGAAACGAAGAATCACGAAATAATAGTTTAAATATTTTAGTTGTTTATAATCAGTTAATGGTGGTAGACGGGAGCAGAGTAGGCGATAGGGGCGGAGTGATAGACAGGGCCAGCAGCATGCACCACAGGGGCGGAGTGGTACGCGACAGGGGAAGCGTGGTACGCGACAGGGGCCACCTTAGCGACGTATTCGTTTCATGAATTTGGCTACTTAGTCAAATATCGATTCAGTGTTACTATATTCCACAGCGGAAAAATTTAATACTGAATCAATATTAAAAAAAAATCCTAGTAAATAATAAAGAAATAATAGAGTAAAGTAATTTCAATAATTTAGTTGTTTATTTTCAGTTCATGATAACACTAATCACACTAGGTAATATACATAATCAGTTAATGGTGGTAGACGGGAGCAGAGTAGGCGACAGGGGCGGAGTGGTAGACAGGGGCAGCGGCGTGCACCACAGGGGCGGAGTGGTAGGCGACAGGGGAGGCGTGGTACGCGACTGGGGCAGCCACCTTGGTGACGACCTTAGCGACGTGGCCGAGGGCCTCCTTGCGGACGACGGCGTTGAAACCGTTGTGATCGTCGGCGGTGTAGTCCACGGTGCGCTTGGTGCCGTCGGGGTCCACCACGGAGTAGGAGCCCTGAACGACGTCACCGTCGCGGCTTTCGTGCTGGCTCTTGGAGTCACCGGTGAGACCGTCCTGCACGTCGTACGCGAAGCTGTACTGGGGGTGTGCATTGTACTCCTCCACCACCTTAGCGACGGGCGCGGCGTAAGCCACGGGAGCGGCGTGCACGACGTGCGCCGGCGCTGCGGCGTACGTGACGTGCGCAGCCGGCAGGATTCCTGCGCTCGCTGCAGCCACCAAGCACGCGAATACTACAAACTGAAAAGAGAGAAGATGAACATGTTGCTGATTTAGGAAATAAGGTCATGGTTTTCAGTTAGTTCACAGCGGTAAAACCACTAAGCACAATCTCACTCACACACTCAGAAGAAATACACACCATACCACACAAGAGCATACATGCACTAAACTCTACTCATTTTTTTTATTGCTTTAATTGTTAATGTTCCACAAACGGGTGAAGACACTGCCTCCTGTAACTCAGGTACCACCTAGCTCAGGAAACAGGACTTCAATTGAAAATGTGACACTTTCTCTATGGTAATCAAACATTTTTATTTATTTATTAAGCTACAACTCATAACGTTAACGTATTCATTAATTAATTACCTTGAATGCCATTGTAGGAGGAGTGAATCAATTGAGTTCTAAAGACCGTATGATATGAGTTAGAATTATGCACAGCCATTATATACGGTTCAGATAACGCCTGAAGCGAAAGCTGCAAAGCACAGACACCCACCGTACCGGCCGATGACACGCGCCTATCAATTAGTACAATGTACCTTGTTTTAGTACAAGGACTACGGCAAAGTTTAACAAATTCGTTGATGACTTTGACATTTGCAGAGTCGTCTATTTTTAAACGTATGAAGGCTAAACGATAGTACAATAGACATTAGTCATATCGTCCATTGTAAAACGGACGATATGTTATAACGTTGTTACACTGTTCTTTGCAGCAGAATGTGGTGTGAAGGTAAGCATCGTGAGGCAACGGGCATGTCCTAGAATAAAAAAATCGAAGAGATTGACATCTACCAACACGCACTGGGCCTGCGTGGTGGGTTACAGCCCACTCCCTCTCACTGAGGCCTGTGGCCCAGCAGTTGGAACATTATGGCCTGATAATGAAAGAAAAATAGGCTGGTGATGATCAAAATCAAATCGAAATTCATCAAATCGTTGTTTCTACATACATACGTTCATAACATCACACCTTGTTTCCCCGAAGGGTTGGGCAGAGGTGTACTTATAGTACAACCATATATCGCCAGTTATGTTTAAGTCCCATGTAATAGGGGGCGACCCTTTTTCCTTACTCCGTGCTACTGAGAAAATCCTGATGGAAAAACTCAATAACACTGCCCGACCTGGGAATCGAACCCAGGACCTCATTCTCAGCAGTTAGCGCACGTTGTTTCTATGAATGACAATTATCTCATTGTTGCAGCTAAGAAAATGAATTGTTAAGCAAATTGCCTACGTCAATTTGCCGTGTTAGAGCTACGGTGAGAGCTATTTCATACTGCTGTCAAAAAATGACGGTTGTATTTTGAACTTTATTCGAATTTAAACTGCGGTTGACAAAAAATGGTGCCAACATGACGGAGCGGAACAAGTTATAGTGAACACACCGTAGCTGTAGTACGTACCCTACGTACCTATGTAAAGTCAGGAAAATTAAATTTCAAAGTTGACGTTTGAACACGACTACGAAATTCTTTGTACAAAGTAAGTACAAACCCTTCTACGTTCTCAATTTTTATGGGTCCGTAACCGAAGGGTGACAAACGGCACCCTATTACTAAGCTTCCGCTGTTCGTCCATCCGTTTGTCTATCAGCGGGCTGTTGTATCTCATGAACCGTAATAGATACACAGTTGAAATTTTCACAGATTGTGAACTTCTTGCCGCTATGCCAAAAAAATCATAAACATAAAATAAAGTTAATAATTAAAGGATACAAGAAACTTGTTTTTTTCGACGTTATTTGGTAAATATTGTATGGTAGTACGGAGCTCGAACTCACTTGGCCGGTTTTTTGAACTATGTATGTTCTCATATAGAAAGGAAGAAAGAACAGAAAATAAAGTGCAAAGGTAGGCTTAAGTATATACGTAATAACGTCCTTAATCTTAAAATATTGTGATGTGATGCAGTAGTAACAAGCACTTTATGAACGGCTCATCATTGCAAGTTCAAGGCCGAGTTTAGCAACGTCCACGCGCGTGTTGCCGACCAACTGTTATGTAAGCTGTGGTGCTTCTCCGACCGCGACCCACTGTTATACAGGGTCAAATAAAACTAGCGAGCGAAACTCAGACGTGATGGTAATCGTTCTCTAAACATGATAAAACAAAAACTTTTAGTTATAAAACTAAAATTAAACTACGACAAAACAATCATCTAAAAAGGTATAAACAAGAAATCAGCAGAAACAGACAAATAAAAAATCCGGCGAAAAAAATATTATTAAAAAAAATTACTAACAGACATCCAATCAAACTTTAAAATTTATAATATTAGTAGGATGTCTAAGTACCAACTTCCACATTTCTAATTTGAAAAATGACAAATTTCTATACAAACTTTCATCCCCTATTTAAACCCTTTAGGGGATAAATTTTCAAAAAAACCCTTCCTTATTGCTCACATCTGTTATGTAACGACTCTAGTGTAAAATTGTATGCTTCTAGATCCAGCAGTTAAGGCGGCGGGCGTTGACTGCCAGTAAAATTAGTAACTCTGTTAACACTGCTTGATAATAAACTAAAACTTAAAATTATCCCTAAAATTATAAGATTTAAATTAATAAACTCACTTATCCGTGAGATGGATAAATCTTAGGAGCTACGTAACGGCTACGTAAAGGTCTACGAAAGTGCTACAACGAAGCAAAAACATTTCCATTTTCCGTAGTAATACGAGTGGTATGACTTATTGAACTGCTATTTCTTATGTTTTACAAAGAACTATTTCGTCTATAAACTTGCATTAGGTAACAAGTGGTAACAATTGAATCAAAACTAAAGCTGAGTCAAAGAAATATATCTGATCATTATTAAACTTAATTATTATTTTCTATTACAGAGTAATGCAACTATTTTATGCACTATTCAAGTATTCATCCTGTAGTCCTTGTAGCACAAGAGTACCAGTTTTAATTCAGCACAGCTTTCGCCGCGGGGCTCCGTCAATCGTATAAAATATCGCGTATGATTCAAAATTGATATCATTCGTTCATAGAACTCCATTGATACACTTCTCCTACAATGGCATTCAAGGTAAATTTGCTAAGATTTCTACTAAACGTTATTTTTTTGATCTAGCTATAAGCTTAGGACTTGTATTCATCACCATGATCACCGGGTATTCTAACCGTGAAAACGGTTTTGTGGAGTATAGTCTTAAGTATAAGTCCAGCTCTTTATAAATAAATAATAATAATAAATAAATAATGTACCCTTAGGTCAAGATAACATAGCTCATGTCACTATGAATAATGAATGACCATAGAGAAAGTGTCACATTTTCAATTAAAGTCCTGTTTCCTGAGCTAGGTGGTACCTGAGTTACAGGAGTCAGTGTCTTCACCCGTTTGTAGAACATTAACAATTAATGCAATAAAAAAAATGAGTAGAGTTTAGTGCATGTATGCTCTTGTGTGGTATGGTGTGTATTTCTTCTGAGTGTGTGAGTGAGATTGTGCTTAGTGGTTTTACCGTTGTGAACCAACTGAAAATCATGACCTTATTTCCTAAATCAGCAACATGTTCATCTTCTCTCTTTTCAGTTTGTAGTATTCGCGTGCTTGGTGGCTGCAGCGAGCGCAGGAATCCTGCCGGCTGCGCACGTCACGTACGCCGCAGCGCCGGCGCACGTCGTGCACGCCGCTCCCGTGGCTTACGCCGCGCCCGTCGCTAAGGTGGTGGAGGAGTACAACGCACACCCCCAGTACAGCTTCGCGTACGACGTGCAGGATGGTCTCACCGGTGACTCCAAGAGCCAGCACGAAAGCCGCGACGGTGACGTCGTTCAGGGCTCCTACTCCGTGGTGGACCCCGACGGCACCAAGCGCACCGTGGACTACACCGCCGACGATCACAACGGTTTCAACGCCGTCGTCCGCAAGGAGGCCCTCGGCCACGTCGCTAAGGTCGTCACCAAGGTGGCTGCCCCAGTCGCGTACCACGCCTCCCCTGTCGCCTACCACTCCGCCCCTGTGGTGCACGCCGCTGCCCCTGTCTACCACTCCGCCCCTGTCGCCTACTCTGCTCCCGTCTACCACCATTAACTGATTATGTATATTACCTAGTGTGATTAGTGTTATCATGAACTGAAAATAAACAACTAAATTATTGAAATTACTTTACTCTATTATTTACTCATTCATCGCTGTGGCGTTGAAGCTTGTTTGCAGTTAAAATTACATTACTAGGCAAATTTATTAATATTGATTCAGTATTTAAATTGTTCAGCTGTGGAATATAGTAACACTGAATCGATATTTGACCAAGTAGCAAAATTTATGAAATAATAATTTATTTTTCTTCTATTTCTTTTCGTAAAAATATTATTTTATGTATTGTAGAATGAAAAAAAGCATAACAGAAAGCATAAGATCCGAAAGCAGTTAGATTATAATCGAGTATTTTCGTAATGGTCATTCCTTCAGAAACTAATTTGGAAGCGACACAGATGTGCATCAAAATACATATATATATCTATCGGTAACAGACTTACGACTGTACTTGGACTCCGTGGTCTATTATCAACTTTCGATTTTCATTTAAAGGAAGTTTCGAGTGAAAACGGGCTTCACTCAAAAAGGAAGGTCTAGTTATCTATAGCAATGGTATTGTCTGTTGTGAGTGTTTTGATATAATCGGCTTATTTATTTATTTGTATTTACTGTATAACAGAAACTCAATATATGTTCGTAACAATATTTGTTAATAACTATGTTAGTAACCCTATTCCACACACTTAACCTAGCACTGCAATCATATGAGAACCTTACAAACTCAGCAAGACAAAAACAAGGTAAAGAGCTTGCAGAAGCGGTTCAGGGGTCCTTCCTTACTCATGGGGCGGAACTGAGCCGTAATCCACCACGCGCACGCTGGCGCCGGGCGGATTGGTATGTCTTTTAAGTGATAATTCCCTTATTGCTAGCCAGCTATCTAATTAGGCAACACATTTTCGTAAACGATTACGACTAATCTGTTTCATTTTGACAGTTCAACAATATTCTTTGCCTTATTTACGTTGTTGGGCAGATATTTTTTTCATACTTACGAATCAATGGATTAGCAATCTGTTTCAAAACGATTCAGATTCTGATTGATCGTGTATTACGCAATTAGCGTACTGGTCCACTAACCTTGGCTCACGAATGTTTTGTTATTTATTGATTTAATGCCTCAAGTATTTTGTACCAGTCAACATTTGGGTGATACTGAGAAAAACAGTACTAGTCGCAGTTTCGAAATGTATTATTATTTTATTAAGAGCCTGTGATATCCCACTGCAGGGCAAAAGCTTCCACTTGTCTCTGTTTAAAGCAATTTCTGAAAATGGAGCGATAATTATTTATTTAAGTACAAAGACAAACATGTATTAAAACTTTTTTTCAATAGGTAAATAACTTAGATTCGTAATACAGAATTACATGCTTTACTATGTAATTCTGCGCTAAAGCGCAGGCCGCACTGGAAACAACGCTAAGTTCGTTTAGCTTTGCTCATGTAGCTACTGCGTCTTTTCATACTTCGGTTCATAGTTTATTTATTTAATTATGGCACTCTTAATAGCCAATATTATGCATACATATATCATAGGATACAATCTGGTAGGCAAATTGACAACTTATACGTATATTGTTTTTGCAAACAAAAATGTATGGAGCTAATGCTTATATCTCCGGAACGGAGATAATAGCCGTTATATCCTTGCACACGGTGATGTAACTATTTATTTATGATTTTTGTTTTTTTCAGATTAGGTGCGGTTTTTTTTTTTTAAACGCTCTGTAGCTCATTTTAATATTGGCTATTGTATAATACTGGCTATTAGAAGCCATTTCAAGCTGAAAATGACACTTTAAAGGAGATCACCCATTTTGATAGGCGATTTGGGATAAAAAAAAGTCTGCCGCCAGGAATGAATACTATTTATTTGAATGGTGGCAGTAGTAAAAAACATTTCTTTGTATGACGACAACGCTGTAAAGCATTTGCGAGTCGAGATATACAAAGATCTTTAAATGTAATAAATTATGTAGACCCTGCCATTTCGTGTAAGATCCCGTATGACTAAAGTTCCGCTGTTTTGTGCTGCGTGATACCACCTGACACATACAACACTAATAACTAGCTAGCCCATCTGTAATTTGCCTAGTATGGATGGACTCAATAAAATAAAACAAAGTTATCAAAATATTTATTAATTATTCTTATTACAAGTCTACATATTATGCTCGTCATCTCGTAATGATGTCTAACCCAGGTACATAGGATCATGACCAGACATACTCTTAGTGACATACGAGTACATAGTGTTAGATTTACATTCGTGGGCGCAGAATCGTGAAACGGGTAATGGAGAGAAATAGCTGTTTTAACTTCTACACAGTTTATCAACCAACAACCAACCAACCAACAAGGGGGGGGGGGGGTTGTCAATCAACTTAACCTAAGGTCGTGGGACCATCTGGCTGGGGTCACCCCACACTACGCTTTCCGATACGCGGTCTCCACTCTAAAACTCATCTGCTCCATCGGCCGTCGGTCCTTCGACAAACTTGGCCAGCCCACTGCCACCTCAGCTTGCTCACGCTGCAGGGTATGTCGGTAACTCCGGTTCTTTTCCGGATACCTTCATTTCTGATCTTATCCTTCAAAGAAACTCAGAGCATAGTCCGCTCCATAGCGCGCTGAAAGACCTTGAATTTGTGGACATTCCACCAGGATTATTTTAATAGGGCACTTATGCCGCACATCATAGATGATTTTAGGGAAGCAGTGCCTGCCTCATAAATGCATTCCATCAACCAATAGTTATAGCCTTATATACGCTGAGGGCTTTTTGCAAATCATACAACAGAGTTGAAATGTCAAGTATTACCTCGTTGATTATGTTATAGAATATTGTATATGTATGTATATAATCGAAGTTTACAGTGATCTGAATGTAATTAACTTGCTTGATATTAACAATACGACACGATTTCTAAGAGGTCGTCTCCAGTCGCGACACTTATAATATTATAGAATAATTTATAATCACTTAAACCTCTCGTTTACCACTTCGATTACCCAACGACTTATCGTAACAAGTCTTGACTCGTTGGCTTGGGCAGTCGCCACTTGTAGCTCTGCACTTGTAGTGCTCCAGTATCTTTGGTGTGTGGTAAATTGCATGAATGGGAGGCACAGGATCATCGGGGTCTTCAACGAATGGGATGAAGCTCTACATTCGACGTCAGCAGCAAACCTTGTCAAGGTGCGCTTGGTTGCGAGCTGGGAGAACATTGGAACTCTAGGTTGTCGGCTAGCAACGCTCTTGTCGGGACCGATGAGAGTGACTGAAGTGAGTCTCGACATGCGTATCTATTGTGTAGTGTGGGGTGGAGCCCATGGGAAGGGGTGCGGGAGGAGAGTGCTAGGTTAGGACAGGTTTTTACCGTAACGTGCAGCGCCTTTATAGGTACTACCAAATTAATAATATTGCTTCCCATCGCCGACATTCTAATTCTTACCTGATATCTCCTCAACTTTGACGCCGTAGTAAAAAATTAAATCAAAGCAAAGTGGCATGCCTGAATGAATATGCTAGATTATAATTTACAAGAAAACGTATTTCTGATTCAAGAGACACATTTTCATCAGGCGTGGTCATGACGATCGGTTGTAGTAACTGCCATATTACATATAACGGCCGCTAAATAAAGGCCGCCTTATAACGGCCGCTTATATGGCGGCCTTTATTTAGCGGCCGTTACACGGCGGCCGTTATTTAGCGGCATAATTTCAGCCGAAAGTGAAGTCGAAAACGAAAATGATTTAGACATTAAAATAAACTAATATTTCCACTGTACGCTGCGCGCTGTACACTGAATCTTGGTTGTTTTTTGTTACATCTAGGTAGAGAAAATGTATACTCGTAATGAAAGAATACAACATAACCTCGCTTCACAGCTTCAAAACAAAATCGCATCTGTTGCTGAGTGTCAGCTCAGCTGAGTGAAACCACGAGCGGACCCGATTCGAGATATTGCCGAGCTTTACGAAGTAGGCCGAATGACGCGCGACAATTCACGAACTTCTGATTTTCGGCTTGGTCGAAGCGTAGGCAGGTTTATGGCCGAATCATGTAGGGCCTTAACATGATTTAGTAAATCAGGAAATAATGTATGAAATCCCCAAATAGCGGCCGTTTTAAGTTGATGCTATGAATTCACATTTTTGAACTTTTGTTGGTATTTCATTTTCTTCTTCGTCTAATACACAATACAAATTATGTATTAGGTATGTTGAAACTGTTTTGTACTCGCCGTCACTTGTCCCTACTTATAGGTTCATTAGAAAACCACCGTCAGACAGCATCTGCCTGGCATTAATGCTGAAATGAACGTTTTTGGCGCAGCCGTGAGGCACACACTATTATTGTTAAAATATTATTTTCACTTTTTTTATTTTGTATTTAGTGTTTCACAAACTGTGTCCAAATAAACATTATTCTTTCTTTCTTCTTTCTTTCTTCTTTCTTTCTTCTTTCTTTCTTCTTTCTTTCTTCTTTCTTTCTTCTTTCTAATAATAGACAACTGATAACAAATTGTTCGTTAAGAGCCATACTGTAATACACGCCCAATTATTTAGTGAAAATACTTAAATTAGAAACTGAATGAAAGACATCCAGTGCGATGCGTGTGGCGATAGGACCGACTGCGGTGACTGCGGCGCGGACAGGTGTGCGAGGCCATTAACAAAAGCGATGACTGCGGCGACTGCGGTGCGTGCGATGCGGCCAGGTCTGCGTTCACCTTAAATGGTTTAATTGAAATAAACGCTTAGTTGCTTAGTTGTTATGTGCAGTTTGAATTCATTCGTTTTTACTTGGATGGAAAACTGCAAAATTATAAATAAATAAAATAAATAGTGTTTATTTCAGGCAAAATATCCTTTAACAAAAAATCATTAAATAAGTAGTAAAAAACATAAAGCATAAGTGCTACTACAAAGTACTCTACGTACCTATAGTAATATTTCAATTAGAATTATTGATATCTAGCAATTTGCCAACAATTTCTTCCGCTCGAGAAATCAATATCTTGTGGGGAATTCGAAAAATCCGGCCTCATTCCTCGTCTACATCAGGAAAACCGTTGGTCACAATTTCAGCTTTTAGTTCCAAGGATTTGTCCCCAACGATTCTGTCAGTGACCGAGTCAGCATGGTAAGTTTTATGGTAGAAAATGTTTATATGGTAAATCAATTATTAGGTATTTCGTAATATAGCATAAGTGCTACTATAAAATATACATTGAGTGATACCATTTTGTAGCTTCCCCAGCCTACAACAACCGAATCTACTAGCAAATGGAACGGTTGTAAATCATTGCAGAACTTTTTTTTTTACATAGGTATATGTATTGTGAGGAGAACTTTATGATAGTTGAACATAGTTAAATGATAAATAATTAACTAAATTATATTGTATACATTCTGAAATTATATTGGACATTACTAACATCGGTGAAGGAAAACATCGTGAGGAAACCCCAACATATAGTTAGTATAAGTTTGATTCGCCAACCGCCTTACGCAAGCATGGCGATCATGCTTGTGCTTTCTCTACATATATGAGAAGAGGCCTTTGCCCTGCAGTGGGACAATAATAGCCTGGTATTATTTATATTAAGGTGGGTGGGATAATGATGATAATTAATAAAATCATAAAATCGTATTTATATTCGTAAAAAATATTTAATTTGCTCATGATCGTATGTCTAATGTAATAAATAATATTTATCCTCATTTCAAGGCTTGACTAGGTTTGACTCTCAGTGATGGTAGACAGGGGCAGAGTAGGCGACAGGGGCGGAGTGGTACACAGGGGCAGCGGCGTGTACTACAGGGGCGGAGTGGTACGCGACAGGGGAGGCGTGGTAGGTGACAGGGGAGGCGTGGTACGCGACAGGGGAGGCGTGGTACGCGACTGGGGCAGCCACCTTGGTGACGACCTTAGCGACGTGGCCGAGGGCCTCCTTGCGCACGACGGCATTGAAACCGTTGTGATCGTCGGCGGTGTAGTCCACGGTGCGCTTGGTGCCGTCGGGGTCCACCACGGAGTAGGAGCCCTGAACGACGTCACCGTCGCGGCTTTCGTGCTGGCTCTTGGAGTCACCGGTGAGACCGTCCTGCACGTCGTACGCGAAGCTGTACTGGGGGTGTGCGTTGTACTCTTCTACCACCTTAGCGGCGGGCGCGGCGTACGCCACGGGAGCGGCGTGCACGACGTGCGCAGCGGGTGCAGCCGCGTATGCGACGGGGGCGGGGTGAGCCGTGTATGCCGCAGGGGCGATGATACCCGCATTGGCGGCAGCGAAAGCGCAGACCAGGACTACCAGCTGAAAATTAAATAAAGTTTATTAGTATAATATTCTAGAATTACCGTTATTGGCAAACTTTTAAGTAGGCAAACTCAAATTAAAAGCAGTCAATAGTTGCAGATTTAAGAAAATTAATACATATTTTCATCAACTGCACTTTCTATCGATTTTTTTCTGATTGTACATTGATATTGCTGTATCACACAGGAGCCGCTTTTGATTTAAAATGTTATGTTAATTTATTTAATAAATCGGTTTCGTACCTTGAAAGCCATTTTTGATTGAATATGAGTGACTTCACTATGAGGAGATCTCAAGTTGAATGTGCCATAATTGGATCTCTTCGACTTTTTATATGCCTCCGAGCTGCCTCAGAATTGCATTACTATTACACCGTCGTGAGTAAGTTCATATGAACCGGTCGCTTTGGAGTGTTTCACAATTCAATTATACATTGAAGTCGCGGGTGTCTACCGAATTGGTTCGTATAATATGTTAATAAGAGCAAGTGGGCTATGATTGATCTCGGGCATAAAGATCACTTGTATTGTAGTGTTTGTCGGCTTTTTAGGCGCCGCGTCCTTGTGACGACGCATATTTATTGATGTAACTCATGAGCTGGGTCATACGAGTGCAATTTTAGAGTTTATTTTAGAGTTATTCGTGCATTTATAAATCACTTAGCTTAAATTATACGAAAAAGCATGGCTTTCAAGTTTTTTCGTATGCTTTGCAAGTAGCGAGTTAGTGGACAAACAGCCCTATCAATAGAGATTATAATTTAAAAGTTGAAATTTCACCTTTATTTTAAATCTTTTCATTGAATTGAAATAGCAAAAACCAAAATTGTGGGTACTATACAGGCTGGATTTTTGAGACGGGGCAGTAAGGGCAGGTACCGTTGTAGCTACAGGAAAACGGTCTTACGGGACTGTCCTTAACTTTTTGAGACATTTTAATCTGCATTCACAGATTTTGGAAATATTGTACAGTTAGCAAAAAATGAACAGGTTTAACAAAAACGGTTTTTGGTGTCAATCGATCCTGTTTTTTTAAAAGGATCAATATGTTTATTGGACTCAACTGAGGTTTGAGTACTAGAAAAGTCAGAAATCGCAAAAACTTTTTCCATACTTTTGGTAGGAAAGAAACTCCAACCGAACTAACTTTATTTATGATGGACAGACTAGCCGAAAATAAACAAATACTTTAAGTTCCAATGAACACGCGTTATAATTTTATTTGCTTTAAGAACAAAATAGTTCGCTGCTTGTGATTTTCGAAATTTTGAGAAAAAAATTACTTACCTCAAATAATTTAGAACTTTCCGTCTTGTATCGGAAATGTTAAAAAAGATTATCCGCTACAAAAGTCTGAAATCACAAAAAAAACCTTTTTATGGAAAAGTTTTAAATTTAAAACAAACAACAAACTATCAAATTTTATACTCAAAGCAATTAAAATTGTAATGCATATTCGTTCGAAATTTAAGGTTAATGTTTTTTTTGTTTATTTCCGCCAGTCTATCCATCGTAAAAAAACTAGTTTGGAGTCTCATTTCCTACGAAATGTATGGGAAAAGTTTTTTGCTTTTTCCGACTTTTCTAGTACCTACTCAAACCTCAGTTGGTCCAATAGACTCTTTTGATCCTTATATGAAACAGGAACTGCCCATTTTCTTGCTAACTGTACTTTTTTTTCTAAATTTGTGAATGCAGATCTAAATGTTTCAAAAAGTTAAGGACAGTCTCCAAAGACCGTTTTCTTGTAGCAGCAACGGTTACGGTATATATATACTATATATATATATACTATGTATATACTATACCTGTCCTTACTGCCCCATCTCAAAAATCCAACCTGTATAGCACCTACTTACTCATTCCATGGCTACACCATAGATTATGACATACTATTGAACTTTTTAAGTGATGGCACCCGTAATTTAATCACTTGGAAACGACAATTCGAAATTCAAAACGAAAGTTTGACGTTGTCACATAATTTCCAAAGTAAACGGAAGCTGAGGTTTCAGCATAATTTTGGCTATTGTATGCCCCCACGTAATTAAGTGCATTTAATCAGTGATACAATCTGATTGGTAAGTTAATTGATTAAAGTATTATCAATAATTGTATGGCTGCCACAACCGACGGCACAAAGCGTTCGTCCGGGGCAATAATTGATTTTAAATCGGAGGCAAAGATCGTTTAGTAGTACCCGAACTTTCTGGGTTGTTAGCCACGATTCTAACCAACAGACTGCATGGCTGATCTTCCCAATGTATTTGCACTGCATGAGCTAAGCCAAGTTCTAGTATAGGTTGTGCTGATACGAGAGAAGAAAATAGAGCTTCCATCAGTAACCGCGATGTAAGTACATTGCGCGAGCTGCATCGGAAAAACTGGCTGACTCGATCTCTCCACCGCCAATTCATAACAATCTCTTTTCAAACATTAATTCTAATAGTTTTACTAATTTCATTCTAAAAGCTTGATTAGTTAGTAATTCCCATCGTTGTGACTATTTTACAACAATGAGGACTGAAACCATAACGCTAAGCTAAGCCAGGTAGGGCAGTGTTATTTTGTTTTTCCATCAGGGACTTCTCAGTAACAGTCTGAAGTCTGGATTTGTGCCCGGTTGATGGCAATAGGCTCGCCTCCCATTACATGGGACTTAAACATAACTGGCGAAATGTGTGTGTAAACTGTACTATAGGTACACATCTGCGTAACCCGTGTGTGTGTAAATCTCAACAGGTTCAAAATGTTACGTCATACGGTGCGGTGCCTGCGTCCTCTGGGCTCCCGGTTTTACGGAGGCATGCATGATCCCCTAGACCACGTGACTGGCCTTGAGAAGAGAGAGCTGCTCGCACACATGGCTGGTGACTGTGACCCCTTCCGCATCATGCCCATCAAGAAAGGTACAGTACGCGGTTGTTAATAACCCCTGACGTTAAAATATTTGTAGCATGGTCGCGTTTTATTGTTTACTCTGCCTTTTGTGATCACTATGCCATAAGGGACGAGTCACACCGGAATGGTAGCGGCCGTTGGGGCCTCGCGCGACCTCCAGATCCCACGCGCCTAGTCTCCTCTTGACTAGTTTAGTTTCTACATTACATTCGCGTCGCCGCTGACAGCCGCGGGCAGAACCACCGATAAGATGCGCGTGGCGCGCGGCCGCTCGCGTCACCACGGGCGTCCTCGCGACCTTTTCAAGCGATACTGGTCTTTTGTGTATGTAGATAAAGTATAAAATTATTTCACACTGAAAGTGCTCGCCGCGTCGCTGCCGGCCGCTGCCATTCCGGTGTGACTCGGCCCTAAGAATGAGGGAGAGATCATAGATAAACGCATTGAAGTAAACCGAGTACGCACCACGGCGCGTACCAGTTGAGAGAATATGCCATACATCATCATCTGTGTAGCCTTTCCCCAACTAAGTTGGGGTCGGCTTCCAGTCTAACCGGATGCAGCTGAATACCAGTATTTTACATGGAGCGACTGCCTATCAGACCTCCACAACCCAGTTACTAGGTAATACGATACCCCTTGGTAAGACTGGTTGTCAGACTTTTGGGCTTCTGACTACCCGTAACGACTGTCAAATATTTACAAATGACAGCCGGGACCAACGGACTACCGTGCTTGCCGAGGCATGGACGACCCGTGCGGCGGTATTATTTAGCCACAAGCCCCCTAGGATATGGCACATCGGCCTTATATAACATCCTCTCTGTCACTCACTCATACCCGTGTGACAAAGTCAAAGTCAAACAATTTATTTCAATTAGCACATAAAAGGCACTTTTGAACGTCAATTTTACAAAAAAAGAGAATTGATTCTAGTCGGCCTTCCAAAAGGTAGTTTTCGTATGGAGAAGAATGGGCAAGAAACTCCACCGTTACTCGAATCTTTTAAAATGTTTTTACAATATTTTGTATACAATATAATGATATGTGAAGACGATACATTTAGAATAAGAATACTATACCACGATAGGTAAAAAATAATGAAAAATGAACCAATTACAGACAAATGAATTGTGACAGTCTCTAAAGCTCAATCTATAATATAAAATAAAGTTGAAGAGTTTGTTTGAAGTGAGTGTTTTTTGTTTGTTAGTTTGAACGTGCTAATCTGTAGAACTACTAGCCGGATTTCAAAAATTATTTTTGCGTTGTATAGCCCAATATCTTGAGGACGGCTTAACATCACGGTAGGACCCTTAGGAACCGACCAAAAAGAAAAAAAGTAAAAGGACGCTAAGCGAAAACGGAGTCATAGCGCGGGCAGACGATGCGATGCGACGCGGTGTGTCGGGGGAACAAGAAATTTCACGAGGACAAAGTCGCGGGGAGAAGGTAGTGTGTCATATTAACGCCCGGTTACAGTAAGCCCCCTTTGTACACGGCACGGTTTCTTTACGGTACGGTGTATAAACCGCGCCGTAGAAAAACCGTGTGTGTCAACAAGCTTCCAAGCTTCAAGCTTAGTTATCCCTGACGACCGTGCCTACACACGGCGAATAAACCGTAGTTTTTAACGGCAAGAAAAATATGAGTGTACAAATTGCCTAAGTTACAGCTGTTATAGTTTTCCGATGATGCAAAGAGCTGCGCTTTGTAGTACTAGAGCTTCATTAAATGTGTAGGAGCTTGCCCATACTTTTGTATGCCAGTAACAGCATTGCTATGTTCTAAGTGACGGTGCTTATAAGATAAAATTACAAGCACCTGATATAAAATCCCAAGGCTATCATAGCACTTTGGTGTATCAGGTAACGGCCGTAATCAGTTTCTCAGTTTTGTATAAGATTTGATTGTTTCCTCACTTTCAAGGATGCAAAAATGAAACCTGAACCTAGGAATAACTCCATATACATCAAGTATCATGCGTGTTTGTTTGTCATGATCCATCTGGTATCGAAACCATTTAAAGGTAGGAAGACTTACGTTTCGTGGATTAGCGGGTAATATAACCAAAAAATGCCAAATCATTTCAATTACTGAGCTGATTGTGTACAAAATGGCTTTGACGAAGCTTATCTCTAACATCCTACATCTGATTTGTTGATTCTGCATCTTTACTATTCACCAAATGATTTCAGGTCCCGGTACCCGCGAGCGTCCGAACCTAATTCCGAGCGCTTATTGTCAGCGGCTGCTGGCTTGCAGCTGCTGCATCCACGACAACCACCTGGAGTTCATGTGGCTGCACATGGGCTGCCTCACGCGCTGCGGTTGTGGATATTGGTTCTTACTGTGTCCTGTAGCACCACTTTAGTTTAGTTTTATATTTCTTTACGATATTTAACATTAAAGTATTGCTACCGTATTTTAAAGTCTTTTGCCCGAAAAATTTTGCACCCCACATAGTTTAAATTTTCTTTTGAACATTTACACAGAAATAGAAATTACTTTGTCAACCTATACAGAAAAGTTTGCAAAGGATGCGAGTAAAGCGAGCTCGAAATTTTTTGCAGGTAAGGTTTTGTTTTCACTATTCGTACATAAATATACGAGTAGGATACTTTGTCGACTAACGCAGAGAAGTCTGTTAAAAAAGTGAATGTAGCCTTCAAGAGCGAGCGAAGCGAGCTCGAAAATGTTAGCACCTTTCGTGTTAAATGTAGCATGCGTAGGGTGCCCTACTACAAACTGCCCCCTTATTCCTCTAGTGATTATCAATCTGCTGACACACAGTTATTATTTTAACGTTCGTACCGATCATAATACAGAAAAGAAAAAGACACAAGAGTTACGGCTCTATTTATAAGATTTCTAATTTACATTATCTTTGTATGTAATCGGATAGTTTCGGTGTTCCTTGGACGTCACATATTTGTGCTGCCACTTGAATATAATAATAATAAATTCTTTATTTCGGATAACTTAAGATCTACTGTGTTAGTAATTTTCTTATAATTAATGTTAGTAAACATATTATTCAAACCTAATATTTGAGCTCGCTTCATGGGGACGACGCACAGGCGAAAGGAAGCACTTCACTCATTCATCACCCCCACAAAACTTCTCAGAATAGGAGAGTAGATGTTCTCCGCCACTTTCCTCAGAATACTGTTGTCACTGTCCCGCAATCTTGTTATTAAGGACGAGATCTTTTTCCGAATAACCGCGTAAAAGTCGTCAGTTCGATTCAGCGCAAACATCTCAGATGCGCTACAAAAACGGGGCAGTCCCAACAGCATTAAGAAAACATTATTATATTGGGTGCGCAGGACCTCCAGCGATCTTTTGGTAAAGCTGACCCGTGTACATACCCTGACAATAAGTTTTAAACAGCTAGCGAGTTATTTTTACCAGATTAGTACAACGGTAAAACCTGCGCGCCAACATATTCCCTCTGACCGCCAGTGCCCTGCGCTCCCTCTCTATGTCCACATTGTCTTTAAGGTCGTCGGTAAGTATGTGCCCAAGATACTTAAAATTACTTACCTTATACTCAAGCCATTCAGAGTAAAACTTGGTACATAGTCGGGGGCCTTACCAGCGGTATGTATGTATTCACTTTTTTTTGACATTATAAACGAGTCCAAGCTGCATAATTCTCGCATACTCTCAACATCTCTCTAATTGATCCCGCAGTCGGGCCCAACAACACCATGGCGTCCGCGTAACTGATATTATTAATGGTAACACCACCCACGCGGCATCCGACACGCAGGCTACCGAGCCCGGTCCGAAGACCATTCACATATAGGTTGAAGAGTCTAGGAGACGTCAGACCCCCCTGTCTCACACCGCACTCCAACCTATATAGATCAGAGAGTGTTGTTGACCATTTCACAATATTTGTTTGGTTTGCATACCAATACTGCAGAATTCCGAGAACTCCAGCCGGTACATTCCTGTCTCCCAGCTTTCTTCAGACCACATCATACGACACAAGGTCGAGGGCTCTGGAGAGATCCCGGAAACAGGCATATACCGTGGTTCTGCGGTCCGTATAGTATTGGACAGTATTCTTGAGACTAGGTATATGCCTTCCACAAATGATCATATATATTTGCCGTCATCTTGACGACAGATATTAATGGATGAATCAAGAAATCAGATATTATTGTCGAGCAGTTAATAGTAATATATTTATGCTCGTGACTGTAACCTGGGTTAATAAGAGTAATGCAAGTAAGTGCCTGTACAATGAACACAAGCCACATAACGTAGGTTTAACCGATGTAATGATAACATTGTCAAATATCTTTGTTAAAGACCTTGAATCCCACGCGTTTTACATAATAAAACCAACACATAATTGCCTGTTACCCGCTTCAGTTAATTTTATCATCAACAAATATGTGCGTCTTTTAATTCTCAAATGAGCGGTAATTGTCTTCAAATTAACGATATAAAGTTCCCGCACATAACATAACATCACGCTTTTGTTTTGCAAAGGGGTAGACAGAGGTGTAACTGTTTTTTTACGCCAGTCATTTTTGGGCGATCCTATAACACAAATCCAGACCGGGCTGGAAAAAGCCAATATAAAAAAATACTGTCCGATCTGGAGATCGAACCCAGGAGTCCATACTCAGTAGACGCCCTTGCAACCACGAGACAAACGACGCAGTTGAATTTATAGGCTTAGGGTGGATTCTCAAACATGCGTTTCCGCGGAGTCACCTTTAGGTGGATTGTTTGCGATGGAAACGGAATAACTCTTACGAAGTCTCATGTTTATAACTTGACCATGTAAGGTCAAGTTATAAACATGGGACTTCGATGGATGACAAAGTTTGCTGATCTTCAACATGCACATCTGGATTAAGTGCGGTGTAAAACGTCTTTGCCCAATAATACACAACGATCCTTGTAAGCCTACTTATATAATTAACTAAGCGAATTAATTATACGTGTTTATAAGAGTGTGGGTATTTCAAAAACGCGTTACAATACTTAAAAAAAGAAAGTTTCTATAATTTAAACCAGCCAATCGATCAGAATGGTTTAAGAGAACATCTTTTTCTCTGCCAGTATGTCTACCATGCCCTTCAAACAAGAATGTTACATTAATTGAGCCAAAAGCTGAAGTTAAGAAAGTTCTGGAAGTGTGCTTTAGTTCCTCACAGTTGATTCTTAATTAAATTATCACGGCCATGCATCACATTACTCAACCTCCATTAGTTTTAAGTGAGGGTTAGAGCAACTCGTTACAGTCAGTCTGGTTTTATTTGAACCAGACTAACTGTAACGAGTGGGCTATTATCCGAAGTGTGCGGAGCTCATCAGGCACGCGTCTGCGTAGTAATGCATTAGTGACGGTTGCGTAGGCGTCTACGCCTCGCTCCGGTCATATAGTCGCTGGTTTCGACGCCCGAGCGTGTAAGGCCAGCCCGCTCGCTCGCCGACCCAGATCCCGCGCCACGGCCTTGAACCAGCTGATCCGGTGCACAGAACCCCGGAACTTTACTCTTTCAGTGACATTAAATTAATCTTGAATGCAAATCGATTTCAACGTTTTTGCATTTCCACATGCCTACAATGTGAAAGAAGGAAGCGAAAGGGTTAAATAAAACTGACAGTTTTTGTTTAGGCCGCTGAGCTAACGAAGAAAAAATGACAATCAAAGTACGCGGTCAGCCTTGCGTTGCCTTTTATTTCTTACTTCTATTAATCTCAAGTGGCCGCTGATGTTTTTGTTTACTTTTCAAACACTCACAAGTTAACGAACCAATAAGTACAAGTACACTCAATGCTAATCATCCTATATAATATCTCTAATTAGGTACATTATTCACAGCATATTATTTTACAGATCTCATATAACACACTTATCTTAATATCACAAGTTCAGGAAAAGTATTACATAATTTAGATATCAGTCTTATCTAATACTTGTTATTTGCCGTCGCCGGTATAAAATACTGTCCATCAAAAGGAACCCTGGGCTCTATTTCGTTTTGAGGGGTGAAATATATCGTGGGCTGTTCTTCGACGTAGTTACTCTGAGGTTCAGGGTGCAACACTTGCTCGTACATAGGTCTGGGAGTAGGAGTCTCAAATTGCACGTACTCAGGTCTAGGGGAAGGGGAAGGTGTCTGAAATTGGACGTACTCGGGTCTGGGGGCAGGTGTCTGATATTGAATGTACTCAGGTCTAGGGGCAGGTGTCTGGTAATGCACATATACAGGTCTAGGATTAGGAGTTTGGTATTGAATCGTATTGTAGTTATGGTGAGGGACTGGGGGCCGAGTCACCAAGGGCGGGCTCACAGGATCTTCTCGCACAACAGCTTTAAAGCCGTGCTTCGCGTCAGCAGTGTACTCCACCGTCCGCTTGGTCCCGTCAGGACCCAACACCGTGTAAGCTCCAGTAACAACATCGCCTTGCCTCACCTCGTGTTGACTCTTGCTGTCACCAGTCGTCGGGTCTTCAATGTTGTACGAGTATTTGTAGTCATTCGGGGAAGGCGGTGGATCCCTCACTATGATACCGAAGACTGCCGGCGCGACACACAGAACCAATGATACCTGAAAACCGGAAACATACGTTGCAATGAAATCGAAGATAAACTGTATAAGTTACGAAATGTCTTTCGTAAGTCCTGAAAGCACACAAGGCTCTATGCACTAGAAATAAAAAACAAGTTTTAAACCAAAGAAGATTGCACTTAAGTATTACGACAAAGATAACACTTGCAGCGTACATCACAAAACAAATACAGGACGAATAGAAATCAATAAAAAGACATTTACCCTTAGCATGATGCAGACTTGTTCCACAATAGGGTTCGAAGTAAATAGTACACACGCGCGCCGACTGCTGTCGTATTTATAGAAGCGGCGTGCATTCACTCGAATGTTCCTTATTGGCAACAGGCGCCCGAGCCTCGGCTGCTCGAGTCTCTCTCTAACTAACAACGACTCGTAATAAGAGCTTTATTACCTAATTGTTACGTTGTAGTCTACGATTATTAGGTCCACAGTTGCCCGATGAAAGTTTTACTGCTCACTGATTCTCTGTGATACAATATTCCGATAGCCATATTCCGCTTACAATCTAATTCAATCTTGGTTTATGGCTACTTATTTGAGCCGCTCTAATTAATGCAGCTATGAGGCAGCAATAAAGTACTTTATGCTTTTAACGCTGCAAATAACATGAATCATAAAACATGTTATTATTTATTTGAATTGAGTGTTTTACATTTAAATATGCCTTCTCGTTAAACTTCTAATTTGTATTAATAGATAGTAGATAGTTTAATACGAGCATTATGCAAGATTGGCAGCATATATGCAAATGCACAGAGTTATCAACTTTTAAGACCATTTTTAAAATATATTATTCATGTGATTAGCCATGATCTTGATTACGTATGAACCTAAGATAGTGCATGAATTAATATCTCATTACAATCACAGTAATGATATTAGTTGCTACGATATAATTACGGTTGCATATTTGAGGTCACGGACAGATGCAATGTTGTTATTTCATTTTTACAAATGATCAAATCATTTGTAAAAATTAAATAACAAGAGCAACAAACATAGAGCAGTGAGAATAATTGACAACTTTGTGATGATGATTCATTAATCATTTTCAAATATTTGATGGACACTATAAGAGGAGCTCGTGGCTAAGTAATAACAGCCGCACGGGTCGATCCATCAGGTTGAGCTACGCTTGCCGGGGTTGTTCCATGGATGGGTGACCATTTGTATATACCAAGACTACTCCGTGCCTCGGAAAACACGTTAAGCCGTTGGTCCCGGCTGTCATTCGTAGATCTTTGACAGTCGTTACGGGTCGTCAGAAGGCCAAAAGTTTGACAACCAGCCTTACCAAGGGGTATCGTATTACCCAGTTACTGGGTTGTGGAGGTCAGGAAGTCGCTCCATGTAAAATACTGGTATTCAGCTGCATCCGTTTCAACTGGAAGACGACCCCAACATAGTTGGGAAAGGGCTAGGCAGATTGATTGATTTTGACGGACACTATGCACAATTGCGCAGGAATAGGTATTATGCATGATATTAAGTCGTTAAGATTAATGATTTTACGTTTACATACTTTACTTTAGAGAAGTGGTGGCTCAGTGGTATCGGCCGTGACTTACGAGTCATAGGTCTCGAGGTAGGCCTAGGCGTAGGCACGCACCTCTGACTGCTATACTACTACTAGTACTATTATACTTTATGGGTACTTTTAATGAGCTTCATATATTTCAGAATAAATTTCGATAAGCTAAGATAATCTTTATCCGGTAAACCTCGTGAAAAATAATGAAGGTGCTACATACAATTATAATATTTTTACACGGAATAGAAAAAACAAGATATCCCTTGTGTGACTTCTGCCTACTTTCTATTTTACTAAATAGGTATATATTTCTATCTTATATTTCTGTAATTCCCTGTATGACTTCGAATAGTTCTTGTACATCATTTAATTTTCTGTTCATCCTATCTATTTTAGAATATTGCTTAAATTTATTTTCATATTATTGTACACCCGAACCCGGCGGACTTAAAAAGTATGTCTACAACATACCTCTATGTTGTAAAGATACTTATTAGGTCCACCTCTGTATATTTGTGTGCTTAAAGTATTGAATAACAAAATAAATACTGTTTTTAATTTTGATCAACTTTATTTGTTAACAACCTGCAGCAACGATATAGTTATTTATGTTACTAATGCGGAAATCATCTTACGCACGTATATCATTCAACGTTTGACTATGCATTGTGCGAGAAAATAAATAAACGAGCGAGCCTTACAGTAGTCGCATATAAGGTGTCACATCTGACATCTTGGCTGACGTACATAAATGATGTGAACAATATTCATCATCATCGCCATCGTAATCTCCATCGCCATGACTTCGACTTTCACTGAATTTGACTGACTTTTATTTTGACTTTGACTTACTTTGATTTTGAGTTTTTGCCATCAAAATTCAAAATTCAAAAGTCATTTATTCTAACTAGGCTGAGAATCAGCACTTTTCGAACGTCAAAATTACATAAGACAGTCCCCCAAAACGCCCACCCTTCACCACTTCCTAGTGCATTAGCTGGGAAGAAGAAGTGGCGCAACAAACTCCCCAGCAGCACAGCTGTCTGTTCAGTTAGAAGAACAAAAAAATAAGATTCTATATAATAGTATTCAAAATAATTTAGATAATTTAGATTACGCAACACAAAACATAATTTAAATTATTAGCCATATGTTAGCTAGCACACGCCAATATACCACACAACATCATCGAGAACTATACTCAGGCAGAAATAAAAACTAAACGTAAACAGAACTTATCTAAATAAAAGCCTCCAGGCATAAAGGGCGTGCCCGCTTACATATAGTTGTAACTGGATGTTATAAATGATAAACTAGGACCATCGAGATAAAATAAATAAAACAAACAGTTAATTACTAATAACAATAACTAATATGATCAATTGTCGAGGTCACTAGCTAACCACATATTGCAATACAACTCATTAGAAAAAACATTGTAATGAGTAGATTATGTCAACAATAAATTGAAATAAAATTAGTAGTAGTTTGTCCTTATTTCTAGTGTTAACATTGTGAAAATCACTATTTTTAGTGTATAAGTGTATATTTTGCCTAATATATAAGATGTTGGCGAAGATGAATTGGGACGCCACCGTGAGGATACCAATATCTTTGAAAAAATCTCTCAGAGAAACTCTGGCACCTAGCTGGTAAATAGCTCGAACAGCTCGTTTTTGAAGGACAAATATATTTTGAATATCAGCATATCACCATCATATCATCATCACCATCGCCATCGCCATCGCTATCATCATCTAATTTGTAAAACTTTTTTCAAATAATAAAAGCTCTTTGCGACGGGCTGACGACGGAGTAAAGAAATAAAAAAATACCAGAAAAATAAAAACCACTAGTAAAAAAATGTGGCACAATTTGGCCGCTTGTAAACGCTCTTTTCGAGCACATGCATTGTAAAACAATTATATTCTACTTTAAAAACTAAATTAACCTTCCAATTAAGGTATTACGTACTAAATACTCTGTTGTAGGGATGTAAGCAATGCAAATACGTCTCGTGGGCCTAAGTGACTTGTATCTAAATATTAAGGTACTCATAGCGCCTTAACGCAAGACCTTACTTTCACTGGCCATAGGTTTGTCAACTATACATTATAATATTTATTGTATTGTATTCATTAGTACAATGGACAGTCACCAGCTAGTGGGAATTGATAGAAATAATTATTTTTAAACCTGTAGAATTCATTCACATTCAGTCGTTTTAGACAACCTAAAACGAATTGTTTCACCCTAATTGAAATCGAACCGAATCGGCCAAAGTGTAAGTTAAAGACTCATCCATATTATCTAATATTATAAATTCGAAAGTAACTCTGTCTGTGTGAGCAAAATATGCACATAAATGCCCATATTTTTTATTGCGGTGACTAAGAAACTTGTTTTTTTTACAGCTCCAAGGGACCGCCACGTAGACCGAAGCATTTTGATATTCATTTCAACTTGATACCTCCTGCTCCTGAGAAAAATGGTCTTGACAGACAGACAGACGGACGGCCAGAAAAACAGTCATCCTATGAGGGATCCTTATTCCTTTTGAGGTACGGAGCCTTAAAAAACAACGTACCTACTGGCTTAGTAGTTTTGTGAAAGTGACTCCAAAAGGGTCCCCGGCATTACGTTTGCACTACAGTAAACCCTCGATGAGTTTCACCGGCATTAGGTTTGAAATCTTGTTAAAATATACAACTGATTTTCACAGTTTATAATACCGAATTTGCTAAGAAAAACCTACATTTAAAATGAGCCCTCCAGGATGGCTCCCGGCACTGAACGTGTTAAAAGCTGTTCATTCATTTTACAATACCTTCTACAATGTGTACCCAACGAAATAGCCCTTAATGCCATTACAGCATAATAGCATGACGCAATTCAATGTCTTAGTTATTTCTAAATATTTTTATAGATATAGATCTTTATAGATCCTGCTCAGTGCGTATAAACTAATTCACGACAGCATTAGGCATTGAAACTGCACTTCCGGGCATGATTTTATATTGTCATTTTAATTTTAACTTTAATCACGGTCCAGCAATCGGCAGTTGACATTGTTTTAATAGCTTGAACTACAGATGTGCTTATTAGGTACATTGTACACTCAAGATACACCGTAGGTATTTAACACAGTTTCAGTAACATAACCCAGCACTTGCATAGATTTCGAAATTCGAGTCATTTGACATTTTATCCGGATTTTATCCGGATGGATCCGGGTTTGCAACAAGTCAATAGCCATCCTGAGGATGCCTCGTTGACAGGTGAAACACGTGTCGATTTCTTACAGGGTTCTTTATAACTTCTTAAAAACAGTGACGCGGATTAGGTTACTAAATATACGTCGTATATTGTATTTTATAATGGATTTCCGCAAAGTCACGACTGAATCAATTAACTTTTATTTCATTCATTTTAAAATATAAAATGTCAAAATACTCGAAAATGGTTGACATTGGCATAGGGCCATTAGGGGTATTTTTTTGCAAATGATCCCTCCTACATCCCCTTAATGGATTATAATCAGCCAATAATGCTGCATCCCACTGCTGGGACACAGACCTCCTCTCTGTGAGAGAGAGTGGGCTGTAATCCATCACGCGGGCCCAGTGCGTGTTGGTAGGTGACACATCGCAATTTTATTTTGGTTCTAGGACATGCCGGTCTCCTCACGATGTTTTCCTTCACCGTTTTGAGAGCAGTGATCTATATTTTACACAAATTAAAGGGCCTGCCTAGGTTCCAACCTACGACCTACAGCTCGTAAGTCCGATTACAACTGGGCCACCACTGCTCTTAACAGATTGCCGGTTGATTTCTTTAGGAGAAAAATATGTATACAGGATATAAATATTTTTCTCCTAAAGAAATAATTGTTTGTTCAGTTGTGTTTAGTTCCATCTGCCACATCTGTGTCTTGTGCCGAACCCTACGGTGTATACGCATTATGTTATGTTATGTGTTCCATCTCTGTATGTCTGATCTTATCGTCGTGCGATGAAAAAACGAGCTTTACCGGCGGAGTAAATAAGACCGCGGTAAAACTGGCTGGTGGAGCAGCAACGCATTCTCTCTTTCTCTAGTCTGAAAGCAGTGATTAGGCAAAATCCATGCAAATGCTCTAAGAAGCCTGCTGACTGAGCCTATCTGCGAGAGAAACCTGTACAGTGTCTATGCCCTTTAAGAGCGATGTTTATCGAATAGGCAAAAGGACCTACTTTCTTGCAAAGTAAGACGTAGCAGTAACACGATAGACCACAAGTCACCGGTAAAATGGTTACTTTTAGGAAATGTGCACTCTCATAGGTTTTAATTACATTAAGGATTTCGAGGAAAATTTGACAAGTAAAGTGGCTTAGTGAGGATTTCTATGATGACATTAATAAATAAAACAATCATCAACGAGGCAAGGCTGCCAACCTTTCGGACACATTCCCATTGATATTGCACGCGACGCGGACGACATTTTTGATGCCCAGTGAGCTCTCCCCCTTTTTTTATATACTTGTACATATTTACATAGTATTATGTATCTTAGTGTTAGCTTGTATAATGTATTTTTACATTAAAATCTTTCTTACACGTATAGGTAAGTAGTTATAGGCGTTAGTCACGCCGCCGGTCGCGGAAATTGCACACCGCAGTGAAGTAGCAAGGGCAATCACTTGGAAGTTACTTTAAAAACATAGGTACCGCAAGAACATACAATTATTATAAGAACCTTGAACCTTTTCAATTGTCAGCAATATCCAACCGTGGCGGTCAAAAGGTTAATGATTTTATATTACCTATTACTTATTTAATACGTTGGTAAACTTATCCATCGGTATGTTTTGTAGCAGAAACTAAAACTTCGGTTGATTTACAATATTTATCGTTGTTTCGTATATGCGTAGCGTAGCACGTAGCGTGGCACGTCGCGTATGTACGTAGTGTAGCAAGTAGCGTAACATGTATATAGATAGATAAAATACTCCTTATTATGAATAAACATTACAAATGTAATTACAAACGTCCTTAACAATTTATAAACAATATTATAGTTCCTATTCGGCAATATAGCCGAATAGGAACTATAATATTGTTTATTTAAGTATATACATTCAAGCAAGTAAAATTATTTAAGTCGTAAGTAAGTACGTAGGTACTATTCAACTATAAGAATTTTTATGATCCGTTCCCACAAACAAACCGTGAAAAAGGTTTTATGGGGCGTAGTTTTAATTAAAATACTACTGTAAATTCTTCATAAATAAATAAAAATGTAGTAATTTTACATACAGAGTGAGACAATAGACCGTGTTATCGATAAAGGTGATCTTATAGTATAGCAAAGTACGTAGCGTAGCCAGCAGCGTAGCACGTAGCGTAGTGCGTAGTAAAGCTCGTAGCATAGCGTAGCACGAAGAGTTGGGGCTCGTCTTCTGTTGTTGGGATTAACGGCATTACAAATATTATAAATAATTACAAATATTTCTTACAACTCCCTTAATTAATTTAATTATACATTACATATTGGTACTAATTTATCTATGCTTAAATATCTAAATCCGCAATGAACCAAATTACTTAATTGCATGTGACATTGCGCTAGTTTGCATAAGTGTGTAATGTAGGTATTGTAGGTAATACGAGAAGTACTATATTTACAATTTATTATACTTATTTATGCAATAAAAATTATATATACCGCGAAACGAAATAAAAGAAAGGACGCAAGTAAATGCGAACCTTGATAATTGATACTAGACAGGTACCTGTTTTGAGATTGACATTTATTAGAACCAGTCTAAATAGAGCAGGTCACAAGAATTTTTTGCTAGCCCCGGTCTAGATTGGGAAACAGCAAACTGTCTCATGTCGCGTCGCGCACTGTGACAACAACGCTGCGCCCGCGAAGGCTCGCACATAATAGCCGGGCGCGGCTGACACACATGCACGTATGCCATTATTTTACACACCTAACATAACTGGTTCACTCACAATAAAAACAGCCTATAAAGAAACATAATGGAGACACATTTGTCGCGTAAAAGCCTTATATTTCATTCAGTTTACGATCGGACCAACAATAAAATAGCAACAAGTTTTGGATTCCTCTTATTTATTACCTCAGCTTTAACACATTAATTAACAATACTCTACAATAAGCATAAATATAACATTATCGTAATACGGTTCAGGTCACTTCGACAGGCACATGCTCGTTTAGACGGATCTAGGTTAGTTATAAAATACTTGCATTAGGTCCTGTCCATTATTGATACGATGTTTATCAAGAGAGACTTGAGTATGTGTGACAATAAGCAAAGCTTGACAATTACCAACATACCAAATATAGCGGGTCTTAAAGGCTTGGCTAACTTGTCTCTATCTTATTCTAAATGACGTACCGATCAATTCGTTGTTACAAATACGAGCAGGTATATATTAGGAGCTCCTGTTAAGATAGCTTACGTATGTGGTAAGCTGAGCAGCCAGATTTGGTTAGTCTATCGATATATCAATGACATTAACCGGGAAATTTATCTTAGAAAGTCTAAAACAATGCTCCTGTTTGATAAATATTGCATGACCATTGTCTCTGGCAATTAATTGATTTAGAGCGTTCTCTTGGGACCCATGGTCTGGTTGTTAACATAAGCTGGATCCGTCTAAAGAAGGCAAGGTTTAGTTGAGACTAGTGGTAGAAGGCGTGGGCTGCAACGGGGGCAGCCACTGCTTTCACGACGTGACCACCAAGGGGCTCCTTGTGCACGACTGCGTTGAAGCCGTTTTGAGGATCAGCAGTATACTCCACAGTGCGCCGAGTGCCATCGGGTTCTACCAGAGAGTACGAGCCCTGGACAACGTCGCCGTTACGGGATTCTTGCTGGTTCTTTGAGTCACCTGTAAAGAATACGTATATACCTTATTATATTATATTATATTATACCTTATTATATATTGCTAGTAATGCTCGGGGTGTGAATTTATCAGATATATGGATGTTATATGCTAAAAGTATGCAGGGTCGTTTTAGGGGTTAAATATGGAATTCAGCTGCATTTTCCAGGCTGAAACTGACTTTGTTGGATACGTTAAGATAATCATAATGAGATAATGCAGACACAACTGTTTCGCAGATGGGGCTAACTGTTAGTGAAATTACTCTACAGAAAAAGTATGGCATCTGGCGAATTTGTTTTTCCGTTTTTTCTAAATTTGCCCAGGCGATAGGTAACGAAGCAATACTGACCGGTGAGGGCATCCTGAATGTCATAAGCGTAGGAGTACTGTGGGTTAGGGTCGTAATCCTCGACGGGAGCGACCTTCGCAACGGCATGGCCCAAGAACGGCGCGGCGAGGGGGTGCCCGTACGCAGGCCGAGCGACTGCAAGAGGGGCGGAGTACCCCAGGGGTCGGCCGTATGCGTAGGGTGATGCTACTGCGGGTAGTAGACCTCCAGCCGCTCCTTTGCACACCGCCAGGATAGCTGCTACGATTATGACCTAGACAAAGAAATAACATTAGAATAAGAAACAACATTATTATTATTTGTTTTTCCATAAACAAATAATAATAATGTTGTTTCTTATTGTTTGATTGGACCCAAATTATCACTCAATTTCCAGGGGATGACTTCTAATTTCAGACAATAAAAATAATCTATGGGACAAAATGTTCACCTTTGCAAAATTGAAACAATCGATGCCTGGACGACGACAATAGGCATCCTTCCACACCAATGTATGCCAAGCTCAATAGATTTAGGAGAGATCCTACTCTATTTCTATAGCTATACGACCTCCATGTCTATCCCATTAATACAACTTTTAGGTAGGTACAATTATTTCAGGTATAACATTAACTTTTTATGTGCCTGTATGCCATGGCAAATTTATGATAGTATTAATCAAAAGAGACAAAACATATTACCTATTTCAATAAAATTTAAGTTATTAGAAAAGCTTCCCATACCTTCATGTTGCGTGAGTACCTTCGGTGGGCGCTCTTACTCGCTGTGACGCTGAGGGTTGCGCACACGTCGCTTTTATACGCATGTGCACTTGCACTGCTCAATGCACCCGCCTAGAAAAACGTTAGATCTGTCACGGCCGACCCTATACCCTTTACCATACCGGTCGCATTAATATCTATTATTTGAAACTGATCAACTGGCTCGGATGCCTGAAACTAGATTTGGGAGGTCCGATATTTTTAATATTTCAGCAATTACGCGTTTACTGCCCATGATTCATGAAGTCATAATCTTGCCCTCCGTCAAGGCAAGATAATGTTAAGTGAATGAATACTCATCATTATCGACTAAATTAAAAAGCATCCTCCAATCAGTAGATAAGGGGGCAACAAATCCTACAGCAGATGAATTATAATTGACACGATAGTACAAAAATCACCCGGGACCAAGCTCTACATTTACATGTTTGGCGAAGGTAGATAATATGTTTGGGATATTAAAAACTCATATAGATAGATCAGCTCATCGGCAATCCTTTTATGAGGCATAAGATCAGTTGTAGTGGGGACGTCTGACGGCTGAAATAATGATTATGATGATTGCAGCCCAGAAATAGATTAGCTCAAGGGATGTGAGCAAGGTCACTACATACCTACACATACCACACACCAGGTTCAAAACAAAATCCCGTGAACACGATGACCACATCTGTTACCGGCCCGGTGCTATAGTCGCCGAGCGCTGCAAGCAAGAATAGTCCTTACGGTGGTTAGATATGAACTTCTTTGATGGTACATGTTTTACCCGAAAAAATCTTAAAATATCAATGAAATGACACCTAGCAACAAAATGCCTACCCATTTCAACAAACATTCATATATATCCATCCATACATATAACGCAGTCTGAAATAATTTAAAATTAAGTTAAAGAGTATTCGACACTCAAAAGTCAACAATAATTGGATTTGATTAACGATGCTTCGCGTTTGAAATGCCTTCTCCTTTTGAGATAGTTTCGTAAGTTCGAACTGTATGCAGCAGGGAGGCGGTATAACAAGGCGGCAGTTTTTGGGTCACAGCTGCACGTTATCAATGTGCATACATGTGTGATAGTAGTCATACAAGTGAGTCGTGAGATAATTCATAATGGTCGAGCCTTGTACGGACAATCGATCTGTGCCCAACTAAAACGTTTATTATTTGAACTAGTTATTGCAATATGTTGTTCACCTTTGTCTTTTAGAAAAACATATTATTTTGAAACTAGTCCTTGCTCAGTTTTGAGCACGGTTGGAAAATTTACCAAAATTCAAAGTTCAGTTGAGTTACGTTAAAAGAAAAGAAATCTGTTGGAAAAGCAAAGATTTAATAGCCTGAATTAGAATTTATTTAAAAACTCTGAAAATTCGAATCCAGTCCAATCTATAATGTGAAAAGCTCATCGTGAAAACTTAGCTGAAGTGGGCTTGAAGTGAACCGGGCTTGTGTCAATCCCTAGCATCAGGTGGAATGGTAGCATTAACAGTTCTTGATTCCCTGGTTGAGAACAAAATAGCTGGTAGAGTCGAAGCAATGCTTATAAAATCTATTTACCACTTGTTGCGACACCGGCGAAATACGGGGGCCAAAGCTCATCAATTTAAGTTTAAGCCATTGGTTTAGTTAAAGATAGACCTTGATTAGGTACTTTGGAATTCTGTAAGAATTCCGCCTGTTCTAGATAAACGTCAAAGTGAATTCCATCAGGCGCTAATAACTACTAGCATAGCACTGACTACTGTAGAGGACGCTGATGACGTCATGATATGTACCAACACGGCTACATTATCTCCGATTTATTGATCGCAAGTAGATTTGTTAATACCAATGTGTTACTGATAAATCTAGACTAACGTGTGAGCAGTGGATTCATATCGCACCTGCACGCAAAACCACTACAGGCTACCCACCAAACATTTCAATCGGCTACCACACTTGTGACAAAGAGAAAATCAAATAATACCAATTTATCAAAGCAGCCCTAAAGAAGATAATCCGCCCAAAATCATAGAATATGAATATGTTACGGATATCGTAAAATATTTTCGTTTGGGGACTTTATTTACGCTGACATTCTAGGTGATTCTGAGTCCACATCATCCCCTTCAGAAACACCTACCAACGCCGCCGTCTCGTGATATACCTACCTACCCTTCTGATTTCATGGTTTCCGGCTGCAGAATAGCGATCAATCGTAAATTGCGGACGGAGTGATCCTGCTTTCGTGGATAGCAAAACTTTTGAGGCTAGTGAGTGATGACGTATGGACGACTGCTAGGTACCTACAGGCTCTGTAGGTCTGTAGTACAGAGTGTGACCCTAGGTCACTGCCCGTAATTATTTGTACATGTCGGTTTTTAAGACCTCAGAATCAATTCTACTGCTCCAATTATAATATGAAATATCTCTTTAGGTTTTTTATTTGAGGTTTTTCTGAGTTTAGGACAATGATTTTAAAATTCTGTTCAAATGACAATAAAAATAATCGTCTTCGATTTCAATCAAAACAAACGAGTTGAAACGAGTATTGTAGTGCCATCTAGTATGAATCATTGATACTACGCCATTTGTACTGTTAAAATATTGTACCAAAACTTAAAAATTTAACACCGACCTACAAAGTAGTACAAAGTAATAAAATAAAATAATCAATCTGATAGGGATCAATGGTGAATAACTTAGCTATAATAAACGCCTAAACATATATACTTTTTTTTATATCAGCGCTCGCATACACTTTCAAAACCAAGTATGGCAACATTAAACATTTCTGTTTATGAAAGAAAACGTCACTTTTGACTTTCTGTATTCCTTTTTTCGTGAATGTGTAAAATCCAACAAACACTGTGCTTTGTTATGTGTTTATAATATACGGAATTGATTTTTTAGTTAGTGTTAAGTACAATGGCAGACTTTGATGCAATATACCCTGATGAGACGGAACTCGAGGAGAATATAGAAGAGACACATGTGACGCTTGTCCCTGATCCGATCGTGATTCGAGGGGCTGGGAATATGACAGTGTAAGGTTTTATTTATGCTATCTGTTTAATAACATCAGCTGTTAGGTCTCTATTACCTTCCTGGCTCGACAACGAGGGGCTGCACGCACCGTGGGTCGCTTGCTGGAGAGTTATTCTTGAGTCTTTGTCACTCGACCTGTGGCATTGAAGCACTATTTCTTTATACATAATGTTGACCAGGCGCCAATTTTCAATATGTTTTACCTTTAATTAGATTAGGTTAAGCTCTTACCGATGTCCAATTGTTTGAACAGCAATAGAGAGTTTAAAATTTATAAACAAACATAATATGAAATTATTTTGTTATTGTTTTCATATTAATCTTTACCATTTAAATTATTTAAATGTGTGTGATCGATTATCCTTGTCCGTCTAGACATAGCACCTGATTAGAATAAGAGTAACAATTAATTGAACACAAATTAAAAAGACTAAAAATTATAAAACCATGACCCAGTTTTTTTTAATGTCTTGACTAACTTAGTAATTTCTCTTTATTGCCAATCATACTGATCCACTGGCTGGAGTATAATATTGTATTCTAAGTTTGGAAAAAGTAGTTAAGACAATGAATAATACCTATTATACCTAATGTCTGAGAATGTCAACTTAAAGATTCTATTTATTTATTAAAAAATAAAATTGGTAATCTAAATGCTTTCAATAAATCTAACTAAACGATTTGTTTTTAAGTATAATAAATTTTTTCTCAAAACATGAGACATGAGGCACAGATGAGTCAATCCCTCAGCCAGGACAAAGAGCCCTATGTACACAGATAAAGAAAACCATTACACATTTAAGTACTCTGACAACATTGTTTGTGATTGTTTTTGTTAGCCTAAAGCTGTGTTTACACTGAAAAGACACAGGAATTATGTTCCTTTTACATCAATATGAGATGTAGAATCCATTATTGATGTGTATATTTAAATAAGTATTCACAATACTTATCATAATAATTGTATTGTATTTATTCCTGCATGGTTTTTATAAAATATTTTCCTCTTCTTCAAGAACCAAATTGTTTTTATTATTCAAACTACTCAAAGTTGTTATTATGAGCTGCATAAAAATAACTTTAACAGTTTTGCAGTTTACTCAAAAGAAATAACATAAAAGATTGTGTTTTACTTTGATAAGTAACTGTAAGATATATTAGTTTGTGGCTTGTGGTTTTATTAATCATTATACATAATTAATACTGTATTGTGTTCCGCACACAATATAACAGGTGTTATTATGACCTGTATACATAGTTACACATTACACAATGTTTGTAATTACTGCTTATCAGTATTTGTTAAGTTATTTACCTACGTAACAAGATGTAACAATCTATGTTAAACCTACTTACTAAATCTTATCTTTCACTAACTTTTGCCCGTGACTTCATCCGCTTGAAATGTTTCTTGCTCCGCTACCCACCCGTTCATGCTGCCTTATATTCTTTTTGGTCTGCTCCTAAGGGTCCTAGCATATTTTTTTTTCCTCAAGAACAGGGCTATCAAATGCAAAAACATTTTTTCAAATCCAACTGGTAGTTCCAGAGATTAGCATTATTATATTATAGTATAGATTCGAAGTTACAAATGTTTTACAGATTTAGCAAATACAATCAAGTATTATTTTTTCCCATCTGAAGCCCTGATTGCTCTGATTCGACCTAGAGGCCGTTGGCAGGACAGTGTCAGCAAGCAATTTCTAGGACATGACATGATACTGAAGCAACAGCTAAAGAGTCAAATTATTTTGAAATGCAAAGGCCAATAATAATGATGAATCTGTGTTAGATCGTGGGTCATTATGTTATCAGTTATATATTATCAATGCATGAAATCTGAAATGATTGGTATCAACTCACTTGATGAAGACATTTAGTGAGACATTTAGAAAACCTATTCATTCAAAATAAATATGTTAATCATGCTTTAATAAGCAGTATTATTAACTAGAAAACTAGTTGAGCCAGTTTATGTATACAAATAACCAGTTAAATTCTATTGATTCTGAAAATGCATTTTTGTCCACAAATGATGCTATTTGGTTGAAATTAAACAACCATTAAATTAAGAACCAATCAAGATTCAATCAAGAATATGGACCTGGTCTGAAATAAATGTTTATTATTATTATTATTTTGTGTTATGTATCTCTTGGGTGGCTATAGTGGATGGGTTACCTAAAACTATGGAAGGCCGATGTCCCCTGCCTGATCAATGTTATGGTATACACGGATAAAATGGCAGGGGGTGACTTGCACACTCAATAATGGGCTCCCGAAAACTGTCGCTAGCTCATAGTGACGTAGCGACAAGGGGGCAACATGTCCTGAGGTGCTTGAGGAGTGGAGAGGTATTCCACGGCTTTCAGAACAATCCCAGAGCCCGGAATACTTTCTTCCTCCAAGCACGTTTGCTCTTGCGAATCTCCACTCAAGCCGGCCAATTTAGGCAAAAATGAGGTGGGAGCTCTGTTCCTCGTCAGTGTCCACTCAAGCCGGCCAATAAAGACAAGCCAGAGATGAGGAACAAGATTTCTCCCGGGAGATAGGGTCCGTGAGGTCGCTACTGCCCAACAGCTCGCCACATGCTGCCCTGCGGGCTTCTGTATCTCTTTTGGTCTGGCTCCTCATCGTAGACCTGTTCCGGTAAAGTGAACTCTTCCGGCACAGACCTAGAGTTTGGAGTGCCCCCACCACGATGTCAACGTGTGAACGTGTGATACGGCGGTGGGGTTATTATTATTATTAATAAGCAGTATTCACCAGGTCATGTCTAGGAATTAATGTACATAAATAGACATTGAATCATGAGCCTAATTTGCTGGCTTTTGATAATTAGGTTGTCTTTTAAAAATTGTTTATCTTTTAATGAGAAACCTTAAAGTTCATAATAACTTAAAATAGAGAACTATTAGTCATCTCGATAGTCACCCCCTTTCTATCCATATCATCTCCCACACAGTTCATCTATCGTTTCTTTAGTCTTCCCCTACTCTTATAGCCATCAAAAACTTTCCTCACGACATAACATAACCACTACCATTTTTCAGAATATGTTGTGTGCCTTTTATTAATCTTTGCTTAATAAATGTATTTTCTTTCTTTCCTTACCATAACCATTACCCATTCCAGTTTCGGCCTGAGTAACCGCTTCAACGGCGAGTTCCCTTCAGGCCTGCAGTCCCGAGTCGCGCCCGAGGAGTACCAGGCGACGGTGGCGCGCATCAACAGCGTGCTGAAGAAGACTCTACCCGTCAACGTTAAGTGGCTGTTCTGCGGCTGCGTGTGCTGCTGCTGCACCCTAGGATGCTCTCTCTGGCCCGTTATTTGTCTAAGTAAAAGGGTATGTATCTATCTATAATTCTTTGGCCTGAGTATTGGCACTGTATTGTATAACAGGCTGGAGTTCGCAACTCCACGTCCAAACGCTTATTATGCGTACGGGTGGGACAATGAATCTTTCGATCCACACTAGGTCTTCAATAAAGCCCAGCAACGTCTTAGAACTGTGTAAAGGCAGAAACTATGTGAGAATATTGGATTTTTGAGAAGGTCAACCACTGTAAGTACAGATAAATGTTCTTAGAAGTATGACCAATTAGTAACTGCTTTTACATATTTTGTTAAAAATGGGACAGTCAGCTAGAAAATCATCAATTCTCACGTTGTATTTTATGATGCTAATCAATGCAGTTTCGTATCATAATTAAAAAGACTTTTCAGGACCAACTGGATCAGAATACTAGAAAAGCCACAAATAGCAAAAAGCTTTTCTTATATATTTCGTAAAAAAATAATGGATAAATTAAATTCTGAAAGTAGTTTAAATTGACACTCCATACTACAGCTCCTTTAAAGTATTATATGGAGAGGTGGAAACCGGGTTCTTTGCTTTTTAATAAACACCTAAATATTTCCATCTAACGATTCGCACACAGTTACATGTCATGCACACAACCTCACATTGCTTTGCCTTAACCTTCAACTTTACTTCGATAGAGCAATTTACTAATACAGAGTTTATTTTTAAACCTAAGCTCTGCCTTATTGAATTAGTTTTATAGGCACCCTGCCCTGGTTAATATTACTAAGGTTTATAATAACACCATATACAGTCAGCAACAAAAGAAGAACAAAGATGAAAAAAAAAAAAAAACACAGAATTAACGAAAAAAAAAAATATCACATAGTTTTTGTGTTAATTTATTTTGTATAAATAACTGTGTTAACCTACATTTGTTGCTGACCGTACCTCTTACATCGGAGGGAATGGGCGAGATCATTTAATTGTAACTTATTACGCCTTCGACACTTGGTCACGTTTTTGTGTCAGCTGTCTATTATCGAGTAACGTTATGTTGCTTATGTATCGTAAATCTTTATATAAACAAGTATACATATAAAATGGCATCATGGCATGGCATGTTCTATAATTTGCATTCAAGTACATTATTAATGGTAGGTCTACATTTTCTTTTTGTTATAAATTACCTACCACTTAACACTGCTTTAGTTACTTTTAAACACATATTGCCAACATATGTTTTTAAAAGTAACTAAAGTAGTGTCTTCTATTTTCTTAGGATCACAGAAAGTTCTGTAAACTGTTCGCAGGCTTTTCTCCGGTAGGTATAAATCAGTACTCTAATTACGTAATACACGATCAATCAATCAATTACGACACGGTTGGCGCAGTGGCTGAGCGATCGACTGCTGCGTAACGTGTCGCGGGTTCGATCCCCGCACGGAACAAATATTTGTATGATCTGCAAGTAGTTGTTCCGGGTCTGGGTGTTAGTGTATGTGAGTTTCTATGTTTGTAAACGCACCCACGATACAAGAAGAAATTCTTAGTGTGGGGCAACGTTTTAAAAAAAAAAAAAAAAAAAAAAAAAAATCACTGAATCGTTTTGAAACAGATTGCTAATCCATTGCTTCGAAAAACAATCTACTCAACAACGTAAATAACGCAATGAATGTTCTTGAACACTCAAAATGAAACAGATTAGTCGTAATCGTTTACGAAAATGTGTTAAGTAATTAGATAGCAGTTCTCGAAAACCGCATAATGTAATATTTCATTATCACTCCAACCAACACAATGTAGTTACCTTTAGACTTAGGTATACACTTTGTTCCCTGTAGATAAGTATAGATAGGTTACCGTAAGATTATTACGAGTATAAACTGTCGAAAAATTGTGTGAACTGGGTGAAATGGGCTAGATTATATCTGTGACCAACCTACTTCCAAGTTGCTCGCAGCTAGGCGGGCTATTTAGTATTAGCGCAAGGTGAGTTACGTCTAGGGTTGCCAGGTGTCCGGATATGGCCGATTATTTACAATTGTGTCCGACCAAATATATACAAGTCCGACCTGTCTGGCTTTTGTTAGGCGTTTGGTCAACCGCGCCCCGAGTGAAACAACAAAACTCAACAGTTTACAAAAGAGAGCTTTTGTAAACTGGAAAGTTGATTATAAATTATTAATTGTTTTAGTTACTTTCAATGTAAAGAAGTTACAAATTACTTTAGTAATACTAAAATGTGATTCACAATAACATATAGGTCATTATTAAGAGTAGAGTAAGTCTCAAATGAATAGCAGTAATAAATACACAAATTAAAGTTTAATTTTTTTTCTCCCTTTTAAACACCATAATTATGTCAGTCTTTTAGGGCAAAATGTGGGCAAATGAATCCGTGTCCGGCTTTAAAATTTTTGGGCCTGGCAACCCTAGTTACATTGCAAGCAAATTTGATACCATTTCCTAATTTGGTTTCCCATGGATAGATTATAAACTATCGAAAAATAATGCATTAAATTGTAAATGGTTTGTTGCAGTACACAATTTTTCGACAGTTTATAATCTAACGGAAATAATACCGACATAAACTAAAGAATTTCAAAATTATCCCGGGATATATTTTTCATTCATAGATATAGACAAAAAGATAAAATGTTGTACCTATTTTGCTTGTAGGAGTAGACTTTGATTTTGTAATTCCACATGATTTTATAATGCATAATAATATGATAAAACACGCCTCCCCCAGTTTCAAAACATAGCCTAGGTAGAATTCAAAATGAGTACACAATCTATCCGTGAACAATATGCACATATTTTGATCTCAATTCTATTTTATATTCGATTTATCTCAGACAGGAAAACAAAGGCGGCATATTTGAATCATTTTGCTGTTTTCTTCTTATACCTACCCTGAACTGACTACAATACACGACGGTATTGATAATGTCATTTGTTGCAATTAATTAATTATGCCGTTGTAAAGTTTACCAAGGGATCTCGCGCACTAAACGGCCACAACTCGGGCCAGTTGTGGCCGTCTAGTGGTATTGTATGGTGTGCGGCTAGTTGGCCGTTGCGACCATGTGCGCGAGATACCTAACTATGCTTTTAATTACCGCTTGTCTATTATGTACTACAAACGCGTAAAACTGAGATTTCACAGAGATTTTCATATTTGACTGGCTGACCCGACAGACGGCCCGTCCAAAAAAGCCAATGACCAAAACCGGCGATAAAATTTATTTTTGCGGCCATCTATCAAACATTATTTATTAAATGCAGAATAATATGACGAACAAAAGATAATATTCGGTAACATAACCTAACCTCAGTGTGAACCACGTTATAGTATTAAGTACCGAGTTACATAAAAATCCAAGTTCAAATCTACATCTCGGACTGCATTTGTAGAGAACTCGTTTATCAATTCATTTCTGTGTTAGGTTTTTCCAATACTGACTAAGGTTTCAACGATGGCCGCGGTATAAAACCAAATGCGCCACTTCCCATAGTGATTTGGTCATTTTCCCTGCAATAAAACAAACAAAAATTGCCAAATCGGACGGTTCTCAAGTGATGCGCTTACCAACGAACAGCATTTCATTTTAATTATATAGAAAACAAAAGTATCTAAAAATCCTTTCTATACTTTAATTTTTTACCTGTCCTAGTTTCAAATGTGCCTGCAGCTGCGCTTTTTTTTTAGGGTTCCGTAGTAAACAAGGAACCCTTATAGTTTCGCCATGTCTGTCTGTCTGTTTGTCCGCGGCTTAGCTCAGAGACGGTTAGTACTAGAAAACTGTAATTTGGCATATGTATACATATTAATCATGCCGACAAAGTGCTAAAATAAAATAAAATATTTTTTTTAGGGTACCTCCCCTACACGTAAAGTAGGGATGTTTTTTTTTCTTCATCTACCCCATGTTGTGGGGTATCGTTAGAAAAGTATTTCAAAAATATTGTGAGTTTGTCAAAACCATTTTTGCATTCAGGGATCCGTTTGCGAAATATTAAGCTTTTAACTGAATTTTTTTGTTAGGGTCAAGTGTGCCCCCCCCCCCCCCATCTTCTAGCTAAATGGTTGTACTTGGATTTGTGAAAAAATTCACAGCAGTAGTATATATAACGAAATTAAAAGGAAAACTATCAGAGCTAAGTAGGCTCTACAGGTTAACGAGTAATAAAGTAATAATTGACCAACTTAAATTTGCAGTTTGAAAAACATGATCTCCCATACATTCCGTATGGGAGAACATGTTTTCTACTACAATGTTAAGTTTGTTCTTGGGATAAATTCATCCCAACTACGGAACCCTTCATTGTGCGTGGTCCGACACGCACTTGGCCGGGTTATTTAATAGAAATTATATTGTATTATAGAGGTATGAGAAACAGGGTGTAAAGTTCATTCATCATCCATAGAAGAGGGAGGATTCTCTGACCAGACGGGTGTCGTGTCTGGTGGGCTACTGCCCGACGATTGCTGTCGGGACTTTGCATATATGCCAGTCACACGGGAAACCCTGCTTGCGCGATGCAGGATTTTGTGTGATGTCACTGTGATGCGTATTTCGCATGTGGGGATGTAGAGCCGCCACAGTATCATTCTCTGGCTAGTTTTTCCTGTAGATATGTGTATTGTCGACCTGGAAATAAACCCAGTCAAAGAATTTCGACGTTGTAGGTACGAGTAATACAGCAGTTACTCAAATAGCACACGACCTTCGATCAGTATTATTAATTAACATCACCTACAATGTTGCACATAAATATTAACTTTGTGGTTTACGCTCATCAACTCGTCCATCAATGGCTGGCAGACACTTACGTTCCAAGTTTGAACTATTTATCGTTTGCCGATATATAAATAGTTGTCTACATTAAATACAAAATACGATAATAACTTTGTAATTTTCTTTCCAGACGCAACACTCTCTGAACAAACTTTTGGAATGGGAAAACAGTCGGCTGTACAACAAGCTCGGCCTTCGCTGGCGACTCACGAAGCAACACTGCGACTCCTCCTCCATGATGGAATACGTACTTCTTATAGAGTTTATTCCCAAAATACCCATATACAGACCCGACTAAGGGTCTCACGACCCAGTATCGTAGACTAACTGTACTGTAAATATTACACATAAATCATAATACTGTACGTCATTGCATCTCGAAGATAACAACAATTTGCATGGCCAAGCCAATGAACCTGTAAACTAGAAAATAACCTATTTGAGAAGCAGTCCAAATAGAAAGTGATTGTCATAATCTTTTGGAAATTACACATTGTTACCGTCGCGTAGCGAGCACGAATAGGCAGGATGCCTGGGTAAAAAAAAAAAAAACAATTAGTCCGTCAGCCAGATAATAAAAAAATATTAGACACGTTTTGCTTTATCATAATAAAAAAAATATACTTAGATAAAACGCATTTTAAGTTGGGGTGTGGGTCGCTACGTCACAAGTAAATATAAAATCTACACACTTGTGATGTCATGGCACATTTTCTATCGCCGTAATCTTAAGATTACGTAAAAAAAGAAAAAATACGTGTCCAATATTTTTTAATAATCTCCAAGACGGACTAAAAAAAAATTTTGTTATCATCCCTATTGGTATAATTAGGAATACAGTGTTGGAGGCATATTAGCGGTGTCGTTCCTGGCATAGTGCTGTTTATGTAAATATAAGCAAACAGTACATATAAACACGGACAAATAATTGCTACTGTTAAACGCTTTTTGTGTATAGGTGTCGCATATATCGCAAGCTTATACTGCAAATGTTATCGCAATGTGTATATATTTTTTGAAGTTTACAATGATGTAAAAGCTGCAAAATATGTTATCGAACTTCTGATAAAAAAGTACTATAACTAGTATTGTAGATGATTGGCTAAGTGCTAGCGATATGTTATATCTATGGAACCATTTTGTTTTCTGTTCAATTTGCAATTGTACTGTACTGCATCAATACTCGAATTTACACAATTGTATCTTTATATGAACTTACTACAGACTTGTCTTAGAACATTACTTCAGATACGTTTTTATCTGAAAGTTTATGTTATCAACGCACTTTTATACTTACAATTATCTAAAGGTAGATATACTGTCTAGTATCGGTCTGTGTAGTGCTGTATATACAGGGTTATTTTAAATTGGTTAGCTAAACTCCACAGGCGCGATGGGTTTCAATCTAAACACCTAGCCTTTTCTCAACTTTATTGTGGTCGGCTTCCAGTCTAACCGGATTCAGCTGAATAACAGTATTTTACATTGATCGACTGCCTATCTGACCTCCACAACCCAGTAACTGGGTAATACGATACCCCTTGGTAAGACTAGTTGTCAGACTTTCGGGCTTCTGACGACCCGTAACGACTGTCAAAGATCCACGAATGACAGCCGTGACCAACGGCTTAACGTGCTTTCCGAGGCACGGTGTAGTCTCGGTATGTAAAGATGGATGGATGGGTATCCACGGACCACCCCCGGCAAGCGTAGCTTAACCTGATGGATCGACCCGTGCGACTGTTATTACTTAGCCACGAGCTCCTCCTATCAATCAACACCATACAAATTAAAATGATGTGATGTGTCTGTGTGAGTTTTGGGAGATTAACGACCGCTGTTACTGTTATTACTTAAAGTATGAGTTGAGAAAAACTGTTTTCTTATGTTTTATCGTGTTTACATATCGATACCAATCACACAGGTAAAGTTTACACAAAATAAAACAGATTTTTTAAACTGATATTTGAAGGGCGGTCAATGACTCCACAAAAAAACGTATATTTTTGTTTTTTCCCGTTTGGAAATCGGTACCCATCGCGTCTACGGAGTTTAGCTAACCAAATTAAAAATATTCCTGTATATGTTGCTTTCTGGTGCTCGTGATGCGCACGACTACTCGGTGGAAATACATTGGAACACCTGAAGAATACTGTATGCTCAAGAACAAGCCTGTGTATTTTTGTGATATCATTGTTTTTTTTTTTACATTTTATACCTAATCAGTTTATTTCCAGCTGACCTATTTCGACAATAATAAAGCTAAAGGAACTTCCATCACATACTACGCATTTGAAATGCTTTATGTACTTATTCATGTAATAAACATCATCATTAATATCGTACTTCGTAAACTAAGCAGTCCATTGCCAGCCACGTTTATGTACAGTAATTTTTACTACTTTATGTTTCGTTTCCTTTTTGTTATATAATGTTCTCACTGCAGGCCTCCTCTCTGTGAGGGGGAGTGGACCGTAATCCACCACGTGGGCCCAGTGCAGGTTGGTAGATGCCCCATGTCTTCGTTATTTTTTGGTTCTAGGATATAATTATCGGTTTCCTCACGATGTTTTCCTTCACCGTTTTGAGTGCAGTGGTGATGAAATAATTTACACAAAGTAAAGCGCCTGTCAGGGTTCGAACCTAGAATCTCGAAAGTCGCGGCTGTTACCACTGGGCCACACTACTCACTGGGCCTCCACTGTGCCACCACTGCTCGTTTTATTTTTGTTTACTACAAAATATGCTTAATGTTCCGTTTTGCGAAAAGAAAAGGGAACATAATTACCCTAATGATGTTATCTATGTTAATAGAATGGTTGAAAACCCGATGTATAGAAAGACCTGCAATTGTGCACTGAGTGTTAATGTAACGAAATAGTAATTCTCGTAACAAACCGAGACATGTACCATCGAAGAAGTTCATATCTAACCACCGTAAGGACTATTCTTGCTTGCAGCGCTCGGCGGCTATGGAAACGGGCCGGTAACAGATGTGGTCATCGTGTTCATGGGATTTTGTTTCGAAACTGTCGGTCGATTCTGTAAAAATATTAACGCGAAGCTTAGGTGAAGTGAGCTGTCACTGCCACAGAATCGACCGGCAGGATGCTAGGGATTAACACTATTAACAGCTCACTTCACCTAAGTTTCGCGGTGATATTTTTACAGAATCGAACGGCTGGTTAGATATGAACTTCTTTGAAGGTACATGTCAGCGGTATTTTTATTCACATTTATATTGGACTAACTATATTGATATAGGTCAGTAGTCATTATTCCTCCGATACATTCTCATCACCGCACTGTTTTGCCATCCGTTCATAAATTCGTTTACCATTTTTTTAAAGCGTATACTTATATTGCTTTATGTATGTTATGTACCTGAATGTCCACATTAGTTCTATAGGAACAGTTAGAATCTGAAACAGTAGCTACAGTATTGTATCGCGGAGCCGATTCTAAAGTATATGCTAGGGAAATGTTTGGGACTGTGTTATTAGACGATTAGCTTATATATAATGTTATGTAACATTAGGAGAATCCCCGCCCTCTTTTCTCTTTTCAACATGTTGTGAATGATATCGAAAGGGCCGATATGACTTATCATCGCTTCTCAACTTATCCGTAATTATAAGATTTTCATTGAAACGTAGATCGCTCGGAATGTTCTCTTGCCACCTACACGTTTTAGTTATTAATAGTGTTTGAACGCAACGGTTGAAAAGCGAACAGGGTATGTTGACAGTAAGTTGTAAGTTAAGGAATTGTAAATATTTTAAGAACTTATAGATTATTTTTGTTCAAATAATAAACTCACTACATGTGAAGAACATACATCTTTCATTCAATACATACATAGAAAATATAAATTATTTTTCTCAGTTCCTATCGGGACTACAGATTTGCCAAAAATCAAATGTCACTAGCGTCGATTTTGGCCCAATGTGGGCCGTAGAGGTGTAACTATTGCACTACAAGTGTAAAGCTTCATGTGCTCTTGACTCTTGACATAATAATTTAATATATATTTATATATATATATTTAAGATAATTTTTCCCATCCACCATATTATTAACTCCCCCCCCCCCCCCCCTGGGTCATCGGCTTGCGACGCCCTTGACTGACAAGTTTGTAGCTGCCATCAGCACCATATCTCGGTCGTCATAATAATAGTGTCTCTAATAAGCAAGTCGGTGCAATCATGGTATTTCCTAGCTACTATTTTTTTCTTGGAAAACAAATCTAATTTCTACCAACTCGAAGTGAAGCCCACTTGACCTGAGCAAAGGCTGGCATTGGTATGATTTGATTGAATAATGCCGATATCATATCAGTCGATGTTAAGGCGCCGCGTATGATACTACGGATTCGCCGATTAAGTTGAGGTATAATACCTTACACAAGATACACACCAAGACAGCTACGCTGTAGCATTACAGCCGCAGCGCAACGCAAAAGAAGGATTTTTAGGCGCCATCTCCACGGGCGAGAGTATCGCGGCGATAGTCACGCTGTGACTTTCAATTATCGCCGCGATGATATCGTGGGTGGAGATTTATTCATAGAGTATCTATTAAATTTGAGTGCACAGCGAGACTCCCCGCTATTTTCTGTGGAGATCGCGCCTGACGCCCGCCCCAATCTGCGCTACTAGCCTTTACTTACCAATAGAAATGGTAGTTCTTGTCCGGATGACTGCTTTCACGAGGAATTCTTCATTTATTGCATTACCACTCGACGATGATAAATTAAGGCTACGACAGCGCCAAAACCACAGAAATCTAAGAAACTTCTAGCACATGTTAACATTTTTGGGCACAAATATAGCATGTGTGCTGTCTACTGTTGGTATTCAGGAATTGTTATCAATTTAACCTGTACTCTATTTGAAATGGAGTATAGTTTTGTTTACAGTCAGTGCCGGAGTAGCCCATAAGCAAATTAAACAATTGCTTAAGGCATCAAGTCCCGCGGGGCACCATAAACAACACCGAAAAAATGTTTGCTATATAGCTGATGAAAGGCAAGGCTGGTTGAAAACCCGCACGTATTGTTGGCTCGAGATGTTGTTGAAAGTAATAAAAAAAAAAGAACGACGATGCTGCAGGAAAGGCTCGATGCTTTATCAGTAGGTAGGTAAATATATTAACGTCGTAACCAGATCTTAGAATTGATAATTGTATGAAGTGTTCGACTTTGACCATTTCATAAAATGGTTGTTTTTGTGAAATGCCCACCAAAAATTGACCGTATCGTTTAAACGTCAACATTTAATTATATGTCAGTCCACGTTTGGAAATATCATATATGTAGGAGTGTAGGGTATCCATGGTTTAAGGTGTAGTAGAAATTGCCAAGTAACTGCGACCAACTTGGAACTTGCTCGCGGCCGCTGGTTTTTGGTAGGGGTGCTTACAAGCGGCGAGAAATGCAACATTACATAACGCTTAAAATTAGTTTTTTTTTTTAATATTACGCTTACGGCACCCCGAGCAAATGAGTTAGGATAAGTTACAAGTGCGACTAACCACGCGCATTTTGTCCCGAGCACAGAGTACTTTTTAATTGGTCCCGAGCGAGCGAAGCGAGTGGTGCCGCGGCAGCGGCCGCGCCGGCGAGCGCTCCAAGTTGATCACTTTCCATAATATCATATTTGGAAATAAAATAAAAGCTCATCGACTTTTTTTGTGCAGTAGGGATGGTTTTCCCTACTTTGTTGAATTTTTTGTATGCCACCGCCATGATGCACAACAAAAACAAAACGACATAAACGCCTCTACCCGGGGATAATCTAGCTATTTAACGATTAATAATCACTAATGCTTAGCCACATCATGAAGTAGTCGAGTTTTTAACTGTTCGCTGATTTGGACAGAAAACATCATAATGTGACCAGCGGTCGATGTTCTATTTCATGAAATACAACCATTTCATGAAATGGTTGTACATTTGACGAAATTATCAATCCTAAGACCGCCACGACATATACAGACAGATATGCTAAAAACGTTGAACTTAAAATAATTTTCCGCGAAGTTAATGCACGTAAAGGTCAAGTCGCATGTCAATAAATAAATAAAAATATAAGACCGATAGATACTACTTAAACAATTTCGCCCATGTGCATGTGCCCGCCCGTAATTTTTAAATATTCATGATATATTATCGAAAATTAACTTTAATATTTTTCATGTTATTAAAGTTTTTTTATATTTTGATTAGCGTTTGTGATATCTTCGATGTTATTGGCTCGATTTGGATGCTGTTTATTATCTCTAAAAGCTTTTATGTTATTTTATCGGATTAACTAATATTTTTTATTCACATTTGTCGACTATGAAAAAAAAAACGGAGGGGTAGATTTAAAAAAAAAACAGTGAAGTCCATAAAATCCCCACACAATAAAAAAGAAGTATAGGGGAGCCCACAGGCGTGGATTGCTTAGGGCATCAAGTAGTGTTAATCCGGCACTGTTTACAGTATTGATGTTCCGTAGTTTTGCTTGCTTACCGAGTTGTAATATGTATCACTATAGATATGATGTAGTCGTATTTATTTTACAAATGTATTTCGTTGTAAGTAATATAATCACCCTATAATGTTCCCACTGCTGGGTCACAGGCCTCCTCTCGGTGAGAGGGAGTGGGTCGTAATCCACCACGCGGGCCCAGTGCGGGCTGGTAGATGTCACATGTCGTCGATTTTTGTTGTTGTAAGAAACGCTAGATAACAAACACCTGTATGTGGTTCTGGAGTTTAGAGAAATCAGCCCGGTGATAATAAGGCAATAATTAAAAGAGGATGTTAATTGGAATTATTAGATTTATTTTGTTATAAATTACTTCATCATATACACATAAGTAAATACTCAAGGCACTTAACATTATGGTCCCTCCAAATAATACACTTAAAGTTATGACACAAACAGAACAATAAAAAAATGTACAAAATTGACACCTTACGCAATATTCTAGACAAAAATATACTGTAATTTCACGCCCGTAGGCTACATGATTTTTTTAAATACGTTTTACGAAAAATTTTGTAATTTAAAATATAATTAATACATCCATATATACTAATAACAGGTTTTAACAGCAACGTATTGCATAGCATAAACCTTACCCGACCAGTGTTAGTAACATCTCCGACAAAATACAAAACTCTTTGTAGTAAGACCCACTTTGTTTCAAAATACAGAGGTAAGTATCATAGCAGATGTCTCGGTTTAAAATAAAATTAAGAATTCATAATCAATTTAATTAAAACAAAGAATCAGATCGAAAAGAGACTACACAACCATTACAAAATAATATCTACAATATCTAATTTAGGGACGTTATTTATACAAGCTCTTATTATTTACATTCAGTCGTTGGAACGTTACTACTCAATATATTATTAATTTCATAAAAGCCCGAAATGGTAATACAGCAAATAGCGGGCGATACGTTATTATGGCAACTTTAGTGCGAAAACGCAAATAAATCATTATAATTGTACAAATCCATGGCTCACACGTCATTCTCTGATGTATTTGGTAGTTCATTATAAATATCATCAGGACTTGGACGGATATTGTTCTCCTTTTGCAGAAATATTGCACCGAGTATTGCAAGGGAAAACAAATCTCCATCAAAAATAGACTGTTAATAGTCTGCCATATATCTTAAAATACCTTTTAGAAAATAGTGACATCATGACAATATGGTAGACATCAGTCTTGGTGTATCAGCAGGTATCACATGTTACTCGCAATTTATTTAATCCACCGGGGACGAGTCGCTAGCGAAACTCCTTGCTTAACTCATCTGAACGTAGTTAATGGGGAATTGTCCTTTCAGGCCGTTGCACTCGCCGAAGTACCACTCTTCGTTAATTTTGTATCTAACTTGTATGGTGTCGCCGGTGAGGAAGCGTAGGTCGCCGGGCTGTACGGGCTCGAAATCGTACAAAGCGACTGCGACGCCGATGAGCGCGGGCGGCGGCGCAGACTCGTTCGGCAGGGCAACCTTGATCTCCACGTAGTTGGAAGGGAACAGGCCCTGAGCGCCGCTCCTCAAACTGCCACACAGCCATTCGTGGTCCACTCGCCGTATCAACTTTATTCTCGAGTTGGCCTGCAAATTATAAAAATAAATCTTAAGACATTGAACTGTGTAGTTCCAGCCTCAATTCAGAGTAAACGCAATTATCACGATTTAAACGTCAGCATTTAGAATCTCACGATATTCATAAAACTGTCCTCTATTATGTTTATAATTATAAACCTTTGAGGCCATATGCTGCAAAACAGACTTTGCCAACAAAATACGTCATAATTACCTACTGACGTCGACCATTTGTTAATAAATAATAACACAAGTGTATAAAAACGTGCTACCTGACATTGGTGCCAGTTGATGCTAGTAACGCCAATTCAAGTTTTATTAACAGCCGTCTAGTGCCTAATGAATGGTCAATCGGTATCACAGGACGTGAATTCAATTGATTGGGCGTAATTAGTGACCTAATAAAATGATGCTCACGCGATAACTACATCCTCACATTAAGGATCCGACCTTCTGCGAGAAGCGAAGAGTTTTGACCTCTAATCTTAAGGCAAGATTCCCAGACCGCTTTTTAACTTTTCATACGAAGGTGAACCTTATACCGATGGCAATAATGTTTACATTCGTATAAGCGAATGTGAGCAAGGGTTTCGTGCTAATATCAACATTATAATTTACGAATAAAGTTCACATTAGAATGAGACTCTTACTTTACTTTAAAGTTAAGTCAAAGGGCGGTCTGTGAATCCAGCCCTTAAGCTGCGTTTCCACCAGAGATGAGCGAGGATGCGTAGCGAGGGATGTGTGTGAAACTAACCAATAACATCGCTGCACTGTCATAGCTTGAGCTAAGCTAGCGTTGTTTTTGGTTAGTTTCACAGACATCCCTGGCTACACATCCTCGTTCATCTCTGGTAAGAACGCAGCCTTATTCTTGGTTCTTGCTATCAATACTAACGTGCAATTGTTCCAAGATTTATAACTGCAATGAACCCATGACCCGCTCTGATTCACTAATCATCATAATTACGAAACGTTGCGTGTGTCTTAAAGTTTAATCACTTGCGAATTGCGAACCACGCATCGTACAGGTTAAAGACACCAGTGGGTATTGTTATTGACTTAATTAACTTTCCCTGCGTAATCAGAACTACGACGTTCTATGACGCCGACGCTAACTTACGGGTGAAATACAGTGACATTAGAATAGTGAGGATTTTACTATCGAGATAATTGTGTAATTTATGCAACCAATTAGTACAAAACAAGTAAAAGTTTGTATGCACACGTAGATTACATTTGAACTGGCACACTAGGAACTTCTTGACGTTCAATAAAAGTAAAATTATATTAAAATTTAAAAAACGCCCGACACAAACATTTCCTAATTTTTCTTTCCTACTCCATCACCAGACACTGTTCATTGAGACCATTCCCAATGAACACAAACACGATGCCTGTGCTGTAAGTTGGTAAGGGAGTTGGGTATCCTGCAAATTCCAGGTGATGCTACAGCATCAGTTCAAGGTTACTATGTTCTTCTAATATCACTGAAGTAACAGAATACCAAATTTCAAATCGATCGGACCTGTGGAAGACGCTCACATCCATTCGTCAACTAGAAAAGAAGGGATAATCTTCAAACGGTTGAACCGATTTTGACAAAACATGTCTAAGAACCATCGCTAGAAAACCTGCTTTCAAATTTAAAAAACCGCATTCAAATCGGTTCACCCGTTTACGAGCGACGGTGCCACAGACAGATACACACAGCGGTAAACTTATAACACCCCTCTTTTTGCGACGGAGTTTAATAAAAACAGTTTATTTTTGGATTTATCTACCAATCTAATCTTGGGCTTGTTTATAAGACGTACCGATATCTACCTAAGCGATTTAAAACGTACCTACTTATTTAAAATGAGTCAGAAGAATGTACACACATTAGTTACCTAATTCACAATATCTTATCTGATTAGATATCACTGACTCTTGAGTACCTACACAGACATAAAGAAAACACAAGTTTAAATTAATTCGCGTCGTCATATTTTCTGCGACACAAAATTGGAGTGTATCAACAAAACAAATGATAATTATATCACCTAGCTATCAAAAAATATCTGCGAATATGCGTCGTTGGTTTTAACTAACAACAGCGAATTTTATTTGTAAACATCGGAAAACGTTTTATGTAATTGGCAATTTGGGATTGAATGTTGTATCAAGTAGGTACCTACCTATAAAGTTTCAGTCCCATCCTACTGTTTGTTAATGTTCATCGAACCGTCAAATCCCCTTAACCAAATTAACAAAAAAAAACCTTATGTAGACATATGCGGTAGGTGGTGCCTATAGTAATACGAGGTAATCGTTTGCATGAAACAATATAATAAAAATGCTTTTCGAGCCACTTACGTAAATTCGATTTAAACAAAGCACCATATAAAATCTGATTGTTGACTGTTTTTCAATGAATTTGTCTTTAAGTGCTAATAAGTACAATGTAGGTTGATAGATTATATTATGACGGTCAACCTCTGCGTCTACGAAAGCTATTGAACCTAATTTCAAATGCATGTTTTTCGTCCGATTTCTCGGAAATTGTTGAACTCATTTCCATTATTTTTTTTACACGACTAAGGATGCTCCAACTTAGGTCATGCAACAAGAAATTCGAAGTCAGTACAGTAGTTGAGAGAAACTATTAAATGCTTACTTTTACTTATAGGCAGTACACATGAAAGTAATGTTCTTTACACTGTGAGGAGTGCTTTTAGCTACCTACATACTGTGACCATCGAACCGTACGTTAAGCGTGGTGATTATATCAAGATTTCCTCACAAACCTTTGAAGTGCATTTAAAGTAAGTAATTACTTAAGTAGGTACAATGGGAGGCCTTTTTTTCGAAGCGTAGATATAAACGGGCTGAAAATAATGAATTGTGTATGGACGAGTTATGATAACATGATGTGAGTCGAATTTAGAGCCATCTAGTGATTCTCAATGTTTGTTAGCAGCAAAAAGTTATTCTCAACCATGATTAAAAGTAATGAATAAAACTGCCTTGTACTCTTGATTGTTATCAGTCTGAGCAGAGGTTTTATTAGTTCCAATGACTGCATAAACCTACATTTCATAATTAGTTCTAGATCCACGTGGAAGTTTCGCCAAATACGTCAGTACAGTAAGTAATACAGTTTAATAAACTAAATTGGTTTAATTGGATTGTTCCATGCGGGCATGTGGCTTCGCATTATGCTGACGTTTGTCCGCTAAAGTGCTAAACCGAATACATCTATTACAAACCGTAGACGAGAAAGGTGACTAAAATTCGTGAAAATACTTATTAATAACTGTGTCAAGTTAATTAATAATTATAACGTGTTTAATTTTAAATGAGAGGAGTTTCCATCCAATAATGGTGTCAATAAATCTTGTGAAACGATCAACACAATAATATGGGAAGTGCCGATGATAACAAGTTCCTGTCCAAGTGATAATGCCGCGCTCAATGCAAAACATTTTATCAATAAAATTGCCAACACGCGTGAAACGTCAGAATATAATATAAACAATTCCGATTATGAAAACAGACACGATATACGCCCCAAGCATCAAATTCCCGGAAAGTTAGAACGTATTACATCTTCCAGCCACGTTTTTTAACGTAACGGATACCACGCGGCTCATTGTGGGCTGCTTACGTCACTACATGTGTTCCAATGTAGAATGGTAATGCATATGGTAATGCGGGAAAACAACCAATAAAAGTTATCGGTGCAAATTTGAACAATTGGTTAGCATTGTGAGCCAGCGCTCGTAACGTCATAGACTTACTTATGCCTTTGAATTCTAAACATCGCCTACAAAGCAAAATGGTTATCTAGCAACACATCTGTTAAATGGGTTTATGTGTTGAGCATTTTTTTATTTACGTGGCAAGCAGTCAGTCATTGAAATTCAGGAAAATTTCCATTCCCCTCGAATGTTGTAAGGAAATCGCAAGGGGAAGATGATAAGTTAGCATAAGACACTCATTTCAGTTCACCACGCAAAGGATATAGACAGAACAGCATATTTGTATAATTTCAACGCCCATACAAAACATCTGTAGAACTGTGTTTATTAGGACATTAACCTATTCTACATTCAAATTCATGTAGCAACAATGGTATGATAAAGTTTAGTTATAGGTGTTGCTCTATTCATTAAGCATTTGCCTATATGTATTGAATTAACGAAATTCCATTACACGTAATAAAAGTATTCTAACAATTCTGTGGAAAAGTATAGGCCAGATTATTGCGGCCCTCCGTCGTTGCCTAACAAATATTCTAGCAATAAACCGCTCCTGTAATGTTCATACTATAAATAGTCAACTTGTATTTATTCGAAAGTAGTGCACAGCGAAAACTTAACGCGTCTCGCAGCTCAAGATATCAGTTTAATTACTCGTCTTCTTGTGCATATACCTTAAGATTCTACGCTAGAAATTGCAATTTTATCACTTATATAGAATATCATGAATGATTATGTCTAGTCTTTGAACAAAGACATTTAAATGGAGATTAACGTCACCTAGTTTTTCCATATCAGGATTGAAGGAATCAAGATTGGTTGGTATTTCCTTACTGACGTTCCTACGAGCTACGGCACGTTCATATGTTTTATTCTTCTTTAAAGAAGAATTTAACTTAACGCATGTTTTCCCCGAAGGGTTAGGCAGAACTATCCTATAGTGAGAAGAATTCTATCATAATTTATGACAGTCGCCTAGCATTCCATTACCGGATGTTTGATCTCCCACTTAGCAACATTTTATGACACAATATACCTATTTGGTACGTAATACCGTTCAAGCCTGTTTCGCGTTTAATAAAAATAAAACACATTATAAAAATGTGTCAATTCGTCATTTTCGTAACCATTGCACTACGTGATCATCGATTATAAAGAAAACAAACATTCTAGTATGTTTGTGTTCAAACGCAAATCTGTAACTATTAACTAAGAATTAATTATTGTTTATTGATTTTTCTATATTGTTCTTCAAGTAAACATGTCAATACAAATGTCTTTGGAATTCAATATGGTGAGCACTCTGACCAACAATTTTTTTGTTGGTCTGAGGATGAACATAAAAGTCTATGTATGCACCTATATCTAAGAAGCCATACATATACAGCACTTAAGTCAAAATCTTTAAGATTTGACTTAAGTACTTATGGCTTCCGAGTCTAGATATTCTACATAATAACGAATTACAACTGGAAGACCCTATCACTGATTGTCACTTTAGTAGATCAATTTTCAATAATTGTTTTTCATGAATTACGTCAAATCTGTTGTTTGTTTATCAGAAATTAGCATGTAATTGATCCAGTAGATAACACTACTATCATTATCGTTTAATTCCCGCAGAATACCCAACCTCAACGAATTCAAGCTTAGTAATGTGATGTGACATGAATGAAAAACAGATGTAGGTAAAAATTCGAAAGTGCCAAAGTACTGGTATATTGACCTTAAACTTGCTTCGTAGACACAGAAGTTTAAGCCAATGCCGATACCGATACTTACGCCTACATAACAATTTCTAAAAATACGCAGGTGTTTTGGCCACCAGCCACGAGATGTAAACAAACAAAATCGCCTAATATTTGCAAATTGTATCTCAAGGCATCGCAACGTGCGAATTCCGTCTGTTTTCTCAATCTGAGAGATAAAATGGTAACATATCTGGTAAAAAATCAAGCCTCCGAGCAGTCAGAACAGAGCTAAGTAAACAATGCATTTGTCTCGGATGCACTTACCGAAAAGCATAAATCGTCCGGGTGATCAGTGAAGTAGTCGAAAAGAGCAATCGCGAATGGCTCTTCATCTTCATTATAGCTGGCAAGTTGATCGGGCGCGAAGTCGGGTATGTCAGTGGTCCAGGAGCTAGTCACATCGTCATCAGCAACGAGTGGGGGCGGAGGAGGCGGGATCGTCGGCATGGGCGGCGACAGTTCTCTCTCCGGAGAACATTCCTCATCGACATCATCCCAGCCGAACGGCTTCGATTCCTGTAGCAAAACGCAAACATAAGTCCATAATCTATGGATACATTTATTTTATAGCACGTGTGAAGCGATTCTCAACACTAATTTTAACGCTTCTCTGTATGGAGCGCTAAATAAAAACGCTGAAGGTTATCGCTATTATAAATCTGCAAAAACTAACGCTGAGCTATTTTAATCCTAAAGTATTGTATAGGTTTTGGAATCACATGTAGGTGCCTAGATAATTAGCGAAATAGTCTATTTTCCGTTTTATCTCCACAAAAACATGGGGTATGCTATATCTGCTTCGAATGCCGTGCGAATCCAAAATATTTCTTCTTAGTTAAAATTCCGGGCGAGTCATGGTCATAGCTTGAGCACCTTTATGTATTCATGTTGGTTGTTAATAAAGTCGCTAACAGGCGATTTATGAGCTGTTTTTGCTGATCTTCGACGTTAAATATTCTGTTTTGTAACCATAATAACAGCGTCTAATGACACGTTCTACTTAATCATCATTGCGAAATGTTTAAACAGCGCAGCGCTAGGATGCATATAAGTCGCAGTAAGATGGTTATAGCTGTGATATAGTTATATCCCTAGGGATACAGCTATATACCCTAATATAGCGGTTCATAACTGTCGGAGTGCCCTAATTTTGTTACTATGACCAATTTCGACTTAGACTTTCGTGATTGGTCACAGTTCTAACCTAACCTATTAGGTCGAAGTGACCTAATAGTTATATTACTAGACTGTGCTCGTATGATAGTTATATTCCTAGTAAGATAGTTATGAACCGCTTTCATATAACTATATATAGCTGTATCCCTAGGGATCACGGCAACAACCATCTTACTGCGACATATTAATGTATGATATTCTAGTGTTTAGGCGGTCCTAAACATTAGAATCCTAGCACATTAGTAGTTAGTACATTTGTGTCTTTAACTCTCATGTCGGTAATTACATTAGAATAGCACATATGTCTAGCACTTAAAATTGTTGCATGCGAGATTTTCGAGATAAACAGGTTACCAGTTCGTGATAATGAAACATTACACTGCGTTGAATTTCGTGTTGATGTATTTATCATGTAGGTATTGTACATAAACCTATGTCTTTTATCAATTCATCAATCAATCATATCAGTTTGTAATTCACTGGTGAGGATAGGCGTTCTTACCTACTGCACACTGACTTTTTACCTAGACCGAATATTGCCACGATCAAATAAGGAAAACGCATTGCAATCAGCACACTTATGGCGTAACACATGATCAATCACAATTTTGACAGTTCAACAACATTCAATGCGTCATTATCATTGTTGAGCAGACATATTTTTCGAACTTAAGAAGCAATGGTTAAGCAATATCCCTCAAAATTATTCAGATTATCATTGATCGTGTGTTATGCAATTAGGGTGCAGATCCGTTATTGCAGTATCTTGTTTCTGGCACAGAAGACGATGCTGATCCAATCCATAGAGTGCCATAGATAAAAATTCCTCACAACAGCGACGCCCACGGGAAACGTAGGTATTTAGGTAAACTGTTTCGAAACTACCTTTAATGCATGCGATTACTAAAGTGGAAAGGACCGCTGGAACAGTTTTCGCTTAGCAAGCATCAAGTTCCGGCTTTAATAATCATTGTGATTTTTGCGAATAGGAAAAACCCAATAAGAAAAATCAAAGTCAGTCCATCCTGGGTTACTAACTAAAAGTAAATGACCTGGGTTCGACTGGTCACATAAATGACGCAGCCAATTGGGTACGGTCAGCAGCCTCGATTGCGACAGTTAGATGTACACACAGTCATGAGCCATGTTATTTGCTGATACAAAATTGTCACATTCTTGTTGCTCTCTACAAATAATAAACATAACATAACGACTGTAATCCTCGAAGGGTTTGGCAGAGCTGTACCTTAGTACACCCACAATAAATAATGCATTAGGTAATCATTGTTTAGTCACATAATTGCGACAGCCTGATCGAAATCTAAGTTAATGACTTTTTAATACCATTTGTGCCAAAGATATCACTTGATAGCTATCTGCTGCGGAGTTTATTTTTATACCGTTTTAATGAAAACCCACAATTTAATTTAAACAAAGAGCTCACTCACGGACATAGTGATAATTATCGTGCAAATTTTAAAGCACCTTAATTAATGGAACGGTCATGAACACAAATAGCATGCATGCCTAGCGCGCATTGTGGTCTGTACCTGTAGTGCCATGACACGACCTGTTATCATGCCTCCGCTTTTTTTAAGAACTAGTTTCAGCCCGCGTCTTTGCTCGCGTGGACGTCGTAAGATACACAGTATAGATACTAAAATAACAGTTATATTTTTATAAAACTCCCTCGGCCCCGACCCACCGCGTCGCATCGCTCGCCCGCGCTTTCGTTTTATCTTTTTGCTCGGTCCCTAAGGGTCTTAACGTGATGTTAAATAGCTTATCTAAAACCTTCCTCATGAATCACTCCGTCCATTGGTGAAAACCGTATGAAATCCGTTCGGTTGTTTATGAGTTTATCGCGTTCAGACAGACACATAGGCGTGGGGACTTGGTTTTATAATATTTAGTGAGTGATCATTATTTTTCGCACACATAAGGATGTAAATGGCTAGTCGCACATGAATTTCATTAATTTTTAAAAGCTTCCTTGTCACATTGTTGCTGACTAATAAGAAATATCTAGTATCTTATCATTCGTAAATTATTTGTGATAACATATATGTACCTACTTTATGGAAGAAATTGCTTATTCATAACATATCATAACATCACACCTGCATTTCCGAGAAGGGTTAGGCAGAGCTGTACCTATAGTACACCCACATTTCGCCAGTTATGTTTTAGTTCCATGTAATAGGGGGCGAGCCTATTGCCATCAACCGGGCACAAATCCAGAGACCGGGCTGTCACTGAGAAATTCCAGATAGAAAAACCCAATTACACTTTGCTCGACCCGGGAATGGAACCCAGGACCTCATGCTCTACAGTAGCGCTTGCAACCACTAGACCAACGAGACGGTGCTTATTCATGTGCATATGCAACTAGATTAAAATTAGGAAAAGGTAAGATTACTATGGAATCTTAATAATCTAGATTAGGAACAACATCTTTCTTGATTGCAGGCCTAAACATTAAAAGACTTCTCGGTAAAATCGTTAGTACAAAGTAATTAGTGTTTACGAAACAAAAGAGAAATCAATAGTATGTAAATGTACTTACGAAACTATCGCCAAATCCATTGGCGACTTTTTGTATAGGTGTGGTGGTGTTCACAGTCATGGTGGTCACAGGGAAACTACTTCCAAATGTAGTCTTCAATAAAGCCGAGTTATCTGGAGGCTTAGGCCTGGCTGGTTTCGCTCGGATTATCGTCGGCCCCTTAAGCATCGGAGCTGGAGCCGTTATGTGGCTCGTAAAATTATTTGATACTTCATAAACATTTTCTTTACTTAAAATAGGTTTCTTCTTCAAGGGAGGTTTTCTTTTCTGGTTCGTGATTGGCTGAGGCGAAAATGGGTCAACAGCTGTGAAATCCTCCATTGTGTCCTCCTTCACAGGTTTCCTTGAGTGAAGAAATAGATCAAAATCGTCTTCAAACCCACTCTCAGCTTGTGAGGCATTGCCACCATTGTGCGCATTGTGATGGTTGGTAGATGTAGTGGCATCTGAACCAAAGCTGTCTACACTGAGACCATCACTGCTCGACCTGGTGGTGAATGTGGGCGAACTGGGAGGCGACGAGAAGTCAATCAAAGCACCTGTCTGCACATTCTTTGGTTCACATTTAGGAAACATTTTATGAGTGTCCACGTCACTGTTTACTTCTTTTACTGTAATTTGTTGGACAACATTCACATTTTGATTATTCACTATTGTTTTAGATTTACGAGATAATAGGGAAGTGAGTACTGTTGGCTTTCTTATAAAATGTGAAGGTTTTGCAGGAATATCAGGTTGTTTGTTGACCTTTGGTGGTGGTGGGCGAGGTGGTGGTTTCTTTTTCTGTGTGAAATTCGGGGATGGCTCAAAGACATCTGCACCAAAGGGATCATCGTCCCAATTTGTAACAGGAGAGTATCTGTTCACCATGCCAGGAACATTTGGAGCTGGCCGAGTTGGACCCTTCATGTCTGTGAACAAATTATAATGATTCAGAGTGCTACTTATCAATATATTCTTTTTTATTACTGGTAATAATGAGCAGGTATGGTATAATGAATGGTTTTCATAATTTTAGTCTCTCTAGTGGGACCTTGAACCTTTGGCAAAGTAAAGAAAAATAAGCTAAAGTATCTCTATAATAATTCAATAAATAATTCATAATCCTTGAGCCTCGAATAACAACTTACTGTTTAGCTATGTTATTTTATAATTATAATTTTAATTTATTAAAACTACTCAGACCTGATTGTAACTAATTCCACCTCTGAATAAATTAAAGTGGAACTTAATAAGTGTACAAATTAGGATTTAGAAACATAGGCTATAGAGCCACTGAGAAGAAATGTGAGAATGTTGATGTTTTCATAAGATTGCTACTACCTACTCAAGTCGTAAAGTTAAATGATTTTGATGACTTCACTAAAAATACTTATAAATTGTGGTATTTCCAGTTATTTAGACACAATAAGGCAAAAAGTTATTTCTCAAAAAACTTGTTTGAAGATTCTAGTAACAAATGAGTCATAAAACTTAACAATTCACTAACACACTTAATCAATGGTAAACAAATGATACAAAAAATTGCACAAAAACTCACTTGTTTGGGTTAAATCTTATTGGAAACACTTAAAACAGTATCAAAAACATCACTTTATTCACTGTTAAGTCTATGTCTATGATACTGCTAAAGTAAATCGTAGTTTAGAACACGAATGCGGCAAAGCGAGGACAAAGATCGCAATGCACTGCGCACAGCTTGGTCAGTAAGCAATTGTTTGACACAAGTACCGCGCGACCAGCCGCCACTAAACCCGCGATAAAAATATTATGATATCGAGATCCACCCACTGAACACTAATGCACACCACTCCGCAGTGGTTCCAACTCTGAACTCAGTATCGCGTGCCAGGTACGGGACAGCACGGTCCGCGGCCTTGATAGAGTTCGACGTAATCGCGTGGAAGGATTCATTACTGAAGTTTACTCCTGTGTTACGGCAGCGACTTTGTTAAAAAACTAACAATAAAATTACGGCTATACGTAAATACGTACCCTTAAATAAATCCATAGGGGCCACGGCCACCGCTGCAGTGCAGCAGGCATAAAACAACCAAGAACAACTATGGTTTATTTTGACATCGTTAATTTTGAGACAATAACAAATCAATTACTGCTCCATGAAACCATCGAAAGGCTCGTTTACGTAAATTTTCCTGGAAAAACTAAATAAACTTAAACAAACGCTACACAAATTCATCGAATTTCACATTTAATTTTGTAATCGTTTCCGTTCAGTTTTTAGTTTATTCTTGACCCTACGAACGAAAGAGATTGAGAAAACGTTACGCTTTTACATTCTGCATCCCTTTCACACATAGCTAATACTATGTAGTTAATTGTAGTTCTATCCTGTTGTCATCGATGACGTGATGTTGTACAAATACAGATTGCCAAAGATTTACACTTTGACATTTTATGTGAAAAAGGAAAAGTGGCCACAATGAGTCGCAACGGTTGCCATCGATTAGTTATAATGCTAAATACAGACGCGGTGAATTTAGTCGCTGGCGACTCGCTGGCAATTTCAAAACCACATGTCCAACGCCTAAAGTGTGTTTCTATTTTTAATTTAAAAAACAGAAAGCACTCCAGATCAGATCCTTGAGGGTGACACACTGTTTTTGTAAACTGTAAGATCCAGTTTAAAGAGTATTTTTTATGTGAAAGCTTATGCGCGTTGAGCGATTTTTGGTAGGGCAAAATCTTATGGATTCGCGTCACCGACTTTATGCTAATGTATATCTGTAGCTATGATTATGAAGTGTTGCACATTTCATAGTAAGTTTTACTTCTGCCGGCAGTCCACATGACAGCCAATTTTTTTTTTTACTGAGACAAACTTTGGGGGAAGATACTAAAAGATACGAGGATACTGTCCTAGGAAAGTGTCGTAGTAAAATTAAGGATGCCAAATTATTTACATGATAAAAAAGCTAATGTTTCCTTACAGTTTCTCCGTATCTCTTACCAATCTAAATCTTCCATACTATCCCAGTTAAAAAAACATTCTGCATCATATTAGTACAAACTTTACCACTAACAATCAGTACCTCGGCAAATTTATAAAGTGCCGGTCCACTTTCCGGATGAGTTGAGAGATTGGCGTGGCGTCCCGAGTATGAGAGTGAGGTTGCGCACACACTTCTTCACACTTGGCACTATAATACCTCCTACATAGTTGACTAGTCTCTCAAAGAAAAAAGGCTCTCGAAGAAATAGGAACTTAAATTTTAAAGTGTCGGTTTTTTGCTTAAAATGGCTTCTAATAGCCATATAACGAGCCGCTTTTTTTTTTTTAAACGGCAACGAATCTGAAAAAATCAAGTACGTCAAAAAATCAAAAATAAATAGTTACATCACCGTGTGCAAGAATATATCGGTTATTCTCTCCGTTCTGCACGCGTAGCATGACGCTTTCTATTTCTACGGAGAATAGACATAGCTTTTTCTATACAAAGTGACATTTCGTTTCTCCATTTTGACATCGCACCGTAGAAATCTTTCCACAAACTGTCATTTTGTCCTTCATTTCAATCTTTGTCTAGGTCCTTTTTTATGTAGACTATTTCAGAAGAAAGTTTTCTATCCCAAACTGTCAAAATCACACTAAGAAGTGACAGTTGTCTAAAGTAGTGATTTTGACTTTGATTTTCTACTCGACGGCCGCAAAGTATAAACGGTTATCTATAAAATCTTAAAATCATGATTTTACAGAAGAACGTTTTGAATGCAAAATTGTGATAATTAATAGAAGAACAAAGCTATCTTCTCCTATTTTACATCATTTAGTTATTAGGGCTATACCAAAGAAATGGTTAAGGCCAATATTACTGTAATATTTTTTGTTCCAAAACACGGGACTTCGTCATTTTAAGAAAAATTGTTGTAGTTGTCTTTATATATGTAAAAATAGAGAATCAAACACAAAAACTCTTATGACAAAACAAAGAATTCTGAGTCGAATTATGTCAGAGTGAATTTCGTAAAAAGTGTAGTTGACTCTTTCTACTTTGCTGCCGTCGTACTGTCTACACGGAACGTCATTTTTGTCTACTCTTCCGTCGACAAAACGGTGCTCATGCTACGCGTGCAGGAGATATATAATAAGTATTAGCTGTATACATTATTTATTGCAAAAAAATATATAAGTTGCTAATTGCATCATCATCAGCCTATAATGTTCCCACTACTGGGACACAGGCCTCCTCCCTTCGAGACGGAGTGGGCTGTAATCTACCACGCGAGCCCAGTGCGACTTGGTAGACATCACATATCTTCGAATTTTTGGTTCTAGAACATGCCGGTTTCCTCACGATGTTTTCCTTCACCGTTTTGATAGCAGGGGTGATGATTTTATTTACACAAAGTAAAGCACCTGCCTGGGTTCGAACCCACGACCTACAACTCGTAAGTCTGGGCCGTTACCACTGGGCCACCACTGCTCTCTCTAATTGCATAATATTGGCTATTATAAGCCATTTTATAATCTAAAACAGACACTTTAAAAAAGCTCCTATTTCTTCGAGAGCCTTTTTTCGTTCCACAGTGCGGCGGCAGCGGTGACTCATAATTTGGAACTCATAAGTCAAGAGATCTCAAGAATTGATTGATGACTTGATTCTGAAACAACATCAGATTTTTTTTACAATAACCGATGAAAATTTTACCGCAGGGGGCGTTGAAGTTTTTCATCAGATGTAAAAAAAAATCTACTGTTCCATACATTTTGACCGAGTAGGTATTGCACTTTTCTATGAAACAGCACATTTTTTTTTTATAACCGACGAAAAATGTCAACGCCGCGCCGTTCAGAATCATGTAATGAATCCATGGTAAAAGTTAGTTTTTGCGTCGATGTCCCGCAACCGACACACTTCATCCTCGTCATAATCATTTCAGCCGAAAGATGTCTAATGCTGGACAAAGGTATCCCCCAAGCGTCGCTACATCGGCCGGTCCTGTGCTTGTCGTAATCCTTCACTCAAGTATGCTCTTAAGCTACGGTTTCTTGGAAGAGCGGTTGCTGCACTTTACGGCCGCAGTGACGACTTTCATGAAAATGATGACAGCAGCAAAGATTTAAATACTTAGATTCGCCATAACCTGTCAAAAGATAGTCGCGTTTCTGTTTCGTTTTGACATCTCTGACACACAATGACGCAGCGACTACACTTGTTTGTCATGGAAACGCTATACTTATATTATTGTGTGAGCTCACTGTTGTATAAACACTTTTTCATTTGACTTAGTACGGCGGTAGAGTGCTAAGATTTGTAATTTTCTGAAAAACGTTGAAAATAACATCGCTTGGACTTATAAATTCCATGCATCTTTTATCCAATAGTGTCACGTTAATTTATCAATTCTGTCTTGTTTCTGTCAGTGTCATAATAATATTGTCAACGTCATTTTTATTTTTGACATTTGATAACGGTCTTTCATGGGTCTCGATCGAAGTTATTGCTAAAAAAAATATAATAATCAAAATAATGATCAAATCTGAAACATTATGACATAGAAAAAAAGTACAATGACGACTGATAATATATTGTTATTACCCGTTGATATATTAGTAAATATTTTTAAGAGGTTAAACTTATCAGATCTTCATAATGTAATGCTATCTTGTAAGATTTTCAATGATCTAATTAAAAATGATAATACAATTTGGAGGCCCCTTACCCGAAACAAACTGATGATTGATTTGTCAGATAGCAGGTACTCTGATTTCGAATTACTGCGGTGTATATCGCTCCTTCGTTTAACTACTATTCTCCCCTTTTGTCCTAGTGTTACTTATAATAATTACGTATGTTTTAGTAAATCAAATGAATTATGGTATCATCGATGCAGAACTTCACATAACTGGTGCAATGGTTATTATAAAAGTAAGGTAAATACACATACTAGCTGTTAAGTGACACTTATTGTGCTATACTTATTTTATTTGCAACTCTTAAATGCTATTCATCACCAATAAGCCATGATCATGATAAAATGTTGTACTCTTCAGGTGGTCATCAATCACTACACCAACTACATGCCATGGTTAACATTCCACAACTCAGAAATATTACTTGTGTCAGTGGGCTCTGAACTGCACTGTTACCCAACAAATAGGAAAGGATTTCCAAACTGTAGAGAAACACTATGGAAAGTAGATGTACCTAAAATACAAAGACATGATGTCAGGACCAATGATATCTCCCGATTTGTGATAAGAAACAATTATTTAGCTTGTGGAAACAGGTCTGTATATCTATACTAATATAGTCAAATCAAATCAAATTATTTTATTTCAAATAAACCTACATGGGCACTTATGAAATGTCAGAAGCTAGGTGCATGGTTCCGATTGGTTGTTTCCTATGCAGAAAAGCTGGCAAGAAACACCACAGTTACTCTTTTAAAAATAAATGTCTTTTACAATGTTTTCAAATTAGTGTTAATAGGTATCATTACTGGGTACATAACAAAGTAGAAAATGGTCTATGAATCTACAGTCTGTTAAGCCTAAAACATTGTCACATTCACAAAATATACAAGAATCTATTTAAAGGATAAATAAAAATAAAAAACCTATTTAAACCAAAGGACATGGTTGTCACTATAACTTATCCTGTCCACAAAAGCCACTTATAAATAGTTGAAATTATAATTGTAGGTAAAGATAATGTCAAGAATGTATGTAAAAAAGGTAAAATAAAGTAAACATTGTAAAACAAGATTGTATTTTAATAAAGCTGAAGAGTTTGTTTGTTTGAATGCCCTAATCTCTGGAACTACCAGACAGATTTGAAAAATTCGTTTTGCATTTTATAGCCCAATTCTTGAGGAAGGTTATAGGCTATTAATTAACATCACACTATGACCCTTAGGAGCCTAGCGAAAAGATTAAATAAGTGAGAAAAAAACACTAAGCGAACGCAAGTGGCGCGGTGGGTCAGAGGAACAAGAAACTTCTTGCAGACGAAGTCATGGGCAGAAGCTAGTTTGTTATAAAATAGAGTAAAAACATAATTTTATATAAATATATAAATAAAATAAGTATAAATACAGGATGGGAGAGGCAGGCAGGACGTCTCATGCAGAATTTGAAGTTAAAACATCTATTCTGAAAACTAATTATTATAAATTTTTTATTCATAAAATAATCAATAATTTTACAGAGATGGTTGTATAGCTCTATATCAAGTCAACAATACAAAAAAGAGGCCATGGTTACAGTATCATATACAAGATTGTCATGGGAATGGTCAAAAGGAAGTCACTGCAGTTGAGGTGATAGATGGTAGAAGTCAAGTCATGGTTGTAACAGGGTCTAGTAACAGCTCTGAATTAAGGTTCTGCGGCTTAAGGAAAGAAGATAATGGAAATACAACGTATATATTAAGAGGCAATGAAACAAGTAAGTATTATTATTATAATTAACTTATAGTTGCCCGTGACTTCGTTTGCATGTTTTTTTGTATATCATCATTTATAATCACAAATATCCAGGATGAAACGTAGCCTACGTCCTTCTACAAATAGGGATGATGCCTGGGTAAAAAAAATTAAATTCTAATTAGCCCGTCAGTCAGATAAAAAAAAAAAATTAGACAAGTGTTTTTTCCTTTATCATACTAATAAAAAAATACTTAGATAAAACGTATTTTAAGTTGGGGAGTGGAGTGAAGTGTACTTGTGACGTAGCGAACTACGTCACAAGTATGTATAAAATCTACATACTCGTGACGTCATGGCACATTTTACCTCAATGTATCGCCGTAATCTTTAGATTACGTAAAAAAAGAAAAAATACGTGTCCAATTTTTTTTATAATCTTGAGATTATAAAAAAAATTTGGACACGCATTTTTCTGTCTGCTAAATTTCATAACAATTGGTTCAGTGGTTTTGGCATGAAAATATAACAAACAGACAGAGTTACATTTGCATTTATTAAATATATATAGCTTTTGCCCGCGGCTTCGCCCGCGTTTTTGTCGGACCGATATCAAATATCCCACGAGAACGTACCACCGGGATTAAAATAATATTATTATAGTATGGATATGGATTGCAAAGTGTGATTGGTTAAAACTAGTGCTAAAATATCCTTGTATTTCTTTATTTCAGATATATATAATGTCTCTATGTATGAAAGTGCTGGTACAAAATGTATGGCTCTTAATAAAACGGCAGACAAATTAGCAATAGGTCTCAATGGAAACAGTAAGCCTCTTTTGCTTGATGTGAATACGTAGGTATTTTTTTATTGTTTTTTCATTTTTTTCTACAGCAAAGAATAAATTTATTTAAAATGGAATCCCCACAGTTTATTTACTGTAACAGCGACTCATTCAAACGCCTACCCCATAAGACCCCTGAAGAAATATTTTTTGATATTCGCTCATGACCTAATGAGGACTACGATAAAGAATACGATTTAAAAATCAAAAATCTATAATAGGTCCCCACCTATGAAATCAGCGTTTTGTATGGAGAATTTTAAAGAAGTTGCATTTTTCATACTAACATTTTCTTAATTTTTATAACAACCATGAACACGAATGTTTTAAAACTTTTATGCACTAATGTTTAAAAACTAAGTTAACGAATATGCCACTTAGATTAAGCGACAAAAAAAGTTTTGGCTAAGTTAAAACAAATAGTGGTCATTTCTGCTAACAAAATGAGGAGTCATTTTTAAGGTATTTTTTATGTTTATAAAACTATACCTAAGTAATAAGGTTTTTTTTACTATTGGTAGTTGTCTATGATGGTCAATATTCGATATAATACCAAGCAATTGATGAATATTTTAAATCATAGAAGTGCCGAGGTTTTCTATTTGTGAGAAAAAAACGCCAATTTCATAGGTGGAGACCCAATATATTCGCGGGTTAATAGCTAGCTTTACAAAATTTCTTCTGTACTGGCAATCTAATATTTTTATATCAATAACAAATCATACATAATTAGAAGTTATAAACGATTTTTTAATGCTAATTAACAATATTTAAAATTAACCATAATAAAATCAACAATAGTGTTATTCCAGCCCCAGATTCCTGATGACTGCTGATGCGACCAAGAATCCTAAACAAGCTGTGCGTGACATACGGTGGCATGATGAGAACACTATATTATACGTCACACACTCAGGAGTCCTGCAAATGATAGATATCAGAACACATGAAGTGGTAATGTATTTTTTACAGCCTTGTAACATACCCCATACTATTTATAATACTGCTAATAGGGTTGAACTAAAATCCATAATATTCTTTTGAATATTCCGTCTAATACAGCCAGAAAGGCTTCAAACATCATAAAGTAAAAAAAAAAAACAATTAAAATAGTGTAGGTGTCATGAAATACCATTGAATTGAAAAACACCGGTGGATTCTATATATCAAGATATAATCCACCGGCGTTTTTCGGCTGAAATTATGATGTTTTTTTTTTCAGCTTTACAATACAAAGGATCCTTTCCAATGCACATTTTATTGTGTTAAATCTGATGGTCAATGGGGCATTGTAGCGGGAACCGCTGAATATTCACGTTGCGTGCTATATGATACACGCAATCAAATTAATCATGTTCAGGTCAATAAACATTATATTGCTTGCATTATTATCGCAGAATATGATGATAGCTACTCATTAGTAACAGCTGTTATTAAAAATTTTCAGATGTATTTCACGCAACGGAAAGCTTCGCCTGTGTACAGTTTAGATTTCGACCCATACCGCCTTATAACTGCTGTCGACCGTGGAGTCGCCGTATTGAACTTCAATGTAGTTGCTGCTTCAGAACAACAGAAAGATTATTCCCATATTTTTTATTGAAAAGAGTTATCGTGATAGTAATATATTATTCAGCATGCTAAATCAATATACCTAGTTTTTAATTACATATTGAAATGAGTCCGCGATGGTTAAGATCATTCTCAATATTGAACCCTCTGAGCCAGACCAGACGATACCATAAAAATATATACCTAAGTCTATGGACGATACGTTGCGGCGCAGCAGGTGGCGCGGTGCGGCACCCGGCCGCAGACTATAATATGACAGTGATGCCCCACGGCGGCGCGGCGTTGCAACGCTGCCGTGGGGTATCACAGTCGCATGTCACTGCGATTACACTTGTAACACAGCTATCTAAACAAAAGAAAAAATTGCGGTTGTGAACCAGAATCTCAATGCTCGCGCTTTTTGGGCCGCTTGGCCCTCTTGCTTAAACTCCCGTCAAGAACCATAGTTCCCGCACGAAAAAGATGTTTGTGAGCATTTCGTAATGTAATGTTGGTAATTTTGTCAATCTGACGTCTGTTTCTGAATGTTGGCTAAAGAAGGTCCCAAATTCCATACAAAAATATTTTGTTCGGAGTTTCACAGCACTGAAAAAGAGTGTTAGCAGTGTGACATACGGCAGCTCAGATTTTTACAATAACAACACTGGTGTTAGCTTAGAGACCATTGGCCACAGTGGCTATATTTGAGTTTATTTGTGATAACTAAAAAAGGAGGCGGAGCCTTAAAATTTCTCCGGTCGTGACATTGACACGTAAAAGTTGTGATGAGCTATTTTAGATGCTGAATGTATTTTGTCTCAGAAAACGCATAAAAGTTACACGTGCTTCGTAGAGTGAATGTGGTTATTTAACTTTCTTAGATCTGGCAACACTCCAACAAACGAAATAATGACACTGACAGCGTGCTGACACCTGACCTGACTGTTATCTGACAGGTTTTTTTTTTTAAATCGAAATTGAAGAACCAAAACAGAAAACATAACCTCAAATAATTTTACGAATCGGGGAAGTCGGGTGTCATATTTTTTTCTTTTCAAATAAAACGAAAAATGATGTAAAAATATTTGTAAAATTTTCACCAGCCTATGATCATCCCATTTACACTATGTTTAGAAACGGGCTATTTTCTTTTATCAAAACTGCCAAAGCTGCTTACCGAACTCATCGTACGTTGGTTGTCACAAAGTTTCGAAATTATGTTCCTGCAACCATGGGACTGTTAACTACGGCATATTGTGATGACAGACAGACAGAGTTAGATGTAACTTGGGATGTAGATAGTCTAGAACACGAATTTATGATCCGTCAAGCAACGACCATCAACGTAAATGCAGCTTCGCAACTTCTGACTGTTACGTTAGTCGCTATCCAAGATACTAGTGAAAGGTAATCATCATGGGTAGTTAATTCTCTTATACGCATGTTGATGAGTTGACAGCCTGCAGCCTGCGGCATCAGCCTGCGAAATTCCCAGCTTCGTTGAATCAAGAGCCAAATGAAATTGACTCCTCCAGCCTCATTTGTAGATATTATCCTGTTTACCATTCATCATATTTTAATTACTATAACATCGTCACAAGTTGATAATTATGATCATATTAGGATTTTTGTTGACCAAATTTCTTTATTTTTCCCCTTGTTCTGCCTCGTAGACTACGAGAAGCTCTGTCGAGAGAGATCTGTCTGGTGAAACAAGCCTTGGAGTGGGGTGAGGACAGCACTCCACCACACCATTGGGACCAACTGGTTGCAGTGAGAGGAACAATGTGTGACTTAAATCACAATCTTCACACTTTATTTAGTAAGTTACTCAATTAATAATGGACTTCTCATATATATCAATTTAATACCTCGCAGGTACAAGGTATTACGTTGCCAAGCATTTATAAGCATGCATAAATGTAATATAATTAATCATAACCAGTGATCGGAGTAGGTAGATTGAACTGGGGTCATTGATCCGAAACGTATATATTACTATGGACATTCCTCCGGAATTGGTGGATTATTAAAAAAAAACCGGAACTTATGTAGGAATTGTATTCTGCCAGAGTGGAAGGAGTCATTTGATGATTTGCCATCCTCAAAAAAAAGGTAGGAATTGTAATAAAATGAGCAATTTTATTCTTTATTATTCTTCCTATTTTTTTTTTGTCACGATTTGACAAAACCCAACAACCAATCAGAACAAAGGATCATGGGTGGTACAATAACCGGTTATCAGAACAATGCGTACGCCCGCCGACGACATGCCAGGTAGTTCACTACTAGTACTTTCCGGAAAAATGGCTTATCCATGTTATTCTTTCTGTGTGCATTTATGATACAAGTACTAAAAATCAATCTACCTACTCCGATCACTGATCATAACCTATAATTAAAAATTATTGATCAATTTTTCAGGTTACATGGATTATGCAGAAAAAATAGCAACAGTTGCAGCAGAGATATCATATCTATCTGGGAACATTGCTGCATCTGATGCCATTTGTGAGCGTATTGATCATGCATGCAGGTAAACAAACAAAAAAATACAAAAAAAATGAGTTTATTAAAGCATGTTATGTTTTTAGACAAATATTTTACAGTTTTCATTTTTTTCCTCTTTTATATTTTATAGGAGAGTGCTCAAAATTAACAGATTGCTTTTTAAAATTAAATTTAATACATATATTTAGATATTTCATATGCACATAATATGTAAAACAACAATAGTCACTTCTTTTGACTTCTAACATTGTAATAATCATAATGTAACAAAATTTTATAAACAAAATACTCTTATCCTTAATTGATATTCTGTGTATATACATATAGTGGCAGTAGTGCGTGTGTTGCAGGGCTTGCAACACGCAGAAACAGCTGACACACGATTTGCAGCAAGAGAGCTTGGAGCTACAGCAGCAGGCCATCGTCAGCTCGCCGCAGCTGCAGAATAAACTGAAACTAGATGCTAAGAATGAGAAGAAAAGCAAATCGAAGACTTAAGATGCGCCAACACGGGCAACAACACAATGAAATTTACGGCAATGTTAAGATTGAATTGAAATTGCCCAATGTTAGTTGCCCGTGTAAGCACATTTATGGAAAAATACGCATTAATACAAAATTACGGCGTGTTTAGGCCTGCAATGCTCAATACCTGTGGGCGTTAGACGCCGAACTACTCAACGAACATAAATTCGTCAAACGAACATTCGTGCGCTAGCACAGCTATTAGAATTTGTATTTTTGTGTTTAAATTCATGTACAAGACCTTTCACAATTATTTTATCTCTGCCAGCAGCAACCCAATAATCTTATCGTAACAAGGAAATGAGTGATTACTGTGATGGCAGTAACTCAAAAGCAACCTTGCAACAAATATAAAAGATCATTGCAATTGACATTGATGGAAAATCAGAGGTATAATAACTGTAACGAATGTACTCACTAAACTGTTCCTTTCACGAATGAATGTTCGTCGCAACTAGATTTCACGTAACTTACGGCAGTGCGACACTGCATTTATCTTTGTTTTACTACACTCGCTACATTGAATTTATTTCTTTAATTTTATGTGGTGGGTACTCAAGATACAAGGAAATAGTCGCAGATGTGATTGAACAAGACAGCTAAGCCATAAGGCAGTTGTGGCTTGTGTACAAATATTGTACAGTAGTTCACATCTATTTTTATAAATACAAGTTATTTAAAATACCATTTATATCAATTCTATACCGAATTTAAATACAAGAAGAAATTATTTATTCAAGAGTAGTAGTAATACAATTGAAAAAAACTATAGCAAACCTGCCAGCTAAATTAACTGTATATATTCTCTTATAATTGTAATTAGTGTGATAGACGATAAGATACTTTTAAACTACATTTTTGTTGTTTTACTTCATAGTTTTGAAAAAAACTTCGTCAGTCGATTATGCGTTTTGTCTAAATATCTTATATCTTATATGTATATATATATATATATATAAAAATCAATTGCTGTTCGTTTGTCTCGCTAAAACTCGAGAACTGCTGGGCCGATTTAGCTGATTTTACTTTTAAAATGTTTGCCGTAGTCCAGGGAAGGTTTAAACGGTGAGAAAATTAGGGTAGTAATTCTCTCACATGAAAATTAGGGTTGTGGTTTAGTGCTACCCGTGCGAAGTCGGGCCGGGTAAAGCTAATCTTATATAAAATTATTTTCTGAATTAAATAATGAAGTATTTACGGCGTATAACAAAAATTGTAATCAATTTATTTACTAAAAATGATTTTAATAACTAACCTACTTTTTACTGGTCGCTATTTACAAATGTACGAGTAGGTACTTCACTTCCCTATCAACCACTGACAAAAAGCAATTCAATTTAATTCTATGATTCAATAGTACTACTTAGGGCAAATCGTTTTTCCACGGGAAAACAACCATTCAAATTTCGGCGAGTAAAAATGTGATGATAGTGTAATATTCCTTTACAAAAAAGTCCGAGCGACATACCTTGGTGTTTAAAACGTGGCATCTTTGTTGAGATGCGTCTCGATGTCCACGCGGCAGATCGGGCAGTGCTTGTTGGTGCTGAGCCACTGGTCCACACACTCCATGTGAAACAGGTGCATGCACGGTAATCGCCTGAAAACACACGAGACATTTTACAAAGATGAATTTTAGGCTGCCAACCAGTTTTACCAAGGGGTATCGTGTTACCCAATAACTGTTTATGGAGGTCAGATAGGCAGTAGCTCCATATAAAATACTATTCAGCTGCACCCGGGAAGCTGACCCCAACATACTTGGGAAAAGGCTAGGCAGATTGATTAAGTTTTAGGCTGTCAAATGTAGACACAAAACGCGACTCGAGTAACGATAAGTGACGGTAAGTGGGACCTATACAGGCTGCATTCCGAATTACGTTGTAATTGAATTGAGCTTGCTTACGTCCGTTTCGAATTACCGTGAGCGCGATAACAATGTGCCGTGAATCGTCATAGATGACGTCATGACAGGCGCCAACTTGCGATAACGCAGACTAATATCACCATGAACGCTGTCAAAAATGACAATAGTGCTGTTTTGTTTTGAGTTGTATCTAGGCCCGTAGGTAGGGGGGGGGGGGGGTTGGGGGGTCAAAAATGAAGAATCTGCAGATTCAGACGCTTTGTTTCACACGGCACCACCGAGTGAGTTGGCGTAGGTCGACCACGAAGGCGTGAAAATACATGGATAGCAGCTAGACCCTCTATAAAAGCTGATGGCGAAATACCACAAGTCGTAGTTTTAGTGGGTGCGCCACATGATACATACACTCCATTTCTAAAGATGATATAGAAGGCGCACAGGCATTATCCCCGCCAAAAACGAAGGAAGATCACGACAAAATAATAATTGTATAATTGATTAGGTATGACTTAGCAGGTTCAATGAAAATAAATTATTAAAATTAAATTTAAAACAGAAAACAAAATTATCAAAATTAACTTTAAAATAAAATCAGAAAGAAGATCCAAATTGATAGTTTTTCCACAAACCTGCAATCAGAATCGACTTCGAACAGCGACAGACAGATGGTGCACTTCTCGTCCTGGTGGCTGGGCGCGGGGCGGTAGGCGTGGCGGTAGGTGTTGGACTCGATGACCGCGCTGGACGCGCCGCGCCCGCGCCACGCGCGCGACTCCGCCTCCTCGGCCGCCTCGGCCGCGTACACCATCGCCGCGGCCATGGCGCCCGTGCCCTGAAACATACCACGTAATCTCTAAATATTATAAAACAAAGTCGCTTTTCGCGTTTGTCTCTATGTGCGCGTTCTTCTAAAATACGAAACATATTTTGATGAGGTTTTCAACATCATTTACAGAATGTACTCGGGAAGGTTTATATATATTTATAATGCTTAATTGCTAATATTAAACGTAAACGTAGTACTGAAAGTTGACGTTTTGTCAAGTCGTGAAAAAGGAACTTTTTTATCGCTTACATGGCATGCGGTGACTAAATCGTTTCAGATAGATAAAAATTATGTTCTACTGGATTGCATATCTTAACAAAATGAATAGAAAAGTCCGCGATAGCATATGTCTATCTTCTAAGGTGAAATCACAATTACAAACAAAAAAAAAAAAAAAAAACCAGAGCTATATTGACTAATATATTATTAACCTTATCTGATAAAATATGTTATTAAAATAGAGCATTTAATCAAGATTAAAATATCCCTGGACATTACATCATTTAAATGAAAACTATGAAAGATATCATAGATTTAAAATTACGAGCAGCAAAATAATTATAGCTGACGGCGCGCGGCGTGGCGCCATGTCTGAAAGGGATCAATGATGGCTATTAAGGAACTGCGATTATTGAAATTAATTTATGAATTGAATTAAAAAAGTATTTAGACGTCCAAACTCCACAAATGGAGAAGGACTCACCATTATTTCATATATCCAGTTCAACGAAATTGTGGGGCCATCCATAGACAATAGACCATTTTTATTTTTATATATTATTATAATTAATTAAAAAAACAAAATGCAGTATGAAACTGCCGGATGATCCCATCCGGCAGTTTCATACTGCATTTTGTTTTTTTATCCGTATGAACATTGGGATGTTGACGTGTGCATCAGTACATTGCACTCGTGCGAAGCAGGGGCGGGTCGTTAGTAATTAATAAATAGGCCTTTATTGCTGATTCTATAATGTTTTTGATGTTTTTAAATAGGGTCAAACTAAATTAGCGAAACTCAGCAGAGGTATAGCAGAGGTGTATGTGGGTATCGATATCTAAACATGATAAAACAAAAAAAAAAAAGCATTTGGTGATGATTTCTTTTTGGGGTAACGATCGTATGTTGTTTAGTTACATGAAATATATCAGTCTACAAAATATATTTTTTAAACCTAAACACGGTAAAACAAAACAAAAAATCAGACTTTCTGATGATGTGTGTGTAGAAGAGCCTTAAAAAAATAAGTCAATCAATTTAATTTGTGGTCAGTGGGTCTGTTTGACTTACCATAAATGATGGCTGGATAGATATGTGGAGGTGCGGCGGCGAGGGGTGCATCTGCATGTAATGATGCATGTGGTGGTGAATATGTTGCCTGTCACTGAAAAAAAAAACTTCTTATAAGACACTTTCAAATTACAGCACAAAACGTAATTCATTTATGAATGAAAAATTGAAAATTCTGTAGGAATTGTTGTCTGAAGTGATAATTATTTCCGAAATGTTAATTCAAAATGCAGATTGTAAAATCGTAGAGTAGATAGTTGAACAAAGTAGACGAAGCGACTGATTTGAGCTGAGTAAATTGGTAATATCTACACTTCGCCTATGGAGTTATAAAGGCTGACGATACCTCGTGGTGACGGGTCTTTGCCCTCGAATCGCTGCAATCACCCGGCTCGCCAGTCGACGCCGCCTAGAAGCGAATACATTTGTTCTCGCCGCGCGGATTTTGGTCAACAGTATGAGACAGTACGAGTCTATCGATATTTGGGCCCAACATCAGTATCAGTACGAGTTTTGTTAATTCTTGCGATCATGGATTGTCAAGTTCACCATGCTCGTCACCGAAATATCAATAAGGCAAGTAGCAGATTTAATAATTCAGTATTTGGCAGATATATTGGATCTTGAGTAATAAAATTGAATATTTGAAAACAAAGAAGTACTTACAGCATCATGGGCGGCGGCGGGCCTCCTCCAAGGTCACGTTGTTCCAACTCATCGGGGAACTGAAATAAGGGAAGCATTACCACTGTGTGTAACAAGAAGGAGAGATGGCAGGGCAGACATTAATCTTAATACCACCGCATCCGGTCGGTCTTGTCTGTCCAACATCAGGACTAATGAGTTCGGATCACGATTCTACACAGAAAATTTTAAAGAGAAAATTATATCCGTCTGTCGTGGACCTTACAATGCGTATAAAGGTTGAGGCAAGAGACTGTCTGGGGATAATTAATTCATAAAGTAATATCATCAAGGTAACCAAATATGATGATCATGATTAATAATGATGATGAAGTAAAATAAAGAAAATGAATATACAGCGAGCACTGTGGTTGGCGGGAGCGGCACGGGCGGGAACTGCGCGAAGGCGGGCCCGAAGCCGTCGCCCATCATACTGCGACGTTGTAGCTCCTGAAATTTTAACGGATAATAATCAAATACGTTGCAAAAAAAAGCTGCTCACCTAACTTAGATAAATTTGCCGCATGCCAAACAAAGTGTGAACACAAAACTAGTCGGGCAATAAGCCAAACAAATGAAAGAAGGTTTTTTATGGTGTAGTGCAACTATACACACGACTACATATCAAGCTATAAATTTCCAGTATAAGCTGACTTCTCATTGTACGGAAATCCTATACAATGCGAGATCAGGTTATACTGGCCATTCATGGCTTTATATGTAGCTGATCTCACATTGTATAGGATTCCCGTACAATGAGAGGTCAGCTTATATTGGAAATCTATAGCTTTATATGTAGCTGATCTCACATTATATAGGATTCCAGTACAATGAGAGGTCAGCATATAATGGAAATGTATAGCTTGATATGTAGCCGTGTGTACACACGGCTACACATCAAGCTATACAGTTCCATGATAAGCTGACCTCGCATTGTACGGAAATCCTATACAATGCGAGGTCAGCATAAACTGGAAATGTATAGCTTGATGTGTAGCCGTGTGTACAATCTAATAAAAATAAAAAATGATTTTGTTTTCTACTGCAGTGTTTGGGAAAGTGAGAAATACAGTCCTTTCACAGTTACCATACCTCCAATTTTGAATCACTGTAAAAATCAGTGATCTTTATTGAATTCAAAAAAAAAAAAAACAAATTCAAAAGTCATTTATTCAAACTAGGCTGAGAATCAGCACTTTTCGAACGTCAAAATTATATCAGACATTCCCCCAAAACGCCCACCCATCCCCACTTCCCAGTGCGTTAGCTGGGAAGAAGAAGTGGCGCAACAAACTCCCCAGTAGGAATTGCCGTTACAATAAGGTTTATTTTAGGTTGCTACTGTCAGAGGTTAAATAATCAAGGACTAATAATAGTGTACTGTAGTGTTACGTCATTGGACTCCTGAAATTCGGCGACTATAGTGAAAGGTATACTGAGTATATTATTATGAGGCTCTTCTGGCATGATAAGCAGTGTTTTCTCCCTGTTTTCATAGTTTTATGAAATTTTGTTTTAATGCCAATAAACGCATTTTTTTGAAGTGAAAACGTCTTTATGCGTGTTTAGCGATTTTTGGGGTGAAGTTATGGATTCGCCTCACCGCGCGCAGTAGTGCTATAACCTCAAAAATAGATGAAATGAAATTGTTTATTCTGTAAATAGGATATCGGAATCACTTTTACACGTCATATAAAAAAATATTAAAAATTTCATAGATGAGGTCGTCGTTTCCTATCTGACTACTTTGAGAAGAAAGGCCGAAACAAAATCAGAGGTCGCAGTCTCTTTTAAAGTCCAGACATAATCTTGGTCAAGCCATATGAGGACCATGTAGATTAGTGTCTGAAATGGTCTTCTGAGGAAAGAATCACACAGATTTGAGTGGACCTGTCCAGTCAGTGCAAGCATTTGTCAGTAATCGTGGAGCTGAACTCAGAACTTAAGGAGCTCAACTCGACGAACAATACCAAAGAAAGGATATTTGGACAGGCCGCATCAACTACTCAAACTGCCAAACCCTCATTAAAACTAACTGAGCAAGAAAAAATAAACGAAAGAGAAAAAAAAAACAAGTGTGCAATTCACACGTGGTAGAAGTGAAACCTTCAAAGATTTTGGTTTTAAGATGACGAATGTAAAATTTCGGGAAGAGGATACTATGATCACTTTCACTATTTTGAACAGTAAAATCATCATTATGCGTAATAGAACTATCATTTTCCACATTCAATATCGCTTTTCGTCATGCACAAAAGTTCAACACGTTCCGTTGAACTTTTTGCTGTCTTTTTAATCTTGTTTTCCCCTTTTTTTTTTCGATAATCGCGACAATATTCTGCATTCGTTTTCGGCATATTTGAAGAATTTTATTATAAAAACGATGAAAAATTTTATTATAAAAACCGGCCAAGTGCGTGTCGGACCACACATAATGAAGGGTTCCGTAGTTGGGATGAATTTATCCCAAGAACAAACTTAACATTGTAGTTGAAAAACGTGTTCTCTTCTCTTCATACGGAATGTATAGGACATCATGTTTTGAAACCGCAAATTATGAAAAAACTCTACAAACGTATACAAAACATCACGGTTGTTGTGATGCCTTTTCTCAAGCTTTGTACACACGGCTACATATCAAGCTATACAAAACCAGTTTATGCTGATGTAGCATTGTATAGGATTGCCGTACAATGCGAGGTCAGCTTATACTGGTTTTGTGTGCTTGATGTGTAGCCGTGAGTACTACGCATGCGCGCACAAACACCTATTAACAAACGTACAACGCTGAGGCCCAAGCAAACTCCCACTATGCTCTGGTAAACACGAGTGGAGGGGGTACGAAGCAGAGCACAAAGAGAACCAAGAATATAAGAAATACTGTATAATGCTTCCTATCTCATTTTCTCCCACGTTAAATCTTATTAATTTATGTGTCCGTCTCTTTTTACTGTCGCTTTTTCGTTTCATCGACTTTCAAATCACAACGATGCTAAAGAAGTTTTCACTTCAATATCCACATAGTCCTCACATTCACAATAATTAAAATAATATAATAAAACCTTGTAGCCAGGATTATCCATCAGCAACTTGCTCTGAAGTACAGTCTTGTGGAATCTGAAGTGCCGTACTATAGGTATGCGCCCGACCCAGTTCTCGAAAATGAAAATATCACTTTGTACTGGGATCGATCCATCATCACTGACAGGACTATTGTTGCCAATAAACCTGATATAGTGGTGGTGGATCGAGTAGAGCGGCGCACAATGATTATTGACATAACGGTTCCGCATGACGGGAACCTCGTGAAAGCCGAGAAAGATAAACAAATCAAGTATCTTGACTTGGCTCGCGAGGTTGTCGACATGTGGGATGTGGACTCAGCGATCATTGTGCCGATAGTCGTATCAGCCAATGGTTTAATTGCCAAGAGCCTCGACCAACACCTAAGGAGGCTCTCGTTGGGCAGCTGGATCAAGGGCTTGATTCAGAAAGCGATACTCTTGGACACGGCTCGCATTGTCAGGAGGTTCCTCTCTCTGGAGCCCTGACCGCCGGTAGCTTGGACCCTGTTCCCGATACCGGTGGGCTACTATTTTTATATATTTTTAAATGTTTTTATATTATTTTATTCTAATATTTAAAAATATAATTTATATGTATAATATAGTTGAATAAAGGAAAATAATATAATACTTTACAAAGTAATCGTGTCATTTTGTATAACATTTTCAACAATGTCAATGTGTATATAAAACTGGTTTATTTTGATGAATAATTAAAATGTCAAGTTTTATGGTTTTATCACAAGGTTTCGCAGAGATGGTGCTAATACCAGTTTTAAGCTTTTACTTCTGTCGGCAGTCCTCATGGTTAGTTCTTTTTAAATGTGAATATCTAAGTTTGGGGGAGTGTACTTACCATCATGTGATGTTGTCGTTGCCAGAGCCGCTCGTGGACAAGGTACGGCGGAGCGACTGACATGCCGTCCCGACGACGTTCACCCACTGTTTTTGTGGAAAGAAAAGTTATCCATCACATACACGGAATTCCTCATTTCTCTTTCGCCGTAAGCCCGCAAAACAAGTTTTAAAACTACGGTGTACATAACCATTTTCTACGAATTCTGTTCATCAAACTAAGTAACATTGCGGAAATATTTTTTGGTGTGAAATATTTTTGGTGGGATGCGCGTGCGGCAGCTGATGCGCGTGGTGCGGCGCGTGCAGCCTTAGGGTGTACTCACTGTGTGGGGCCGGTGCGTGGTGGTGGTAGTAGGCGGTGAGATGCGCGTGCGGCGGCTGATGCGCGTGGTGCGGCGCGTGCAGCTGTGGGGTGTACTCACTGAGTGCGGGCGGCGCGTGGTGGTGGTAGTGGGCGGTGAGATGCGCGTGCGGCGGCTGATGCGCGTGGTGCGGCGCGTGCGGCTGTAGGGTGTACTCACTGTGTGCGGGCGGCGCGTGGTGGTGGTAGTGAGCGGTGGTATGCGTGTGCGGCGGCTGATGCGCGTGGTGCGGCGCGTACGGCTGTAGGGTGTACTCACTGTGTGTGGGCGGCGCGTGGTGGTGGTGGTGGGCGGTGAGATGCGCGTGCGGCGGCTGATGCGCGTGGTGCGGCGCGTGCGGCGGCTGATGCGCGTTGTGCGGCGCGTACGGCTGTAGGGTGTACTCAATGTGTGCGGGCGGCGCGTGGTGGTGGTGGTGGGCGGTACGATGCACGTGCGGCGGCTGATGCGCGTGGTGCGGCGCGTACGGCTTTAGGGTGTACTCACTGTGTGCGGGCGGCGCGTGGTGGTGGTGGTGGGCAGTAGGATGCACGTGCGGCGGCCGATGCGCGTGGTGCGGCGCGTACGGCTGTAGGGTGTACTCAATGTGTGCGGGCGGCACGTGGTGGTGGTGGTGGGCGGTAGGATGCACGTGCGGCGGCTGATGCGCGTGGTGCGGCGCGTACGGCTTTAGGGTGTACTCACTGTGTGCGGGCGGCGCGTGGTGGTGGTGGTGGGCGGTGGGATGCGCGTGCGGCGGCTGATGCGCGTGGTGCGGCGCGTGCGGTGGCGCGCCGCAGCACGCGCAGCCCGCGTGGCCGCAGCAGCAGCGCCGGCAGCCACCGCACGCGCTCACGCGTACCCTGACGCATCATAATAATAGCTTTATTCTCCTTACACACTCTACGACACTGTCGTGATGGCCCAGCCTCGCTCCTCGTGCACGAGGTTGTGCGGGCAAATTCGGGCAAGTACCAATGTGACTTTTTCAATTCATATGTACTTTCTTAGTATATCTTGGGACATTACTGACATCGATGAAGAAAAAGATCTAAGGAAACCTGGACTTATAGTTAACTAGCTGCGCCTCGCAGTTTCACCCGCATAAGTGTCAATGGGAATATCGGAATAAAAAGTATCCTACGTCCGGTCCAGGTTATGGTCTAGCCAGCGTCTTGGCCAGCGTGAAGCCAGCTCGTGCCTTCTCAATATGAGAAGAGGCCTTTGCCCTGCAGTGGGACAGTAATAGGGTGGTATTATTACTTGTTCCTTATCTGTCTAATACTATGTTCTTTGCAAGTTACAATATTAACTAAAAATACATTAACCAAGTTTTTTGTAAAATACATACAAAAACATTTATTTAGATTATGTGCAAGGGCCGCTATCGATAGCGGTAAAAGCCTCGTCCAGCCGTTTCCAAGCTGATCTGTCTCTGACGATTCTGCACAAGTTTCTGCCTACTATCTTCGCTAAACCGTCGTTCCTGATCCACATACAACACACCAAAAATCTACGCCTATACACTGCTAAACATACAGTTAAATTGTACCACGTTCACTTTTTGTTAAAAACACTGCACTGAAAATTTATTGTTTGAAGAGTTCCGAGTGAGATTCAATCTATGAAGACTTTTAAACACGCTTTCAGAATAAACGGGGCTTTCCTGAATACCATTGAAAAAATCTTAGCCGTGGCAAAAAATATAACAAATTTTAATAATCTGGTAGATAGGTACTCCACAAAAACTCAGTGGCTACTACACGAATATATAAATTACATCACTAATGTACCATATCGAGTGCGGTTTGACCGATATCGATGAAATTGATTATCCGCGCTACCTACGACTGAAATAAAAATGTACGGAAGAACAGTACATGCTTTTAATACGATTCATTTCTGAAGTAACAGGCATAAAATAATAACGAAAATATCTAGACTACCGGGTTAGACACACTCGAATTCAGTATAACTTGAAATGTCGAAAACTCGGGACTTTAGGACTGAAACCCTGCTGCACCGGGTTAAGGAACTCTTGTATAAAATTTCATGCTTCTAGATCCAGCGGTTTAGGCTATGCGGCGTCTGTCAGTAAATGCATTTAAACATTTTATTTAATAGGTCTAGTGGTCTCGTTAGTGGGGGACATAAGAGCCTTAGACCACTTTTTCCCATTATCTAAGCGTTACTCACCTGGTCCGTACAAGATGAGCGTGCGGCGGTATCTCGTTGTGCGTAAGATGCGGCGGGTAGCTGCCCCGGCGCGGCACGCCGAGGATGGTGCGCGCGCTGCCCACCCAGCCCGCGCCAGGCGGCGACGGGGCCGCGGGCGACTGCGGCGCGGCCTCCTCCGCCGCGTAGCCGACTCGGCCCGGAGACCCCGTCAGGTCTATCACCTCTTGCTGCTGTTTTTACGAAATATATTCATTGATTAAGGTAAAGTGGTACTGGTGAATGAAAAGTTGTGTGGAAATCGGTTATGGGAGGGTGCGGGTATGGACATGCCCATGTGCGGAGGATTGAGGAAAATGTCGTATGAAAGTTTTGAGTATGAGTGTGGATGGCTATAACAGTAGGAGAAGACAAAAAAACAATGGATGGACTGTGTGAAAGATGATATGGGTAGAAAGGAGGTGAATACCGAGATGACGAGAAGAATAGAGAAGTATGGAAGAAAAAGATATTTTGCGCCGACCACATATAAATTGGGATAAGGGCAACAGAATGATTAATTAATAAAGGCAAAATACGCAGGATTCGTCGAGGATCAGATCTTCTTTCATTTTATAACAGTTGCTTGTAAAATGGTAATATTAATATTATATAATACACCACAGCGTCAACGTCACGAAATTTGTTTTTATCGTAAATTTTCAGTTTTTATAATTTATTTTATTTTATGAGAAACCCTGCAACAAGCCTGAAACCCAAATAATCACGACATAATTTAAAAAGAGCAAAATGGACCACAATTGTTTATAGACTTTTATCAAAAACTGCCAAATCGGAAGTGACATGACAGATGTCACCTCCGATTTGGCAGTTTTTGATGAAAGTTGTGCAATGTATAAATACGTATGTAAATCAAAAAATATTGACGAGATCAACTACAAGACGAGCACGCATTTCCGGACTCTTCGCTCAACTCCGCCGGTACCCAGCCCCACAGTGACCGTTGTGACGACATTGGCCGCGGTAGTTGCGTCGAGCTCGAGCAACGAGTATTTCTCCCTGTCGACGTCGAGAAAGGCCCCGAGCCGGGTACCCACTGCCGGTGGTTGTGTGCAACGTATGAGGATAGACTCGAGTTTATGAACGAGAACTTCATGCGCGCGTATTACGGGTCTACAGAGAGGGGAACTAACCTCACTGCGTACCGTGTTAGGATGTGGTGCCGTACACTGCTGACCGCAAATCGGATGCATCACCCACTATTATCGGTGATGAGACTGTACATCCCGTGGAAGTGCGGGGGTCGAGGCTTTTTAAGTGCGAAGACCCTCCACAACCGCGTGGTGTGCAGTCTCAGGATTTTATTTTTTAAAGTCAAAGTATTCACCGTGATGTAGTCGCAGTAGACAAGTGGCTCACCCCACTGTCCATGGCTAAAGAGAACTCGCGCATATGGAGCTTTCCGGGCGCTTCTATTGGAGCCGGATCTAGATTTCGTAGCGTCCGTATCCTGGCTACGTTTTGGTGACCTTTTCGAGGAAATTTAAGGTTTCGTCTGTGCAATTATGGACGAAGTTATCTTGACAAATACCGGAGATATATTATAAAGGATGGTTGAGTCCATCATATTATCTCTGGTTGTTCTCGTCTGGCTAACGGCAAGTACTTGCACAGGCATAACCAAGCCTGGATTATTCATTAGCAAATTGCTTTGAAATATAAACTTGTAGATTCTAAGGTACACTACTCTTACAAGTATGTGCCCGACCCAGTTCTCGAAAATAACCATGTGTTGTACTGGGATCGGTCATCATTACTGACAGGACTATTGTTCGCTAATAAGCCTGATATAGTGGTGATAGATCGATTAGCGCAATGATAGTCGATGTTACCACATGACGAGAACCTCGTGAAAGCTGAGAAATAGAAATAAATAAAATATGTCGACTTAGCACACGAGGTTGTTGACATGTGGAATGTGAGTTCGGCTGTCATTGTGCCGATGACCGAAAGCCTCGACCAACATCTCTCGAGGCTCTAGTTAGGCGGTTAGATCAACGGTCTGATTCAGAAGGCAGTAGTACTCGATACGGCTCGCATCATGTCCCCTGGTAGTATCTTGGACCCTGCTCCCGGCGGGCCACTATTTTAATATTTTTTAATATTTTCTTTTTTAAGAAATATTTAAAAATATATAATAATGTATTTTATATGAAAAAAATACGAAATAATAATTCATCATATTATTCAGCCTTTAATGTCCTCACTGCTGAGACAAAGGCCTCCTCTCTTCGAGAGGAAGTGGGCTATAATCTACTACGCGGGCTCAGTGCGGGTTGGTAGACGTCACATGTCTTCGAATTTTCGGTTCTAGCACTTGCCGGTTTCCTCACGATGTTTTCCTTCTCAGTTTTGAGACTGTTCTAAAAACGGTGATGAAATTAGCCTGCCCGGGTTCGAACCCACGACTACCACTGCTCTAACACGACATTTTTTTCATTACTAACTCAAAGAAAACCATTGCCCTTGTAGAGCAATACCGCATCACGTAATTTCCATCTGTTGTTACAGGTAAAAAAAACAACCGACTTCCAAAAAAACACTACAAAGTGAAAAATTACACTAAGTGAAAAATAACTTTAATTTCGGAAGTCGGTCTTTTGTTTTGAATTTTCGTTTTTTGCCACCGAATTCCAAAATTAAGATTATTTTTCACTTTGTAGTGTTTACATATACACACACATATACATTTACATACATACGCTAAGAATATAGAACGTCCTCCTTTTTGGAAGTCGATTAAAAAGAATTGCCGGCAAATTTTGCGCCTGCCTGCTTTTGAATTCAAACATAGGATTTTTTGAGAGTATTATTTTATTGGCTATCTTCCCTTCCTCCTAACTTTTAAACGATTAAACCAAAATTAATAAAATTGATATAACCCAGGGCCCTGAAATACTTACAGCGTTGGAGTCGTCTCCTACGAGCATAACGCCATCATCCGAGCTGGAATCTGAGACCCAGTCCAGCTGTAAGTCAGGAGCTGACAGCACGTTACCAGGCGCTGCCGAAGGTTCCGTAGCTTGCGGTTCCTGAGATACACAAACAAAAACGTAAGTAAGACTTATAAAGAATATTCCTTCAAGACCGTAGTTTTTTTTTTTTTGTTTCAAATTGCGGCGCTGTTTTACTTTGATCAAAATTCTTTACGCGGCAATTATGATTAAAAAATAACTATATAATTATGTTTCAAATGATTGTATCATTTGAAACATAATTATTACTCTCGAAATCATATTTGCTGCAATCATGTTTCTGCGTCATATTTTTAATAGCCTGCAAAAAAAATAGTATGTCGTGCCATTAAATTGATGTCTGGGGCCCCATACCTGATTATTTGTAGACCTGTTATCAGTCGCCTGGCGCCCCGAACTAGTCCCTGGCTGTGGAGACGTTTCCTTCGGTCTTCTGTCTCCGCTAGCATCGATTTTACAACATCTCCTTGCATTGTCAAGTTCTTGCTTCACGTCAACATTTTCAGTGACATTTCTATTAGTGGTACCAGGCTCTATCTTAACTTGACATGGCTCCACAACTTCTGTTTTGATGGCACTCACTGACGGCATGTTTTCGTCTTTTGTTGGCTCTTGTTTAATAACAGGCTGTTGCGTACCAGGTTCTTCCTTCACCTTTACTATAAATCCTAATGCTTCACCGCCAGTGCTTGCATTGCTAGTACTCTGTTTAGGTACTCTACTTGTTTGAGATCCATTTTGTCGGTTGTTATTTGGACTATGACAGTCTTCAGCGTGATTATGAGAACGCTGTGACAAATCATTGTGGAAATTCACTTTGCATCCACAATTACTGCGAGATCCACAACCTGTGTTTTCTTTCTTTATTTGCATCTTCACTGCAGACATATTTGGAGTTTGTGTGTTGTTGATCTGGCTACTTTGCCTTCGTTGATCTACAGTTTGCAAAAGCAGATTGCTAGCATTTGGTACAGTAGAATTAGTGTTCCTTGCGGGTTGTGTGCCAGGCTCACCTTTGATCTCCACTCTCGGCGGCTCTCCAGAGTGACTACTGTTTCCATTGCCTTCACCACTTCCATTGCCATCCGCAGCCAGGTACCCAGCACCATTGTCGCATTGTTTCTTTCTTGGTGTGGACACATTATCTTCTTCTTCTGAACTTACTTCTATTAGATTTGGTACTTCATTCTCTTTCGAGTGTCGTCTCCGAGGAGAGATGTTGAGCTTGCGACTAGGCCGTTCTAAGCCGTTCGGTTGAATTGCATTGTCTCCTGTGGCAGTTCCTTGATTATATGCATTGGACCTTGGATGTAAATATTCATATTCTGGGTGATTATCAGATATTTGCATTCCATTGGACATTGAGTATGGAATTGGATGAGGCATAAAGTTTCTGCCTTCACTCAGGACAATAACGTTGTTGTGGAAAGGGGCTCCATACTCCCTTGGCGGCTGAATGCCTGGATAATGTGCATAGTTCGGGAAGTAGTAACCATGCTGGTTAAGTGAGTGGGGTTTTGGCTGATAACGAATGTTTATGTCTGGGATTCTCCTCTGGCCAGTGCCATCAGTACTGTCAGGATTATTAGTACCAAAAGAGTAATCGAGGGAGCTGGAGCTATCTGGTAAGGGTTGATATTCTTCAGGGACAGGAGTGTGTGAGTCAGCAGGGTGGGAGAGTGAGGACAGGTTTACTTCATAAGGTTGGTTCGGAGTTGTAGAATTAACATAATTTGATGAGACAGGTTTTGGTGTTTGTTCATTAGTATTTGTCTCGGTTCCCGTAGTGACGCTTTCAACTGGTTCAGATGTTGTCGGTATCACTTCTACTTCATCATCACTTTCTGCAAATAGGGCATCACACTCCATTTGTTCTGTAATTAAATGAGCTGTATTTTATTACATAAGTACATACATAAATTCACGCCTTCTTCCCCAGGGGGTTAGGTAGACACTACAGAACGCCACCTGCATGCATGTAGGTATAACCAGATGTATGAACGTAAACGAAGAAAATGAAGTATGTAAGGATCGTCAATGAAGTGTTTACAAATGATTATGTCATCTTCCATTAAAAAGGCAGTATTTATTTTACTTGTAACTAATTATACCCTAGGGCGCCTCTTGGCCCAGAAAATAATGTTGCTCCCTTTTACAACTTACTATCAAAATATAGAATATTTCCTGTTGAACATTATCCTTATTTATATGGATAAGGATAATGTTAAAATATTCTATTTTACTCATATTTGAGAGAGAATACATTTAAGTGAATAATTTTGGTGTACTAACATAATAAACAAAGCTATTAAAACTACAGTTGTTCGAGTGCATCAGCACTGCAACAGCTGTAGCATGGATTTCAAGAGCATAACAAATTTAAAAAAGAAAGGGCACGTCCATAATAACACCCTATGAATCTCTCTGATTAGCTATGAAGATAGTGCATCCTCAGTTATCTCCAACTGCAAACTATTATCTCAAACACCCCCAAACATCTATTTTATGCATTACAAATTGTACATATTTTATCTTCTTCTTTTCATGTGGTTAGTGACTAACCTGGTGTCAGAGTTTTTAAAGCCGCCCATGGGCCTCTGACTTGCCTTATCATGCAGTCGACAAATATCTCTCAGGCATGCCGGTTTAATCATGATGTTTTCCTTCTCCGTTTTTTAAGCAAGTGATAATTCAGCCGAAAGACGTCCACTGTTGGACATAGGCCTACCCCAAGTACTGCCACTTTGGTGCAGTAATGCCATGACTTAAACATAACTTTTGAAAGGAGACTGAACAAAAGTGATCTATAGACCAATAGCGATATGGTTTTGATATTTGTGTAGGGATACCATTTACCTATCATAAGTTCGAAAAATATTTGACCGAATTTCATTTCACCTAAAACTTTTCAACTATTATCCTTTCGTTTTTTTTTCTTATTCGAAGTCACGCACGTCTGCCACTGTATCAGTTGACCAATTATCCATTCGATTTTTTTCGTTACTCCGACGTTTCATTTCGTCGAAAAACTTTTTACCGAAGTTACACTTAGCCGAAATAACATTTGTTCGAAGTATTATGTTTCCGAACATTTATTATACCACGAGGTATGGATGGGTGAAGGAAGGATGCTTGCTTCAAGCATGCAGCATGCAAGCAGGCATACAGCGTGCAAGCAGGTATGGAGCATGGAAGCAGGCATCCAGCATGCCAGCAAGCATGGAGCGTGCAAACAAGCATGCAACATGCACGTAGGCGTGCAACATACAGCAAGCATTGTTTCTGTCACGGCTCCGGCGCTGCGGGGTTTGGGCGGCCCCACGCGAGCTTATCGTCGCAGATGGTTTTAACGCTCACCACCGCAGCTTCGGCATGCAGCCTCAGCCGCGGCGGCGGGCCTTCAAACCACCTGCTCCTCAGCTTGCGGGCCGCCCCACCCCTCCGCGACTACGCGGGTTTAAATTACACTCTAGGGGTAGGGCAGACAAGATTACGTGGACTCGGTTTTGCAGCGATTCGTTTCTGTCACTAAATTTTGTAGACTTTTTATGACACCTACCTCAATATTCCCAAAACATTGGTTTCTTGGATAGTCGAGTATGACGTAACGTAATGAAAATATACGACGCAAAAATACAGGGGACAGAGGGTGTAAAGACATTTTTAACCGAATAGAATAGTAGAAAATAGTTTGATATTCCCAATAAAAAATACTTCACCTAAAAAACTTTGGCGTCGAGCATCTCCGTATTTTCAGCGAGAACAACATATTTTTTTTAAGAGTTCAATAGAATAACCATTATTTTATAACTTATATTTATAACCAGACAATTATTTAATTTAATGTGTATAGTTTGAATAATCTTAATAAAACCCGTAAAATAAATGCCCATTCGCAGCTTACTCACATCGTCAACCCAAATTTTTATTAAATTTTCAACCTTATTTAATGCTCTATAATTGTGAAAATAGAAATTGCGGTCATACTTTAGTCGTCGTGCTACCGTATAAGCGCGCAGACGAAGTTTTGTGAGTGCAGCTGTAGCGTTTAAAATCGTAGTCAGTCCGCGCCCTAATATTGAAAAATATTGTTTCGGTGTGGTGACAATATGGCAAATAATAAATAATTATATTATTATTATTAATAATTATATTATTATTATTTAATTATTATTTATTCATTATTATAATTTATTTCGGCTTCAGCCAATAGCAAAAAGTTTTTTTTATAAATAGGCGAAATATAGTTCGGTAAAACAATACCTATGACACATGATACTTCGATGATCCAAAAATATGTCAATTAATGCATATAGCAAAAAAGACGTCGGTCAATAGTTTTCGGTAAAATTAAATTCGAACAAAAAGAATTCAGAAAAGTGATTGGTTCCCAGGGATACCTCATCTCAACCCTTGTGCAAAAGGGCATCATAATCCGACCCGGCAATTTTGACAAAAATACACTTCTACATTATAATATACAGGCTGGATATTCAGACGGGTCTTAATGGCAAGTACCATAACCGTTATAGCTAGAGAAAAACATTAGTAGAAGATAATAATATGATTTAAAAAAAAATGGCCTGCATCTCAAAATTTTGTAAAAAATTTAATTACAAAAACTTTTTTTGTTGCCAATCGATCCAGTATCTCTTAAAGATCGAAAAATTCGATGGGACCAACCTAGTGTAGAGAACTAGAAATATCACAAATGGTAAGAGCTTTTCCCAAAACCGGTCTGTAGTGACCAATCACATGATCCATGATTTTTATAACGTATGCATTACATTTTTAAAAAGAAAGTCATCTTATTGTAAATACTAATCCTTTTTGTTGCAATCTACTTCTTTTTTTGAGGTAATGAAAAATCAAGGTGTATTAAATAGCCTCTATGAGGAAGTCATAGAGGTAAGTATGAAACTCAATAAATAGTATCTATTCAAACTACTTTTTGTATCTTTATGCACAATAATTTGAAAAATGTACATGGGAACTTTTTTTTATTTGCGACTTTTCTAGCACTCACACACGTAGATATAGGTTTTTAAACTACAATTGGCACCATAAAAATAAAATGTAAGGATTGTCATTTTTTTTGCTGACCGTACTATTTTTACAAAATCTGTGAATGCAGTTAGCGAATACTCTAAAAGTTGTAGTCTCCTAAGAATGGTTTCCTGTAGCTACAATGGTTAAGGTACCTACCTGCCCTAGAAAATTGTGTAAATTCTAAAAGTATATTTTTCTCGAAAATTTCAGGGTCAGATTTTAATGCCCCTTTGCAGAATAGTATAGATTTATTCAAAGACTAGTTCCCATACAAATTTGAACAGTCTCCTTTGGAAGTGTTATGTTTACACCTTTGCCTACACTTTTCGTGATAAAGGTCTGATATTATTTTATGGTATTTTCATCCTATCCTAGCTAATTTATCTTTCTTGTCTAGTTTATAAATAAGTAGGTAGGTCAAATATGGAAAAAGCGAAAATAACATCAAAAGGAAAAGGATAGTTCCAATCACTCATTTATGTGGTATGTACCATCGTGGACACTGGCGGTAGACCACTTTTCAACCTTATTGCTAAAGACATAAGGGTGAAAAGTGGTTGACAGCCAATGTCCACGGTTGAACATACTTAACATAATTTATATCGATTTAGATGTGACTGTCTCTAAGCTAGTTTGCCATCAATATAGTCAATGTACCAACGGTTTGAACAAAAATATTTGTCTTCCCTCAACTTGATAATTTTTCACTATACTTTGAGGATTGTTTATTTACTTTTTAATAAAACATTACCTGCAAGACGAAGAGCAGAGGATTGAAAATAACATAAAAGTACTTTTAGAATTGTTCCATTTTCAAAATGCCATTGAGTATTCAAACAAAAAAACCACTTGAAGCAATTGTTACTACATAATTACGCATCCAGTAGCTTGATAATATAATAGTACTGGCAGAGCAAAATATGAATTACTCACTGTTATAATTCATTAGATAGGAAGTAAATATAGGCACCCCATACCCTCATTGAATGAATTAGTTGTTAAATAAAACAGCCATCATACTGAGACTAGAAGTACAACGAAGCAGTGGAGCTGAAAGCTATAATTAAGTACTTACCATTCCTCTGTTGATTGTCAGAAGTTGTAGATGTAAACACAGTATCCAGGATGGCTGCCAGAGATGATGGACCAGCGATATCCCAAGACGGCGACAACTGCTCGCCCCCGTAGCCTTTCTCGGTCATTTTATTAACAATAATACCGTTCCATATCGTTCCAACTAAGATTGAACGAACAAGGTAACTTCGTAACTCTTGCTATTGTCAACACTCAACATCCGACATGAAGCAAGTCATATTCACTTAATTTTGACCATGTTTATATTATTTTTAATTATTTAAAAAGCACAAGAATACAATCGTCCTGACTACATGAATGCTGCGAGAAAATTCTAATAGAAAAACAGAAATAAAACTTCTCCTGATTCGTCTGTATACCTATCAATAATATGTACGATTATTTTTTTACTACGAGTGACAAATACAAGTTTGACTTATTCTGCAATTTTTCACTTCTACGAAGATCGACTAACGTTTGCCTTATTCTGTAATTTTTTTCACGTCACAAACAAATCGACTACATGTACCTACTGAACATTGTTGAATTTTATTCACGAATCACTCGTTCGTGCGTGAAAGCTCAGGAACGAACTGTAATTAAAGCTACGGTTTCCTAGAAGAACGGTGACCACTTAAATAGTGTCTGCAACACAGAGTACTTTGTAGTATAATGAAGTAGAGACCAATCTTGTTCCCTAGAACGGGGTCATTTGCGTTCGTAAAGAAACTAGCGCTATCTGATATTCACAGTTAGAACTTCACCTTTGGATAAGACACCGGTATACTATAGCTAAAGCTGTGTATAGGATGTGAATAGATGTGATGGTAGTATGGGTATAGATTCTGTAGTATTTTACTGTTCATTTAAAGAATTAATAAATGAAATACAATTTAGTATTCATCTTTTTATCACTACGTACCAAAGTAATTAACTAGAAGAATCCTATCTCAAACTTAACACTACATTGGAGGAGTCCTATCTCAGTGTTGGCACAACCACCCACCCACAAAATCACTTTCTAGTGACAAATATGGATTATTCGGACGAATTTTCGCTCAACTCAACGAAAAACGCACAACATAAACAGAAAGATCACAAAAAAACAAAATATCATAATCATGAGAAGCGTGAGAGACATTTGTAGGGGCTACCAGAAAACCACCAAGGCTAGTTTTGCTTCAGAGCTGCCATCTCTTATTTTAAGTTGGTGAAAACTTCTACGATTATAAACACGATTAAAAACAGGGACTCTTAAATACTTTGCTATCGCCAATTAATATAGTTACTAATAAAACTAGAATAAATATAATAAAAATATAATATAGATACTAGTATAATATACTAATATAGTTTCGCCATGTCCGTCTGTCTGTCTGTCTGTCCGTCTGTCTGTCCGCGGCTTAGCTCAGAGACGGTTAGTACTAGAAAGCTGTAATTTGGCATATGTATACATGGTATACATATTAATTATGCCGACAAAGTGGTAAAATAAACTAAGTTTTTTTTTTTTTAGGGTACCTTTCCTACACGTAAAGAGGGGTTTTTTTTTTTTCATCTACCCCATGTTGTGGGGTATCGTTAGAAAGATCTTTCAAAAATATTGTGAGTTTGTCAAAACCATTTTTTATTCAGGGATCCGTTTGCGAAATATTAAGTTTTTAACTGATTTTTTTTATTAGAGTCAATTGGTCCCCCCCCCCCCCCCCTTCTAGCTAAATGGTTGTAATTGGACTTGTGAAAAAATTCACAGCAGTAGTATACACGGTTAATTTTAGCTCGTTCTGGAACGAAAAGCCATAAACTCGATCATCGAACTCGAATTAATTAGGACTATTATTTTCAATAAATTACAATTTAAAAAAATCACGAAAAATCTAACTTATTGTTTTTTTTTGTGAAATAATGCGAACTCGAAATAACACTTCCTTGCGATCAATGCATATGTGTGTAAAACGTATCGACGAACGGCAACACTTGCGAACGGTACCCATTGAAAAATCCATTCATCGATCAGACAGCATAAAAACACATACGCAATAGATAAATAGGTACACAAATAAAAATACGAAAAGCGAATTCAGACTTTATTTCTTAACCGTAAACGGTTACAAATAGAAATTTCACCAAACTAGGTACAAGGTAAGTAGGTACGCAGTTTACTAAAATTATTCTGAGAAGTGTCCGACCGGACTTCAACAGGATGCACAACCGAATTCCGCGGTTAAATCTATAAAAATAAGGTCTTAATTCGGTCCAATATTTTCATAGAAAAGGGCACCACCATCTTATAATGAACTCTATTTGACAAATAAAACGATTCATTTTACATTGCCTGCCTTTGTAGAAGCCGCCGCGCCGCGCCGCCGCCGCGGCCGCAAGCAAGCATTGTCGCATAAAAATTGGTTTAGGCAGTATTCTTTTTATTTATCATAAATATGGTAGGTAGGTATGCTTATTAAGTATCTATTAGCTCGATTGGTCGACACTCGATTCAAGGCCTGAAATACAACTCCCAAGCGTATTCGTCGTGTCTAGTTGAAAAGGTACGAGTACTAGTGATTTCGTGATGCGAGAGTGGTGAATGTTTCAATTAGTTTCTCTCGTTTACGAGGAGATGTGATGTGAAGTGGTAAACACCGTGCCGTGCTTCCGATACAAACGAGAGATAACGGAGGCGAATGAACTTACACCAACCTATCGTACCAGAGATGAAATACCTACTTGCAGGTACTTACTTGCAGGTACTTACTTGCAGCCGGTTATTCGTCCAACGTCCGTTGAGTCACCGCGAGCGCGCTGTCCATTGACTCGCACACGCACAGCTCGATCTTGCGTTTATGAATGAAATAGTGAAAGCGCTACTAAGATTTAACTCGAATGACAGAATAAAAGTTATAAATTTCTAACTTCTATATTAGATGTCTTAAAAAAACAATAACAATGCTAATAGTACCTATTAATCGTCTGGAGTCACTGTGTTTCGGCTCCAGAACGATTTAAAATGAATCGTGTATATAACGAAATTAAAAGGAAAACTATCAGAGCTAAGTAGGCTCTACAGGTTAACGAGTAATAATCGACCAACTTAAATTTGCGGTTTGAAAAACATGATCTCCCATACATTCCGTATGGGAGAACATGTTTTTCAACTACAATGTTAAGTTTGTTCTTGGGATAAATTCATACCAACTACAGAACCCTTCATTGTGCGTGGTCCGACACGCACTTGTTTGTATTAAGATTGAGTGCTCTGGTCCGCAATTTACGGGCGAATGACGTCACTGAAACGTTCTATTCTATTCTATTTTTCCTTATGGCAATGGTGCCGATGTCGACAATTCTGCCAATGTCAATGTGTGGAGAAAACGTGCGGTGGGAAACAAAATAAAAAATAAAAATTGATAGAAGCTAAAATGATTATGAAAGTAAGTTGGTGTGGTTTCCAGCGTTGTTGTCACCGTAAAGCTAACCCCGCCCCCATAGATTTAATTCGCTAGATTTGCCCTCACCACACTCGGTCATAAGAAAAAGTGTCCATACTGAGAAAAGTGCGCCCGCACATTATTTCAAATAGCGTTTCCATGACAAACAAGTTTAATCACTGCGTCATTGTGTGTCAGAGGTGTCAAAACGAAGCAAAAACGCGACTATCTTTTGACGCGGTAGGGCGAATCTAACGATTTAAATCTGTGCTGCTGTCATCATTTTCATGACAGCCGTCATTGCGGGACTGCGGCCGTCAAGTGCGGCCACCACTTTTCTAGTAAACCGTAGGTTTAGGCTCCAGCTACACGCTCCGTCTTTTCAAGTAAGCTGCGCGAGTCAGCGCGAGCTACCTTCCTGCCTGCACTGCAAGATAAAGGAGAAGGCGGAGCTTGTAGCCGTACACACTGCTACACATCAAGCGTCATTGTACGGAAATCCTATACAATGCGAGATCAGCATAAACTGGAACTGTATAGCTTGATGTGTAGCCGTGTGTACCATAAAATCATTATCTAAATTGTAATGCTAAATAAAGAATATTAATAACTAACTTCTGCCCGCGACTTTGTCCGCGAGCCTATGACCTTCCTCAAGAATTAGGCTGTAAAATGCAAAAATAATTTTTCCGTTCCGACTGGTAGTTCCAGAGATTACCCCCTACATACAAACAAGGTTTACCTCTTCATAATATTATTATAGTTTAGATTTAAATGTTCAAAGGGAGGCGGTGCGGTGGTAGAAAGTTTGCCACGGCCTGTCTGAATAACCCTTAATTCCAACTTTCCGACTACAAACCGCGCGCGTTTAAACCGCAGTGTGTCCTCACCCTAATTGTCAGATGTCATCATGTCAAACAGTACGTCTCCGCGCGCGGTTAAACCGCAGTGTCTCCTCACCCTAATTGTCAGATGTCATCGTGTCAAACAGTACGTCTAAAATACGTCAATTCTGTGCGTCAATTCAATGATTTCATTTTGATGAAAACACGTCAGTTCGATAGTCAATAAAGTTTAACAAATCTATTATAATATATTCAGTCTTGATCAGACTTTGGATTGAAGAGACGTGTTAAATTAGTAGAGCGAACTTACTTTAAAAAAAGTGTTATAACTGGATACTGTCTTTTCGTAATATTAAAAGAAATTAAACTTTTACCTTTTCATGACAAGTTTAGAGTATTTCGCATTATTTACTCACTCTTCAAGGACTGTACCGTGTATTTACTGAATGGTAAACTGTAGCACAAGAGGCTGTTTGTCTTTTATATTATCCACGGTGATAAGACGAAAAAATATGACACCAAAACACGTACCACTATTTCTTCAAGGAGAAGTAGTAAAAGGCTTTGGAAGAGGATCTAAGGATCTTGGATGCCCTACAGGTAATATAAAAAACAACGCGCAAGGTTTTATAGTTTCATATGTGTTACCTTCAAGTAATTTGATAAACGATTTAATTTTTTTTAACTAGTATTTGTTTTATTGACTTTATTTTGTATTGCCTTTAATTAAATCATCTGGTAAAACTATTTATTCTAAAAGTAAGGCAGAACAGCATAGTGAATTGTAAAACTAAAAACGTTTTCTTATGTCTTTTCAGTAAAGTTAAATGAATATTTTTCTGTTCATCATTATTTGTTTCTGTCCGATTGTTTCATTTATTAGGCAAAGATGTAAAGTTGCCAATTATACACATCATCATCCACAACCTGCCTTCACCCAAAGCTGGGCATAGGCCTCATTATATTCAGAGCTTGGGTAAAAAACTCAGTGTCTACAACAAACAATAAGTTATTATGGCTATAAAATAGTTTCTCTAGTGGTAGTTCTTACTTTTTTGTTATAAAGAAAATCGATTTTTATATTTTTTATCATTATTCCACAGCAAACTATCCCCTGGAAGTAGTCCAATCTTTACCCAAAGACATGGAGCCAGGAGTGTACTATGGATGGGCACAAATAGACAATAGTGTAATCTATAAAATGGTTGCAAACATTGGGTGGTGTCCATTTTATCAAAACAAGCAAATGTCTGTAGTAAGTATAAATTATAGACTCACTCCTTAATCTTTATTCATTAAAGTTCTTGATGGTTATTTATTACTAGCTTTTGCCAGCAGCTTCACCCGATTGCATTTCGGAAATTATCCCACAGGAATATAATACGGGAATAAATAGTATCCTGTGGCGTAATCCAGGTCATCATCTACACCTGTGCCAAATTTCATACAAATCCATTCAGCCCTTTTAGTGTGAAAGCGTAACAAACAAATTCACTTTAGCAAGTTAGGATTACAAATTAAGTAGGTACAGCAGTAAGTCATCTACACAAAATTAAATTCAATCTGTTTTGTTACAGAACTGAAAACATTCAAATATTATTTTCTTCCATTCTATATCAGAAGTGATTATTATTAGTAGGTTTAAATTACAGGAACTAATTATGTCAGATTAATTTGCAAACTCATTAGTTATTTCATATAATATTTCTGATCACGTTTTATTTATTCAGCTTTTTAAATTTTGGTAAATTCATCAAGGATGTACATAAATTAAGTTCTGTTTGACATAAATAGATAAAGTTAAATTATGGAAATTAAGCAATACAATTAATTCCGTTGTCTTTACAATACAATTTATCAGTACCAGCTTATCTCCCTACAGTTGTGATATGCAATGTTGCTGTATTCGTATTCTAAGAAAGAAATACTATAATAAACTATGGGCATTATATTTATGTACTATTATTATTTATATCTAAACAATAACTAAGTAATAACAGCTGCACAGGTTCGATCAGGTTAACCTACGCTTGCCGCGGTCGGTCCGTGGTTGGGTGATCATCTTTACATACCCTCCGTGCCCCGGAACGCACGTTCAGCCATTGGGCCCGAGTGCCATTCGTGGATATTTGACAATCGTTACGGGTCGTCACAAGCCTGAAACCTCTCAGGTCTGACAACCACTCTTACCAATAGGGCGAGTATTAGCCCAGTAACTGGCTTGTGGATGTCAGATAGATAGTCGCTCCATGTAAAATACTGATATTCAACTGCATCCGGTAAGACTGGAAGCCGACCATAGCATAGTTGGGAAAAGTCTAGGCAGGTGAAAATTAATCATACCTAAAGTTAAACTATCGAAGTATAGAAGTATTAAGTATCGAATCGGAATGAATGCTAATTACTGAGTAACCGTTATCAAACCAACAGAAAAGACATTGAATAATAGAACATTTTTACCGAACAAGCGATAATTTTCAACATGCCTGCAATGATAAGACATTAATTAGGTATTTACCTAGCTATAATATTAAGCCAATCTTTGTCGACAATTCTCGACATTTCATTCTTTTATCATAAAATCAGCGGCCGACAATTTTCAACATGCCTCCGCCTTATCTAGACATTACACCTAAAGATCACCATGCGAAATTGTATGAATACTTTTTCTTATCTGTTTTATTACTTACTTAATTAGTCAATAATCATAATATTTTTGGTTCGTAATGGTCGCCGAGTCGCGTTGCAAGTCGCAACCTAAACGTGGGTCCAAAACGCGTGGATTTTAACCATTTTTTTTTCGAACATAATGTTTTGAGAGGCCTTTGCTCATTAGGACGTCCTCAGTCTTCCTCTATTCCGTAGTCCTTTTACTCCCAGAGGCGGCGTAAGGCGTGGACGACGTGGGCCACCGCCTACGGCCTCGCGGTCCGAGGGGCTCGCACCTCGAAGGTTTATGCATTACTTACTGTGCGTTTGCACTGGCGAAACATCACATCAAAACATGTTAAAATCTCTAGTTCCTGTCAAACATTGTGTGGAAAATTGACAGAAAATAGAGATTCCAACATGTTTTGTTGTGAATGCAAACGCACAGTTATGCTAAGTGTACAATTCAGTAGCCGACCGCAGGCGGCAACTGCAGGCGACTTGTCACCAGCTCACCACCACTGATTTCTATGTATTCCTATGAAGGCGAAGTGTAGCTAGCTACGAAAGGTATTTCATAGAAATTTATAAAAAGCAGTCGTGTCGCGGCGACACGTCGCCTGCGGTCGGGCACGGAACGGAATGGTACCTTAACAAAAAATTGTACTTTAAAGCTCAAGTAAACGGATCCCTGAATTGAAAAATGGTTTTCACAGAGCCGCAATAATTTTTACCTATCTATGTCTTATCTGGACAAATACCTAAAAAATTTACGGTCTTCGACTCAACAGATTTTTATTTATTTTTATTCGTCTTCTTGCGCCCATAGCTTCATAGGCCATAGGGCATCGCAAAATGTACTTCGCCCACATTAAATTAAGTCTTACGCCGCCACTGCACACTCCCCACTACAATAACTTTATCGTAATGTGTGGTTCAGCGTGAGTGCCTCTCACTGCCACTACATAGCAGACTACAAAGTCATTTTATTTTTAATCCGGAGTCCGGGGACGTAATATTCCTGTCTGTCTTGGTGGTAGGCTCATTCATAATAGGTACCTATTATTAGGTTTCATGTCTACAGTTCTGAATAGTTTTGGGAAAAACGAACCGAAAGGTCTGTTTCCAATCCACTAATCAAATCAAATTCAATTACATTGAAAATGGAAATTATTATATTCCTCAGTTCCTATCGAGACTACCGCGTTGAAACTGATTTGTCAAAAATTAAATGTCGTGCGCCGTAGACAAGACTCGTACTACAAGTATATAGCTTCCTGTGCTCTTGACTCTTGACTGTGTCTGTACCTACAAATCATACTTTTCCCATTCTCCATATATCAACTTGCCCTCCCCTGGGCCATCGGCTGGTGACGCCCTTGGTTGTTAGGGTCTGGTAGGGATCAATCATGAACAACGCCTAAAAGAGTTCAGCTTGTCGCGCCATCCATCGCAATGTCACTTACGTCTTCTTCGTAAAGCGCAGGCCAGGCAAAGCCAGGTAGTTCGTTTAGACTTTAGCGTCACTCAAGTAGCTACCACGTGTTTTCATACTTCGGTTCATAGTTCCCGGTGTGAACCGAAGTATGCAAACATGCGGTACCTAACTACATGAGCGAAGCTAAACGAATTTGGCTTCGTTCCGTGTGGCCTGCGCTTTAGACAAAGCAGACTGATAAAGTTTGAAAATCCGAAACGGCTACGCCATTTAAAGCTTCGTTCAGACTAGCGCGACGAGACAGCGCGACCGACACGACACCGGTTATTTTTATACCATGAAGTTTTCTTAAAAATTGTATTGTTGGAGTCTCGTCGCGCTACTCTGCACGAGGCTTAATCCATTCCATTGTTTTGTAATACACTGCTGGCAGTGGCGTAACTATAGGGTGGCAGGGCTGGCAAAATGCCACGGGCCCCCGACCCCAGAGGGCCCCGGCCCAAAAGGCCACGAGCTCAGAAATAACCTAACATTTTTAACAAAATTATAATTTTTTTAAGTACTTGAAATCAATCAAAGTGGGGCACAACTAAAGACCATATACAAATACAAACTAATCATAAAAATTTCAACAAATTCAAAACAAAAAGATGTCGATTTTCAGAACACGTGCATTGGTTACTTCATTTTTTGTCGCGGTATATTTGGTGACGCGGGCGGTCAAAGTCAAAGTCAAACAATTTATTTCAATTAGGCACATAAAAGGCACTTATGAACGTCAAGTTTACAAAAAATAGAATTGATTCTAGTCGCCCCTTCCAAAAGGTAGTATTCGTATGGAGAAGAATGGGCAAGAAACTCCACCGTTACTCTTTTAAAATGTTTTTACAATATTTTGCATACATTAATTATATAATTATATGTGAAGACGATGCATCTAGAATAAGATTACTATACCGCGATAGGTAAAAAAGAATGAAAAATAAAGCAATTACAGATAAATTAAATATGTGACAGATACATGGTGCTCACAAACATTGTAAAATTATACGATATTCCTAACATTTTAACAAGTAATACTAATAAGTCAGTGTGTGAGTTCAAGACGGGCTAGTGATTTCGGGGAATTCCCTCATTTTGTTAACCAATTAAGCTAGAAGCCGGTGACACTGAAAGTCCTGTCATCGCGGATTTGAAAAATTTATATGTAAATCGATAGTTAACAATTATACGAATAAAATCAACTTGGTACGCGTTGACTTAGTAAGCCAAAAATATGTTAAATGAAATTTATTATTATAAAAAAGCGAAAATGTATCTTATTGTTATGTTATGTTAACAGTGAGATAGGGGCTAAAAAAAAAACCTCTTAAATCACGAAATTTCCTATTGAATGCACTAAAATTCATCTAAAACTGCGGTAAAGTAAAACATTTTTGTTTTTTTATAATAATAAATTTTATTTAACATATTTTCAGCTTACTTAATCAACGCGTACCATTACTATCGATTTACATATTTTTCAAATCCACGTGACGGTACTTTCAGTGTCATCGGTTGTATTGGTTTCAGTGTCTCGTAGAAAAGAATTTTATTAATAAAAAAAACATATTGAAAGTAAATTGTTACTTATTTCATTATAAATATTTGTATAAACCTATGCTCTTGAAAATAAAACTTATTAGATATTTAACTAAAATGCACATAATATGATTAATAGTTTTGGGTAACTACTTACATCAGTGGTTTATTAAAATTAAATTCTAACGGGACTATTTTTACTGGGACGCTGAACTGGGCCCCATTCAAAAAATTTGCCACGGGCCTCAGATGGTATAGTTACGCCACTGACTGCTGGTCCGATTTTGCTTATCAACAACAAAATAATACATTGTGATGATATAAAATGTTTACTACTGAATGTAGTAATGGGTGTTAAATAAACTAAGACTTATCTGCCTTTGTTTAAATATCAAAGTCAACGTGACTTGCCTACATACTTATTTGAACTTGTTATAAAACGAAAATGTCTTGAACATTCGGAAACAAAGTTTTAGGTAGGTTTTACCCTGGTATATTTACTTCGTATTTCTGAAAGAAGAAATGTTTTAAGTATGCACCTAGATAGTACCGAGGTACATTATTTTTTTTTACTAATTACGCTATTATTAGTACTTATGTAGGTACTTCATTATCATTTATAACTTAATAAGGTATCATCCGTATCACGAACGATATCTGCAGGAACTACGGCAGAAATATGTTCACGCTACACTAAGGGTCGTACAAAAAACAACCGACTTCCGAAAAAAAAAATGGCAAAAAACGAAAATTCAAAACCAAACACACCGACTTCCGAAATTAAAGTTATTTTTCACTTTACAGTGTTTTTTTTCGGAAGTCGGTTGTTCTTTTTTGTAAAAAGTTTTTATTTTTCACTTTTTAGTTGTGGTACCTACCCTACACAAATTCGAATACCAGTACCTGCTATATAAATAACAGTCACAGGAAGTTATCATCATATCATGCACATAATTATACTAAGTGGGAAAAATACGTATTATTGAAGCTTACTCAAAAACTATCCCAGCTAAGTTAATAAAATTTATATGGGACCAATCCGGGAGTATAACCCTTTCATACAAAAAAAGAATTTTCAAAATCGGTCCACAATTGAGAAATCGGCGGACATACATTAAAAAAAAACACGCGACGAACATATAACCTCCTCCTTTTTGGAAGTCGGTTAAAACCGGCCAAGTGCGTGTCGGACCACGCACAATGAAGGGTTCCGTAGTTGGGATGAATTTATCCTAAGAACAAACTTAACATTGTAGTTGAAAAACGTGTTCTCCCATACGGAATGTGTGGGAGATCATGTTTTTCAAAATGCAAATTTAAATTGATTGATTATTACTCGTTAACCTGTACAGCCTACTTAGCTCTGATAGTTTTCCTTTTAATTTCGTTATATACTACTGCTGTGAATTTTTTTACAAATCCAAGTACAACCATTTAGCTGGCAGGGGGGGTGACACTTGACTCTAACAAAATTATTCAGTTAAAAGCTTAATATTTCGCAAACGAATCCCTGAATCCAAAAATGGTTGTATGGAACTCACAATAGTTTTGAACGACCTTTCTAACGATACCCCACAACATGGG